>CM041779.1:7472237-8076130 GCA_023374045.1 Limonium bicolor | reverse complement strand
AATCAAACCGCATAAACAATTATGTCATGCTCTTCAAAAAGTGAAACAAACTTGGATTCTTGACTTCATATGGGAGTATGCCACAAAATTGGGGGGTCTGTTCCATATCACCGGGTAAACTTGCGAATAGCCGCCCCTTTGTTGAGAGTTGGTTCCGAGTTGGTTGTTGATGAACCCATTTGCGTCGGAGGTTGGTTTATCATCGGTTGGAGGTGTTGAAGTTAGGCAGTACTACCTTGCTCATGGAAACTTATATAAAGCTAAGTAAGTGATAAACAAACCATTATATATTAATGAGAAGCTTGAATTTTCCTTTTATATCTATTGTGTCTTCTTAAATTTACTTTTTTTTGCATTTGCTTACACGTCATTTACCATTTCAAAAGCATTGTTTGTTTACACTTTACATATACTTTTATATTTTTCTAAGGCTGAAAATCTTTTAACTTAGGTAGTTTGCATTTGTTAGTGTCTCGCACCTTTCTCCTGGTTCTCATTCTCATTATGTTATGCCCATTCAAAAATATAAAGTTGTGCGTTGTGTAGTGTGTGTGTATTTGTGTGCATAGTGGTCTGGCTTGTTGCATATGGTGTTGTAACAAACACAATATCGAGAATCAAAGAACAGAAAGAATATGTCAACACACATACAAAGAAAGAGAGAGATTACAAAATACATCATAGAAGGCTAGAGAGCAATAAAAAAGCTCTCAATTTGAGCAACATAATAGATTCAAGGCGTATTTAACTCCGCGTTGACTTGGATCCTCTCTCATAGACAACAGATGTTCCAGATGCAATAAGTATTGCCAGACGTACTTAGATTTTTGTTTCTGCCTCAATGTTGGAACTTTCCATGCGAAACCAGCTTGGTGAACA
The DNA here is from genome assembly GCA_023374045.1 of Limonium bicolor. NCBI lineage: Eukaryota > Viridiplantae > Streptophyta > Magnoliopsida > Caryophyllales > Plumbaginaceae > Limonium > Limonium bicolor. Next base: position 8,075,251 of record CM041779.1, on the reverse strand, counting down.
TATCAAAATCATGAGCAGTATCCAATTTCACCAGCTTAATCCTCTTCTCATATCTGAGGAAGGGATACCTCAGATGGAACAAAGTCGTGACCTCAAAGGAGTTCATTTGACCCGTTGCTATGAAATAAGTGGAATGGAGGTGCGAGTGCAAAGGAGTGTCTCACTCGTCACTATGGAAGTCATGCACACTTGTGTGTTAGATAATGAACATTCAATTCGGTCTTTTGCTCTTTCCAACGACAATAATGGTGCACTTCACAACACCCCCCCAGTGTCAGCAAAAGGAAAAGGCAAAGACCACCAGCAAGAAATGAGCAGGGCAAAATCATAAACGTGGAGTCAGAAGCACAGGAGAGCATTGATTTGCTTCTACAGCTGGGCTGCCAAGTTCCTAACCCAAGTCTCACCAAATCTAATCTCATCGATTAAATCCAATCTCAGGCGAGAATTTGAGGAGAGGTAGTCGGGTCAGTAGTGATCGATACAAAGGTATAGGAAATAAAGAGGTGCATAGGGACACAACAAGAATATCGTGGAAGGGTTTTGTTTGAAGTTTGGGAGGGCTCTTTGGATGGTCGTTTTGGTTAGTGGGTTAGGAGAAGAAAAGGTTAGTAGTATCGTATGTATTAGGAGTGTTGTGTATCTGTTATAGGCTATAGGCAAGTAGGATGATGCATAAGGATACAAGGTGGTATGTCTGGAGCTTGGATTCGGGAATTGTATGCCATCTGATGTAATCATGGGGGTTGGGCTGGGTACTTGTTGAGCAAAAACAATGTTGAAACTATCTTGCTAACTATGGGCAGTGAACCCAATCATTGTAGTACAACAAGGTCATATCCACAGGGACTTCGTAACTATCTAGCTAATTATAAGCTTAGTAAATATGCAAAAGGATATATACAAAAGTGCATAAATGTAAATTATGGGTTTTGGGTTATAATTGGAGAAATAAGAAAAGCAATAAACACTAAACTAACTATCTAGGATAGGTGTAGCTCGGGATGGATATTTGCACCCGTCCTCCCCTTACTACCGATTGTCGAACCTCGAACTCATAGCTAAACCACGGGAACGCTTAATTAATTAGCAACCTAATCTAGGCCTACTAATCCTAACCAATTTAATCGAGACTTCTCATTCAGCTAAGCCCGGGTCAATCGATACAACTAAGCTCAAGTTCCACTAAAGTTGCAATGTAGTCTAATCTCAAAATCATCGAAATCAGAGTACACCGTTTTAGTCTCTAACAGTTTAGGTTCTATCTCAGAATATCATTTTGATAGAATCCCACAATAATGCAAAACTAATCGGTAGGCCAAACCAACCAATTTAACACATAGAAGACAAATTGAGCAAAACCCTCAACAAATCCCAAATCACGAGCAACAAGTTTAGAAGTCATAAACACTCAATAATCATCTTCATTAAGCTCAAAGACTAAAATAAAACCATAAATGAGTTCAAGAATCTACAATGGAGTTTAGGGATTTGGGACAAAATCCCCAATCCCTAGCTACAAATGATTCTACACAGCCATAGGAGAGAAAATAAAAGAGCAAGGGATAGAAGTAGCCATTAATGGAGCTTTGAAGGAGGTGAGCTTCTCTTCTCTTCTCCTCCCTTCTCTTCTTCTCTTCTTCTTCTTCTTCTTCTTTCTCCTCTTCTTTTCTCCTTTAGAATCGCCCTTCCTCTCTGTTTTGGGGCGGAACTCGACTGAATGAAGAATGGGGAAGTTTTCCCTAAAATTCCTCGTTTTTAAAAACGCAGATCTGGGCTAATTTTCAACCCAACCGACCTTGCAAGGTTGGTCCTAGGTCGGTCGGAGTCAGTAGCGATTTTCGGGCGCGTTTTTAAGTTCGACCGACCTTGCAAGGTCGGTCGATCCTAAGGTCGGTCGGAGTCAGGCTAACTTCAAAACGTTGTATCTTCTTCGTTTAACTCCGATTTTGGATCCGTTTGCGTCCACGCATTCCTCTCTTCGTCTACTTTACTCCTAGCTATGTTACTCCCTCCTGTTTAAACAGTAAATGTGTAAAACACCAAGGACACAAAACTAGAGGAAACAAGCTAGAGTGGAGAAATGAGCATGAAAAGTGTTGATTAAACATATGAAATACACCCTAAAACATGCTCATTTGGACACTCATCACACCCCCACACTTACCTTTTTACTTGTCCTCAAGCAAAACCAAGCACCCATGCAAGTAAGGAATGCTCAGACTAACAAACACTAACATGAATTGTAGGATAAAAGAAGAAGCAAAAGTGATTAAAAACCTTTGAGGAGTGTGAACCATCTCTTAGTGGTGGCATGGGTGTGCTTAGGGCAAAACAAAATCTAAAGTTTCGGGGTATGAACCAAAGTGCTTCAAAGTTCTAAAAATTAGGTGACTTGGAGAGCTTTTACCATGTCCAACTTCTCTCAAGAATGGGCATTGAGAAGAAAACAAAAGGAAAAATAGATTTATGCATTTGTTTCACTTTTTCATAAGAGATGAGAGATAAAATTTTGGCATCAAGCATTTGCATTTAAGAACACTCACTCTCATTGTTGGTTAACAATGGCGTCTCACAAGTCCCTTGATGGATTTTCACAAAGAAGCACCCCTTAGCAATCCCTAAGAAAGAAGACAGAAGGAACCCCAAAGCAATAAAAATCCAACCATACAAGATCACTTGGCCACACGCATGTAAAGTGCTCCTTAAAAGCAATCAAAATGAAAAATTAAGCATTTATCCCACAATTCATAATAATATTTGTTCTTAATGAGAACAACTCACAACACAAGGGTCCAAGTTTTTTATTTTGGACAATCGCAAGATAAGCATGAAGTATTAAGCATTTAAGCACACAATTCACCGAAAAGGTCACTCCCCCACACTTAAATTGAACAATGTCCCCATTGTTCACCAATCAAAACCGGGGAGGTTCCAGAAGACCTTTGCGGGAAGTAGACAAAAGGAAATCACACGGGACACAAACAAACAGTATAGCACAGAAGCTATCCCTAGATTTGCAGATTCAAAATTAGAGAAGATAGAACGAAAACTAAAAGGAACTAGTACTCCCCTGAGATTGCTATTGCTATCAGTTTGTAGAAACTCCCCACACTTGAGCTTCAGCCTCAAGTAGTGTAGCTTGATTGCGGTGTGGACTAGAAGTTGCACCTGCATAAAACACTAGAAGCAACCAAACTATAACTGGAGTTAAGGGTTAGCAAAAACAAACCAAAGGAGAATGAAAAACAAAACAGGAAATAAAAATAGTGGAGTCGTTGTGGGCAAATATTAAAGGAAGGGTGAAACGAGTACTCCCCGATATGATGCGGATGGAAGATAGGGTGCCCACACAATTGCTAGTGGGAGGGGTCGTTGAGGTGCTACCTTCAATCGTTGGAGATGAAGGTCCTCTTGGTAAATTTCGCCAGAGGTTCCTTTGTAATTGTTCCTAATTCCATCCCTTTTTCAGAGGGGCTTTCCTGTCTCCAAAATATTCACAACACAAACGCCACCAATTGGGCGTAAAAGGGCAAGTCCAAAGAATGCTAAAATAGCCCATTATTCAAAACAATGCAAAATCTAAACCAACAGAATTTAAACACAACACACGAAATGAAATCCGGGTTGCCTCCCGGTAAGCGGCCCTTCTTTAAGGTCTTTGGCTAGACCATACCACCGTGAAGTCATCCGGGATCGAATATGAACGTTGAAGTCGGCTTCAACGGGTGGGTTGGGCGGGCATCATCTAGCAATGAAGAACGACCCGGATCAAAAGGAAATGTGGCCTCAACACTTAGGATGTGAAAGTGTAAACTCCACCGATCGTTCATCAGGTGGAAGTGTTGAGGTGGTGATCCTTGGTACGAGGATCAAACTGTGGTGGAGCTCCTCTTCAAATTCAAGAATGTAAACATCCTTATCTTCAGTGAGCGGTGCAGGGTGAACTCCTGGGCGGACTTTGTCTTCAATCTTTGGTCCCGGATCAAATGGGAAGGTGGCCTCCACACTTAGCGGGTGTACGTTGAGCTTCCACCCAACTTCATTAGTGCACGGTGGGGGGTTTGATCCTTCAAGTGAAGATCAAAGTTTGATGGCTCCTCCTCCTCCTCAAATTCGAGGATGTAAATGTCCTCAACTTCTTGGTGAGGCTCATGGAAAGAGCCTTGATGAAAATCAACTTTAGAGGGAGGTGGCTCCTTGAAGTTGATTATAGCACTCTCCTCTGATGGCTCGGAGGGAGGCGACATCTCCTCCTCCTCAAGGTTGAGGATGTATCCATCCTCATCTTCTGGGTGGAGCACAGAGAAGGAGGGGAAATAACGGTAGTTGACTTCAGAGGGAGGAGACTCCATGAAGTCAAGGTGGAAGAGGTCCTCTGATGGCTTGTCTTCAAACTCAGGCAGATGGTTGAATGACGTTTGCTCAGGTTCGAACGGGGGAGGTGATAGAGAGCAACTCAAGTCCTCAGTAAGGTGATCCACTTTATGAACCATTTCGCTCTCCGGTTGCTGCGATGCAAGGTTTAGTAGACCTTCCATCACTGTGTTCATCTCTACTAATTTGGCATAGAGCTTCAGTTGGTTCATGTTGAGGTCTTTTTCCTTAGTCCGCTGCTCCACTTCATGGACCATTTCACTCTCTAGTTGTTGCTCCCTTCGAGCTAGTGTAATGAGCTGGTTCATGTCGATGGTGTTCGTTCTAGCACTAAGATCCTCCAGAGTGGGTGAATCTACCCTTGCCGTGATCCCAGAACAATAAGCACTCTTCTGGTCTCCTCCACTCTCTTGGCACCTGATCCATCGACTGATGTCTTGTTCAGTGGGGTTGGATTGACAGATAAGAACCGGTTCTCCATGAGAGTCTCCGATCTTGAGATTAGATCCTCACAAGGAGGGCACATATGAAAGGATCCACACCACCCTTGACAATCAATGTATTGGTCGTAGGTTGCTCCAGAGGTGTAGCCGTAACAATCTTCTGCTTGATCATGAAGACCATCCATCAGAGATAGGTTCCTAAAAAAAAGTAACACAAATTTATACACAAAAGGGGAAAAGGAAAGGAAATGAAAAAATATGCACATAAACTAAACAGATAATAAACAGATAGTTGGACCGAAGTCCCCGACAACAGCGCCAAAAACTTGTTGAGCAAAACAATATTGAAACTATCTTGCTAACTATGGGCAGTGAACCCAATCATGTAGTACACAACAGTCGTATCCACAGGGACTTCGTAACTATCTAGCTAATTATAAGCTTAGTAAATATGCAAAAGGATATATACAAAAGTGCATAAATGTAAATTATGGGTTTTGGGTTATTGAAATACCCCTAATATTATAACATTGGATTAAGGGAGATAATTCCGTAATAATTAAAAACATATATATATATATTAAGAAGACATATAACTCCTAAAAGAATTAAGTAACAAATAAACGTGACCTATAGGTTCATAAATAGTCAAAAACATTATTCAATACCACATGTAATACATTACTACATATGTCAAACAACACTAGAATGCCTTAATAAATAGTATAAATATTTTATATACCATGAACAAATTATTGATACAGCCACATACTTAAATATACACCCCAAATAAAAAAAACATGTGTGACAAGTTACTAGCTAACAAATAACTTAGTTATATACATATACATATATGTGTACAAGTAACTCCATAATGTTAGAAAATAGTCAAAAGTTTAAAACTCCCTCCAATTATTCCACCGGTCGCTCACCTGCAAAACAAGAAAACAAAAATAAAACATCATTAGCTTGAATTAAACAAGTAAAATAAGTACAAGTTAGTACAACATCATGTCTCAACTTTTCCCTACTTTCTTCCATTACCATCAGCCATCCCCTTCTTAACAGAGAGCTGCTACTTTTTCTTTTCTTTCCTAGGCGACACACACCTCCAGTGACTATTCCCTTTCACTTCATTTGACAGTAAAGAACAAGCAGAAAACTCTCCTGTCTCCTCACCACTACTCTCTGTACGACTTACTCCTCTTTCATTTTCTTACGGTGAGATCACATTACCAGACCCTCCATTTTTCCCACTCCAATCCCAACTCCCGTCTTTCTGTTGCAGTAGCCCAGAACATCAACCATTTCCTGCTCACTATCGGTATCAACAGAAAAGAAAAAAAATGGTAATGTACAGACCTGCTCACCTCTTCTTCTTTCTCCATTCCTTTCGACTGAAGCAGGTGATGAAGTAGCGTTTCCTTCCTCTGCCTCATGTCTTCACGGTTCTAACTTGTCTTTCCCCTTTCAGACCGTGCTCCATCCAAGCTGAATGTTACAGCAACCAGAAACCACCAGCAACCTACAATACCGTTGCCAACAGAGGTGTAAACAGCAATAGGAAACGGTAAACATCAACACCTTCCCCATCTTCTTATTTTCGCTCTTTCTGGACTGAGAACTAAACATCTTCTCATGGGTTTCCCATGTTACAAGGCTAGTGAAAACCGCTACTGGAAGCTAGAAACACAACAGGAACATACACCTGCTGAAGAGGAATTCTTCTTGCTCTTCAACGGTGAGAAAAAAAACTCACCAGATTCTACTCTGCCCTCTCTGTTGTGATGTCCGAAAACACCACCACCATTGACACTTCTTTCTGCTCTTTAATGCTCCAGTGTGAAGCTCCATTCCAGCCCTTCCTTGAGCTAGAAACCGACACAAAAAAAACACCAAGAAAGGAGCCTAAAAGCAAGGTAAAAACCAAGCTCAAACATGACTGAATCACCTTTCCTTTCTTCCTTACTTTCTCATGGAGAATACTGAACCCATCTCTCGATTTTTAGCAGTCCAGGTACACTACCTAAAACTCTGCAAGCAGCAAGGTAATCACTCCATCTTCTTGTCCAAAAACCATGTCAAACCTTACCTTAAAAACTCATAAGTATGCTACGTACAAGTGGTTACTAACTGAGCTCTTCTTCTATGGCTGAAGTGACCAACAAAAATCGGCCATATGCATACCCTTAGGCTGCCGAGAACTGGAATAGAAAGCCTTCATCCAAGAGGTTGCGGTGGGGTGATGGAACTCATTGGTGGCTTAAATAAGGTAAGAAGGATCGAAACACGCTTTTAGGATGTTTTGAGAATGTATGCGGTATCTTGGTATAGGTCTGGAAGTACTATGCGTACAGAGGCATTAATTAAGCTGGAAATTTGCAACAGATTATGACTTCATGTTATGCCGGTGAATTAGGCATAGATAAATTACTGAGGTTGGAGTATTTGTTAAACTGGGAAAAACTGGCTTAAGAAACTAACTATAATCTGAATAAATCGAGAGATTAGGTGCTGGTTTGTATACTATTAAAATCCTAAAAATGTGTAGTAAATGGTGGTTATACATTTAGTAAATATACTTAATGACTTGTTAAAGTCAAATTATAAAAGAAACGATTAAATGGCATTAATATTAAATCCGCAAGAACCTAGAATACATGGGAGTTTGAAGATGCTAAGTCCTAAATATGTGGAGAGGATTAAGGACTAAATACTTGATTAGTGAATTAGGTGATAGTGGCCTATTTAAGTTTATTTTATATAAGTGATTAATGAAGGAAAATTTTTAATGATGCGAAGATAAAAAATCTGTTTGCAAACCGTGACATAATAGTTTAGAAAACATTTTAATGCCATTTAAAATTATTATTATGCTATTATTAAAGCCATGTAATTAGGCTATGTTGTTATGGGTATTTTGAGCTTTAAATAACCATTAATAAATTCTTGGATTGATTTAAAGGTTAAATAAGTTTCTGGTGTAAATTTGTGATACTAGTAAGTATAGCTACTTAGGCATACACTAGAAAAATATTTGTGTATTTATAAGCTTATGACATGGTCTAAATAATTTTAAAAAAACCTTATATAATGTCTAAGAAAATAAATAAATTATATATGGGTCAAACATAACTAAAAGAAATATAGAATATTAAATATAAATAAAACCGAGAGGGATGATCTTAGGAAGTTTATAAATATAAAATGTGAACTTTATGAGATTAGGGGTTAAATATAAAAATAGAGTATTGATTGGGGTATTTTAGTAGTAAAAACAAATCTGGTCAAGAGGATAATTAAGTGGTCAACCTTGACCACAAGTGAGGTTTGACCAAATAAAATGAAAAGAATAATTATTTTAGGTATTTAAAGAAGTATTAAGTCAAAATGACAATTATAAAAAGATATGTGGTAGTTTTTATGTAATTATCGAGAAGTATAGGTGTTGAAAAATAATATTAAGACCCTAGGGGTTTTTGAAATTAAAGAATTTTTGGGTTAGTTTTGATGAATTAATTGATTAAGGATTATAATATATGGTTTAAGTGCTAATGTGTAGCAATTTAAAAAAATCTATGGGTATATGATGTAATTTCCGAAAGATTAGGGGCATGAATGAAATTTAAACGACCTTAAGGGTCTGTATGTGAATTTGGGTAAATTATGAGTTGGTAATGTGATTTATTTAATTAAGGAGTATAACATATAGTTTAAGTATTTAAATGTAACATTTTATAAAACCTATGGGGCTACTTTGTAAATAATCGAAAATCTGGGTGGAATTTGGAATTAGAGCAACCCTTGGGAATTATTCGGAAATTTGGGAAAAGTATTTGTTGGTTGTTGGAATTAAATAAATCAAGGTGTATAATATAAAGTTTTGATATTAAGTTGTAAGTTTATAAAATAAAATGGGCCAAAGTATAAATAATAAAAGTTAAGGGTTAACATGTATTAAAACCGAACAGTTGGGAATTGAGAAGAATATTGAGTTAGTTTGGTATTTAAAATAATTGAAGTGTATATTATAAAGTTAAGTAATTAAATGAGAGTTAATAAAATAAAAGGGAGTTATAGGGTAATAAAAGAAATATATGGGTGGATAAATAAATTTGGGTAGCATGTCGGGACTGTTCAATAATATATGTATTTATATGTGCACATATACTATAAGGTTTAAATACCTTAGGTTACAAGTTAATAAGGTTAATAATGTAACGAGTATAATATATGGGATAGTTTTTGTTAATAATCAAAACATGTGGGAATGATATAGGGATTTCCGAAAACAGTAGGGGCTGTTCGGAATTATATATATAACACACACATATATATATATATATATGAAAATGTTTGAAAACCATAGATTATAAATTAATAAGGTTATAAATATAGTGGTTACAATATAGGGACTGAATTGGGAATGGTTAATATGTGGACAGAATATATATAATAAGGTTGGGATAGTATAATTTGACATAATGTTAAGTATAAGAGGATAAATATTATAAGGAAGTTATTAAGGAATAAGTATGCATTATAAACATTACATTACATGATGGGGTAAGTTAGAAAATTTGTGGAAGTATATTGTAAGGTTGGAAACTTTCTCATAAGAGGAACTCTATAATTCATATGATAGGAATTTACAATGCGTTTAACAAATCACATAAAAGGGGTTATACAATTACATGTAGAACGTTAATATAATGACGACTGCGTTATACACACATACAAGTATATAGCATTTTTATATGCGCGTGAAAAGTGCGTAAGCAATAAAGTATAACAACAATTATAATATATACATACTCTAGGTGTATATATAAATGTCAGCACATGTTTGCAAGTATAACTACGTAAATTATCTCGTATAACGAAATGGTTAGGCAACATGCATGCACGCACGTAAATGTTATTTCCGCATGCATGCATCTCGACAATTATATGAACAATGCGAGAATAACTTCCATGTAATAAATATTATTACCGTAACAATTATTACATACCTGTAGGATATAACGAGTAGTTGGAATCTAAATCCCTAAGATTAACAAATATCAAGTTGAACAAGAGATCAACTAAGGGTTAGCTACGGGATGGAAGTAAGGGTTGGATCTAGGATGATTAAGTGAGTCTGAATTGTATATACTAATATTAGAACGACATATGTACCAGAGGTACGAGTTGGTAGACACGAGTCTTGGAGCGCTAGAGATTACGCGGGGGTTGTCACGCGAGCGCTCGACGGTGTACGGTATGTTGGATTCTGTGGTCTGAACCCCTGAGGGAAGCCTCGTTCGGGTATTGTTTGGTTATGTGATAAGAGTGATATGTGTGCTATGCATGTTGTATGGATTAATTCCCTGATTTGTTAAGCGATTATTATTGTGTGCGACGTCTTCGGACAATATTACTATGATTTCTCAAGCGATTGGAATACTAATATTCGAGAACTTTACTCCTAATTAACCTAAGTAAAACACCTAGGAACGAGACTCGGGATCCCCAGTCTCTAGAGCTTGATACTCGAACATGACTATAACCTAGACTAATTCTAGGGAAGTACATGAGACTTCAAAGGTAATAAATGGTAAAGACTTCTCCAAGACCTAAGCATTTACTTAGGGTAGTTGATTAAGGATTAATCACATATTGGAGAGTGATGGTTGAGGTACATGGTATAGGAATCCAATTAGTTTCGACTAGTTGGTTGCGCATTGGTGATCACCGGAGTATAACGTCCGTATCGGACCGACTCCCTCTATATTTCGACGGGCCTAGATAGACTGTTGGATCTGGGTGCCGCTTTTGGCACACGGCTTCGGCCATTCATGGACGCCTTTATTAGGCAAGTGGAAGACCCGGGATCGAATGATCCTTGGCAATGAGCACCTTGTGTGTACGGGAGGACTACTGTCCAGTAAGGTTATTTACGGGTTGTCCTAACATGACGCCCATTGGTATTGAGAGTAAAACTTAATGGCGACTAACATAATTTAGAGGAAATACTACGATTATCCTGGTGGAAGTAATTACGCATTCGAATAATGTGTGTTGTATACTGTATACTGTGTATGTGTTTTGCTCGTTGAGTATTGTATGTGGTGTATGTACGATTCATTGATGGAATGCTAGATGCTTATTTATGTCATTTACTGCTGTCTATATAAACTGTAAAATGAACCAGCATGTAATCAACCTCATGTTCAGACGGCTAATTGACCTAAGTGACCTAAAGGGTCTAGGACAACATAGTTTAACATACTCGGCCAAGTGCTGAGCCCTCCATGGGCACCGATATTTTATGTTTCAGGTGATTGATGATTGACGCCGGAGTGCGGGATCGTGGGTAGATGACCTCGACTTTTATTACGCTTCTAGGATTAATTCATGTAGTACGTTGTAATCTGGGAGTTCTTAAGTGCTCACTTGTTATAGGTACCGGTTTGTATATAGGATAATGTAGTAAATATCTCATTCATCACTGCGGTTAGTTGTTGTTGTCATTTGTTATATTTCGGATATGCTTCGTTACTCGCATGGGCGAGTATTTGCATGTGACACCCAAGTGAGGATTAATGTAGTTTAACTTCCGCTGTGAGACGTCTTTAATTATGTTACGAGAGTGATTATTACGGGAGTGATTATTACGGGTTTATAGAGTGGGGTGTTACAAAAGTGGTATCAGAGCGGAGTACCGCTCTGATGACGAGATATTAGGATTTAGACAGTGAGCATAGGACTTGGGAAATACGGGAAACGTTTGTGAGGTACGAGCCGCCTGGTCTTAAACGAACCAGTGTCTTAGAAACGCTAAATGCGTAACAAAATTAGCCTTAACGACATATCTGTGGTATTGATTTCTACACGGTAAACTATCGAGTAATAATACGACATAGCGCATTGCGGGTGTCGAGAAGAGGCATGTCGGGGGTGATGGAGGTCCTGTAACCTGAAAAGCGTTGAGACGGTAGTCGCCGCATTAGCTTGATGGAAGAACATCCCGGGAAACAACAGTAGTACCCCACCCGCCGCTACCCACATCTCGAGTATCACCCATAGAGGCAATGTAATAGATGTCACCAAGAAATGCATAGAAGTCTCTCTCAAAATGGGAATAGCTTCAACCGGATACAACCTAGAAGGCTCAGTAAAATCTGACCTACATCAAAATAACCATATGAGCTTACGAGCGAAACTCCTAAAATTACTATAACATAACGCTCAAGGAAAGGAATGTCGTACCAAGGATAACTAGAGTACTCCATCTGCTGAACCCGAAGCACCACGAGGTAGCCACGCGGAGCAGGCCCCAGCCGATACGAGCTACTAGAAGGGGGAAGAGTCACCAGGGGCAGAATACCCCGAATTTTGTGGGAACCTTAGGCGCTGGTACTAGTACGCAGCGCGATGTAGGTAACCACAACCCCTTAACTTAATAAACTGACTGCATGAACACATGTGTCAGAACCTCCTCTTACCATGAAGGAGTTTAAAATAATCCTCAGAAAGAGCATAACTTAAAGAACCTAGAAATAGAGTTACCTTAGAGAACTTATCATACCTTAACGAACTGAAATAACCCCAATACTACCCTTTCCAAGATTAATCATCCAAACCTTACTCAAACGGCCGAAGCGTCAGTGAAACAAACAATTCCGGAAACCGACGACTCAACCTGCATGGCGCGCTTTCTACAACAAGCGCTATAACCAATGCTATACTCACAATTCCGTCTACCTCGCGCACTTGCTACAGCAAGTGCTACAATGATGGTTACAATTATGACTACAATTACGACGACAATCACAACTACTACTATAACGACAAATACAACTGAATTTTGCAGGCCGTGTAGGCCACAGGTGCAACGCCATGTCCACCGGTAATCACCAAACATTCATACAACTTCAGTACGAATCTAGTAGCTGCAACCACTGCTACAACTACAACCTGTCACCATAGGGTCACGAAACCCTTAGAATACGAAAACTGCAACCAATGGAGGACCCGACGAGTCCGAACATTACAACTAAAGGGCATACTCCAGCCTATAACAAACTATAACCATTAAACAAAAATCATTCCATAGCATCGGCCTATGAGCCAAACACCATAACATACTTGGTAAATCATTTAATGGTTCGAAAATGACGTGGGAAGTGGAACTTGATCCGGTACAGGTCAAGGGAAGCTGAACACAAATTGGGGTGGAAGGATAGTTCGACACTGATACTGATCACATCAGGGTCGGACCATTCTTGAAACTCTCTACAAATGGCCGCAATTAATCTCATTAGGAATAGACCGGAAATCGAAGTATACTAGCTGCTAGCAGCTAAAGCACCTGCAATCTAACAAGTAAAGCACCAAATACGAATGTTTGTGAATAATAAAAAAAACAATTCACTCGTGAATATATTTATATAAAGAATGATGGTGGAACATAATTGCATGACAATTAGGGCAATGCTACGCCCATGATGGCATACGCCAATACATAATAAATACTGGAAGAGGAAAAAGAACGTACTAGTCCCTAGTAGGACCAACATTGAAAATGTTATGTTATAACACAATTATGACCTAACCGATCGCAACCATAAACGCGAATCGGAGTTGGACACTTAAATAATTACCACCCAAGGCACTAACCATACCAAGGAATGCCATAACCAACAAGAAATGAACAGATGTCAGGTTACAATTATAAACTGTTAATTCATTTGACCACACCGATCATCGAATCAAGGTTCCGAATAAAAAGGGAATGGCTACCGCCATCGGCGTCCCGCCAAACAATAGGTGACAAAAAGGGAATGCGTGTTAAGACGTGTCGTCTAATAACATAGCTTGTTAGGGAAATGACTATATGAGTTGAACAATGACAAACAGCCTAAACGGCGATGCAAGATAACAAGTCTAAATGTTAGAACACAAGTTTAAGTGGAAGTACTCAATGTAGCTCTAGAAGGACACAATTCCAGGAGATCAAAAGTACCACCCTCCTGCTACCTTTCAATATATACCAACTGAACAATAACATCTAAGATAACATGGCAAGTAATGGAAACTGGTTAAAACCAGATCACCATGGAGACCTCCATGAAAAGGAGAAAACACAAATCTTCACCATAAAGCTCAGAAATTACATCAAATGATATAACCCAAGTGATAGGGTAAAGTGATAAGAACTATACTATGCACCGTAAATAACGTGTATAACCTACTAACTTATAAATAAAGAGCAAGAAACAACGAACAAGCGCCAAACCGTGCATGTGGTAATCAACTAACAATAGTTTGAATCAACACATAAGTAACTCCACAAAGAACTTACTAAACAATAATAGCTTACCAATGACAGAGGACAAAGACCACCTCGTACTACTCAGAAGTAAACTTTACCGTTAGGGAGAGATATCACAACTACCTATTGAATGAAAGGTACATAATCACACCATTGGGCTGGGAACCCGGAGAACCGAAATGAAATTCCCTCGGGACACCCCCAACATGAATAAATGAGGGAGATTGACAACAGAATACTTCATGAATGCGTGACGGACACTACGAGTATACTTCATGAATACTCCATGGGAGCTTGTGGGCTTGACAGACTCATTTATGAGTTATCCAAGTAAGTAGTGATGTATCAGTAGGGTACCCCATACAAGTAAACAAGTAGTGTAAGAAACACAAGAAGTAGTCAACTCTATACCAAGGTCAGTAATGCAAATTCAAACCAGTACAGATAACTACCTAAACTAAAATTAACGAAAAGAGTTCCAATTGAACCAATGAGATTGGAGGAACCAAAACCCTTGAACAGAACACGACTAAGTCATAACTCCACAAAGAAATGGTTAACACACAATAACATAGAAGGAAACCTCTCGAAAGAGGATAGAGTGGTAGTCAACCTAACAGCTATGAAAACCCATTAAATGAGCGAATAAACGCAATTAAAACTCTCATAAGGTTCAATGAACCGTTTTACAATAACACAATTCTTAACATCCAAAGGAACCTACCCAATAATAAGGAACGCCACCATAAGAGGGGCATAAAGGAATTACTCTCCAACAGATAACACAAACACTACCGAATGAGGTAACGATCTTGTATGCCCTAATTAAGGGCAACGATACGTCTTCACCCACAAAGGGGGCTGAACATAAGTACACCAATATACGATAAAGAGAAAGGCAAAAGCTAGCATAGGCCATAAGCTATAGAACAAATGTAAGAATAACTTAACCATAAAATCGATTGAAATATGGTGAGCACAGAAGCAACCATTATATACTACCTTCAGAATGAATACATTGACAAGACCAGACGAGTGAAACTCGTAAAGGACTCAAATGATGAGAAACACATCGTGGGCAGGCTATACAAACAGCCTAGACCGTCAGAGGACACACTCCAAAATAAATATGGCGTTCAATGTTATAAACCCATACAAGAATTCATAAATGCACATTGCATACTCTTGTTAAATGACATGGAAAAATAGAAAGGTTATAAAATATACTAAAGGAAAAATACCTCAATTGCCAAGAAAACATACCCACACGGGATGTAAAAGATGCAAGACTTAATATAAACACAACAATGAACCCCTAGCAAAAGCGGGGCAAGTCGTACAAGTATTGACCTGAGAACAATATACTGAATATATGATATGTAACAATCGTGAGGTGCATGACAAATATTACAATTAATGTATTTACTATGGAACAAAACAACCTGGAGACACGGGATGACAATAATTAATTCGTGAACTTATAAGCTAATACATTCAAAATTTCAGAGACTAGTACAAAGAGCACCAATGTCATACTTCAACTCAACTAGAAACCAATGAGTGAAGATAATAACAATCTAAAATATATTCCATGCTAGTTATCCAGAATGTCTGGACACGACTTAGACCTAATCGAGTACATCTGCAATAAATACCCGCACCGATTAAGATACCTCCGTTTCCAAATTAAGAAAAGACCGTGAACGACACTGTCATATTGGGACGAGGTCAGCAATAATTTACTACTGCTAACAAATCATCGACGATACATCTTTAGGAACGAAAGGGCAAACCCAGCCCTATGTACGTGGGTCTGCACCTCATTACGGAGCGAGTGGGCCTAATAAACATATTTGCGAGAGCGCACAAGTATTATACCTTTGGCTGAAAAGTACGTGCCTCAACCTTCGCATTTTCCTTTTAGGGCCGAGTGACAAAAGATCAACCCGTCTCTCAGATATGAGAAGACTCCACTCCGAAGTTCCAATACGGAAACGAGGGAGACCGGAATAAGACCATTAAAAGGGTCAAAGTCCGTTGGTCGAACCATGAGACGAAGAGGCCACATGGGAGTTTGGAGAATTTCATGAGAGCCAAGTACCCAGCGCTTTTCTCATAACGACTGTGTAATACTTTGGGGGTCACGGGGCGTAACCCTTTTTAAGGGGGTAGAGCCCTTGGCATATTAGTCATTTTGTGTTGTTGTGGTGTTGCCTATGGTGTGTATGTTGGTTGTTGTGTATATGTGCTTTAAGCACTTGTGATTATTTTTTTTTGTTTGATGTATATGTGCTTTAAGCACTTTGGATGTTTTTCATGGTGTGTATGTTGTTGGTTGTTATGTACATGTGCTTTAAGCACTTGGGATGTGTTTTGTGGTATATATGTGCCTAGATCACCTGAACTATTGTGTATGGATGTCCTTCGGGACTTGTGACATATTTATATGATGTGTATTGGTTTGGATTGGGAAATTGTTGGTTGAATAGAATGGATTACATTGGAACCTTAGAACTGATAGGTTGGGTGGATACCTTGGATACCTTGAGGTTTCATTGGGTAGCTTAGTACGTATTCGATTTAGATGACTTCGAGACGAAGTCCTTTTAAGGGGGGTAGACTGAAATACCCCTAATATTATAACATTGGATTAAGGGAGATAATTCCGTAATAATTAAAAACATATATATATAATATATATATATTAAGAAACATATAACTCCTAAAAGAATTAAGTAACAAATAGTGACCTATAGGTTCATAAATAGTCAAAAACATTATTCAATACCACATGTAATACATTACTACATATGTCAAACAACACTAGAATGCCTTAATAAATAGTATAAATATTTTATATACCATGAACAAATTATTGATACAGCCACATACTTAAATATACACCCCAAATAAAAAAAAACGTGTGTGACAAGTTACTAGCTAACAAATAACTTAGTTATATACATAGACATATATGTGTACAAGTAACTCCATAATGTTAGAAAATAGTCAAAAGTTTAAAACTCCCTCCAAATTATTCCACCGGTCGCTCACCTGCAAAACAAGAAAATAAAACATCATTATTAGCTTGAATTAACAAGTAAAATAAGTACAAGTTAGTACAACATCATGTCTCAACTTTTCCCTACTTTCTTCCACATTACCATCAGCCATCCCCTTCTTACAGAGAGCTGCTACTTTTTCTTTTCTTTCCTAGGCGACACAACCTCCAGTGACTATTCCCTTTCACTTCATTTGACAGTAAAGAACAAGCAGAAAACTCTCCTGTCTCCTCACCACTACTCTCTGTACGACTTACTCCTCTTTCATTTTCTTACGGTGAGATCACATTACCAGACCCTCCATTTTTCCCACTCCAATCCCAACTCCCGTCTTTCTGTTGCAGTAGCCCAGAACATCAACCATTTCCTGCTCACTATCGGTATCAACAGAAAGAAAAAAAATGGTAATGTACAGACCTGCTCACCTCTTCTTTCTCTCTCATTCCTTTCGACTGAAGCAGGTGATGAAGTAGCGTTTCCTTCCTCTGCCTCATGTCTTCACGGTTCTAACTTGTCTTTCCCCTTTCAGACCGTGCTCCATCCAAGCTGAATGTTACAGCACAACCAGAAACCACCAGCAACCTACAATACCGTTGCCAACAGAGGTGTAAACAGCAATAGGAAACGGTAAACATCAACACCTTCCCCATCTTCTTATTTTCGCTCTTTCTGGACTGAGAACTAAACAT
Organism: Limonium bicolor; assembly: GCA_023374045.1. Classification (NCBI taxonomy): domain Eukaryota; kingdom Viridiplantae; phylum Streptophyta; class Magnoliopsida; order Caryophyllales; family Plumbaginaceae; genus Limonium; species Limonium bicolor. Next base: position 8,057,364 of record CM041779.1, on the reverse strand, counting down.
CTTCTCATGGGTTTCCCATGTTACAAGGCTAGTGAAAACCGCTACTGGAAGCTAGAAACACAACAGGAACATACACCTGCTGAAGAGGAATTCTTCTTGCTCTTCAACGGTGAGAAAAAAAACTCACCAGATTCTACTCTGCCCTCTCTGTTGTGATGTCCGAAAACACCACCACCATTGACACTTCTTTCTGCTCTTTAATGCTCCAGTGTGAAGCTCCATTCCAGCCCTTCCTTGAGCTAGAAACCGACACAAAAAAAAAACACCAAGAAAGGAGCCTAAAAGCAAGGTAAAAACCAAGCTCAAACATGACTGAATCACCTTTCCTTTCTTCCTTACTTTCTCATGGAGAATACTGAACCCATCTCTCGATTTTTAGCAGTCCAGGTACACTACCTAAAACTCTGCAAGCAGCAAGGTAATCACTCCATCTTCTTGTCCAAAAACCATGTCAAACCTTACCTTAAAAACTCATAAGTATGCTACGTACAAGTGGTTACTAACTGAGCTCTTCTTCTATGGCTGAAGTGACCAACAAAAATCGGCCATATGCATACCCTTAGGCTGCCGAGAACTGGAATAGAAAGCCTTCAATCCAAGAGAGGTGCGGTGGGTGATGGAACTCATTGGTGGCTTAAATAAGGTAAGAAGGATCGAAACACGCTTTTAGGATGTTTTGAGAATTGTATGCGGTATCTTGGTATAGGTCTGGAAGTACTATGCGTACAGAGGCATTAATTAAGCTGGAAATTTGCAACAGATTATGACTTCATGTTATGCCGGTGAATTAGGCATAGATAAATTACTGAAGTTGGAGTATTTGTTAAACTGGGAAAAAAACTGGCTTAAGAAACTAACTATAATCTGAATAAATCGAGAGATTAGGTGCTGGTTTGTATACTATTAAAATCCTAAAAATGTGTAGTAAATGGTGGTTATACATTTAGTAAATATACTTAATGACTTGTTAAAGTCAATTATAAAAGAAACGATAAATGGCATTAAATATTAAATCCGCAAGAAACCTAGAACATGGGAGTTTGAAGATGCTAAGTCCTAAATATGTGGAGAGGATTAAGGACTAAATACTTGATTAGTGAAATTAGGTGATAGTGGCCTATTTAAGTTTATTTTATATAAGTGATTAATGAAGGAAAATAGTTTAATGATGCGAAGATAAAAATCTGTTTGCAAACCGTGACATAATAGTTTAGAAAACATTTTAATGCCATTTAAATATTATTATTATGCTATTATTAAAGCCATGTAATTAGGCTATGTTGTTATGGGTATTTTGAGCTTTAAATAACCATTAATAAATTCTTGGATTGATTTAAAGGTTAAATAAGTTTCTGGTGTAAATTTGTGATACTAGTAAGTATAGCTACTTAGGCATACACTAGAAAATATTGTGTATTTATAAGCTTATGACATGGTCTAAATAATTTAAAAAAAAACCTTATATAATGTCTAAGAAAATAAATAAATTATATATGGGGTCAAAACATAACTAAAAAGAAATAGAATATTAAATATAAATAGAAACCGAGAGGGATGATCTTAGGAAGTTTATAAATATAAAATGTGAACTTTATGAGATTAGGGGTTAAATATAAAAATAGAGTATTGATTGGGGTATTTTGTAGTAAGTAAAAACAATCTGGTCAAGAGGATAAATTAAGTGGTCAACCTTGACCACAAGTGAGGTTTGACCAAATTAAAATGAAAAGAATAATTATTTTAGGTATTTAAAGAAGTATTAAGTCAAAAATGACATTATAAAAAGATATGTGGTAGTTTATGTAATTATTGAGAAGTATAGGTGTTGAAAAATAAATATTAAGACCCTAGGGGTCTGTTTCGAAATTAAAAGAATTTTTGGGTTAGTTTTGATGAATTAATTGATTAAGGATTATAATATATGGTTTAAGTGCTAATGTGTAGCAATTTAAAAAATCTATGGGTATATGATGTAATTTCCGAAAGATTAGGGGCATGAATGAAATTTAAACGACCTTAAGGGTCTGTATGTGAATTTGGGTAAATTATGAGTTGGTAATGTGATTTATTTAATTAAGGAGTATAACATATAGTTTAAGTATTTAAATGTAACATTTTATAAAACCTATGGGGCTACTTTGTAAATAATCGAAAATCTGGGTGGAATTTGGAATTAGAGCAACCCTTGGGAATTATTCAGAAATTTGGGAAAAGTATTTGTTGGTTGTTGGAATTAAATAAATCAAGGTGTATAATATAAAGTTTTGATATTAGTTGTAAGTTTATAAAATAAGATGGGCCAAAGTATAAATAATAAAAGTTAAGGGTTAACATGTATTAAAACCGAACAGTTGGGAATTGAGAAGAATATTGAGTTAGTTTGGTATTTAAAATAATTGAAGTGTATATTATAAAGTTAAGTAATTAAATGAGAGTTAATAAAATAAAAGGGAGTTATAGGGTAATTAAAAGAAATATATGGGTGGATAAATAATTTGGGTAGCATGTCGGGACTGTTCAATAATATATGTATTTATATGTGCACATGTATATATAAGGTTTAAATACCTTAGGTTACAAGTTATAAGGTTAATAATGTAACGAGTATAATATATGGGATAGTTTTTGTTAATATCAAAACATGTGGGAATGATATAGGGATTTCCGAAAACAGTAGGGGCTGTTCGGAATTATATATATAACACACATATATATATATATATATATATATAGAAAATGTTTGAAAACCATAGATTATAAATTAATAAGGTTATAAATATAGTGGTTACAATATAGGGACTGAATTGGGAATGGTTAATATGTGGACAGAATATATATAATAAGGTTGGGATAGTATAATTTGACATAATGTTAAGTATAAGAGGATAAATATTATAAGGAAGTTATTAAGGAATAAGTATGCATTATAAACATTACATTACATGATGGGGTAAGTTAGAAAATTTGTGGAAGTATATTGTAAGGTTGGAAACTTTCTCATAAGAGGAACTCTATAATTCATATGATAGGAATTTACAATGCGTTTAACAAATCACATAAAAGGGGTTATACAATTACATGTAGAACGTTAATATAATGACGACTGCGTTATACACACATACAAGTATATAGCATTTTTATATGCGCGTGAAAAGTGCGTAAGCAATAAAGTATAACAACAATTATAATATATACATACTCTAGGTGTATATATAAATGTCAGCACATGTTTGCAAGTATAACTACGTAAATTATCTCGTATAACGAAATGGTTAGGCAACATGCATGCACGCACGTAAATGTTATTTCCGCATGCATGCATCTCGACAATTACATGAACAATGCGAGAATGTAACTTCCATGTAATAAATATTATTACCGTAACAATTATTACATACCTGTAGGATATAACGAGTAGTTGGAATCTAAATCCCTAAGATTAACAAATATCAAGTTGAACAAGAGATCAACTAAGGGTTAGCTACGGGATGGAAGTAAGGGTTGGATCTAGGATGATTAAGTGAGTCTGAATTGTATATACTAATATTAGAACGACATATGTACCAGAGGTACGAGTTGGTAGACACGAGTCTTGGGAGCGCTAGAGATTACGCGGGGGTGTCACGCGAGCGCTCGACGGTGTACGGTATGTTGGATTCTGTGGTCTGAACCCCTGAGGGAAGCCTCGGGTTCGGGTATTGTTTGGTTATGTGATAAGAGTGATGTGTGCTATGCATGTTGTGTGGATTAATTCCCTGATTTGTTAAGCGATTATTATTGTGTGCGACGTCTTCGGACAATATTACTATGATTTCTCAAGCGATTGGAATACTAATATTCGAGAACTTTACTCCTAATTAACCTAAGTAAAACACCTAGGAACGATACTCGGGATCCCCAGTCTCTAGAGCTTGATACTCGAACATGACTATAACCTAGACTAATTCTAGGGAAGTACATGAGACTTCAAAGGTAATAAATGGTAAAGACTTCTCCAAGACCTAAGCATTTACTTAGGGTAGTTGATTAAGGATTAATCACATATTGGAGAGTGATGGTTGAGGTACATGGTATAGGAATCCAATTAGTTTCGACTAGTTGGTTGCGCATTGGTGATCACCGGAGTATAACGTCCGTATCGGACCGACTCCCTCTATATTTCGACGGGCCTAGATAGACTGTTGGATCTGGGTGCCGCTTTTGGCACACGGCTTCGGCCATTCATGGACGCCTTTATTAGGCAAGTGGAATACCCGGGATCGAATGATCCTTGGCAATGAGCACCTTGTGTGTACGGGAGGACTACTGTCCAGTAAGGTTATTTACGGGTTGTCCTAACATGACGCCCATTGGTATTGAGAGTAAAACTTAATGGCGACTAACATAATTTAGAGGAAATACTACGATTATCCTGGTGGAAGTAATTACGCATTCGAATAATGTGTGTTGTATACTGTATACTGTGTATGTGTTTTGCTCGTTGAGTATTGTATGTGGTGTATGTACGATTCATTGATGGAATGCTAGATGCTTATTTATGTCATTTACTGCTGTCTATATAAACTGTAAAATGAACCAGCATGTAATCAACCTCATGTTCAGACGGCTAATTGACCTAAGTGACCTAAAGGGTCTAGGACAACATAGTTTAACATACTCGGCCAAGTGCTGAGCCCTCCATGGGCACCGATATTTATGTTTCAGGTGATTGATGATTGACGCCGGAGTGCGGGATCGTGGGTAGATGACCTCGACTTTTATTACGCTTCTAGGATTAATTCATGTTAGTACGTTGTAATCTGGGAGTTCTTAAGTGCTCACTTGTTATAGGTACCGGTTTGTATATAGGATAATGTAGTAAATATCTCATTCATCACTGCGGTTAGTTGTTGTTGTCATTTGTTATATTTCGGATATGCTTCGTTACTCGCATGGGCGAGTAATTGCATGTGACACCCAAGTGAGGATTAATGTAGTTTAACTTCCGCTGTGAGACGTCTTTAATTATGTTACGAGAGTGATTATTACGGGAGTGATTATTACGGTTTATAGAGTGGGGTGTTACAGTTATAATTGGAGAAATAAAGAAAAGCAATAAACACTAAACTAACTATCTAGGATAGGGTAGCCCGGGATGGATATTTGCACCCGTCCTCCCCTTACTACCGATTGTCGAACCTCGAACTCATAGCTAAACCACGGGAACGCTTATTAATTAGCAACCTAATCTAGGCCTACTAATCCTAACCAATTTAATCGAGACTTCTCATTCAGCTAAGCCCCGGGTCAATCGATAGCACTAAGCTCAAGTTCCACTAAAGTTGCAATGTAGTCTAATCTCAAAATCATCAAAATCAGAGTACACCGTTTTAGTCTCTAACAGTTTAGGTTTCTATCTCAGAATATCATTTTGATAGAATCCCACAATAATGCAAAACTAATCGGTAGGCCAAACCAACCAATTTAACACATAGAAGACAAATTGAGCAAAACCCTCAACAAATCCCCAAATCACGAGCAACAAGTTTAGAAGTCATAAACACTCAATAATCATCTTCATTAAGCTCAAAGACTAAAATAAAACCATAAATGAGTTCAAGAATCTACAATGGAGTTTAGGGATTTTGGGACAAAATCCCCAATCCCTAGCTACAAATGATTCTACACAGCCATAGGAGAGAAAATAAAAGAGCAAGGGATAAAAGTAGCCATTAATGGAGCTTTGAAGGAGGTGAGCTTCTCTTCTCTTCTCCTCCCTTCTCTTCTCTTCTTCTTCTTATCTTCTCCTCTTCTTTTCTCCTTTAGAATCGCCCTTCCTCTCTGTTTTTTGGGCGGAACTCGAACGAATGAAGAATGGGGAAGTTTTCCCTAAAATTCCCCGTTTTAAAACGCAGATTTTCGACCCGACCGACGACCTGCAAGGTCGGTCCTAGGGTCGGTCGATTCCAGTAGCTTGCAAAACGTAAACCTGGGCAAAATTTTGACCCGACCGACCTTGCAAGGTCGGTCCTAAGGTCGATCGGAGTCAGGCTAACTTCAAAACGCTGTTCTCTTTCTTCGTTTTAACTCCGATTTTGGATCCGTTTGCGTCCACGCGTTCCTCTCTTCGTCTACTTTACTCCTAGATATGTTACTCCTCTTGTTTAAACACTAAATGTGTAAAACACCAATGGAACACAAAACTAGAGGAAAACAAGCTAGAGTGGAGAAATGAGCATGAAAAGTGTTGATTAAACATATGAAATACACCCCTAAAACATGCTTATTTGGACACTCATCAGTACTCTTTATCCTTCTTGGGCTTTTTCCCACCGGGTTTTTCCTAAGAAGACTTTAATGAGACCCATCTTAGCTCGCCCGACTGACATTTGTTAGGTTACTTTTATCTTTAAATAAAGGCTAATGCCTCATTATCAAAAAAATAATGGTGCACTCTACCCAGCGAACTGATAATGTTTGGTTTGTATAATGTTAGGAAGTTGCTGAGTGGCTACTTTCATAGAAAGAAATTGGATTGTCTGTTTATATTTTGTTTCTTTTATGTTTAAAGTATTGACTTTTTAATTATCTTTTTTTAGTGTCCTTAGATTATATAATCATTTAGTTCAAATGATAAATAATAAAGAAGCTAGTTCATTTACGGCTCAATGCAAGGAAAAAGAATAACCTAAGTTGTTCAGTGGTGGAAGCTTGTGAAAAGTGGGGTATCAAGGGGCAAGAGGTCTTTTGCCTTCCTAAAATTATAAAAAATTGCAAATATTATAAGTCTTAATTTTTATAAAATAGTTTTAACTAATAGATAGTGACATAAAGTAACTCACTATTTTACTTAAATTTTGTTATAAAACTGGTTAATATTTTGTCAATTTTATATCTAATTTATTTATTATTATTGAACCATATTATATTTTATATCGAAATGAGTAACTTTAAATTTTTTTTAAATGCGATAATATAATTAAATACATTATTATAAAACTTTGATAACTAACTCCTGTTAAGATCTTATTATCTACTAACATCAAAGTTTTATTTCTAAAACATTTGGGATCTACTGATATGGATCAAATATATGAAGTTGGTCAGACAATAGACCTAAAAGAAACAAAAACATAAAAGAGCAAATATAGAAATGTAACAGGGATTAGGATGGGGTGCAAAAGAAACCCTGGTTATCAAAACAAAGGTAAAAAATTCTACAATATGATAATGAAAATATCAAGATACGAAAAATTGTAAAATAAAGGTTTTACCCATAATGAAAAAGAAATAAGTTAGCAAAAAGAAATCAAAAGAAAAACCCTGGTTAGGGGGAACTTGAGCTTAGTGTTGTCGATTGACCCAGGGTTTAGCTAATTGAGAAGTCCCGGTTAAATTGGTTAGGATTAGTAGACCAAGATTGGGTTGCTAATTAATTAAGTGTTTCCGTTGTTTAGCTATAAGTTCAAGGGTTGACAATTGGTAGTAAGGGGAGGACGGGTGCAAATATCCATCCCGGGCTACACCTATCCTAGTTTAGTTGGATTAATTTTATTACTTTCCTTTTATCTTCCCTTAATCAAACCAAAAACCCCAAACCCCCAATTTAAGTTTATACACTTTTGTATATTTTTATGCACATTGACTAACCTTATAATTAACTAGATAGTTACGAAGTCCCTGTGGATACGACCTTGTTGCACTACAACGATTGGGTTCACTACCCATAGTTAGCAAGATAGCTTAATCATTATTTTGTCCAACAAGTTTTTGACGCCGTTACCGGGGACTTCGGTCCAGCTATCTGATTATTATCTGTTTAGTTTTGTCAATCCAAACCCCACTGAACAAGACATCAATCGATGGATCAGGTGCCAAGAGAATGGAGGAGACCACAAGAGTGCTTATTGTTCTGAGATCACGGCAAGGGTAGATTCACCCACTCTGGAGGATCTTAGTGCTAGAATGAAAACCATCGACATGGACCAGCTCATTACACATCTCGAAGGGAGCAACAACCAGAGAGTGAAATGGTCCATGAAGTGGAGCAGCGGACTAAGAAAAAAACCTCGACATGAACCAACTGAAGCTCTATGCCAAATTAGTAGAGATGAACGCGATGATGGAAGGTCTACTAAACCTTGCATCACATCAACCGAAGAGCGAAATGGTTCATAAAGTGGATCACCTTACTGAGGACTTGAGTTGCTCTCTATCACCTCCCCAGTTCGAACCTGAGCAAACGCCATTCAACCATATGCCTAAGCTTGAAGACAAGCCATTAGAGGACAGCTTCCACCTTGACTTTATGGAGTCTCCTCCCTCTGAAGTCAACTACCATTATTTCCCCTCCGTCTCCGGCCCTACCCAGAAGATGAGGATGGGTACATCCTCAACCCTGAGGAGAAGGAGGAGGAGATGCCACCTCCCTCCGAGTCATCAGAGGAGAGTCTAAGATTTAGCAGGGGAAGGGGTGCATGTCTGCTGCCTATACTGAAGTGAAGGAAAAATTGATGCAGGAGGCACATAGCACACCATACTCAATGAACCCCGGAGGTGACAAGCTATATAAGGATTTAAAGAAACATTTCTAGAAGCCTAAGATGACAAAAGAAGTTGCAGAGTTTGTGTCTAGGTGTTTGACGTGCCAAAAAGTTAAGTTTAAACACAAGAGAATGGGAGGACTATTAAAATCATTGGAGATTCCGAAGTGAAAATGGGACTCCATATCCATGGACTTTGTGTTGGATTGCCAACTACTAGAGGAGGTATGAATCAGATATGAGTAATTGTGGACAGATTGACTTAACTGCTAGGTTCATTCCCATGAAGGATACTTGGACAATGGAGCAGTTGATAGATGCCAATATAAGGAACATGGTCCGGTATCATGGTGTTCCGGAAACCATCGTTTCAGACCGAGATTTATGGTTCTTAGCTTGATTTTGCAGCAGTTTTAGGAAGTAGTGGGCACCAAGTTGAATTTAAGTACTACTTTTCATCCAACTTTAGATAGTTAGAAAGAGAGGATGATTCAGACTTTAGAGGATATGCTTTGAGCATGTGTCATTAATTTCGAGAAATCTTGGATTGATCATCTACATCTAATAGAGTTTTCTTACAACAAGAGCTACCACTCGAGTATGAAAATGGCTTCATATGAAGCTTTGTATGGTAAGAAGTGTAGAACTCCATTATGCTGGAACGATATTAGTGAAACGACTATCCTTGGACCGTAGTTGATTGGGGCATAGTGAGTCAAGTTCACATCATCCAGGATAGAATGAAAGCAGCTCAGGATAGGTAGAAGTCCTGTGCTAATTTGAGGAGGAGACCAGTAGAATTTGATGTTGGCAGCAAAGTGTTCCTTAAGGTTTCTCCGACCTAGGGTGTGATGCGATTTGGGAAGAAGGGTAAGTTAGCTCCAAAATTTGTTGGTCCATATGAGGTGTTGGAAAAGATATGCAAGGTAGCCTATAGATTGGCCTTGCCTATGAGGTTGGAAAAGGTACATAACATACTCCAGGTGCCGCAGCTAAAGTAGTATGTACCAGACCCTTCGCATGTTTTACAACCTGGGGAGTTGGAGCTTGAGCAGAATTTGTGTTATGAAGAGCACCCCAGTCATAATTTGGATCGGAAAAGTAGAGACACCCGTTCCAATCAGTGCAGTTGGTAAAAGTGTTAAGGTCTAACCACGGATTAGAGGGAGCTACTTGGGAAGCGAAGGGTGAGATGAGGAAGAAGTATCTTCAGGTATTTGACTAGATAATCATCTAAGTTATGGGACGTAACTTCTTTTTAAGGGAGTGAAGTGATTCCGAAGCAAAATGCTTGCGGTAGAGATTTCTAGAATTTGGTTAGGATGGATTCATTGTTAACTTTTGTGTGTATATTGTGAATGATTGTTTCTTGACTGAATTATTATAATGCATTGATCGACGTATGAATGACTTGTTATTTTTTCAAAATCTATCTAGATTATAATGTGTGGTGTTGCTATGTGGGAATTGATCTTGTGTAATAATCTTGTGGAATTCCGGGTTGTGAAAGAGAATTCTGAGTAAGACTTATGAGTGACTTAAGTTGGTAACTTTGTAAAGTGGGATGAGTGCCGGCTTTGAGGGTGAAGCTTTGTAAAGGGGGGACTTGTGAGTGAGTTAAGTTGGTAACTTCTTAAAGTGGGATGAGTGCTATCTTTGAGGTGAAGCTTTGTTTAAGGTGGACTTGTGAGTGCCTTAAGTTGGTAACTTCTTAAAGTAGGAATGAGTGCCAGCTTCGAGGGTGAAGTTTTGTTTAAGAAAGGAAGGATGTAAAACCCAGGAATTTTAGCATCTAGAACACACTTCATTTCTTCTAGTAGGTTTCTCCAGTAGCTGCTTTCAGAGTCCTCTTCCGGAATAATTCTTCTAGTAGAATCGGACAGACAGAGTTAGTAACCACCCCAATTTTCAAGTCACAACCAAGACACTTTTGAATAACTGCCGGTTGACCTTATCCTTTACACTTGTCGAACCCCTCCCTATATAAGTACTCTCTCTATCAGACTCATACTCACCAAAAAGCATCAATACTTCAACATTATTAACTGCCTAGAACCCGAGAGTTCAAACACATTCTGTCAGAACACCAGATTTTGAAGAGAACAAAACCAGTCGAGTTGATACCTTGCTATAGCCCAAGAGTTGAGTCCCTGGTGAGGTGAGATTCGGTCATGTAAGATTTGGGCGGGAGTGAAAGTAAAATTTATGTAAGTTGTTTGTGCTCATTTGTATGTCTACTTTGGTGGTGTCGTTTTGTGTTTTAATGAAAGTAGTTGGTTTGGCACGGAATGTGAATGAACCAAGGGTTCTCGGTGACCCGGATGGCTCTATGTGTGTTTTATGAGGATTGTAACCTACGTTTTGGTGGAATGATTGGATTCTTTGATTGTGTTCCGGCAAGAGGGACTTCACTAGTTTGAACTAGTACACATTGGTACACTGATTATTACAATTTGCATTGTGACCATATATCATAGTTTAAGCCACTATGTTTTACTCTTTGGTCAAAATGCCTTTAGAGGGGTGTGTAAACTTAAAAAACATAGGGTGGGATGGAAAGGTTTATTACCATGTTATGGGTAATCTAGTGGATGAAGGTTTGGCCTCAATTGCTGGGTAACCATTGGCTAAACCCTTCAGGGTGGCTGGTTGAATGTTCCTACCCTCACTGTGGTTGTTGTATGTGTTAGAAATACGTGAATTATGATTCTGGGGGATTATCCCTGATGATTGGTTGATTAACTATGAAAGTTGTATGCCTTATGATGTTATGTGTATATCTTGAAAAATAATTCCAAATAAATTGAATTTTACAAGGGGAGGCAATGACTTACTCAATTTTCTGATTTGCACAGTCTCTTCTTTATCTTGTCTATGAGTTTCTGGCTACATGTTGATGGCTAACGATTTGGCCTTAGGGAGGGAAACACGCCATGACTTAAATTAGTTATTATTTGTGTAGTTTATTGTCCTATTGTTGTTTCAGAAGAATGTCATTACTGGTGTAGACTGTCTCCCGGAAGTTGTTCTGGAAGCCTGAGTGTTAAATTGTATTTTATAAGGCGGTCTTTTGTACTCGATCGATTATGATTTATTAATAAATAGTTAGTGGAAGCATTTTGGTTTATGAGTTAGCCTTAGCACTCACTTGTGTGAGTGTGACGGTAATGCCCCATTAATATTGTTCTTAAATATCAATCGTTTTAAAAAAATAAAATTGTCTCCATTAAAAATAATTTTTGGATTCACGTTGCTTGTGAATGAATAAGAATATCCCATAAGCTAACCCCCTTATCATATTACTTTTGATAAACAAAAATTGTCACATGCATTCTCTATCACATTGTCGAAACCAAAATATGGATGCGTCAATATAGAAATTGTTGGTAATGTTCGGATATATAGATACATCTAAATCTTATTTTATAGACCGGTATTGACCATGCTCCGGAATTAAAGAGAAATATTTTTTGTATAAGTAGTTTAGATGAAACCTTTATCTTCCCTTATGGGAATACAGACGGTCGACGAAGCTGACATGCCGCGTATTAGTTGGTACAGTCTTGTCCATTTGGTAGTCCAGTCAGCTGCTGACTGGATTGTTTTGCTGACTGGACTGTCTTTTTACTATATTAATTTTAATTGATTGTAACTTTTAAATATAAGTCCAAATGAAAAAAATTATACCATTGTTCATCTAAATTCAAGCTCTTCAAAACAAGACCAGACATGAATATGTTTTGACAACTTTAAAATTTTATATTATTTACAAAATAATAATAATACATTATAAAACAAAATGATTTTATTGGTTCCAAATTTTGTTATCTAATTCACCACTTATTAGTTAATAAATCATAATATCAATTTTAATAAATCATAATATCAAAATTAATGAATCATATCTTTATTTTAGTGTATCATCACAAAACATATAAAAATAAATATTTTTACACAATAATACAATACAAAATAATATTTGATATATGAAAAATACACGATTCATTATATAAGGTTTAAAATACACCATACAACAATAATAACACACTACAAAACAAAAATAATTTTTATCAGTTCCTGAAGTTTGTTATGTAATTCACCACACTTATTAATTAATGAATCATAATATCAATTTTAATGAATCATAATATCAAAACTAATGAATCATATTATCATTTAGTGTATCATCGTATACATGTAAAAATAAAATTTTAAACATAATACAACACAAAACAATATTTGATACGTAAGAAAAATACATGATTCACCATATAAGGTTTAAAAGACACCACACAACAATAATAATACACTACAAAACAATAAGATTTTTTATCGGTTCCGAAGTTTGCTATCTAATTCCTCAGTTATTAGTTAATGAATCATAATATCAATTTTAATGAATCATAATATCAAATTTAATGAATCACACATCATTTTAGTGTATCATGAGTAACATATAAATATAACAATTTTAAACAATAATACACCACAAAACAATATTTGGTATGTAAGAAAAATAAATGATTACCTTATAAGATTTAAAATACATCATCATAATAATAATAATAATACACTACAAACAATAATAATTTTTATCGGTTTCGAAGTTTGTAATCTAATTCCCCACTTATCAGTTAACGAATCATAAAATTAATTTTAATGAATTATATTATGATTTTAGTGTATCATCGTATACATGTAAAAATATTTTTTTTTTAAAGTTGTCAAAACATATTTATAACTGGTCTTGTTTTGAAGAGCTTGAATTTAGGTGAATAATGATATAATTTTTTTAATTTTGGACTTATATATTAAAAGTTATAATCATTTAAAGTTAATATAATAAAAATGCAGTCCAGCCAGCACTGACTGGACCTGCCACATCACATGACTGCACCATAATGGGTGCGGAGGGTCCGTGGCATCGAAATTGCGATGGGAATAGCCATTTAATTCTTTTTTAAAGAACACTTGGGAATACTAAATGGAATTGAAATGTCCACTTGTGTGCAGTCCCAAAACAAAAAAAAAAAATGTGATAATTTCACAGTAGATTCCAGTTCAAGGACAATGAGACTAATGGAAATATTGCTAGGAGGTTAGCAATTAATTATTTGATAGTATTACATGTGGTGTTATTTGTTTTGATTTCTTTTCTTTGAACTTCACATCTTGTGTAGTGGTTGAGAGGTTCGTTAGATGACTAAGCTTTTGAGTTTTTTTTTTTTATAATCTCTTATCTTTTTTCTTTTTGTGTGTGCCACTCTAATTAATGTAAAATATATTTGATATTAGTACTAGTTCAGATTTGTTTTGTCTCAGATCTGATGCACGCAATTGGTGTTCACTTTCCTTTGATTGCCTGTGCTAATAGTAAGCTAAATAACCGGTCATCACATGCTCTAGCTTAGCTAATAAAAAACCAACCGAGACAGCATCCCCGGACTCAAAGGATTGTTTTAATGTTAATTTAATTAGCAAGTAGTATAATTAGCATTATTAAAGCTGGGCAACAAACAAACAAACACCTTGTTGCTCGCTGTGTCTATGGTAGAGTGTTTTCTGGATTCTGCGATTTGATGTATTGAGTCCAACCAACGTGCAGTGCACTAACAAGGGCTGATTTGAAGTTTTCATCTGACCAACCAGCAACCTGACATCTAAGGAATAGAGACAAGTACAAGTGAATTTGAAACTGTCCGCCTGAAATAATGATAATGATTTTTAGATTGGATCAACAAAACCTTTTTGAGGATGAGATGATGAACCCACGAACTAAATCAAAGCGATAGTGAAAATTTTTTAACTTAATGAACTAACCAGTTCAAGCCAACTCATTTCAAGTTTGGGTTAGATAAATATAACCCAAAATAGATTTTTATGTTTAGAAGTTCAAAACATTTTCAAGTCAAATTCGAGTTGTGCTCAAATTAAATCAAAATGATTCTTTTTTATAATACTTGAAACTTCATATAATTTAAAGTGATTGACATCCGAGTGGTGGAAGACTGAAGTAGGGGACGGAAGGTCCTGAGTTTGAATCCTCTTACCATTACTCATTCTGGGGGAGTAGAGGAAATACCCAAGGACGATGGTGTAGGGGAAGATCTGTTGTTGTAGTCAACCCATATGTTTACATATAAGGAACTCACAATACTACTCATATCCCGATGTGGGATGGGGGTATTACAGACAAGATCTCCAGGCTTTAGTAAGATACCCCGTGTAATGTCTGTGTAAGATAGGACTAGAAAGGTATGTAAGAGTTGAGTCGAGTCGGTGTTGTTTGATTTACCCTTGTGACACCCTAGGCCATGTGCCTATAATTATTAAAAAATATATATAATTTAAAGCAAGGAAAACAACAAGAACTACATAGAAGTCACTTTGATGTAAAGAGGAACATACTTCCCTTTCCCAACTCAAGTGTGGTGCAAAAGGGAAACATCTCAACTCACAAACTAGCAGAGTAGAGTACCTGCAATAACATCATGGACCCAATAAAGAAATCTAGAGAAAAGTAGCTTAATACTAGTACATTCATTCAACTCATACGGATCACTGCTAACAAATTACCAAGTGACGATCATCCGGATTTCATCTTGAGCCATATCAGAACAATGCAGAGGCTACCCACTATATAAACAAGCCCCAATGTAGTTTGGCATGTCATGACAATGGCCAAATTCATCATAATGGTGGTTCTTGATATTCTGGTGAAATTCAGTTTTGTAGTCTTTTCAATCCCTAGTATTACCATCCCACAAGATGTCCTTAACATCCTACAGAGTTGTAAAAGTCTAAGCCTTCCTAAGAAGATCTCGATCAGTATCGAAACCAATGCAACTACCCACCGAAATGATAAGCTCCATCGCAATTTGAACTGTTTTGATACTAAACAACTGCACCATAAAGGTATTACAAACTCACCAATCAAGTTCAGAACACAAACACCACGAGCTGAACAATCTATTTTGTATGATCTTCATGGCTAATCATTCCTCACGGATAGTCTTTCAATCTACAAACTACCGGTCTAACTTGTGATATTCTTCCTGAGAAGATCGTGATTAGTATTAAAACAAAGGCAATGACTACCCACCAAAATGACGAACTCCATCACCATTTGGCTTATTCGTTACTGTTCAACAGCACCATGAAGGTGTTATAAAACCTACACTTGAAATTCAGATCACATTGTTCGCTTTTGAACTTCCATTTTACCCAACCATAAAGTTATAACTTGACAATTTCAACTCATTCAATACCAATACACCAACCCTTCTCAAATCTAAAAAATCTTGGATGGAATTTTATGTCCGCCAAGAAATCTAATATAAAGAGGGCAATGTAGAAGGGTGACTAAGCCCTGCAGTTAAGCCTTAAACTCATAACAAAGTTCAGAAGTACGCCAACTCAGCAAGAAGCAAAAAAAAAAACCACTCAAACAAAACACAAGGCCGGTTTTGTCCCAACTAAAATCACCACCTACAGTCGACCCACTGAAATCAACTTAAAACAAAGCACCAGAGTCTGAGGCTACAACCTCGACTTCAACCAAAAACACCACGTCAAATCAAACCACTGGAAATTCCCACTCAAAACAAATCTCTATAGCCAAAGACAACAACTTCAACTCCATTCGAAACATCGCCTCAAATCAACCTAAAAGATCCACAATCTCCTAGAAACGATGAATAGTTTAGCGCTTCGGTTGAATCTCACATCAAACCAGCCAACAATAGAGCACTTACCCCTAGCCCAACCCCTTCGACAAGAGAAGAACCACAACCAACCACACAGCAAGTAGAGAGAAGATAAGTCTCACCCCAAGGACGAGAGTGAAAGCAACAGGAAAAACGCCCCCAAAATCGACAATCATGAAAAAACAAGCTCGTGGAACAAGTATCTCTGAATCCAACAGTCCGAAACGACCGATTAACAGCAAAGAAATATGAAGTAGAATCCCTCAGTCCGAAAAAAGAACAATCACCTTGTATGAAACAGTGAGGAGCATAGTAGAAAACGACTCCCCCTGTTCAAATATCAAAACCAATTTTGATACTCCTAATGATCATATAAAAGAGAAAATCATAGTGGAAAGAAAAAAGGTATCAAGTTACCAAACCCGAGAAAGAGGATGGATAAATTCTAAATAGAGTTTTTATTGTTTATAGTTTTTGGCTAAGAACAAAGATCCCCTACCTCTATGAACTTTTATAATCATCTGAGAGTAGTTGTTCAAGTTTGACTCGCAGTAATATTTAGGCTCGATTCATCACTACACTCATTTTCTACGAGATGCCTTCTTTTAGGTACTTCACTTTGAATCTTTACCAGAGTCAACTTTTGTCTAGGATTTTGCATTGACGAACTTTCACTATCCGCTTGACTTTGCGCTCCGCCTCAACTTCAAGGTTTTCCTAATCCTCACTGCGCTCCCTTCCGCCAGCACAAACCCTAAAGACAACTTAGGGTCCTGTGGCTCACTATTCACCTCCTTGTGCTCATGGAGGCTGATGACCAACACCTTTTGATGTTGGGGCCAATAAGATGCACGCCAGCTCATTCCATCCTGGCGCAGCCAAGCCAACCACTTCTTGGCTAACGCCCCAGTCATTTCCGATCCGCCCAAGATGGGCAACGTCACGGTGACCGGAGAACAAAGGCGTTCCGTTTCACCTGCGTATCTTTGGCGTTTGTGCTCCAGTTGTAGACCGTTTTGAGTAAAAGCCCCTCCCTCGTTAGAACAGCAAGCAACATTCATTTATGAATAGAGACATGTGTCAAAGCACCAACGAATATGTTCATTAAATCAACAAGATATGCAAGAAACAGCAAGCAACATTCTTCTATGACTATGAGCAACACTAAACCATCACACTCCACCACCTTCCCATCCCAATTTCCATCGTCACTCTACACAAACCCCTCTTTTTCTTTTCAATTTAACACATTGATATCTATATGTAGTTATCAATTCTCGAAAACCCAACAAATAAATCCAATTCGACTACATAGACATAGGTAGACAATGGAGAAGAGCTATGAATCTTTTCTCCTACCAGTCGGATTTGGCAATTCTTCATTCATCATCATGTCTCAAGTTTATTCCTCCTGGCATCTCTTCCTTTCTCAAGCAGAGACTTTAGAGACATCCTTGCTAGATCGATTGTACTTCATGTGGCTATTCACAAGCTGTCCAGCAGATATTGCAGACATAAGGGACAGTTCTCCAGCCAAAACAGACCCAGCAACAATTGTCGCTAGAAGCCTTGCATTCCCACCAGGCATCTCCTTGTTTGCTCCCTTAACTCCCAAAAGGTTTAGAGATGCCGACTGAGATGCAAGCTGGGTTCCCCCACCAACAGTTCCAACCTAATAAAAAATACAGCAACATTTGCAATGAATCAGACAACCACTAGCAACTGATTTCCATTAACAAATCTATCTTAGGTTTATATTCGAGCGGATGGAAACCCAAGTACCTCAATAGAAGGCATAGTGACAGAGACGTGTAGGTCTTTTCCATCATTAATAGCTTCCATCATGGTAATGCAGTGAGAGCTCTCAACATTCTGGGCCGGGTCTTGCCCAGTGGCTATGTATATTGCAGACACAATGTTGGCTGCATGGGCGTTGAAGCCACCAAGTGCACCAGCCATGGCAGACCCAGTCAAGTTCTTGAGCATGTTCAGCTCTATCAGGGAGGCAACGTTGGTCTTCAGAACCCTTTTCACCACATCTTCCTTTATCACCGCCTCACAAACCACAGATTTGCCTCTTCCTTCAATCCAGTTGATGGCCGCTGGTTTCTTGTCGGAGCAATAGTTCCCTGGTTGGTGGACAAATAGTTCATAAATCATTCCACATCGAAAAATTCAAGAGATACAGCAGGCAGTTATCTAAACTAACGATTTCTCAGTAGAATTAATAAAGTCCAACCCACATGAGCTACAGCACGCTGAGCAACTCACCAGATATGCCTATAACATCCATGTCTGGGAAATCACTTTGAAGAAAGTCAATTACATTCTGGACTCCCTTGGAGACCATATTCATCCCCATGGCATCACCTGTACTGCAAGTGAATCTCATGTACAGATTCTTCCCAGCAACTGTACACTTGATACTTTGAAGTCTTGCAAACCTACTAGACCTGAACAGTCAAAACAAAACCAAGAGTAAGCCATCGCTTTCATTAGAGGAATCCCCACGCACACCCAACACATCAACAGTAATTAAATTCCATTTGGGATAACGAACAGCCTTAATTAATTAGAAGAAAATAGCAACAAAAATAGACAGATCAATCAGAATTCAAAGAATCCACATCGTTCTCAGAACCATAATTGGATAGGATTAACGGACAAGTTTCACATTACTCGGTCCAATTCTACCAAAATTCAGTCGTTTTCAGTGGAAATGATTCTAGTCAGAGCAAAATTCACTAATATGACCGAAATCGACGCACGAAATATAACCGATGAGAGGAAGGACGAAACATGATAAACAAAATTGATGTTGACAGTGAATTAAAGCAATCCCAAAAGAGCAAACAAACCTGTTGAAAACGACAGACAATGTATCAGAATTTTCCGGGTTTTCCAAGAAGAATTTCAGCTCAGCAGCCCTTTTGGCCGATGCGAATCTCACAACAGGAGCTCTAGTCATCCCATCTTTCATAAGAACACTGGTGGCTCCACCGGAGAGGTGAATTGCCTTACAACCCCTATTAGTACTTGCAACCAGACACCCTTCAGTTGTCGCCATTGGAACGGAATACTCCCTCCCATCAAGCAACAACGGCCCGGCAATCCCAACGGGTATCTGCACATAACCTACTGGCATCTCACAGCACTGACCAAGGATCGAATCATAATCGAAACCAGATAGAGGGAGGCCAGCGAGAGATCTCCCAGTCATCTTCTGTAACGCGGCGCGTCTGATCTTAGCGGCCCTAAAGCAGTCGCCGAGCTTCGATTCGAGGGAGTAGGATGGGGTAGAACCCGTAACAACGGAATTCACAATCTCCTCATCCTCTGGGGTCAGATCTTCCTTCTGTAGAGTTTCATCGAACACCTTCAAGGGTTGGGATGGGGGTGCAATTGCGAGAGAGGGTGAGGTGGAGCAGTCAAGCGACGCGCCACAAGGAGCGGAACGATTTTCTTCCTTAAGGATCTGGTCAGTAGGGTTTGGCGTGGATTCGTCCCAGTCATCGACGTCGTCATCAGAAGTGGAGCGTGCGGTGGTGATAAATGACTGAACAAAGTCGATCCCGAAGAAGCCAAGAAGGTAGATGAACGAAGCGACGAAGGCTACGATTGCAGCGATCTCGGAGAGAGATACGACGTGGAGTGGGATGGAGTTTCTGATCTTCTCCCTCCACCTCTGAAGGAGGAAGTAGACTACGGAGAAGAAGAGGGTGAAGAAGACGCCGTTGGTAAGGTAGAGCGGGAGCGGAAGAGCGTCAGATGCTTTAGGCTCACCGTCGGCATTTGATAGTTTGTAAGGGTTGTGGTGATGTTGGTGGTGGTGGGATTTGAGTGGTGGCGGAGGAGCGGCCAGCGCCGGAGAGAGTTTGTGATGTTGCCGGCGCCTGGCGTCCATATTCTCCGAGAAGAGGGTTTACGATACGAAGTGGAGGAGAATTTAACAGCTGGATTGGAATTGACTTTGTTTTGTTGTTCCTTTCGGTTCTAGGCCAGGCTGTTTCGTTGTCCTCCTCTCTCTGGTTGCTCAAGCCTCAAAGAGATGAGCAGTTATGCGAGAGAGTGGGAGGTGGAAGAAAGATATATAGGGATTCCGGAGGGATTGGGTGACACGTGCGAAGGGACTCAGAGGTGTGATGATCGCTCGGCTCGTGTGGACTGGACAGATGGGAACAGAGGGTGAGGACACAAGGCGGAGACAATTTAAAGAGAGAAGGGACACTCTCCTGACTGTTACTGTTACGCCAGGTAGGGAAGACGAGGGTGGGACCAAAGCGAGCTAGTCAACTTTTGTTCTTGAAAGTTTGACAATACTCATTGCTCCGTTCGAAACTTGCGCAAAGCATTAGGATGCGTTCGCCTCACATTTTTTGACAGTATAAATGTACAATATATGCTGTTTTGGACTCCTTTATTTATTTTTGTTGTTCGCCTAAAACAGCATAAATGTCAGCATAAATGTCAGCATAAATGGCCGCAACAAATGCTACTTTTTCGTTTTCGTGCTTTCACTTCTGTTTCTTTACTCACTTCATAATGCAATTACTGTGACTATTGATTTAAAAAAAAAGAAATTTTTTTACAAGTTACTTTATTTATTACAAATTACATAATGTTTTAAATAATTTATAAAAAATAGTACTACATCTTTATCCAAATTTACAAAAAATAACATTTATAATACAAATCTATAATATATTATTTGTAATACCACATAGATTAATAAAATTAATAAAATGAATAAATATACACACTTGTTGATATATAAATTAAAATATTAAAATAGTATATAGAAATATGAATGCATATAAATTTATTAACATACAAAGTTACAAAAATATTATATATTATTAAAAGTTATAATTTCATTAAATAAATTTACATAACATTATTAAAAAATTTGAAACGCTTTTTCTCTTTTTTTACGCTTTTATATTTGTAAGAATTATAAAATTTAGATAATAAAAATATAGTGTTTAGGAGTTACAAGTTTTGCTTAAATAATAGAAGTAAAAATTTTATTGTTTGTGAATTTTTTTATTTATTTTTACTAACAAAATAAAGTTACGTAGTGTAATAAAATAAATTATATTAGTAAAACGAAAACGGTAAACGCACACCATATAACTAACTGAACCAAACATGCTGCATTTATGCCAGCACATTCCTGTCAGCAAATATGCTGCATTTATGCCAGCACATTCCTGCTATCAAATATGCTGCATTTATGCTACCAAAACAGCCATGCCGAACAGAGCCTTAGTGTTGGTATGTTTGTGCTATAAATGTGATATTTTTAAGTTTGGTATTAAAATATTTAATTATTACTATTGAATAACAATTTTCAAAATAGTCAAAAAAATACTAGCGCAAAACAACCACAAAACCAATAATTTATGCTGCAAAGAGAATGAATATCATAAACATAGGCGGAACCAGAAAACTGCAATTAAGGGGTGAGAATATTATAATAAAATTAATTAAATTTTAATAAATTAAATTTAAATTTTCAATATTCATAATTATATTTTAAAAATGATATTATATATTAAATTTGACATAAAATTAAATTAAAATTGAAATATATAGATTAATATATAAAAATATTTATTTTCCTTTTTATTTTTAGTTTTTTTATAAAGATTGGTATACTAAATTATAAATTAATGAAAATATTCTAAAAACTAATACTAAAAATTATTTTGAGTAATTCTAATATTTTATTAATTTAAAGAATCTGTAATAAAAAATATATATATTTGTATTATGGATAAAAGGGTACATCATTACTAAGAATGACATAATATTCAGTTTTACTTTTGCCTATATTGCTTATAAGGTATAAAATCTGAATATTTAATTATATCTACATATAATAATATATAGGTCATATTTTTAACAACTAAATTGTTTATTTTTTGGCATGATGTAAACATTAATAAAGTTCTCTAATTAATTATTATATTCAGATACGAATAAGAAGTCTCTTAAAACTATTAATATCTATCAAATTTAATAAAATATTCCACAAGGAAAACAGCAAACTAATAAAAAATACGATGTAAACATTCAATTATATCAAAATTATTAGATTACAAATTATTTGTAGTATATTTCAGAAATATCAATTATAAGTATTCAGCTTGTTAAGTAATAATTAATTACAAAACTATTTGTACAAACTATTATGGTTTGTCAATATATCAAACTTATTATATTGTTTTAACTACAAATATATGTTTAAAATAAGTATTTTATCAACAATTAAACAATAGATAATAATAAAATAGTAAGTGATAACTATACATATATATATTCGCTTATTGTCAATTATTTTATTATTAGAAAGAATTTCTTTTTCATTTCAATGATATTATTTATTCCATTAAAAATTAAAATAATCGTAAGTATTAATACATTTGAAATGTTGTATTAAATACTAATATATAGTCCATAAATTTTTTTATATATAACATCTAATATATTTGCTCTAAATAACATGGTTTATTTCTTTATTTTTTCAAATATAAGTAAAAAATTTATTTATAAATTAATATGTATACATATTATAAATTAATTTTCACTAAAATATTAATAAATAATATAATTATTAAAGGCTATAACTGAATATCTACATATATTTTAACTTTATTAACAAAAAATTGTTTTAAAATATAATATAAAATTTTTAATTGTAACACCGAAAACAGTAAACGCACTGCACATAACTAACATAAATAACTTATTCAAAACAGCTAGACGAAACCGCCGCCTACCGAACACTAGTTTTCAAAACAGCCACAAAACAACCAGCAAAACACCACAAAACAGCCAGCCAAAACAACCAGACCAAAACAACCACAAAAAAGCCATGCCGAACGGTGCCATTGTGGTTGAATTATTTTTGTTGGTAGTTGGTTTGATTCTCCAATAGGTTCATCCATATGAGCTAGGCATCCTATGAGTAAAGCTGATCATAATGTGTCCGGTTCGACAGTCCAACCCGATCTGGCCCGTAAAAAACCTGACAAGCCCGAATCCGATTGGGCTTTCGGACGGGCTGGACATAAAATCAGGCCCGAATAAAAAAACTAGGCCGGGCCACGGTACATTTGTAAGCCCGTGGATAAGCCCGACCCAATCCGATTTTATATTATTTTAAAATAATAATATATATACATATTTAATATAATTATTTTATATAATATATACTAAAATTAATATATATATAAATTATAAATAAATTATATATAATATATAAATACATTAAATTATATTAATTATATTTTTTTATTAATTTATATAAAAAATATAAAAAACCGGGTCGGGCTTCGGTAAAACCTGGAAAAAACAGGGCCTAGCCTGGCCTGGCCCGAAATGTAAAAAACCGGGCTTGGTTTCTTTAAATAGGCCCAACAGGCCTAAAATGTTTCTCTGGCCCGGCCTGAACCCGGCCCATCCGCCCGAATGATCACCTCTACCTATGAGTTCATTGTAAATCATTTATTTTTGATCAACAACTAGAGTGACATTTCATTAATTTAGGGAAAAATATAGTGTTATTTCATAATTTTTTTCAGTGTCATTTCATGAACTAGTAAAAAATATAGTGGCATTTCATAAAGTTCTTGATCTCATTTTCAACGGTGATCTTGAAAGACTTATTAGTATTGAAACGAAGCTGTCTTATAACTTATTTTATGGTAATTTTGGGAAATTGATATGTTATAAAATTTTATTAAGGTTTTTAATTATTTATTATATTTTTTTGAATAAGCTAATTATATATTACTCTAATTTAATTCATAATTTTATCATTAAATAAATTTTAAACCTTAAAATTATAAATTTTAAGACTTACACCTTAATTTGCATTCTTAAATTCCTAATTTTTAGGTTTAAAAATTTATTATAAAATAGAAGAAAAGGGTAGCATATGGTGAATTATTAAAAATCTCAATGGCACATTACACAATTTAAAATATATAATTTGTATATGTTGATATTATATTTGTATCTTAATTTATAAATGACATTTAGACTCTAGACCAGTAAAAAACAATAAAAAAATACTCGTATTATAGAATCAAATAAATTAAAAAATCTACTATTGTTATAGAAGTAATCTACGGATTCTGGATAACCCGGCTTGGACTAAGATTGACTTCCTTACGATGTGGTATGTGGTGGTTCGAGCGTAATGATCAACAATAATAAACGAGGCACACGGTTTTACGTGGTTCGATCTTCAATCATTTAGTCCACGGGAAGTTGGCAGAGGTTTTAATAGAACTGAGAGAGTACAAGTGATGAGAGAGTATGAGTGTAACAACCCATTTCTTAAACACTTAATTAACCTCTCAAACAATCCGAATTTGCAGTAGAATACAAAAATCTTTTAGGTGGTACCGCCACATTCCACGTAAGGAAATGCTAAGGCTCAACTACTTCTTAAATCCAACTTTAACTTTTCAAACATTTGGGCATGACTTACCAAGACATGTCTCTTAAAATCATATACATGTTTATGCAATAAAACATGCCCAGAAAATATTACCACGTGGGCATGACCAATAGTGGCTCCTGAAAGATAACACCTGTAATTACAAGCTAGTCTAGACCATGTGTCCAACACTTCAACCTCATCTAATGTATTTCTCAAATTATAAAAAAGAAAGGAACTGGCCATCATGGTAACCTCATACAACTTTTTTACCAAAGAGAATGAGAGTTAGGCATTCTCAGAAATTAGTCTATATCATACAAGACAATAAGGAAGTCTTTAAGAATAAATGTAAGAATTCTAGCTTAAATGAGGAGTTTATACAAAAGCTCTCAAATAAAAATCAGCTTAAAATTCCCCATAGACTCAAGCTCTCACATCCCTTAGCATCCGCAACCATATCAAACACAAACAAGCACAACATAAAGATAAACCGTAAGTATAAAACTGAGCAAATACTAAGTTACCTTAAGGCAATCTTAATAATTCTTTAGTAGCACATTATTGGAGGACTTTGTCTTTCACTTTACTCCCCTTTATACTCAATTATATTTGGAGATCCCTTTATAGAAATATCACCTTTCATCGATCACTCTACTGCCACAACCAACACACTTAACCTAATTGAGATCCTCCTAGAGGAACACAAGTTCACATATTAGTTCATTGCTACAGCCGATTGCGGTTCTCTTTCATGCATCGATGTTCATGTTCAATTCATATCAATGGCACACATAGCCTCTGGATATCAAGGGTTCGTCTCCACATTATCTCAAATATTATCAACTTATTACAACTGTCGGATTCAAAGGGTTCATCTCTCTCAATACAACCACCGGATATTTAGGGTTTGTCTCCCTCATGGCACCATGGAGGTTAACAACCTCAATTCATCGCCAGATATCTAGGATCCTTCTCCCACTTAACAACATAGAGGTTAACAACCTTAATTAATCACCGGATGTCTAGGGCCTACCTCCCTCTTCCATTGATTGATCAATCCATTTTAACCTACAGATACAAAGGGTCTGTATCCCTCTACAATATTCATTCATTGATATGACCTTATTCAATATCACTTCTCAAGTATCAATCATTCATAATCATACATCAAGGATTTATCATCCATACTCAATCATCAAAGATTAATCATTCATCAAGGATTAATCATCCAAAACATTTCATCAAAGCTTAATTGTCCACAATCAATCATCTAGGATTACTCATCCGTAATCAATTATCAAGGATTACTCATCTATAATCAATCATCAAGGATTACTCATCCACAATCATTCATCAGGGATTAATCGTCCACAATCTTTCTTCAAATCTTAATCGTCCACAATCAATCATCAAGGATTACTCATCCATAATCAATCATCAAGGATTACTCATCCATAAACAATCATCAAGGATTACTCATCCATAATCAATCACCAAGGATTACTCATCCATAATCAATCATCAATTACTTCATTAGGAATCACTTAGATCTTAAGCTGACCACCATCAAGAATGCATCAAGTCTATGATGCTCTTACAAGTATTCACACATTAAAGTCCTTAAGTCCACTACCAAATCATAAGTAAGATCTCTTACCAAAGTTACTGTAACACCTTCTTTCTTTCTCATCCAAGTTCATCTTTCATTAATCATCAAGACCATTGTTCATTTTCATTTCATTCGTTATTCCGAAGGTCACTCGACCGTTGCATATATTTGTTTAAGCTCATTATATAAACAATCAATGCTAATTCTTACCAAGGTTAATTACCACTATCATCAAGGTCACATTTCAATTTCAACTATCTCATCAATAATGAATCATCACATTACAACTATAGTCGGTTTATAAATCTAAGGTTACCATGGCCATACTTTGTCCACAACCAAGTTATAATTCCAAAGGTCATCACTTTTTCATATCTAAATTCATCTTTCATTAGTCATCATCATTTCAAGCACATACCCATTGATCACAAGGATCTTACCAATTCCCTAACTTTCTTCGTTGACCATTCAAGGATCAAACGGATACCTTAACATTCTCTTGACCATAAGAGGTGATTCAATTACTAGAGCTACCAAATAACAATATGGAAAGTTCATATCACACATCCCCTTAGAGCACACACATGGATAGACTTAGGTTTACCTTTTTGGATGATGTAGCTTTGGTCCAAGCTCTTATCCTTTAGCTCAAGTCCTAGTGTTGTCCCCGATGTCTAGGGAATTCACAAAACATTCAAACAGTAGAACACAATCAATGGCCATTCAACATTGCTCAAGATAATGTAATAATACACACTTCTCTTTTCTTCTGAAATCGACACGAAGCCACCTTAGGCTTTCAACTCATCTCTAAACCTTTCTATACACTTTTTTATAGTTAATTAAGCTTTTAAACCATAAAAATAGCCTCAAGAACAGGAATCCCCAATTTTTATGCTCAAATTTGGCCATATAAGGTCGTGGGAAGAACTCAAAATTTAACTTCCACCAAAACCAACAATAAGTGGTTCAAACTCAAGTTTTTAACATAATATCAAGCTTTAATGAAGATCTTAAGTCTAAAAATCAGTTTAGGAGGGTTTAATCAACAAAAATATCACCAGTTGTGAATAGTAACAATGGTGGATAAGAAGATGGAGATCTCTAGCTCAAATCAAAGCTTGAAGAAGAAGGAAGTCAACTTTAGTTTCCAACAACCATTAATAATCAATCTAATATGAAGATTTGAAGTGAAGGGATGAAGAAGAAGGGTTTCCCCAAGCTGCTTCTGCTTCTCCAAATTTTGGAAAGAAGGGAGGAGAGTAAGGATGAGCAAATCGTAAATTCTAGAATGAAGAGGAGAGAGAGGAGGCTTAAGTGGGAAAATAGGCACATGACGAGCACATGCCTCTAATATGACTTTAGATCATTTAAAAAAAGCCCCTCAAATATTTATAATCTCATTTTAAACCCTCTTTTTAAAATTACATAATTTGCCATAAATGGATAGGAAATGGCAAAAACGTGCTTTAAGCCTTTAAATATCCATACTAAACTAAAACTTAGCTTTTATTTTCAAATATCTTCCACATAATTAAAATAGGATAAATGTATCTTCTTGGGGGTTATAAATCACCTTTCAAGGTCAAGATATATCAAACCACTCAAAATTACTAAAATGCCCCTTAAGGCCAAAATGTGCTTTTAGTGAATTTCTTCATTACTATTGAGCTCTTGCTTAGTAAATACCCATTTAAAAACTCATGTTAAGCATACAATTTAGGATTAACTCACTAATAAAAACCTCATTATATCAGGTATTTCATTGTAAGGATCTAAGTGCTAACCGAGTAGCCCTGAATTGTTAGATTCAGAACAACTCGTTTTGGATGAGTTAGTTGAATGCGGAAGCTTTGGACAATGATTACAATAATATAAAACATTGTATTGAGAATTCAAGATGAATTTACAAACTAGTTTTCTACACTTGGGGTTAGACATAATAGCTCTGTCTTACTCCTACACTCAAATCTCTTTATGTCGATCAATACTATATATGAAGGATTTGTGATCAAAAGATGCTCTACAAGCCGGATGAATCTTTTTGCATATATAACTAACTTAAAATTGAAAAAAAAAACACACACACACATACACACACACACACACGCACGCACACACACGCACGCATGCATGCACACACACAACCACACACACACACACACACACAACACACACACAAACCCACAACACAAACACACACACACACCACACACAACACACACACACACACACACACACACACACACACACACACACAACTCATGCACAAACGCACACAACACACACACGCACACACAACGCACGCACGCATGCGCAACACACGCACGATGCACGCATGCACGCATGACGCATGGATGCACAACGCACGCATAGATGCATGCACTACGCAAGCACGGCGCACGCACACACGCACGATGCACGCATGCACGCATGACGCATGGATGCACAACGCACGCATAGATGCATGCACTACGCAAGCACGGCGCACGCACGCACGCACCCACACACGCACGCACCCACACACGCACACACACACATGCACACACGCACGACGCACGCACGTACGCACGATGCATGCATGCACAACGCACGACACACGTAGGACGCACGCACGACACACGCACGACGCACGCACGCACGATGCACGCATGCACGACGCACGCACGCACACACGCACGACGCACACACGCACGACGCACGCACGCACACACACGCGCACACACACGCGCACACGCACACACTCACACACGCACACACGCACGCATGACACACGCACGCACGTCATGTATGCACGCACGCATGACGCACGCACAGAAGACACACACACGCACGCACGACGCACGCACACACAACGCAAGCACGCACAACGCATGCACGCGCTCCACGCACGCACGCACGCATGCGCACACACTCTCTCTCTAAGTGTAATATCTCTCTATGTGACTCTCTCTTCTAGGTAATGAAATGTTCGTGTAAGTGCTTAATATTCTACGGTAACTTATGCGGCTTAAGTACATTCTAAAACTTAAATAACTTCTATGAGGTAAGTGGTGGTGTCCCTTGATGATAATTCTCCACGATCATTCTTCTATATAACTTCAAAAATAGTTGCCTTGACTTTATTCTCAATTTCTCTGTGTTTAGACTCGGCCGACAGAGGCAGTTGTACTCCATGCTCTGCGCTCTGATCGCACTTTTATCTTTGCAGAGGGAGTGTAATGCCCTCATCCCACATCGGGATATAAGAAGTAATATGAATGGTTTATAAGGATACATATGGATCGACTACAACAACAAGACCTTCTTACTTTTAGGTCTAAGTGAGGACAAAGGGCTAGTTTTCAAGCCCGAATGGCTTGGGAGCTAGGTTGTAGGACACTTGCCCATATGAAGTGTTACAAATGGTATCAGAGCGGACTCGGGACCGTATCGGGAAAGGCTACTCGATACTTACCAAGGAGGTCCATGGGACTTAGATGTTGGGCTTGCGACGAGAATGTTGTGTTCATTGAGTGGGAGAGTGTGTAACACCCCCATCTGCTAACAGGAAATTTGTAGGGATAAAGGATGTACAAGAGAATGGAATAAAAGAAGCAAATATAAAATAAACCTACAACTCTATACGAGTAGCAAACAATCCCCAGTCGGAATATAGCGTAAGCAAATTACGACTAAGAGTATCGAACCCAAGGGACTTAATAGAAAATCAGTCCTAATCCTAGTAATAGCCTATTATAAAGCAAGGGGGAAATGTAAATATCAATCCTACACTAAAATAAACTAATTATAAATTCTAACTAAATGGTATTTATAGTGAAATATCTTTGACTCGGGAAGGTAATCGACACAATAACAAGTATGATCACAAAAACCAAGTTGACAAGTTTTGAATTAACCAACTTTTGAACGTGCCGGATAGGTTGCTGGACAAAGGTTGCACGGCACATTCAAGAACTTGAACATGTCGTACATTATACACCCGAAATGTCACCCGGCATGTTCAAAATGTCAAGAATGTTTAAACACTCTTAGACCATTACCGAATCCAGCAAATCTCTTGCTAAAAATGAACAAGAAAGATGAGAATAGAAATAGGTTAATTCCAATCTTAGATCTTATTGCCCATCCATAGAACAACAAACTTTAAGACCACTAAGATCCCTCAACCAATTCTGTTAGAATTTTGAAGACAAAAAAGAACAAGTAGCAAACTTTTCCTCTCTACACTAGGAACCAAATCTTAGTTGAAACTCACAACCTTTATTGATAATCATAAGAGTAATTACAAGGAATATCATCCCTAACCAAAGATAGCAAGGAAATCTACTACACCATCCATATAAACAAAAGAAGAGAAACAACAAGGAGAAGGAAATTGATCATAACCTTCACCGATAGAGATCTTCTTGTCTTCCTTGAAGATGATGGAGCATAAACTTCCTTGGACACCAACAGTAGAAGTGCATGCGGAAATGGTGTGTCAATGAAGTGTATGGGTGTGTTAGAATGTATCAAATGATGTAGGCTCTCGGCCTATTTATATACACGTGCCAACTGTTAACGGTCGAAACCACCAAATCGGAGCGAAACGATGCATGTGCCGGACAGGGAATGTCCGGCATCGTACCCGGCATCGGTTGAGTCATCAACGGTAGATAACTGCTATCGTTTGGCGAACAGTGACAACTTTTCTCTTGTGCTGGATAGGAAGTACCCGGCACTGGATCTGGCAGTAACATGTTTCTGCTCCATACTTGTGTTGTTCCGACATTACTTGGTCAGAAGCTATTCCTTGCATAAAAACATAGAAACATAAGTATGAACATATATATTTAGACTTTATACATAATATAGCACAAATATTAACTATTCTAACCCTAATTTGACTAATAATCTTATAACTATATCTACTAAAACATGATAAGTCTGAGGCTTATCAAGGCCCTACACTTACCTTTTGCTAGTCCTCAAGCAAAAATAAATTAGAAAAGAACAACTGCTTATGCACAAAACAGATAATTTTAAGAATGACCATTAGATAAGCATTTCCAACTATCTGACTCTAATTCATAAGCATGTCTTAAACATCCTATCTATCAAAAACATACTGATGGGTATAAAAATAAAATAAAGAGTTTTCAAAGCCGATCAAAAACTTTTGGGCATTTTTTTGCATAAGGGATTTGTACTCTCTCCTTTTTCCGGTTTCCAACATTGAACCCTATTCTTTCAAGGGTTTCTGAATGTGGTCAAGACTCTCATCAATGGTTTTCGTGGTTCAACCTTGTTTTTCAAGGGTTTCTGAGGCAAAAGGAAAAACTCTCGTTTGTTGCTTTTATTCTGTGGCAATTTTTGCAACCTCAAAGAATATAATGCTTTCCCTTTGGAAGAAGACTTTTCTTTTTTTTTTTTTTTTTTCTTCTTCGTGTTTTTTTGTTTCATACATCATCCCTTTTTAAGATATTCACCCAAAAGAGTTGAACTATTTTGAAAAGAAAGGAAAAATATTACCCAAAAGTAAATCAAAGATAAAAGTAGGAGTAAGGTCATATACTCATGTTAATAAAAAGAATCAAGAAGTTAAAATAGGAACCTAAAAGTCATTAGAAAACTTACCTCTTGAGAGAACAAGCACTTACCCTTCCCTAATCATAATTTGATCAAAGACACGTAAAAAGCTTAGTAAAACACTGATAAAACTCTCAACTTATACATATTATTTATAAACATATACTTATTCTCTTTTTTTAAAAGGGGGATCCCTGCCCTACACTTGGAAGGAACAGTGACCCCAATGTTCAGACTGAAAAGAATAATACGATTTTCTTTATTTTTTTAATGAAACTAAACAAAATTAAAAGAATAACTTTACCACGAACCAAAATAATAAAAATAAAAACAAAACTAAATAAAATAAAAATAAAGGAAAATAATAAAGAAAGAGAGACTCTCCTGTGTGAAAAATATCATTGCGTGAGGAGGGCCCACCCTACACTTAGCCTTTTGGCTACTTGGCATTGTCAGAGATCTTGGATAAGATGTGGACCAAATTCGCATGCTTCCTTGGAGTAGTTTGAGTTTGAGACGGAAGTTGACCTGGTTGTCGAGGTTGTGCCAGAAGTTGCTGTAATTGCAACTGCAATGATTTGTGCTCCTTGCGAATGGTCGATATCTCATTGTGAGCATCTTGGGTCTTGTTCATCAGGGCCGACATCATATCACGCAGTTTAGCCATCTCGGCCTCTAATGAAGATGCAGGTTGGGATGGTCGGTTTGAAGGGACTCCTCCGAAAGAAGTTGACATGTATTGCCTCTGACCTCCCTGATAGCCGGCTTGACTTTGAAAATTTTGAGGGGGTTGGTTCCCCTGCTACCAAGGCTGCCTGAACCCTTGGTTGCTCACATAATTAGCTTCCTCAGCATTTTGAAAGTCTTGCAATTCAGGACCCTGAGCGTGTGGTCGTGCACTAACCACATTCACCTGCTGAGGAAGGTTATTCATTGCTATTTGCTCCACCACCTTTTGCAGAGCACTAACCTTCGTTGACGTTTGAGCATTGCTCTCCGACAATTGCTCATGACTTTTCTTCAATCTGTCAATTTGTTGTCACCCTCGCCCACTTGATATAGGCCTATGGTACCACCCCTGGATCCACCTGTGACCCAATCTTGAATCTCTTCGCAAAGAGATTCAATTCCACTAAGGAATTGATCCCTTGGCTTCTTTAGTATATCAGCACCAAGGGAGGATAAGATCATGGTTTTACATTGGTTGACCAATCCTTTGTAGAACAACTGAGATAGTTGTTCCTTGGTGAGGCCGTGATGAGGACATGTTCGGAGCAACCCCTTGAATCTGTCCCAAGTCTCATAGATGTTCTCCAAGCCTAGTTGTCGGAAGTTGTAAATCTCGGCGATCATCTCCAGGGTGCGACTTGGGGGCAGGAACTTGTCATAGAACTTGGTTGCCATGTCCTCCCATGTGGAAATAGTACTAGGGGTCAGACTATGGTACCATTTGCTGGCGTTTCCCATGAGACTATGGGGGGAGAGGGAAAGTCTGGCATATTGAAGGACGTTATTGGAGGAAGTTAGGCTATTTGTGTGTTGTAGAAATTTGGTTATGTGGAGCAAGGCGTCGTCCGGATTAGACCCATCCAACATACCCAACTCTTTGACACATCGAATTTGATGATATGACTTTTACTTTTGCCACTCATCGTACTCGTTTTGTGCGAGGAGATGGACGTCGATCGCTGGTTTTTGGCCTTAGTTGGAAGGCCTGTTAATGTAGTGGACGGTTGGGGTTGCCATTTGTGTAGGGGTTGTGTTTCGTAGGTTTCTTTGTTGTCTTAAGGAACGAAGACAGGTCCTCTCAATCTCCGAATCAAAGTTGGATAAATCTTCAGGGAGACTATTTGATCGGAGAAGCATTCACCTGTTATGACTTTAAGAGGAGCAAAAACAAAATATTAATTTAACAAAGTATAGTACGAAAAGCAATAATATAAGACTGCGACAAAATTAAAAGAAAAATAAATAATATTGAACATGCCGGACATAGTGTCGGGCGTGGTGCGTCCGGCATTGGACTTCCTCCTTTGGTGCCGGGTTAACTTTACCCGGCATTATGCACGACATATTCAAACCGAGAGAAAAATAAAAGAATCAAAGAAATACAAATAAGAGGAGAGAAAAATAAAAACGAATGGTATAAAAAGTAAGAGATCATTTATATATGTCTCTACTATTTACGAAAAAAATTGAAGAGTAAAATTGAACGAGCCGGGCAACGTGCTGGATATAACCTGCCCGGCGTCGGACTTCCTCCGAGATGCCGGACATATGCTACCCGACATAGTGCACGGCACGCTCAACCTAGTGAAAAAAACAATGGATAAATTAAATCAAAGAATCAAAGAATTAAAGAATAGGGTGATTACCAATTTTAGGACTTGGACTAATTGCAAGTCCTAGGCAACGGCGCCATTTTGCTAACAGGAAATTTGTAGGGATAAAGGATGTACAAGAGAATGGAATAAAAGAAGCAAATATAAAATAAACCTACAACTCTATACGGGTAGCAAACAATTCCCGGTCGGAATATAGCGTAAGCAAATTACGACCAAGAGTATCGAACCCAAGGGACTTAATAGAAAATCAGTCCTAATCCTGGTAATAGCCTATTCTAAAGCAATGGGGAAATGTAAATATCAATCCTACACTAAAACAAAATAATTATAAATCCTAACTAAATGGTATTTACAGTGAAATATCTTTGACTCGGGATGGTAATCGACATTAGAACAAGTATGATAAAAAAACCAAGTTGACAAGTTTTGAATTAACCAACTTTTGAACGTGTCGGATAGATTGCCAGACAAAGGATGCACGGCACATTCAAGAACTTGAACGTGCCAGACATCAGACACCCGATATGTCACCCGGCATGTTCAAAATGTCAAGATTGTTTAAACACTCTCAGACCATTATCGAATCCAACAAATCTCTTGCTAAAAATGAATAAGAAAGAGGAGAATAGAAATAGGTTAATTCCAATCTTAGATCTTATTGCCCATCCATAGAACAACAAACTTTAAGACCACTAAGATCCCTCAACCAAATCTGTTAGAATTTTGAAGACAAAGAAGAACAAGTAGCGAACTTTTCCTCTCTACACTAGGAACCAAATCTTAGTTGAAACTCACAACCTTTATTGATAATCATAAGAGTAATTACAAGGAATATCATCCCTAACCAAAGATAGTAAGGAAATCTACTACACCATCCATATGATCAAAAGAAGAGAAACAATAAGGAGAAGGAAATTGATCATAGCCTTCACCGATAGAGATCTTCTTCTCTTCCTTGAAGATGATGGAGCATAAACTTCCTTGGACACCAACAGTAGAAGTGGATGCGGAAATGGTGTGTCAATGAAGTGTATGGGTGCGTTGGAATGTATCAAATGATGTAGGCTCTCGACCTATTTATATACACCAATTTCTCCTTGTGCCGGATGGAATGTCGGGTAAAAAGTACCCGACACCTAATAAAACACGTGCCAACTGTTAGTGGTAGAAACCGCCAAATTGGAGCGAAACGATGCATGTGCCGGACAGGGAATGTCCGGCATCGTACCCGACATCGGTTGAGTCGTCAACGGTAGATAACTGCTATCGTTTGGTGAACGGTGATGACTTTTCTCATATGCCAGAAAGGGAGTACCCGGCACTGGATCCGGCAGTAATATGTTTCTGCTCCATACTTGTGCCGTGCAGCAACCATCCGGCATTGTGTCCGGCATTACTTGGTCAGAAGCTATTCCTTGCATAAAAACATAGAAACATAAGTCTGAACATATATATTTAGACTTTATACATAATATAACACAAATATTAACTATTCTAACCCTAATTTTACTAATAATCTTATAACTATATCTACTAAAACATGATAAGTCTAAGGCTTATCACCATCCCACATCGGGATATAAGGAGTAATTTGAATGATTTATAAGGATACATATGGGTTGACTACAACAACACGGCCTTCCACTTTTAGGCCCATGTGAGGACAAAGAGCTTAAGGTGACTAGTTTTCAAGCTCGAATGGCTTGGGAGCTAGGTTGTTGGAACTTGCCCATATGGGGTGTTACAGGGAGTCTTCGTTGTTACTCGACTCATTCTCATCTATAGCTTCCTTGTCTCTGATTTCACAGTTGGAGTCTGTTAACAGGCTGACTCACAAAGATTGTCATCATCTACAAAACAAGGTTCCAATAAATTCATCGTTTTTGCTAATGATTGCAAAATCTGTGTATCTCGCGGTAGTACCTGTAAGACAAGACAAACCAAAGAGAGACAAAGTAGGGGAACCCACTCTGCCTTGGTTCCCCCTCAAATCAAGCAATAGTTCCCCCTCAAACTTAGCATGCATAAGCATAAGAGGTGTGTTTAAAGAGTAGGAAAATAGCAAGCTAAAGAGGACTTTGAACTATGGCGTAACCAAGAAAAAACAATCCAGAAAGCGTAAATTCAACTGAGGCCTTTAAGAGGCACTCCTAGTCACAAAAGAGAGCAACCCGTTTAAAACCAGCCGCTGGATAAACCGCTTCCCCCATTTTCCAACATCAGGAAGGGTGTCAGAGTCTGTCAAATTACGTGAGTGTAATCACTCTTAACATCAAAAGAACAACAATTTTATGTCAATCCAAAAGTAGAAAAATATTCCTAGAATCTAGTGGTATTGAAGGAGGTAGTCTAGCTAAATCAGGAGCTCATCATCCACACCACAATCACCTGTGACCTCTGTGGAAGTCTCTGACTCCTTCTTGTCCACGTCCCCTACTGCGGTTGCATCAGCGAGTGCCCTAGATGTAACGACCCCATAACCACCCTGGTTGAGAGACCGTTACACACCGTGTGCTTACTACCTAAGACACGCACGACCACTCTAACATATACCAAAAACAACAAAGCACACCTTTACTAAGAAAAAATAATTACAAAGCTTAAGCGTTTACAAATATAGAGCGGAAGCCAAATCAACATACATAACGAACACAAACTACAGAAGGGGCCTCAAGCCACAGTTACAATCACAAAACGAAAGCCAAACAAAGGGCAAGAGCCGTATCTTCAGAAGAAGCTTAAACCTGCAAAATGTTAATATAATAGGGGTGAGCAAACCACAACTCAGTAAGCAGCAGACTTCATCAGCTGGGCATTTTCAAAATAGTTATACTGAACATATCTGTACATATACATAAGCTTAACAAAACATATCTAAGATCGAAGTAGAAAACAAACAGAAGACAAAAAGTTACCAACTTAGAAAAAAAGCAGATCAGAAATAGAAACAGAACCTTATCAAATCAGAAGAGAGACAGAAGCTGAGCAAACGGAACAGAAGTCCTAAACCAGAGAAGAGCAGACAACAGACACAGAAGTTTAGAACAGAACACTTAACAAAACAGAGGTGGGACCATAGACACTAGCTGACACATCAGAAGGGCAAACACTAAGGCCCTATGGATCCAAAGATCCCACACAGAAGCCGTAGAGACAGCTATGGACCCGTCAGTCTCTAAACATCCAAGGGACCCTGAGAGAC
This sequence comes from Limonium bicolor, assembly GCA_023374045.1. Lineage (NCBI taxonomy): Eukaryota > Viridiplantae > Streptophyta > Magnoliopsida > Caryophyllales > Plumbaginaceae > Limonium > Limonium bicolor. The sequence continues at coordinate 8,019,957 of CM041779.1, read as the reverse complement.
AGAACAGAAGGGAACCCGAGGAACAAAACAGAAGGAATTCCTGCGTAGCATGCTACGGGACAGCCCGACCCGACTATCCAAGGCTTAGAAGCTAAATGTCTAGGTCCCCAAAACAGAATCTTTGCAAAACAAAGCAGAAGGCTATAACAGAATAGAATAGAAAAAAGCTTATCAAACAGATCGGCTTAGCAAAACAAAAGTCATATACCGACTGGCATATACGAAAGTTAAACCAAACACAGAAGCCCAAACAATCTTTTAAGGCAAATCAGAGATCGGAAACTTAACATTGACTTTCAAAGAAAAATACTCATATGTATGCCAAAACACATCAAAACAGATAGTACACAGTGAGAGGAACATAACACCACAAACGACGGTCAAAACGGAGCTAAGACGAAGAAGTTACGCAAAAACAGGCACGTGTCCGGACATGCGTCCGAACTTGCATGTTCGGACACACACCGCAGACAGAACATACACACGTCCGGACATCTGTCCAGACTTACATGTCTGGACAAAGTCCAAGAAAAACTTACACGGGTGTCCGAAATTGTGTCTGGGCTTACAAGTCCAGACAAAGTCCGAAATGTAAACCCAGACCTCGTCCTCGCTTCACGTCCGAATGGAAGTCCGGACACCACATAGAACACAGTAAAACGAAAGCGTCCGAAGCCACGTCCGGACCGGACACTGAAACACTGCAGAAAATAATGTCGAATCAAAACCAAAACAACTCCACAATTCTCCATAGCTAGTGCAAAATCTTTCATAACAAAATAGCAATTCAAAACACACTTTACACGGGGTTTTAACGCGTCGAAAACGCAACTTACAAACAGATCAGAAGCATCACGAATTAGAGAGCATATAAACACATACGAAAAACATACAAAACCGGAAATCCCCTTGGGCTAACACACACAACCGAATCCATCCTCCACCTACCTCACATCCGAAGCAAAGCTCCTCTCTATGAACTCTCCACATCGCTCTATATGAATCTCCACTTGAAAATCATGAATGCTCGAATAAATTGAAGGGAGACAACCACCGGAAGGAGGGGTGAGGAACCTGGAACGAAGAACGGCTACCACACTCGAAATCCCGAAGCGAAGATCCCACGAATTCGAACAATGAAGCACCAGATCATTTGAAATGAAAAGGGAAGATTGGATAAGATGTGCAAAGGGGAGTTAAGAGGGGATATGCATAGCGGAAGTTTTTGAACAAGGGGAAACTGACGTGAAATGTTATCAAGAAAGAGGGAGAAAGGAAAGCTAATTTAATTTAGAACTTCTTCCTTTATTAGTAATAACATCACAAGAAAAGAAGGAAAATGGGAATTAGTAATCCATTTACTAACTAATGAGTAAATAACACAAGGAAAGAAACGATGTAATCCTCCTTCCTCAAAGATGACATAATAATAATCGGAGACGACACAAACTTATTAGGATAAGTTAGAAATAACATAAAACTCTCTTTGCGAATTAGAAACGAAATAAAAAAAGGGAAATTTCATGAAATGCCACTATATTTTTGGCTAATTCATGAAATGTCACTAAAAAAAGAAAGTCACAAAATGTCATTATATTTTTGTAAAAGTCCATGAAATGCCACTATAGTCATTGACCAGATGACAAAAGACAAAAATATCCCTTCTAGTTAACAATGTACTTTTAACGTTCACAATATGCCCCTAAGTGTTAAAAAATTCACAAAAAGTTCAAAATACAATAAAAATATAAACTTTTTTATAAAATTTAAAAAATCAAAAGAATTGAAAAAGTTGAAAAAAATGAAAATATCATAAAATATTTCATTTTTTAAAATTTATTCAGTACCATAATAAAAAATATTGTGTTTTAAACAAATAGTTTATACCAATTTATACCGACTAAATACCATAATTTATACCAAATAAGTACCACAATTTTTACCATACATTTTTTAATTATTATTTTCAATCAATTAAAATTATTTCTTCAAAATAAATTATTATATTTAGAAATTTTAATTTTTAAAATTTATCAGCAAAATAAAAAAAATAAATTATTTACTTTGAAGAAATAATTTAAATTGATAGAAAATAATAATTAAAAATGTATGGTAAAATGGTACTTATTGGTATAAATTATGGTACTTAATTGGTATAAATTATTTGTTTAGAACACAATATTATTTTTATGGTACTGAATAAATTTTAAAAAATGAAATATTGATTTGTTTTAATATTTTATGATAGTTTCATTTTTTCATTTTTTCATTTTTTAATTTTTATAAAATAAAATTATTGTTTTTTGATATTTTTGTGATTTTTTGTAAATTTTTTAACACTTAGGGGCATATTGTGAACTTTAAAAGTACTTTGTTAACTAGTAGGGGTATATTTGTCTTTTTTCATCTGGTCCATGACTATAGTGGCATTTCATGGAGTTTTACGAAAATATAGTGACATTTTGTGTTTTTCTTTTTTTTAGGGGCATTTCATGAATTAGCCAAAAATATAGTGGCATTTCATGAAATTTCCCTAAAAAAAACTAGGGCATAACATTATACCCCTCTTAAAAAGAATTCCGTCCTCAAAATTCGACGAAACCTAGAATATGGACATATGCACTCCAAGTGCTAGAATACTACGAATACTAATCCATACAGAAAGAATCTCACACATCTCAGAAGCCTGAATCTCACAAAGCCAACACTCAGAATACACTGGTTGTCTCGCTGATAGAAGAAACAAAGTAGATGATTACAGGATCAGCGCAAAGGCACCAAAGGAACTCTCGCACTTTGCTAACCTTACCCGAGCTAACATATTGAACCTACTTGCTCGATCGCTAACAAAAGAACAAAGTAGAAGGTTACGGAAGGCTAGGCTTGGAGGAACTTGAACAACACTCAAGCTTACTGCTAACTGGCTGACATAAGTTATAATAGAAGGTTACTAAAGCTTAGCCTAAAGGCACAGACATCTCACAACTCTCAGGAGACGTCCTTATCCGAGGACCAGACCAAACACACCTCTCGAACCCATACCTCAACCCACTCTGACCGGAGCACAACATACAATCCAAAACACACACACCGAAGCACTTCTGGACTCACCACACTGAGCTCAGAATTCACAATCCAAACTCACACCCAAACATAGACCTCACAGACTAAGCTCACACCCGATCTCACATCGCAACGCACACCACATCGCTTAAACTTGTAGCCCACACTCATAGCACATCCAATGTAGAACTAAAGCACAATGCCTAGTTAGAACACACAACTGAAAATCTACTAAACTCACATCGCAGCTCATCACACTATCCAAACCCATCCAAACCCACACATCACACAACCTAACACATCTGACTAACACCTAGCATACAACACACAACATAAACACACCATTGAAGTTCACAACTAAAACTCACATTTGGTTATCCTTTCCCAAAGGACCCGATTCGCTCAGACTCACACTCAAAGCACAGAGGACACATAGGCAAACAGACACTACGCTTCTGCTGCACTACTCTGATAGCAGACAACCACAGAGCAGACACACTCAACAGACTTCAGGGAACAATCAAATCGGATAGCAAATAACAGACAAATCATCCTGTAGACAACATATAGCACATAACAAGCAATGACACAGAAGCGTAGACATGCAGACACCTGTAAAACCCAACGAAAGCCAAACTGGCTCTGATACCATTAAATGTAACGACCCCAAAACCACCCTGGTTGAGAGACCGTTACACGTCACGTGCTTACTACCTAAGACACGCAAGGCCACTTTAACGTATACCCAAAATAGCATCAAAGTACACCTTTATTATGAAAAAATAATTACAAAGCTTAAGCGTTTACAAATACAGAGCGGAAACCAAATCAACATACATGATGAACACAAACTACAGAAGGGGCCTCAAGCCACAGTTAAAATCATAAAACGAAAGCCAAATGAAGGGCAAGAGCCGTATCTTCAAAAGAAGCTTTGTTGGAGCATGAAGATGTTGCTGATATAGTCAGTCACTTAGAACGAGTCATTCGTCTGTTGTAAAACACAACCAAGTTGTTCGCTGCAAAAAACACAACAGAGTCTGCACAAACTAAGAAGCAAGACTGACTCCATCATACCGTTGCGATAATTAAGGAGCAAAGGTGTCAACGTTCAAACTCCCCAACGGGAAGAAGGTTGCCTAAGTCGACTCCGAAGATTACGCCCGAAGACTGGCGCAACGTAACTCAGCACATGGTCCACTAAGTTAGTTATGAAGTTTAAGGAACTAACTAGTTCAGCCGTTAACTTAGAAACAATATAAATAGGGATGTAATCAGTAGTTAACTATGTGCTTTCTCGGAGATCTTTGATTGACAAACATTGTAAGAGAGCTAAGAGAGTTACATTCAGTTCTAGAGAGAGAAGTTGGTCCAAAGTACCGAAGTTAGTTAGAGTTTCTACATACACTTATTCTTGGAAGGTCCTAGTTTCACTACACTTATCATTGAGATGATCAGAGAGTGTATTGGGTGAGTGAGTGAAAACCACGAAGTAGTTTCATCTACGGAGTGGGCATTGTAAGTTGTTTTGACCAGGAAATGAAATAACTTATTTTGTGTATCTTGCTGAGTTCAACTCAGTTTTTCCGTCTTTCGAGTGCTCTTTCAAATTAGTTCCTCTGAGTCCTTTTCACATTTCAACTTCGAGTAACTGCTTCTGCACACTTAGTTCGACTAAGTATTTCCACATCATAAGTACTTCCACATCCTTACTTCGATTGAGTCAAACCATCTCACATCCTCATACCTTGAGTTGGTTTGAGTCAACTATTCGATCCTACAAGCTTAAACCTGTAAAATGTTAATATAAAAGGGGTGAGCAAACCACAACTCAGTAAGCAACATACTTCATTAGCTGGGCATGCTTAAAACAGTTATACTGAACATATATGTACTTATACATAAGCTTAACACAATAGATCTGAGATCGAAGCAGAAAACAGACAGAATACGAAACGTTACCAAATCAGAAGAGAAATAGATCAAAAATAAAAATAGAACCTTATCAAATCAGAAGAGAGACAAAAGCTGAGCAAACGGAACAGAAGTCCTAAACCAGAGCAGAGCAGACAATAAACACAGAAGTTCATAACAGAACACTTAACAAAACAAAGGTGGGACCCTAGACACTAGCTAACACATCAAAAGGGCAAACACTAAGGCCCTATGGATCCGAAGATCCCACACAGAAGTCGTAGAGATAGCTATGAACCCGTCAGTCACTAAACATCCAAGGGACCCTGAGAGACAGAACAAAAGGGAACCTGAGGAGCAAACAGAAGGAATTCCTGCACAGCATACTACGGGACAGCCCGACCCGACTATCCAAGGCTCAGAAGCTAAACGTCTAAGTCCCCAAAACAGAAGCTTTGCAAAATAAAGCAGAAGCCTTTAATAGAGCAGAAGACAACATCTTATCAAATAGATCATAAGTCCTTAGCAAAACAGAAGTCGTATACCGACTGGCAGATACGAAAGCCAAACCGAACACAGAAGCCCAAACACTTTTTCAAGGCAAATTAGAGATCAGAAAATTAACATTGAATTTCAAAGAAAAATACTCATATATGTTTGTCAAAACACATCAAAACAGATAGTACACGGTGAGAGGAACACAACGCCACAAACGGTGGTCAAAACGGAGCTAAGACGAAGAAGTTACGCGAAAACAGGCACGTGTCCGGACATGCGTCCGACCTTGCATGTCCGGACACACACCACGGACAGAACATACACACATCCGGACATCTATCCGGACTTACATGTCCTGACAAAGTCCAAGAAAAACTTACGAGGGTGTCCGGACTTGTGTCCGGGCTTACAATTCCGGACAAAGTCCAAAATGTAAACCCAGAACTCGTCCTCGCTTCACGTCCGTCCGGACACAACACAAAACACGGCAAAATAAAAGCGTCCAAAGCCACATCCAGACCCGGACAATGCAGAAAACAATGTCGAATCAAAACCAAAACCAGCCCACAATTCTCCATAGCTAATGCAAAATATTTCATTACAAAATTACAATTCAAAACATACTTTCCACAGGGTTTTAACGCATCGAAAATGCAACTTACAAATAGATCAGAAGCATCACGAATCAGAGAGCATATAAACATATATGGAAAACATACAAAACCGGAAATCCCTGTGGGCGAACACACACAACTGAATCCATCCACCATCTACCTCACATCCGAAGCAAAGCTCCTCTCTACGAACTCTACACATTGCTCTATACGAATCTCCACTCGAAAATCACGAATGCTCGAACAAATTGGTGGGAGACAACCACCGAAAGGAGAGGTGAGGAACCTGGAACGAAGAACGGCTACCACACTCGAAATCCCGAAGTGAAGATCCCACGAATTCAAACAACAAAGCACCAGAACATTTGAAATGAAAAGGGAAGATTGGAGAAGAGGTGCAAAGGGGAGTTGAGAGGGGATATGCAGAGCGAAAGTTTTTTGAACGAGGGGAAACTGGCGTGAAATGTTGTCAGGAAAGAGGGAGAAAGGAAATCTAATTTAAATTAGAAACTCCTTCCTTTATTAGTAATAACATCGCAAGAAAAAAGGAAAAAGGGAATTAGTAACCCTTTTATTAACTAATGAGTAAATAACACAAGGAAAGAAACAATGTAATCCTCCTTCCTCAAAGATGACATAATAATAATCGAAGATGACACAAACTTATTAGGATAAGTTAGAAAGAACATAAAACTCCCTTTGCGAATTAGAAATGAAATAAAAAAACTAGGGCATAACACCAGAGGAGTTCCTCTTGATTTCTGATAGAACGTGCTTGATCACATCTTCAAAGATGTCCATTGTGTTTCTGTGATTGAGCTTCAGAGTGTCAATCAGGAGATCTAACTTGGAGTTCAAGCATCGCACTGCATCCTCTATATCATGTATCTTGTCAATCACTAACTCTGTCTTAACAAAAGGAGCAGGGTTAGTGGGGACTGGATTTTTGCTTAAGGTGGAAGGATCTGAGCTAGATTTGTTTTGGACTGACGGAGTCTTGTTGTACAATGTTTGGTCAAGGATGTCAGAGTCAAGCACGCGACTGGAGTCAGAGATACAATGGGTTATTTGGCAGTGGGATAAAATCTTTGGAATCCAAAAGTTGTAGCCAAGGGAGTGTCTAGAAGTGGAGATGGGGGTAGAAATATGGTTGAGAATAAGCATTGGCGGGTTGATAGGATTTGTTTGAAGTAAACAGTACATAATAGCAAGGTCTAAAGGACACACACACTGGTTTCCTTCCTTCCTAGGGACCCAATTTTCAATTACAATTGTGTGTAGCATGTGGTGAATAGAGGAAAGAGCAAGTCTCTCTACAGAGTACCCTACTCGACTAGTTGGTAAGAAAAAGCCATAGACTTCTTATGCATCAATGAAATCTAGTTCAGGAAAACCAGTTCGGTCATAAAGAGATAGGCCAGAGTCAGGTATGTCAATGAGACTTATATGCATAACCTAGCTGTTAGTCATGAACAGGATTGCAGTACGTTTGATGGATGCACTTGATTCCGGTAATGGGATACTCCCCACGAATAGGGCGGCAGTTTGGAAATCCGCACCGGACAATCAAACCCACTAATTAGAACAAAAAATGTAGGCAATACTCACTTGAAACCCAAACAAACAGCTCAACCAACACCCACAAAAAATTTTAAAATCATAACCCTTGGACATGAAAGAGTGCACCAACAAAAAAGGGGTACCAGATTTAGGAACCACTGTTAAAGTGGTAGTGCTTCTATGACGAGAGTCAAAGTAAAGATAGTGGAGGTGCACAAGATTCCAGCGACTGGAGTGGCGAACATGTCCGAGGTCAACAACGTCTACACAGTCGACACCAGAAGTGTAGAAGGTGTTGTGGTAGCATTTGATGAAGCTGAACCGGAGTTTGCGTGGTGGAGAAACAAGGTGGTAGAGTTAGAGTAACGTGGTCACGATTTTAGTGGTTATAGAGAAGTTCCAAACCCTAAGAAGCAAGACTAAGACCACAGAAGCTTTCCCAGATTTTTTTTATCAAGGTTTATAACTCGGTTAAGATGATACTCGTGTTGTTAATAGCTCTATTATACCAATTCTAAAGTGAATATACAACACGACTATGAGAAACAACTATGTTAAGAAATTTTTTTAAACTTTGCGGGCCTTTTACAATACGGTTGGGATGACAACCGTGTTAAAAAATATCTTTGTTTTCAGTCATTCAGTGTTTTATAACACTAGTAACTTGGCAACCATGTTATAAAGTACCTTACAATGGATGAATACAACTTATAACACGCTTGTAAACTATAACCGTGTTATAACACTTTTTTTAGTAACTGTGTTATAAAAGGGTGTTAAACAATATTTTTCTACTAGTGCGTCGGGGCTGGTGTCCAAGCCTCGGTCGGCTATCATGAAGACTCCACCATCTCGCTTCTTTGAGTGGTGGCCTTCAAAAACTGAGTCACTTTTCAACTGGGGCTTTATTCTTCACTCTCCCTTGCTGATTAATGCATTTAGACGGTAGATTTACCGATCCAAGTCACCCCGACGGGAGGCCTGATCCAACTTTTTGTGGAGCCCATGATAGTTTTTCAGTGTTGTGGCCCGAACGGGCATGGAACATGGAACTCGTAGTATGTCGGCGGCTTCTTGCCTTCTGGGCATGGGGTGTGCCTGACATCTCTCATGAGACCTTCTCTTGTGGTGATTGCGAAGACCTCTATAATTGGTTTGTTGAATCGTCGAAGCTCTAGCATGTTAGGTGGCTTCTCTTTTGAGGTTGTTGTGGCCTGACTAGGATATAATGGCGATAAGTTCGGTTCTGGTACCCGGAGTTGTGACTCTTGTTGTAGCCTCTCCCCTCGCCGTAGTACCCAAAGTCTTGACTCCTATGGTACCTTTTTTGCTTTCCTGGTTTCTTGATGGGTTCATCGTCGTCCAAGTAGCAGTGAGCAGCCTTGGCTAATTCCTTAGCTACGTGAACGACCTTTTCTTCTTTGATGAAGTTTTCAGTAGCTACGTGAACAACCTTTTCAGCCCGGGTGATCAGCTCGTCATAAGCCTTAGGGGTTGTCGTGGTTAGCTTTCTTACAAACTTGATCTCCACCAAGCCGTGTTGGTAAGTGATGATGATGACTAAACCCTTTTGCTAATCGACCTTTGTGATAGTGTTGCGGAACTGCTTAGTTTACTCTTTGACGTTTTCATTTAGGATTGGCACATTCCTATGAGGTCGACGCACGTCATCTTGGTTCGTCGCCCAGTTGCGACGTGTGACAAGAATAGCTGTCTGAGCTCCTCGAAGCTTCCAATGGATTTGTCGGTATGGCGTATGAACCATGTGAACGCCCAACCTGAAAGAGAATATGGGAAGATATGGCATCGAGCGTGGCCGTCGATGTGAGCTGCGGTCATGGTATATTTAAAGCACGCCAAATGATCCACAGGATCCCCTAAACCTTTGTACATGGAAATGTTCTTGGCGGAATGGTGTTTAGTTTATTTCGTCGAACAAGGGATCGTGGTCCTCTACTCTCTCTACCGCAATCTACAACTGCTTGCTGATGTGGAAATCGTTTCGTGTGGTCAGCCATGTATTGTTGTAGGGCCAGAAGCTTATCCATGGAGACTTCTTGTTGGCCAATTTTGTTGGTGTGATCGGAGGACGTTGTCCGATCCTTTTGGGGTGTTTCTTCTTCCTCTGGGGTGAGGTTCTTGTTTGAAGAGAGCTTCTTTTGATTCTTCTACCTTGAGGTGGTGCCATTGAAAGGTTGTTTGTGGTGGTCGGTGAGCGAAGAAGGCTTTGTAGTGATGGCAAGAGAGTTCTCACAGACTACGCCTAAGTGTTTGAGTGGTAATCTACAAATTTTGGATAACCCATGGATTGGACTAAGATTAACTTCCATATGATGTGGTAATTGGTGGTTCGAGCGTAACAGTCAACAATAATAAACGAGACACTCAAATTTACGTGGTCCGATCTTGAATGATCCAGTCCATGTGAGTTGACAGAGATCTTAGTATAATTGGGAGAGTACAAGTGGTGAGAGAGAATGAGTGTTGTCACGCTGTTGCGTGTGTAGCAGAAATATGTGACTATCTCTACCTAGGCAGTGTACCTATCGTTTTGCGGAATAGTGAATTAAATGGGGTTGTCGATCTCAGGGACCTCATTCAATTAATTGACAATTTATTAATCTAACTGAAAACTAAACTAAGAAAACAGGAAAATGTCACTATTTAGGGTTTCTCAATTTAATTTAATTACTGACTTAATGAACAAATATAAAATAATAAAACAAATAAAACAAACTAAATAAATAAATAAATATTGGAACTCTAAATCTAAGGAAGCACCCCAGATTGTTCCGCAAACCTTCTGTAACATCCCTTACTAATAAACCCGATTAATACCTAAACATCATCTGATATATATATATATATACAACAATACGAGTAGTTACAGTGGAAGTCTAATATACACATGGACCAAAAAGAGATGTTACCGCCACCACGTGCCCAACGCACGTGACAAGGCCTCTTAAACCAAAAACCAACATCCGAGCCAAACACTGTGACTAATCGTATTGTTGTATATATATATATATCAGATGATGTTTAGGTATTAATCGGGTTTATTAGTAAGGGATGCTACAAAAGTGGTATCAGAGTCAGACTCAGGTCAGTGAGCCTGTGAGCCTGAGGGCACTGGGCTCCCTAAGGGGTAGAATGTAACATCCGGCGTGGTGTTCCTCCCACATCGGTTGGAGAGGAGAATGAAGTGTGCCTTATAGGTACATGGATATCTCTTCCTTGTGTGACGCGTTTTGGGGCTAGGAAACCCCAAGCACAAATCCGTACGACCTGCATGCCAAAGTGGACAATATCACACATGTGAGCTGATTAGCCTGGGCTGTCTCACCTTCACTATTTATATTTCTCAATAAGTTCTTCCTTAATTTTTCTATAAACTTAGAAACTATAAATAATTCATCAACGGCTAAGTTCAAACGACTCCTAATCAATTGCTAGAACTAGCACCAGGCTAGACACAAACCAATTGCATAAAGAACAATTTCTATTGGAGACCGATTAACCTATATGCGGGATCACGCTTCTAGTCGCCAATCAGGTTCAACTTCCTATGTCTTTTTATTTATCTCAGCTCTCGCGTGTTGATTAGAAAACAACAAAGATCGCTTTAAAAATTAGCTAGAGAATTAAAGCGGATGAAGAACTGGAATTAACCTACTGCATTAATGAATTAGTGAAAAGATTACAAAATAAATATAAAGATCTGGTTTGCTACCCCAGTGCGGGGAGTTAAACTAACTACACTAACATGATGCTAAAAAACAAAAACAACAAAGGAAGAAAACATTGACAGATTAGATAAAAAGGGAAGAAGAAACTTTGTTAAGAAGATTTCCCACTCCAGTTTTTATCGTCACATATTTCTGCAATCATTCCCTATTAGAAGTGTGGAGAGCTAACAATGGTGGATTTGTGTGTGTGGAAGAGAGTAGAAGAGGCAGCGCCTCTCCTTGTGAGAAGTAGCAGCGGAGGTGTGAATGTCTCTCAATCCAACCTTAACTTGCCAATATATACTCCAACACATAATGATATGTTGCATAATAATCACGTGAATAGTGTATCATCCCATATCCTAATCATGAAATAATAATTGCATCCCAGCCCATGATTCGAATAATCATCAAATAATAATTGAGCATGATTATCCCATGACATTACCGTTAATGAAGAGATGTGTAAATGGTGAATTGCCGTGAAACATGTGAACGTGAATGTGCAAACATTCTTCCATGAGATATTAGTCATTAATAATGATCAAATCAAGATTCAATCATTATATAATAATGTGTCAATCATTATATAATCACGTGTCAAAAATTATATAATAATGAGTCAATCATGTGTGATATAAATGGACACACATTTGGAAACAACTTGAATAGGGCCTAGATTCTTCGTTTGAACTCCGTTTTGCTTCCCTTTTGTTGCGTTGGAATCCTTATGATAATATTTGTATTTCCAATACTTTTTCCTAAATTTGATACATAAAATGCATCATTCCACAACAAAACATAAATATAAGGAAAATCATATGATAAGTGAGAAATATAGCATATATTATTACAAATATAGGATGAATTAAAGCCCTGAAAATAGATATATTTTGCACTTATCAGTGTGTTGTCTGATAAATGAGACATTGATTGCCATTTATAGAGAAGAAGACATATCGGCCAGTTTGTTTTCCCGGCTTTCCTCTTGCCTTCTGACCGGATTGATGATGAGGGTCATGGCCACATGGAAAAGGGCTAACGTCCTCAGGATGGGCTTGTGAGGGAGGAAGCTTCATCATCTCACTTGGTTGTCCCTAAATTATCTCGGTGTATAATGATATGTTAGGGAGGTGAGCAAGTTGGTAACCTCGGTGTCAAAGTTGGTAATGACGGGTCAGCTGGTGAGACTAATAGGACATGATGTCAGGGCCACACATACTGAATCATGAGTGTTCCTTTATGGAAAAAGAACCTGGCCGGGATGTTAGCTGGTGAAACTCGGTCATCCGTTGCTAGGGACTTGGCTTTCTTGGCTGGCTCCTCCTGGTTTGCAGGGGGAACTCTGAAAGAAAGAGTCACACAATTCCTTTGTTGCTTGATTAAGGGGGAACTAAGACAAAGTTGGTTCCCCAACTCTTGTTTTTCTCTTGCAGATAGACTCCATCAGGATTCACTTGAAGGTTTTGCTATCATAAGCAACAAGGGGGGAAATGTTGGAACATGAAGTGTTGATGACGATATAGTCCATCTGCAAACCAAGGCTATTCGATGAGCCAATGAGCGCAACGATAAAGATAGTCACCAAAGGAGTCAAACAATGAACGAGGTGATGACTGCGTCGATCGGGTTGTTGCGATAAAGGAGCTTTGATCATTAGGCAACAACGGGAATTAGTCAACTTCTTGGGCCATAATTTTCATAATCCTAAGGATGTTCAATGGGTTCTACTCATCAGGACCAAAATTCATGGAGTTGAACGTTTATGCCTAAAAATGTGGAAACCAACTTCCACAACATCTCAAAGTGAAGTTACTATAAAAGGCAGTTTCTTCCATTTAGACAACTGTATTCCTGAGATTAGTTTTCAAATATTATAAAGAGAAAACGTTGCATTGTAACTGAGAGAAAAAGTACTAGTTGTTAGCTTAAGTTAGTTAGCGCTTTATCGACATAGTCATTCAACGGTGTTCCTAAACTCGCTGCATTTGTCACAGTGCTGATTAAAGATCCTGTAGGATAAGTGAGTGAGGTTACACTAAGTAGATTCCTTCTACTTAGTGGGCAGTGTAAGTTCTTTTGTTTTGAAAAGTAATAAAAGAGCTTATATAGTGTACTTCTTCGTGTCAATTAACTGCCTCCATTTCTCAGTCCCAACTGAGTCAAAGTACTTCACAGACTCACATCTTGATGTACTTTGAGTCAGCTTTATGATCCCACATATTTAATAACATGAAAATTACATTTAGTGTATTTATAGCTAGTTTTCATAATTTAACTGTTTATGCTATTATAAAGTTGTTTTTGAAAAAAAAAGTTACAGTGGTACCTTATAACATGTTTTGAATATTCATGTGATTAAAAATAATTTTATATGGTAGTGATTAGTAATATTGTACTGCAATTAAAGATATAGCTCTAATATTTGATGTAATTGGTGTTATGGTATGGTCTTTTTCATAATTGGGTTCTCAGGTTCTAAACGAACATTTTAAGTTTATCTGCGGTTTGTTAAGGTGTTCTGGGATTGAGCTTTGGTTCTTGAATGTGTATATAGTCGATTAAAATCTAGACTCGACATGATCTCCTATTCATATGACATAGAATCATGTTTGCCTAGTGTGTTTTGCTGGTTTTAATATAAAACAATACGACAAATCGATTGCAAATGTACGACAAATCGATTGCGAATGCATAGAGTGTGTCATCTCACTCCTGGTGTGACTTTTACCTTTAATTATAAGCGTCGGGGAGAGCTACAACTACCTCCGTCCTTCCGCGTGTGTAATTGTTATTGGCTAAATTTTGTTGGACTAGGCACTTGCGCCCTAACAAGTTGTCGAGAGCTTTCATCGCAACTATCCTATTCCAGAAACGTTTTTCTCTTGTAAAGCACCTTAATTCTTCAGAAGCGACTTTTTCCAATGAGATTTTTTCTTCCAGAGTGTAATACCCCCATCCCACATTGGGATATGAGTAGTAATGTGAATGGTTTTTAAGGATACATATGGGTTTACTACAATAACAAGGTCTTTCACTTTTAGGCCCAGTGAGGACAAATGACTTAAAGTGGCTAGTTTTCAAGCCCGAATGGCTTGGGAGCTAGTTTGTTGGACAATTACCCATATGAGGTGTGTTACAAATGGTATCAGAGCTGACTCGGGGTCGTGTCCGAATGACCCGACACCTACTAAGGAGGTCCAAGGGACTTGGAGGTTAGGCTTGTGACGAGGGCGTCGTGTTCTTTGAGTGGGGGAATATGTAATACCTCATCCCACATCGGGATATAAGTAGTAATGCGAATGGTTTATAAGGATACATATGGGTTGACTGTAACAAGGCCTTCCACTTTTAGGCCCAGTGAGGACAAAGGGTTTAAAGGGGCAATTTTTCAAGCTCAGATGGTTTAGAAGCTATGTCATACCCCCATCCCACATCGGGGTATGAGTAATAATTTGAGTGGTTTATAAGGATACATATGGGTTGACAACAACAACAGGGCCTTCCACTTTTAGGCCCAACTAAAGAAAATGGCTTAAGGTGGCTAGATTTCAAGCCCAAATGGCTTAAGAGCTAGGTTGTTGAACAGTTGCCCATATGGGGTGTTACAAATGGTATTATAGCTGACCAAGGACCTTGTCGAGTTGGGAGATCTGACACCGATCGAGGAGGTCCATGAGACTTGGATATTAAGCTTGCGACGAGGACATCACGTTCTTTGAGTGGGGGAGTATGTAATACCCCCATCCCAAATCGGGATATGAGTAATAATTTAAGTGGATTATAAGATACATATGGGTAGACTACAACAACAAGGTCTTCCACTTTAGGCCCAAGTGAGGAAAAAGGGCTTAACGTGGCTAGTTTTCAAACCCAAATGGCTTAACATCTAGATTGTTGGACAGTTGTCCATATGGTCTATTACACATAGGGATCATTGATAAGTTGTTTAACGGTAGTGATTTATGCCCTACAATTCCCTTATTTTATACATGATTTAATCACTTTAACCACTTATACTTTCTCTTACGCTCAAAAGACTATTGGTTATGTATTTTACATATTTTAGCAAAAAAGATTGAGAAATCAAGGCTTAGAGCATATTATGGAGTAAAGAAATATCTGACCCCAACCGACTGCAATTCACTTGCTTAAGCACTTGTACTTTGTAATACCCAAAATTTTGACCCCCGAAAAAGGATTTTTTAGGACACAAATGCTTTAAAGGGGAAAATGGTCAAGGGGCATGGAATCCTGAGTTGATTAGAATGTTTTCAGAACTTCCCCTATCCTAGCATGATCAATGGTGACAACTTAATTACCACGAGGGGTATTTTCGTAATTTTAGGGCTCTTAAGCCATCTCGTAAGCTTTCTCTCTCCTCTGAAAATGACTCAAATCAACTCCAAAATGCTTTGAAATTTTAACACGTGGTAAAGGATGACATTCTGAGCATATCTGACAAAATTTGATTTTAAAAATATTCTATTATACAAAATTTTCCATTTTTCTTTAGAAAAAATCAGGAATATCTTTCCTTACATTCTAGTAAAAATTCATAGTCAGATTACTTTGGAAAGTTACCCGATCAAATCCCGCTAAACTTCGATCTTTTATCGAGTTTACTCTATCTTTAGTGTTGTCTATATAAGGGATCTTTTCCTTTGACCTAATCAGATCATCAAGAACCCTAGGAAGTCAGAGCTCATGACCGTCATCAATCCCCCACGTTTTGAACTCCTGAGCCCCGATTCTAAACCGAAATCAACAAAAAACTAGTTTTCTAACTCCCACTGCCACACCAATCATCAAACACCCACCAAACTACTGCCAAAACGTGGGTAACATCATCAACAACCAAGGGTCAGAAGCTCGGGTCGAACTCAATCTGGGACTGTCATCAACAAAGCTTCTGAGGATTTTCGACTTGAAGGAACACACTAATCCCGAGGGAAAACAGGTTAAAATCTAGGTTTTCTAACTCTCTTTGACTTAACACACTCTTCGTTAAAATTTTGGATCAAACCGAACTTTTCTGGCTCCTGAATTGATGTTTGTTTTCGTTTCTGCCTAATAACTTGTTTACTAAGTTTCATCATTAATTCGAATTCAAACTGAATTTTTTTTATACGTATCCATAAAATTTGAGCCGAAAACACCACCGGGAATAAGTGCACGAAAGCCCCCGTCCGTGGCTAGTCCGTGCCTACGAACGACCAGTCCATGGCCACGGACGGCCTCAGACGGTGGCAGGATTTTTTCAAAATTTTAGGTTTTCTAAACATATGTCCAGGCCCACGGACGCCCTATCCGTGGCCCCAGACTTTTCAAAATTTTGTTTTATTGCAAATTCGACTTTTCTATATAACTAGGTTAATTATGGTCTGTAGGTTCGGACATTAGGCTTGTGGCCACAGACATAATTAAAATTTGACCTAATTCGGATTTCGAAACCCTAGTTTAGGTAATTTCAATTTCCTCTTTAATTTTCACTTACAAAATGTCAAAAAAATCAGAAACCCACACACTTAAGTTAAACCGACTTCGTAAGAAGCCGTAAATAATATAAGTAGAGGAAAAATGATTTAGAAGGGTAGTGAAAGTAATTTAAACTTGGAAAAGACGTATATTAAGCCCCGAACCCGAACTCTAACCTTTCCTAATTTACTGTAGGTTAAAATTAGGTGGTAACTCATAATAGGTTCCAGTGAGCTAACTTAGGTTTTTAATAATTAATGTTTTATAACATAGTTATTAAGCTTAGGTTATAACAGATCCTAATCATCCTGAATCAACATAGGATAGAGGTTCTAAAATCGAGACTCACATCCTTATGAAAAACTACTTTTGATTACCTTAGCTATTAGGGGAAAACCATATTGACAATTATAAAAAGAATAATCTAACCAACAACTTAGTGCTTTACATTACAAATGTAGAATGTGGTGTTAGTGATCATAATTTGTAAATAGAATAATCTCAAGATGCAAGACTTAAACATAACCCAAGAGTTCATCTAAAACATCTCTCTTTTCTAACATTAGGTTATAATATCTCATTTAGTTGTCTTCTTTAGTTCTATTCTTTTTTCTATTATATTTTTTAAAAATGTTACATTATCTTTCCTATAATTTGTTTTAAACCACTTTATAATTTGTAACACTCAAATATAGTCAAACATAACTATATTAATTATACCTATAGTACTTTTTCTATACTCATTCCCCCCAGGGGCAGTAAAAATGTAGTCCTTGGCGGTGGAAGTTCTCTCCTTTCTCATCTTTCCTCTTCTTGTCATCCTCACCGTTTTCTCATCATTCGTCTATCCCTTTGGAGAAAGTTTGTGTATCAGATTTTATCTTTGCTTAGTAGACATTCTTCTTAATTTAGTTTCTATAGTTTCCTCTTCGGCGAGGAAGCTTTTCTAGTTTTGTCCAGATTGTTTTAGTTTTTCTGGGTCTTGGGTGGGTACACGGTTTTTTTATCAGTTGTGTTGTTACTAGAGTTGCGGAGTCTGATCACTACTCAGTGGGGCCATTAATGATACCAATCAGTAATGTTTGTCGACTGCTATTGATAGCAGAGAAGGGATCCACAAAGAAGTCCGTGAAGCCACGGATGCTGACACAAGAAAAAGAATAGGGCTGGTTGACGACGATGGAGGCGGAGCCATTGGCACCGGTAATGGCCTCCGCGATGAAGAAAACTATCATGTTAGCTTCATTTCAGTTAGGACACGTGTGTGAAGTTGGGTAGGGGGTTTGTACCTTTGTCTATGTGTTGACTTGCTTGTACATCTTTTAATATAATATAAAGACTGTTATGTTTTCGAAAAAAAAATTATACCTATAATAATACAAAACACATTATCCTTTAAAAACATACATTAAACTAATAAATATTTTTTTATGATGATTAATAAACTAATAAATATTATACACACAATATACAACAAAAACAATATGCCCTATTCTTTTGCATAAATTTCAGCTGGATTATGCATTATCAGCTCGGACGATAAGTTCAGCTCATTCTTTTGGGCGTATTATGGGCCAGATATTATCTAGCCATGAAGTTTATTCAAAACAACATTATCAGTTGGTTAATCAGTTGGTTTACGCATTAATTATCAGTTAGTTAATTAGTTAACAAAATCTAATACAAAAAATAAGAGTAAATTACTCGGAACCCCCTTGAGGATTGGGCATAATACAATTAACCCCCTTGCGTTTACATAATTATTGGTAACCACCTTGAGGTTACGGTATCTTTGACTATGAGCCCCCGAACTATAACTCTGTTATCAAAACGTTAACTACGTGCTGACTCACCAGCTTAATCACATTATTAATGACATGTTGGACAAAAATTACACCTTAGTCAGCATTTTTCTTGTCCGAAAAACGTCAAACCTACCTAAAAAATGTATCTGAATTGGGATGAGAGAGAGTTAGACGATGTTGATTAAACAGTTTTGTTGTCCAAGCTGGCATTAATAATGTGATTAAGCTGATGGGTCAGCATGTAGTTAACGCTTTGATTATAGAGTTATAATTCAGGGGCTCATAGTCAGAGATACCATAACCTCAAGGTGGTTACCAATAATTATGATACACACAAGGGGGTCAACTGTATTATGCCCAATCCTCAAGGGGGTTATGAGTAATTTACTCAAAAAATAACTTATATTAGTTTTTACACAATCATCTACTTTTAAAATCAGTCATCAGTTTATATCAGCTTGTATCAACTATCGACTACCAACTCTAATAAGTTAAACTATGTCTTAGGCCCCGTTCGGCTGCAACGAATCGTTAGTTTTTGACGAATTGTGCACATAAAGGTTGAACTTTTACAGGCGAGGTTTATCAAAAAAGTGGGACATTAATCTGATACTGGAGCTTTATGTTAACGCAGGTAAACCCTGCGTTCAGGCCACGAAACGCGTTGTGGGCTAAATTGCTGAGGGGATATTACCAACATACCCTGCAATGCGAGAGGAAAAATCTGTCATCTTTATACCACCGCAAACCCTATCCTTTTACTGAGATTTTACCGCAAACAATTGCAGTATAAATTTGATATTCCTGCGCACTTGCGTGGAGGTCATGCGTATGTTACTGTCGAATTCGAAAACGGTTCACGAGGTATGCTTGATCTATGCATGTTTGTTGAAGGTAGTAGAAATGAGCAAGAAATTACAGTTGTTGGGAATGTTGGAAAGGGAGAGGCATTTGTTCCTGAGAGTATTGTACGAGTTGGCACTCGAGAAGGTGGACGACAAAGGGTGGAAACAATAAAGACCGTTGATGACAAATCAAATATGAAGGATTGCATCACGGTTCAAGCTATCTGGAACATCTCAACTTCTTGCTAGCCATTAGAGAAAAAGGCCGCAGAGTTCTAGAAGTAGATTTGAACGATGGGTTGATGTCGGTTGCAATTGGAGTAGCCGCACAGGCTTCAATGGTGGGGCGAACGAAGAAGACGACAACAAGAAACAGAAGATGAGTATATTATTGTCTCCTCTCTTAGGGGTGTGGAAGTCTTTTTACCAAAAAGAATTCACTTTACTGATTCGTAGCCACCGAACACTGAAATGGAAAGTGGAGCTTAATCCCAACGATTGTTCCTGAGATTAATGTGCACATTAATATTGCTCAGATTTGTCCAGCCATCATCGAACGGCACCTTATTCCAGTGTCGCCAAAAATGTGCTTTTTTATACTCCCTCCGTTAATTAATATCTGTCGTTTTAGGTAGTGATTTTTGTTCAAAAAAATCTGTCATTCTAGCTTTTTGACACATCTTTTTCCACTTTTAACCCTATTATTCAACACAAAAGTAATTATTATCTAGATGAAAAAGTAAAAAGTAGGGGTACATGCATCATTTTTCTACTTTTCTTAATAAGTGTGCAACTTTCTAGAATGACAGATATTGTTGAACGGAGGGAGTTATCGAATGATTCCATGAACTAAAATTATTGTTAGCGGTTGTAAACAGAGTAGGTACTACGATACCCTCATCCCCACTACCATATACCTCATACTAGAAAATGTCTATTTATGATATCGTCCTATAAGTGATCTAGCGGCCAGTAATCCCCAATCGTTGCTATAATCAACGACCACGATTCGTGGTATTTGTTATCAATAAAGCTGGAGAGCAGAATAACACCACACCACTCCACCGCTTTAGCCACCATAGCGCCACCACCACTATCGTGAAAATCTTCCCGCTCTCCGCCGTCGTAGTCTTCGTCTTCTCGGTTCCGAACCCCACTCTGCTAATACTGCTTCAATTCAATCAAGGAATTCGGTGTTTAACTTTCCCAACATGTCGAAGATCTCCCCCCTTCTTTGTTCTACCAGAAAGAACCCTAATATTTTTGTCTTCATGCCGTTCGCAATAACCCAAAAGTCAAATGCCGGGTAGAAATTTCTCTTACCATCGTTGATCTTGGTTCCCTTTTTTCCCTGTTGTTTCTCTAACCCGGTTCAGTTGGGTTATTGGCTTCTTATCCGTTGAAAGAATCCATGGAGACCCAGGTATTGAATTTTAACATAGAACAAGGAGGAGAAAGAGTGGATGACGACAGAGGTATGTCTGACGACGCCATTGGGGTTGAAGATATGGTTGTCATGGATGAGGACGATATGAACAATACGCCCGTAGCTTCCACGTCTGCCGTCGCTAACGGTAGCACCGGAGCTTTTGTCAATGGAGTTGGAGGAGCAGATTATACTCCCGAGGGAGGATTAGATCTCGAACCGTACGAGGGGATGGAGTTCGAATCTGAGGAGGCTGCCAAGGCGTTTTACAACTCATACGCTCGTCGGGTCGGGTTCAGCACTAGGGTCAGTTCCTCTCGGAGGTCGAGAAGAGACGGGTCCATCATCCAACGGTCGTTTGTCTGCGCCAGAGAAGGTTTCAGGAATCTTAACGAGAAGAGGACCAAAGATAGAGAAATCAAGCGGCCGAGGATGGTTACTAGAGTAGGCTGCAAAGCTATGTTGTCTGTGAAAATCCGGGAATCGGGGAAATGGTACGTGAGCACCTTCGTCAAGGAGCATAATCATGAGCTCGTCCCACCTGATCAGGTTTACTCTCTCCGGTCTCATAGGCAGATTTCTGGTCCTGCCAAGACTCTTATCGACACTTTGCAAGCTGCTGGGCTGGGGCCGAGGAGGATTATGTCTGCTCTGATTAAGGAGTATGGTGGTATCAACAAGGTTGGGTTCACGGAGGTGGATTGTAGAAATTATATGAGAAATAATAGACAGAAAAATATGGAGGGTGATATCCAGCTCTTGATAGATTATCTGAAGCAAATGAAATCTGAGGATCCCAATTTCTACTTTTCAGTACAGGGGGATGATGATCATTTGACTGGCAATGTATTCTGGGCTGATTCTAGGGCCAGGGAAAACTATACATACTTTGGTGATACTATCACATTTGATACCACTTACAGGTGGAATAGGTACAGGCTGCCCTTTGCTCAGTTCACTGGCGTAAATCATCATAGCCAGCCCGTGTTATTTGGATGTGCGTTTATGCTGAATGAATCTGAGGGATCATTTGTCTGGCTCTTCAAGACTTGGTTAACAGCCATGGTCGGCCAACCACCGGTTTCCATTACTACTGATCACGACTCAGTGGTTCAATCTGCGATCATGGAAGTTTTCCCTCACACACGCCACAGATTTTGCAAATGGCACATTTTCAAAAAGTGCCAGGAGAAGTTGTTCCAAGTATTTCTGCAGCACCCGACTTTTGAAGTAGATTTCCATAAGTGTGTGAACTTGCCAGAGTCAATTGATGAGTTTGAGTCTTGCTGGCCATCTTTGCTTGAAAAGTATGATCTTATGGACAATGAGTGGCTTCAGTCGTTATATTCTACTCGTAGGCAGTGGATTCCAGTGTACTTGAGGGACATATTCTTTGCAGATATGTCTATTACCCAACATAGTGAAAGTATGAACTCTTACTTTGATGGTTATGTGAATGCTTCGACTTCTTTCAATCAGTTTTTTAAGCTGTACGAGAAGGCCCTTGAGAGTCGTAATGAGAAAGAAGTTAAGGCGGATTACGATACTATGAACACTGTCCCTGATCTCAAAACACCTTCTCCAATGGAGAAGCAAGCATCTGAATTGTATACAAGGAAGCTGTTCATGAGGTTCCAAGATGAATTAGTGGGAACTTTGACTTTTATGGCAACAATGACTGAAGATGATGGTGAAGTAACGACTTACCAAGTGGCTAAATATGGCGAGGAACACAAGTCTTCTCATCACGTGAGATTCAGTGTGTTGGATATGAAAGTGGCATGTAGTTGCCAAATGTTTGAGTTCTTGGGTCTGCTTTGCAGACATGTTTTAACAGTGTTTAGAGTTACTAATGTCTTCACTCTGCCTTCTCAATACATTTTGAAGAGGTGGACGAAAAATGCCAAGAGCAGTATGATGTTTGACGGTCAGGCTAGTCATGTGGTTAGTAGCAGCAGCTATCTTGAGTCTCACATAGTAAGATATAATACCCTTCGCCATGAAGCTTTTAAATTTGTAGATGAAGCGGCCGAAACTGTTGAAACATATGATGTTGCTATGTCAGCTTTGCAAGATGCAACCAAACAGGTTGCTGATGCTTCCAAAATGGAAATTAGAGGTTTTTGTGCTACCAATGGGAATAAGGGGAAATTGGCAAGAAGTGGTGGTAGTTCGGGCAGCAACACCTGTCATGGCCATCAAGGAAATACGGGTCAACCTGTGTGCAAGGTATATGTGCTCTCTACGGCAATGCCTTGTGCTTATTACTTTTAGATTTGGTTCTATGTAAATTTTGAAAACCTTCGAAGCAATTCAAATCTCTTTGCATGTTCTGGTCTCTTTTGGCAAATACCTGTCTAAATGAAAAGAGGAATAAAGATATGTGTCCAATATTAGGAAGTTAATCTTAACTTGAGTTATTAAGTCTAACTTACTAATACAATTTGATGGATGTGACACAAAAACTCAAAGTACCTGATTATTTAGTTTGCTGTGTGACCTTATATCTTCTGATTCTACTTTTGAATGATGGGCTGCTTTACTTGTTATCATGGAGATAGTAGTCGGTAATGCTAGGAGTGGACCTGATCCCTCGGTTGGCAGATACTCTGGCAATGACTTTATGATTTATATGATGCTAAGGAGAGATAGGCTTGTTCATTGTTGCTGTTTGGTAGTTTATTGCGTGGCTTACATTTTGTTCTCAAGTTTCTGCTTCATTTCCTGCTGGGACATTGATTATATGCTGATCTTGTGTAGCATTCTTGGTGGGTTGAGTAGATTTATAATGTTGCAATTACATTTGATGTTGATAGGATGACATGGAAGAGAAAATAAGAGAATTGAGCCTTGCAATCGAGTCTGCTAATAGGAAGTGTGATGTTCATCGGCAGAACCTGTTTTCAGTGTTAAGGGAGGTTGAAAGTCATAAGCAGCTATTGATGGTGAAGGTTCAGAATGTAAAGATAGGAATGAAAAATTCCTAGTATTTGATCGTTCTGGGTTTCTGTGAAATTGTTGCGGTCAGATGTGAATGGTTCTATTTTTCCTTTGCCGGGGAAAGATGGGCTTCGATGGCTGCTGTCAAATGGATGCTGTTAATTATTGGTCAGAATATAGCATCTGTAAATACAATACAAGTTTCTATGTCTTGTATAGTTATAAGTAGGCAGCCTGTTTTTATTCGTTGGCTCAGTTTAGATCATGATCCCAGAGGGAAAACGATGCATGTTTCCAGTTGATATTAGCTGAACAGTTTTGGTTAGAAACAATCAATCAATTGTAGATACTTCGACCAAATGGCTATTTGATTCAATACTGCCACAGTACAGTGTCTTCACCATTTCCCAACTGCCTAAACAGAGATTGTGTCCGGCTTGATGATACAAGAAAATCAATATTGATGGAGGTGTTGCTTTTTTTAGGGTCAAATGATTGGATCCGTTAGATGACCCGAACTTGGCAGCTGCCAGTTTTCCACTTTTTTCTCTTATTTGTTTTTTTGGTAGCTTGACACTTGGCAGTTGCTAACTTTTACAAACACTTTCTCATTTTTTCTCCTATATTTTATTTATTTTGGTACTTGATAGTTGAAATTTTAGCAGCTGAAAGTTAAGTCTATTTTTTCTCATATATTTTATTCATTTTGACAGCTGACAGCTGTGTCGACAACTCACATCAAATAAACCTAATACATGCAGTTATATCAAACGTTCACATATCATTGTGTTTTCATATAGAATTCAACATTTCAACTTTTCACCATGGTTCTCCTAAAGGGTTTGAGGGGTTTAAGAAAAAGATTCTTGGAGATAAAGAATAAACACAAAGATATGAAGATCATAATTTAGCTACTAATCAGT
The DNA here is from genome assembly GCA_023374045.1 of Limonium bicolor. Taxonomy (NCBI): domain Eukaryota; kingdom Viridiplantae; phylum Streptophyta; class Magnoliopsida; order Caryophyllales; family Plumbaginaceae; genus Limonium; species Limonium bicolor. The sequence goes on along the minus strand of CM041779.1, from coordinate 7,995,163 downwards.
TAGCTTCGGATCAAAACAGGGAAAATGAAGATGAAACGAGAAGCAAATTCAAAGGTATTTTAACAACTTAAAACTAACTATACTGCATATACACTAGCGAATGTCACTAGATTTTGAAGTTGGTGACGGTTGTCAGGTCTTTGTAGTAAGTGATAGTTACCCACTATTAAAAGTTGAAGACCGTCCGCGATCGTGGCCCAATTCAAGAGGGTGCAAAAGACAGGGAAAAAGTTGATGATGAAGTTGAAATTGACACGGGAGTTATTTTCAACAAGAATCATTTATTTGACGATAGAGGAGAGGCAGCGAATACCATGATTCCGATATGTGAAAATAATCATGTGTATTTGATTAAACAAACTATTAGAGGTACTAGAGACTTATTCTCACCCACGAATGATATGTGTAGCAGAACTATGTGACTATCTCTACGTATAGGCAAGTGCATCTAACATTTTTGAAGTATAATGCAAGCTGGGTTGTTGAATCCAAGGGACTTCGTTGAAATAAATGATAATTCTTAATTAATCAAAAAAGCTGAATTAAAAAAACATGAACGATTGTATTTTTGGAAGAATAAATTGTCTAATTAAAGAACGGATTAATAAGAAGAACTAAAAGAAACAATAAAATAAAATAAAGACAAGCGATAAATAAAGGTTGGATTTTAATACGAAAAGAGCGCCCGGGTTGTTCTGCTGACCTTCTCTTTTGAGTTCTATTATAACACACACTCCTTAATCCTGCAATAATATCAGAAACTATAAGTACTCCAGTTGACAAATCATGTTCAACGGATCGTATTTGCTTAAGATAATAAGTAGCTAATCAAGCCCAAGTTACTTTAATTTAATTGTGTTATAACCAGTTCCTGTTGGAGACGAATTAACCTATAGACAAATCATGCTTCTAGTCATTAATCGGTTTAATTTCATATGTTTGGTTTCCTATCTCAGCCTCGCATTTGACCAAAGAACTACAATGAAACTTTAATAATTAATCAGAGAATTAAAACTCGGTAAAACATGGAATTAAACTATTGCATTAAGAAAAAAGTATTGTGTTTACGAAGAATTCTAGAATCCGGTTTGCATTCCCAACCCAAAAGCTTATCTAAGCCATTGAACTAGCTACAAAAACAACAAAAGGAAAGACATTGATAAGATTAGAGAGAAGGGAAGAAGAAAATCCACTTGAAATCTTCATTCTGGGTCCTAGCTCTGCCTTCAATCCTTGCATGACTATGTGGCCGTCTCCCCCTGGCGGAAGTGAGATGTGTAAAACTCATGTCCTCGAACCCTAGCTCAAATCCGTCTTATAAGAAGTCTAAAATATTTATCTTTAAGCGTATATATCTTCCAATTCTACACGTTTCTCTTGTCCGGGTGGCGTCGTCCGGATCTGCTTGTATGGGTGTATGTCCGGACGCGTCTGATCTGTGTCCCCTGCGTGTTGTGTTCGGGTTTGGATTGGTCGGGCGTATATAGTTTGTGTCGCACATGGGGTGTGTCCGGACATATATGTCTGGACACAGGGTCGAACACCTCCTCTATTGCTATCGTAACTTAGCCAGATATGTATGTCCGGACACAGGGTTGGATACTTGTCCTCTTGCTCTCAGGAGTTGTGCGGGCAGGCAGGGTCGGATGAATGTCCAGACACAACTTGTACATGGCCTAGATTCTTTCTTTTAGCTTCGATTTTCTCTCAGTTTGTTGCATTGTAATCCTTGAGTGTAGTAGGATGCCATTCCAAGACTTTTACCTGCATTTGAAACATAAAATGCATCATTTCTTATTTAAAGATAAATAATAGGAAAATACATGGTAAGTGAGAAATCTAGCCCAAGTTAATGCAAATTATAGGTGAATTAGACCCTTATTTATATATCAATTTTGCACCTATTAGTATGGAAGATGAGAACATGTAATAGTTAAGGAGACTCTTTAAGCCAAAAAAGATCTTCTTATTAGTGACTGAGGATAAATTGAGTTGGAATTACATTATGTTTGTGCATCTATATTTTGTTCATTTGTTAAAAGATTATCTATACCTCTTAGTGATTGACAATACCTATAAGACCAATAAGTATAAGATGCCGCTTGTAGAGTTTAGTGAATTGACTTTAGCGAGGAAAAATTCCAATATTGCATTGAGCTTTGTATTTATGGAGATGAAAATGCTTATAGTTGGATACTACAACAACTAACTAAACTAATGAACACATCATGAAGTTTTTGTCACTAATAATGAGAGTTAGTAAAAGTCCTTATCTTTGTGATGCCCCGTGTTTCTCATCTTCTTAGTCGATGGTATATTAGTAGAAACGTGGTTCAAAAAGCAAGAAGTTATTACATTATGGAAGGGAGGGTGGTGAAGCTGCAACTAATTGTTGGTAAAGGCTCTTGTATGCTCCTACAATGTATCATTATGAGAAGGAATACAACCGACTTGTTGAAACTTTGACAAAGGATCATCATTTTTTTCATATCATCAGTCAACTTAGTAATGACAATGAGAGAAATTTTTGAATAGTGGATATATGAAATATGCTAACAATTTTGGTAACACATGAACCAATAGATAACTAACTTAATGATTTGGTGTTAACTTAATATATGCCATATGCATAAGACAAAGAGTGAACACTTAGCCTTGAAGACCAGACTACAATTGTTCATCAAAGCGTTGCACACTATTTTTGTGTAAATTCATAAGTATTTGGAGGGATCCATTTGATAGGAGTGGGCACCTAGTTAGGCAATACATTCATCAGTTTGCTTGGATGTATAAGTTTCAAGTGTCTCAAGTAGTTTTTGTGACACCCCGTTCATTAAACACATGATTAACCTCTTCAACCAATAGAATTTTTTTAGAACAAATACAAAATCATTTAGGTGTTATCCCCACAGTCTTCTCAAAGGGATGCTAAGGATCAACCACTTCTTAAAACCAACTTTCAACTTTTAATAATAGAGAAAGGGGGTTGGCCAACCATGGAAGCCTTACATACAACCTCGGTTACAAAAGAGAAGGAGAGTTAAGCACTCTCACAAATCAAGGTAAGTCATACAAAACTATAAAGAAGTCTTTAAGAGTTTATGGAATAATTCTAGCTTAAGAGAGGAGTTTGTACAAAAGCTCTTAAATCAAAAGCACCTTAAAATTCCCTACAGACCCACGCTCTCATAGCCCTTAGCACTTGCAACAAGGTCAAATACATATAAGGACCACACAAAGATAATCTGTTTGTATAAAACTGAGTAAACGCTAAGCTACCCTAAGACAATCTTAATAATCCTTTAATAAACATGAAATTGAAAAACCATGTCTTTCATTTTAATCCTCTTTTTACCCAATTATATTTGTAGATCCTTTTATAGGAATGTCATCTTCATTAATCACCTTGTTGCCGTAACCAGCACTCATAACAATATGGAGTTCCTCCAAAAGGACATACAATTTCATATACCAAATAAACTTCCAAGAGTTCATATACATTTCAAGATTCATGTTTAATTCATTTTTACATATTTCAGCCCCCAACATTAAGATCTCAAAGGTTAATGGCACATAGCATGGATTTCTCGGGTTCACCCCATCAACACATTCTCAAATGTCAATGGAACACAACCCGGATTTATCGGGCCCGCCCCATCAAGAAAATCTCAAACTTCAATGGCACATAGCCCAGAATTATCGGGTCTAATCCCTTCAACATAATCTCAAAAATCAATGGCACATAACCCGAATTTATCTGGTCTGACCCCTATGCAAGCATTCATTAATCAAACATAGTATCACTCATCATCACTTCTCTAGGATTGATCATCCAACATAAGACCATTCATCAATGGTCAATCATTCCACACTAGAGGTGAAACCTCATTACAATCAGCTCATGATTAATTTCCATAATGTCACGGTTGTTCTCAATAAGACATTTCATCCATTAAATCATGGAATCACTTATATCACAAGTTGTCCACCACCAAGAGTGCATCAAATCTATGATGCTTTTACCAGTATTAAACACATTAGGGTATTTAACACCACTAGCAAGTCATTAGTAAGTCCTTTTACCAAAGGCCATCATAACTCCCTTTTTTCTTTTGCATACAAGTTCATCTTTCATTAGTCATAATCATTTCAAGCACATTAATACTTATCACAAGGACCTTACCAATCTTTTACCTTTCTTCGTTGATCGTTCAAGGATTCAACACACACCTTCACATTTCTTGCCCGCTAGAGATGATTCAATTACTTGGGCCAATGGTTAGCATTAAGAGCAGTTCACATCACTCATCCCCTTAGGACAAACACATGGATAGACTTACGTTTACCTTTTTGGATGATCTAGCTTGAGTCTAAACTCTTTTCATTTAGCTCAAGCCCTAATGTTGTCCCTAGAGTCTTGGGATTCACATAAGATTCAAACAGCATCACACAATCAATAACCATTCAACATTGCTCAAAGATAAGGCAAGAATGTATACTCCTCTTTCTTCCCAAAATTGGCACTAAGCCACCTTAGGCCTTCAACTCACTTCTAAACCTTTCTATATACTTCTTTAATGTCACTAAAGCTTTAAAACCACAATAATATCTCCAAGAACAGAAAACTTCAAAATTTCAAGTTCATTTTTGGCCATTCAAGGCCATGGGAAGAAATCATAGTTAAACTTTAATTAAAACCAATAATAAGTGGTTCAAACTTAAGCTTTTAACATAACATTAAGCTTTAATGAAGGACAAAAACCTAAATGTGAAATCAACAAAACCCTTACCAGCTGTGAATACTAACAATGGTGGAGAAGAAGGTGGAGATCTCTAACTCAAATCGATGGTTGAAGAAGAAGAAAATTGTCTTTAGTTGCCAACAACCACTAATACTCAATCTAAGATGAGGATTTAGTGGAGATCTCTAACTCAAATCTTGCGGTAGGGCCATTTCGTACTCTGCCCATGCCTCCCGAAGTTTCATGAAGTAGTCCGTGATGAACTCTTCTCCCTGTCTCAAGTTCATGATCTGGGCTTTGAGGGCATGCAGTGTGGCTAGGTTCTTCTTCTTAAACCGGCGACACAACCATTTCCACACTTATTGTGGATTATCTGAGTACATCATACTCCTGCCTAGATTCGGAGCAACGGAGGAGGTGATCCAAGGACAGACTAGGGAGTTTACACGTTCCCATGCTGCATATCGTACGGGATCTTGAGCGTCTGGTCGAGTTATTGTTCCTTCCACAAACCCCAACTTGTTTTTGGCCCTCAACGCTCTCCGCATCCCCCATTTCCAAGCAAGAAATCCCTGCCCAGTGAATTTAGCGGTGAGCGCCAGTCCCGGCTGCATCGTGGCATGAGCATAGAGCGGATCTGTAGGATCGATTGAAGTCGAAATCTTTTCTGTCGTCTTCTTCCCTAGCAAATCATCGCCACCCGATTTCTCAATCGCACTCATCTTTTAGCAGGAACGTTTCTCTGCTCTGATACCATGTCAAAATTAACAAAAATGAATTTGCTCCTTGTATTTAATTTTGGAAAGAATCGCAAGTTTTACAGAGCTAAGCTCTCGATGTACAGTCTAGACTGAGAGTTATCTTCTACTATAGCGGAGAATAGAGAATGTAAGAGGAAGGGGGGAAGACCGGTCTGGTTAGATGAATTAGAACCGGACCGGACAGAATTACAACATAACCCTAGATACACACTAAGTAAGGAAAATTACATGTGACATTATCCTAGAGTACAACCTAACTCTAATAGTTTTGTACAATTTGAATATCTTTTCTACCACTAATAATCACATACTTTATTTCCTCCTAATATAAATGCTCAAATAGTGTGCTATTTAAGCGATTTGTAATTTCCAAGTCATGGTACATTCTTGCATTTGTTCACAATTGCTTAAGTTATATCATTTCCTAGCAGTTTCTTACAGCATAATAACTTTCTTGGGGGATAAGTTTGCTTAAGCTACTTCAATATTTTTTGTCAAAATCCTGCCCAGTTTCTAGGCGACCATGCTACTACTATATGACTATTACTGTTGCTATATGCTACCAACCAAAGTTTTACCCGGTTTTTTCAGTCTTGTTCCGTCTCTGTTAAAAGCCACAATGTGATCTCTTTGCATAATTCTAATTGGTTAAATAAATTCTATATGCCAGAGTTATAAGCTAACAGAATTATACGATATATGTCATTATCTGCATCTTTTTATAACTATGTTTACTGCAGCCTTTTAAAACCCCAGATTATGCCCTATTTTCTGCACATGCTAATCCAGTTCTTCCCCTTATCAGTAGGTATGTTTGACCTCATTTGCATTCTACTGTCCAAAATCTGGTAAGCTCATTTTATTACTGCTGCTGCTATTTCTTCTACTTCTGCCAATATGATAGTTTCAGACACACACACTACCCCTGAAACATGAGGTTACTGCTTTTGGTGGCGTTTCGGATATGGTGAATAAAGCTTAAGTCAACTTCAAATTCTACTTCTCCTTGTGATACCACTCAGAACATGATTAAACCTATTTGAATTTGCTCCTGGTTTATACTGCTTAAATAGTTAAAATATTTTAGCAGCTTATCATTCCTAAACTACGATCACTCTAGCTTGTACTGTGCTAATCTTTGTAGCTGCAAAAGGAATATATTTTAGCAGTTCATTTTGCCACCAGTAAGACCTGTTAAAAAGACGGAATAATTACACATTTTGTTTACTTTTGAACTATTCTTCTTTATTTATGAAGTAAGAAGCAGCATGATTGAGAATGATCTTAAATCATTCAACCTGTTCCTGAGGTAAGAGTGATGTTTGGAATTTGGTTGTTGCATGAAGAAAAGAGATCTAAAGTGAGGATCAAGGGTGGATTATATATCATACATATCTGTATGGTCAAAGTTAATTACAGGCCACCTATTTTCTTTTACTCCTGCTCATCTATCTTCTGCTGTGTAATCTCAATTTAATAAGTTCAGCATGAAACCAGATGAATGAATATAATATGGTTTTCCATCCTTACAAATTTAATTTCTGATATTAATACATTTTGTAGTTTCCCATAGTCAGTGCGTTACGGTTTGCTTTACTGGTCGTGCTTCATGCTTATAAGTTTCTTTCCAGTTGGACTACATGTTTTTTATTCAATTCAGGGTCATGTGATCTAATGATTTGGCGTCTATTGAGAGGCTAATCTTAAATTTTGTTTTGTTGGGTGTCCTTGTTCTTCTGCCAATTCAGGGTCATGTGAACTAAATGAGTTATACCTGAAGCATGCGCAGTTTGATGAAGAGACAACCCTCTTCTCCACCAGAAGAAACTTATCCCCTCATCTCCACCGGTAACAAATTACCTCCTCATCTTCATCGATAGAACTCCTCATCCCCTCCGGTAGCACTCTGAAGGAAGCATCCCACTTTCCGGTGCCTTTCCCCTCAATTATCAGTGAAATACGACCACAACAATGAATCCAACATGACAACCAAGTCAATTTCGAGCTTGGACTCCATTACCAGAACAGAAAATTAATCGCTAAAAGGCGTGCAGACGCACCAGACCGATTTCAGTTTCGACACTCTTGCGAAAGGTGATAAAGTCCTGGGCGACAAGCAAACGTGGTCGCGTATCCAAGAAGGAAGACTCACAGAGAACTTTGACCAGGAAGGGCCAGCAAATTGTTTTGATAACTTTTCTCCTTCACAAAGAAATCCTGGTAAGTAAAGATCAAGCGCCCATCATCGTAAGTTTTCCCCCGAAAGGAAATCTCTCAGATCATCGGTAAAGAAAGCAAGCAGCTAAAATTGCTAAGCGGCCAACTCCGGAAGACATCTCAGAGTCCAGGCCCGGGCAAGAACCACCACACCTAGGCACAAGTGATGTCTTTAATTCAGAACCGGTTGTCAACTTAAGGCGGCCCCAACGCAAGCTACTACACTGGCCCCGAGCGGTGTTTGAGAATCATCATAAAAAAAAGAAGAAGCAAAAGATTATATCACAGGGAGACAATATTCCGAATACCATGGGACTTCCACCTCTTATTTTACGTACTCTCATATGTGGACTCCCGGTAGCAATTTGGGTTGTGAGCTCCCGGTAGCACTTTGAGCTATAGGCAACACCGGTAGAAGTATCGGGCTGCGAGCAGTCCCGGTAGGAAATTGCAAGCTTAACCGGAAACCAACTCCCTTGGAGAACCTGCTTCTGGAAGTATCTAAGCATACATTTATACCCAGAAAAGTCTCAGGCCCCTCCAACAATCTAGTCAATCCTACCGGTAATATTATCCCACTAGTAAAAAGGAGGTACCGAACTTCCAATTGCTTCATTTTTTAATATTCTTTTTGACGGTGGAAATTTACGAAATTCTTTTTACACTAGGGGATTGATCACCCTCTAGTAAAGATATGTAAAGTTTTCAAACAAAAAATATTATAAAACCATTTTTTGACTTACTTAAAACCAAGACCAGAGAGTCTTGAGAAAAGAAAAGCAAGACAAAGAATGTAATCGACGATCTCACCATCTGCGATGGGAGGGTGTATATTCGACGATCTCACCGTTAGTATGGCGGTAGGGTGTTTGTATACAGTGATCTCGCTGTTAGTATGGCAGTTGGGTGTATATTCGACGATCTCACCGTCTTCAAGATGGTAGAGTGACAAATCGACGATCTCACCATCTGTACAATGGTAGAGTGTGTTACAAAAGTATATGATATTATCAGTAAACACTTTTGGGAAGCCCGGTCGCTCCGGGCAGCCCAAAGACAAATGTCTTTTAATCTGTCAATATTTGAGTATGCAAGTCCAAGGGATAAAGTAATTCAAGCAGGAATCTAGTTATGGAAATAATATCCCATTATTATTATCTCGGACTTCTTGAGATTATTATGCTCTTATGGAATTATTATGGTCCTCCGGAATTCCAGATCTTTGGATTTCTTATTATGGCTTGGTTAAGGATCGGGGACCTTTGTCTGAAATACAAGTGGGACTTCGGCGCTCCCGGAACTTGTGGGACTTCTCTGTGACCGGAAGACATGGTATTTTGCTCAGTGGAAAGCTCTTCTGTAGGCAAAATTTTTTAAGTTAATTTCCTTTTTTAGGCAAAAGAAAAAGGACTTGTGGGACTAGCAGATATATAGAAGAAAGGAACAAAGTGTAAATTTTATCTTCTTTTTATAAGTTCCACTTTTTAGTGCTAAAAAGTAGAACTTGTGGGACTGATGTAATGGTACGAATATACCATGGCTAAAAGGTCACAGTATCCACCGGAAAGATCTACCAAGAGAGTCTACCAGAAGGGTCACTCCCTAAAAGATTGCTACTGGTAGACTTGCTACCTGAAGATTGCTTCCAATAGACTTACTACCGGAAGATTACTATTAAGAGTCTAACCGGTAGTTGCTACTAAAAGGACCTCTACCGGTAGGATTGTTATCTAAGGAAATAGCCCGGAAGAGTTAGTCCGGCTCGGGAGCAGTATCCCAATCCGGAAGGATTATCCACAAAGGGACTAACAATTATATTAATATAATGGTACCACATGTATAGGGGCTAAAAGGTAATCTTGGCCATAGAAAAGAGAGAGCTCATCCCAGAATGCTCTCTAGACGTTGTAAACCAGAGAATGAATGAGAGTTCTGTCTAGAAGTGAATGTGGGCCGCATTATTGATCAAACCACTATACTTCTTAGTGTTCCTTTGGTAGAGCAAGATCTTGTATCTTCAATCAGTTCAACCCTTATTTTAAAATCAGTTTAGTCAATATCAGCTATATCAGTTAATAGCTACTTAAACTCAAATTGTCTCTCGTTTTCAACTAATTTAGTCTATTTGACTAGGTTGATCAGCTCAATTCATTCTTTTAAAATCAATTATTAGTCAATATTAACTACTATCAACTTTCAACTAGCAACTCATAATACACAAATGAATGGGACCTTAGTGCCAGAAATCTATGTTTAATGTCAAGCACTTTTTCAAGTTAAGTTAATTAACAGAAATTGGTCATAACACATCAATTGTAATCCCTTTTTACTACAAGAGTATGTAACTGTCTTGAACTACATTTGTAATGATACAGTTTGTATACAGTAAAAATACAGAATTTATAAGATTATCGTATAGTTTAAGAAATCAGTATATACGTCTAGTCTAATTTTAATAATATTAAATTCAATATATACCTTTATATATACATACGTACAATTTTATATATTAACCTTACAGTTTTTATAGAATATATATATAATATAATCGGATACGGAATACGCATATCAGCGCTAATCGGAAGATGTCCGGTTGTAAGTTCAGTGACTCTAACTTCATCTAGGGTGGCAAAACGGGTTCGCGGGTCGTGTTAGGCTAAACCCAAACCCGACCCGTTTATTAAACGGGTTGACCGGGTTATCAAACGGGTTGACCCGTCTGACCCAATTAACTAATTATGTCCAAATTTAAAACTCAAATCCGCGTATATTTAACTCAAACCTAACATGTTTAGTTATATAAAAGAAAATAATTTGATTAATTAACATTAGATTTGTCATTCTATGATATTATTAACTTTGATTTAGTTAAATACTTAATTTTAATATTTATATATCTTATTTATATTAAAATTTGATAATAAAAATAAATAATCTATAATTTATAATATATATTTATTTAATATAAATTACTTAAACGGGTTAGCGGGTTACATACCTTAAACCCAAACCCGACACGGTTATTAAACGAGTCGTGTTCGGATTGACCCGTTTATTTAATCGTGTCAAATTTTAAAACCCAAACCGCTAAACTCGTGTCGGGTTCGTGTTGGTTAAACGGGTCGTGTTGAAATTGCCACCCCTAAACTTCATCCTAAGCATATCAATCAAACAAAAGATGTACTTGTAACCGACATATGCTGTTGTGTTGGCAAACTACTCTTTCAAAGTTAGTCTGGCGTTCTGAACAGTAACTGATAGTTTCAACTTCTCATCCTCCACGCATTTCAACACATTGAGCAAATTAGATTTGTAAGCTTCACATCGCCGGTTAGTACGTTCCAGCTCCTCGGATAGTTCATGAATTTTCTTTGCCTTTTCCTCCTTCACAATACAAAACGGTAACACAAAGCATTCCACTTCGTTAGAGTTCAGAACCATAGCGTCTAAGGAGATGAAGGAATAATACAACTAGCACCAAGAAACTTATATGCTTTTTTACATGTACAGACAGAAAGACAGCAAGGAGGAGATCAAACAACCATACCATGTAATTTCCAGGTAGCGCTTGGTTCTCTCCATCACCAAGGTTCACGTTATTACCACTCCACAAGGAGCTACTACTGTCAATAAATCTAGCAGCACTTTTTGCAGCAGCAACCCTACTGGAGGCCACTCTGAGAGCTTCCATGGCAACATGAAACCCATGCATAGATTTTGCTCCTTCTTCCACAAACTTAAGGGCTTCTTCCCTTAAACTACTCTGCCTAAAACTCAAATTTTCTCGGGAATATTGGTTCGGTCCCAAGGGGCTCATCTGTCCATCCACTTGATCCTCATCATCCTTGGCATTCCTTGTCCATCTCTTTAAAACATAATCAGAAGGCAGCGCAAGCACATTCTTTTCCCTAAAAACTGACAATATGTGCCTACAAACAATCCCACAGAACTCAAACATTTGGCAGCTACAACTAGCTTTTATCCCCGCACCACTATCAAAGTTAACAATATGACCCTTGTGATGATCCTCTCCAAATTTGGTAACTCTAAATGAGGTAACTGATCCTGACTCCTCAATCCAGGTCGCGAGATTTGCCATAGTCTCCAGCAGCTCCTCTTGAAACTTGGTAAATACAAACCTCGTGTAAACATCTGCGGCCTGTTTTTCCATCGGAGAAGGGGTTTTTGGCACATGTATGGTGTTGGCCGTATCTTCATTGGCCATCAACTCCTTCCCATGCCAGCTTGCAATGGCCTTCTCAAACTGCTTAATTAACACAGGTATGGTGGCATTACTATCAATGAACTCGTCGAAGTACGAACTCCTCGCATTATTGTCATCCACTAATGGGAGCACACCAAAGAATGTCCCTCTTAGGTAAACCGGTACCCAGTGATTTCGAGCGCGATACATTGTTTGGAGCCACTCATTCTCCATCAGGTAATACCGCCCAAGAAGCATCATCCATTGAGACTCAAATTCCTCAACAGTCTCACTCTCGTTCACACACTTCATAAACTCTGTCTCGAAACCTGGGTATGACTGATACACAGAACTCAAATTCTCTTTAGTTACTCTAAATATGCTCCACTTAGAATAACAGTGGTAGCTTTGAGGAAGAACTTGCGAACAAGCGATTTCAATGTATCTGTCCGGTTCGGTGGTAATTGACATAGGTTGGTGTCCAGACACTGAATCCAACCAATTCTGAAGCAACCATACATATGAAGGAGCTGATTCATCATATAGCAAGCCACACCCAAACAGCACTGGCTGACCATGGTGGTTTATTCCTGTAAGTGAGACAAAAGGAACCTGATATCCTCTCGCACTGTATGAGGTGTCAAATGTCACAGTATCTCCAAAGTAGGAGTAGTTTGTCCTGCAACAAGAGGTAGCCCAAAAGACATTGGCGTTTGAGTGTGCCCTACCACTTTGAATTGCATAATAGAAACTAGGATCCTCCAATTTCATATGCCTTAGGTAATCCAAGACATGTTGGTCTCCTCCACCGCAGTCTCCAAGGGCCATTTCAGTTGAAGCATTCATTTTCTTTGCAACCTGTATTTGCAAGGAAAGGATGAGGTCTCACGCAGTGGAACCATGTGGTATTATGGTTTAACAAACCTAATAAGCAAACAGCTGAACAATGAGGTGGCAGTAATGCGTATACAGACATGCAGCTTAAACCGAAATGGCGGATCTCATATTAGATATGAAGAGAACAAGAAGAATGACAATTTGACAAGCACTCCTGAGATTAAAGTTCAACGTATGTAGACATGAAAATATACTCCACGAAAGGTCAATTTCAAGTATGAAGGGACTGCTAATAAATTCAGAAGCTCGTAGCCGATAATAAGGGATCCTGCCGAAATTAATGAGTGCACAAGTTTCACTGTTTATCTTCCAATAACCCTAACAAAATCAAATCTCTAACACACTTACATCACAGCAGAGGAAATTGATTTCCACGTCTTTGATTTTGCTAAACGATGAAGTCACGACAGTGGCAGTTCCTCAAGTGGTGGCGGGCAAGTAGAGACGACCGCGATACACCAGTTAATTCGAGTCGATAGGGAAACAGAGGGACGCGGCTCATGTCCTGCCATGAAGTTGCTGCAGCAGTGCTGCATTGAAGCACGCGCGTGAAAAAGTGGATCGTCCGCGTGAGAAGTTGTATTTGAACTTTTTTTCATTTGTTTTAACTAATTTCCTCACTATTTTATTTTTAAATTAAAGGGAAAATTCACGAGATACCCCCGTTTTCTTTCGTCATTCACAATATACCCCTGTGATTTTAGTAATTTAACTTTAAACATGCTTAAATGTTGTCCAAAATTGATGAAACTTTACATGGACGATGCTAAAGTGTTATATTTTGGTCCAATATCAAATTTGAAGTATTTTAAGCTCACACGTGACCTGTGGGACCCAATGAAACAGTCACATATTCATTGGGTCCCACAGGTCACATGTGAGCTTAAAAAGTTTCAAATTTGATATTGGACCAAAATATAACACTTTAGCATTGTCCATGTAAAGTTTCATCAATTTTGGACAACATTTAAGCATGTTTAAAGTTGAATTACAAAAATCACAGGGGTATATTGTGAATTACGAAAGAAAACAGGGGTATATCGTGAATTTTCCCTAAATTAAAAGGGATGAATCGCCTAAGATCTTTCGTAATTTATAATATACTCATTTTTTGAAATCCTGTCATAAGATACCCCTAAAATCTTTTTAAATTTATAAAATGTCTTTTCATAATGTCCGTCAATTTCGTCGTTAATCCCACATGAAAAATGACATTTTTAACTCTGCATTTTCCTTTAAAATTCATGATATACCCTTAAAAACTTTCGTAATTCATAATATACCCCTTTTTAAAATATATTCACAAAATACCCCTAAAAAGTTTCAAAATTCACAAAATACCCCTAATCCGTGAAATGAACTTGAATAACGACTATTATAGTTCGGGGGCTCATGGTCAGAGATACCGTAACCTCAAGATGGTTACCAATCATTATGATAAGCACAAAGGATTAACCGTATTATGCCTATTCCTCAAGGGGTTCTGAGTAATTTACTCTTATATATATATATATATATTTATATAGAATATATTATATATATATATATATAAAATTAAAATTTAAAATAATTGTATAATTTATGTAAATCTTAATTTATATTAATTTTTTAAAATATTAATATATGCTATATAATTAATTTCTGATGTATTATTATATATGACATTTGTAAATATTAATATATGTTATTTATAATTTAAATAAAGATAAATAATTTATATAACATTAATATTAATATATATGATATTTAATTTATATATATATATTAATATACACTAAATATTATATAAAAATTAATACAGTATGTATTATTTATAAATAAAATAAAAACTAACAAATATTGTATATAAAAATGAATATATATTATAGAAATTAGGAAAAATTCACGAGATACCCCTGTTTTCTTTTGTAATTCACAATATACCCCTGTGATTATAGTAATTTAACTTTAAACATGTTTAAATGTTGTCCAAAATTGATGAAACTTTACATAGACGATGCCAAAGTGTTATATTTTGGTCCAATATCAAATTTGAAGTTTTTTAAGCTCACATGTGACCTGTGGGACCCAATGAACAATCACATATTCATTGGGTCCCACATGTCACATGTGAGCTTAAAAAGCTTCAAATTTGATATTGGACCAAAATATAATACTTTAGCATCGTCCATGTAAAGTTTCATTAATTTTGGACAACATTTAAGCATGTTTAAAGTTAAATTACTAAAATCACAGGGGTATATTGTGAATTACGAAAGAAAACAGGGGTATATCGTGAATTTTCCCTAGAAATAATGTAGTATATATATATATATATGTATATATATATATATATTTAAATTATAAATGGTACAATAATATTGATCTGAATTATTATAATATATATTAATACTTTAAACTATAAATATATATATAGAAATTATGTAGTACTCCCTCCGTTCATTAATATCTGTCATTTTAGGATGTGATTCTTGTTCAAAAATATCTGTCATTAAATTTGTATAAATTAGAGCCGATCATAATCATGATAGCCCAACCGCCCAGCCCAGCCCGGCCCGTATTTTAGACCAATGGGTATGGGTAGAAAAAATAACTGGGCGGGTTTGGACAAAAAAATAGCCCGAATTTTTTTCGGGCCGGGTTATGGCTAAATATTTTGCCCAGTTGATGGCCCGGTCCGGCCCGAATGTCATAGTACACCTTACATTAGTATATGTTATTGTAAATATTTAACAAAAGTAATAAAATACTTACAAAAGTACAGTAGTAATTATTCAACTGAATGGACCACATACTCTTCGTCTTATAAAATTTGTTTTGTGCCGTGCACACTCTTCAAAATCTATACTACATATGTATACTTTAAAATCTACGTTACTAAATAGAGAAATTTGAGTTAAAAGTGGGCTGGGCGGGCCGGGCTATGGCATGAGCATTTTTTTAGATGGGCGGGTTGGGTTCAGGTTATTGGCCCGATTGGGCGGGTTTGGACTAAACACTTGGCCCGATTGGGCTGAAAATTTATGTCTAGCCCGGTCCGAACCCGGCCCGTCCGCCCAGTTGATCAGCTCTAGTATAAATTATACATTTGTTATATATATAGTGAATATCCATATTACCCTTTTAGGTTATCCCATTCTCTCTATAAATAAAAACCGTTGTACTCAGTTGTGAAGTGAATGAAAACCTGATTACCGTTTTCTACTCTTTCTCTGTTCTCTCATTTCTAACACGTTATCAGCACGCTCTAGATTTTAAAGTAACCCGATTCTCTCATGTCACCACAATTCACAACAGGTAACAACCACTGTTGTCCGATCCAATTTTTTTTTCGTTGTTTCTACCCTGATGATCAGAATTTCTCACACTAAGGTAGGAAGTGTCGTGACGGCACTACCAAAATACTCCCTCCATCCTGAATTGACCGTTCTGTTTATTATTTGGATATATCGTTTGACTTCAATATTTGACATATAAGATAAAATAATTTTAGAATTTTAAGTTTTGCATATGATTCCTTACATGATAAACTATATATTACAAATTCTAGTTTTATAAAATTATTTTATCTTTTATGCTTAATATTGAAGTGTAAAACATGTCATAAAACAAATAGGCTGGTCAATTCAGGACGGAGGGAGTAGGAGTTTGTGTAGGTGCCGATAATTGTATCGATTTCCCATCCTTTATCGCGAGTTGAACTTCAATTCCTTCTTTATTTGCTGCCTCTCGCACCATAAGATTCAAATTGCATTTCCACAAAAAGAAAACAAAAAAAATTGTCATCAAAATCCAAGGTTGTCTGTTCATCGGTCCACCTATCCCGCCTGGGCTGAGATTTATGTTGATGCAAGCCTCAACAAGTTTGGTCGTTTTGGTTTAGGGATTGTTCTTATGCGCGATACATCAGTTTTTGGTGCAGCTTTGTCAGCTGACACAGGTTGTTTAGAACCTTTGCAAGTAGAGGCTTTGGCACTTGCTCTGGGCATTGATGCGGCCAAGCAGCATGGGCTGCAGCTTTTTCGGGTCTTTTCTGACTGCAAGAGTGTCGTTGACTATGTCTCAGGAACCTGCTCCACAAGCTTGGATGACCACACAACGAGTTTACTTCATCACATGCTTACTTCTTTACAGCCTTTTGTTGATGTTGCATGGTTCCATGTAAATCACGATGACAATACATTAGCTCATAACCTAACATATCATACCAGACAAGCTCAGCTCCCTCAGAGCTATTGGAAGTACTTTATGTTCTTAATATTAATATATTATCCTTGGTTCAAAAAAAAGATTGTCCACGGATCAAATTCAACATGAGGGTCCTGTATCCAATTCCTTATGCCAGCCCGTCTATATCTACTATATATTCCCCCACGCGAGCTTCTCTTTTATTTTTTATTTAATTTATTATGCTTCCCACTTATTTATTTATTTATTTATATATTAATGTGATGCAACATATCGGATTTTAATTTCACATGAGGCATCATACCAGATATTCAATATCACGTGAGTCATTACGATCTTATTTATTTTATTTTATTTTATTTTATTTGTTTAAGTTATTATGCTTTGCAGTTGTTTATTAACGTGAGGCAGCATGTCGGACATTAATTTCACGTAAGACATCATGCCAGGTATTCAATATCACGTGAGACATTGCGCTAGATTTTGTTTATTGTTAATTTTATTTCATTTATTCTATGATGTTTAATTTATTCAATTTCGTGTATATTTATTTATTCATTAATTTATTTCTTTTGTTGTTTATTTATTATGTATCGTGTGAGGCATTGTGTCGTGAATAAATATCACATGAGGCATTATGCCAGATATAATATCACGTGAGGCATTGTGTAACACCCAAAAACTAGCCGGTATTTTTTTCTTAAGGTCGAAGTTAAAATTAAAATCGAATATTTTTTTTCCTATCATCTACTCAGCAGCGGAAGACAAATACCTAATAGGGGTTACCGCCACACTCACAACCTAGTGAGTGCTAAGGCTAAACCTAAAGAAACATCAACCTTAACCGGATAATTAATTAATAAGTAAATAAACAAATAAATAAAAACTTAAAACCCCAAACTAAGTACATACAAAAGCATCAAAGAAGTATAACCATTCTATGTGAGACTTTAAACTATTATATCCATACTAAATTAGTTGAAGTGAAGTCTATGTCAATTCCTCAAACCCAACTCTCACGCCTTTACATCCATATCATCTTCGTTACCTGCGATCAGAAAACAATATACAAAAACACGAAGGGATCGCGCAAATCAGTGAAACTGAGTAAACATTGCCTCATTGTGTAAAATACATTTTGAAACTCATTTTACATTTGCAAAACATTTAACGTTAATCAATTTCACCAACTGCAAATCACCATTAGCAAAACATTTCGGGAGAGAACTTTCAAGGATTCAAATTATTAGTATACACGGACGACACCCAAATCGGGGTCGCAACAATAGAATCCCACCTCACTCTACGTCCTTAAGTGTGCACACCCCCCAGAAGGTAACTTATGACCCAAAGGAGTAGATCATTAGAGCTTAACTGCAAGTAATGTCTGCAGACAAAATTGATATAATATTCACGGGGTACAAAGTACCAACAATTCACGGAGCACCATAAAGGTACCAACAATATACACGGGGCACCAAAAGGTACCAACAAGCCAATAATCAATCCAATGAAAGTCTCCCAAAACATTTATCCACACCAATTGCAAAACCATTGCACCTGAATACATAGGGGAAAATAATTCCCAAATCTCCACAACGCCCAAAACCACGTTAAATCCAACCCATAGATAATTTGCAAATCACAGAGAAAGAAGATGATGAGCACAACATTTACCTGGAATTCTCGCTTATGCAGACATTCAACACTAATAAGCCACAATCCATCAGCTAGCATACTAGTAGACAAGATCACGAAACCAGCCACAATGCGATTCAATGGACTATCTTCAACATCTAATTATATATAAAAATAATATATAAATAACTAGGTACCATTAACACTATAATAAATCAGATTATCTAATGAAATAATTAATACGCTTATGCTATATCCGATTCTACTACAAATGCTCGGAACTACCACACAAGTATTATTCTAATGCCATAAAAAAAACCAGGGATCAATTACTGTTGTTCCTCCCTACATTAAGATCTAAAACAAGACATAATATTATTTGAAACGCTCCGACTTCAAATTATTTCATTTCTATAGCTGAATAACTAAAACCTAAATCTTAATGAGTCGTATAACTGCTAAAAGAGTCGTGCATATGTATTATATAAAACCATGCACATAGAGTGAATTTACATGCGGTATTATACATTATATTAAAATATGGGCTTATTTTGTGCCATTTACGGTGACCTTAACATGCTCCCGTGGAGCACAAAGAGAACAAAAAGAATAAATATGCAAGTGATGGGTGGATATATGTGAGAATTGGTTCATCCCACATCGGTGTGGGCAAAACAAGGGAGCACTTCCTTTGTTATAAAAGGAAGTGCTCACCACACTTCTTATATCATCCCAACAATTAGCAACTTCTTATGTATGCTAAATTGTAATCTCTTCTCTCTATATCTCTTCAAGTATAAATAAGAGTTCTGGTAGTGTCCGAGGAAGTAGGCAAAATTGGCTGAACCTCGTAAAATTCCGGTGTCCCTTTTATAGCTTTATTTAGCAGCTTTTGGTGGGTAATTTTGTAGTGCTTTATTGTGCTAAGAAATTACAGTCAGGAAATTCTGTCTAAGGAAGTGGTTCTTAAGCGGGACCATTGTGACCCTACCACGACCTGGGAATTTTCCTGTACGGAGTGATTTTCTAGTACAATAATTTACTCTTTACCCAGTCGCTTCCGCAACAAGTGGTATCAGAGCCAAGGTTCTGTCTTAGTATGCTCTGTGGTTGCAGCTAGGCTGATCTTCCACATCAGAAAAGCGTTCCTTTGTTCAGTTGATACGTCGTAGCGCTGCTAAATAAAAATTGGAGCAGAAATGGCAGACGACAAATTAAAGACCCCGGAGACAGCATCATCAACTTCCTCGTCATCGATTTGGACAAGAAGGGTGATGACTAATGCTAAGTTTTCGGTGGAGACATTTGATGGTACGGGCCATTTCGGCATGTGGCAATGCGAAGTCCAAGACGCTCTCTTTCAGCAAGGTCTTGACATCGCCATTGAAGAGACAAGACCGGAAGACATTCAAGAGAAGGAATGGGAGGCCATGAATCGAGCAGCTTGTGGTACAATTCGCTCCTGCCTGTCGAGAGAACAAAAATATGCGTTCTCTAAAGAAAAATCTGCAAGTAAATTGTGGAAGGCACTGGAGGAAAAATTCATGAAGAAGAGCAGTCAGAATAAGCTTTTTATGAAGAAAAGGCTATTCCGCTTTTCGTATGTTTCGGGGACCACAATGAATAACCACATCACCAGTTTCAATCAACTAGTAGCTGATTTGGTAAACTTGGATGTGAAATTCGAAGATGAAGATTTGGCCTTAATGTTGCTGGGATCTCTTCCTGATGAGTATGAGTTTCTGGAAACAACTCTACTCCATGGGAAGGACGATATCTCTCTGAAGGATGTCACTGCAGCACTGTACAGCCATGAATTGAGAAGAAAAGAAAAGAGGGCTGGTACTGATGAAGCAGCAGAAGCATTAGTGGTGAGAGATCGTTCTCCGCTCAGAAAAAGGGGAAGAAAGGATGGTCAAACCAAACCAAGCTCGGCAAAGATGAATGCGCCCTTTGTCGAGAAAAGGGACATTGGAAGAAGGACTGTCCAAAACAGAAGAAAGGCAAGGCTGTTCAAGACGCATGTGTAGCTGAATACGACAGCGAAGGATCAGGACTATCATTGGTGGCATCGACTTCAAAAATTAATCAGGATGAGTGGATTCTGGATTCAGGAGCAACCTACCATATGTCACCCATTCGAGATTGGTTCTTTGATTACAAAGAACTAAAGGGTGGAACCGTTTTGATGGGAGACAATAGCCCATGCAAAACAATTGGTATAGGCTCAATCAAGTTGAAGAACCATGAAGGATCAACCAGAGTTTTAAGAGAAGTTCGGCATGTTCCAAACTTGACCAAAATCTCATTTCTCTGGGACAATTGGAGTCGAAAGGATTCTCATGGGCCGCTAAAGATGGAGTTCTAAAGGTCGTTTCCGGAGCACTGACGGTGATAAAAGGCACCAGAAGGAGCAATCTGTATTACTACGAGGGGAGTACAGTAGTAGGAACAGCAGCAGTTGTGTTGGCTCCCAAGGAGAACGGTGACTCTCAGTTGTGGCACATGCGACTGGGGCATGCCGGAGAGAAATCCTTACAGATTCTTGCAAAGCAGGGATTGCTGAAAGGCGTGAAGGCTTGCAAGTTAGACTTTTGTGAGCATTGCGTTCTCGGGAAGCAAAAGAGTTGAAGTTTGGCACTGCCATCCATAATACGAAGGGTATTTTGGATTATGTCCATTCTGACGTTTGGGGACCCGCCAAGACGCCTTCCTTGGGTGGGAACCGCTACTATGTGACCTTCGTGGATGATTTTTCTCGAAGAGTTTGGGTGTATGCCATGAAGACTAAGGATGAAGTGATGGGGATCTTCCTAACATGGAAGAAGAAGTCGAGACGCAAACAGTCGAAGGATCAAGTATCTCCGGACAGATAATGGGGGAGAGTACAAGAGTGATCCATTCTTGAAGGTTTGCAAAAAGAGGGAATTGTCCGACACTTCACAGTCAGGGAAACACCGCAGCAGAATGGAGTGGCGGAGCGAATGAACCGAACATTGCTGGAGAAGGTTCGGTGCATGTTGTCAAATGCTGGGCTGGGCAGACAATTTTGGGCAGAGGCGGTAACATATTGCAGCCATATTGTGAACCGGTTACCGTCGTCGGCTATTGGTGGAAAGACACCGCTTGAGGCATGGTCTGGAAAACCAGCTACTGATTATAGTTCTTTGCGAGTGTTTGGTTCTGTGGCTTACTACCATGTGAAGGAATCAAAATTAGACCCAAGGGCAAAGAAGGCTCTATTTATGGGGATTGCGTCTGGGGTAAAGGGATACCGGTTGTGGTGTCTAGAAGCAAAGAAGACAATCATTAGCAGAGATGTTACCTTTGATGAATCTGCGTTGTGGCAGAAGGTGACAGTAGACTCCATCCAGACAGAGGGAACTCAGAAGCAGGTGGAGAAAGCACCAAAGCAGGTGGAGTTCGAGAAGGAGATATTTGTAAACCCATTGGTTGGAGATGATAGTGACTCTCAAGGAGTAGATGAGTCAAATGAGGAAGCTCCAACAGCAGAATCAGATCCGATTGCAGAAGAAGACCCAGAAGAGAGATCCGAAACCTGCTCGTTATACGGATATGGTGGCTTATGCACTTCCAGTGTGTAGATGAAGGGGTACCACCTACTTTCCAAGAAGCAAATCAAAACTCGGAAAGTAAGGAGTGGAAAGGTGCCATGGAAGAAGAAATGAATTCTCTTCACAAGAACAACACGTGGAAGTTGGCACAACTACCAAAGGGCAAGAAGGCAATTGGTTGCAAATGGGTGTTTGCAAAGAAAGAAGGAACTTCAGGTGAAAACAGTGTCCGCTACAAGGCTAGGTTGGTGGCCAAAGGGTACGCACAGAAGGAGGGAATTGATTACCATGAGGTATTTTCTCCAGTAGTGAAACATTCCTCCATCAGAATTCTGTTGGCGTTAGTAGCTGAGCTGAATTTGGAATTAGCCCAACTTGATGTGAAGACCGCGTTCTTACATGGCGATCTGGAGGAAGAGATCTATATGACTCAACCAGAAGGATTTAAGGTTCGTGGTAAAGAAGATTGGGTTTGTAAGTTGAACAAATCATTGTACGGGCTGAAGCAGTCTCCAAGGCAATGGTACAAACGATTTGATTTGTTTATGAGAGGGCAAAGGTACACGAGAAGCAAATATGATCACTGTGTGTATTTGCGCAAGCTACATGATGGGTCTTACATCTACCTACTCTTGTACGTTGATGACATGCTAATAGCTTCAAAGAATCAGTCAGAGATTGATAGATTGAAGGCTCAGTTAGCTCAAGAGTTTGAGATGAAAGACTTGGGCGAAGCCAAGAAGATTCTCGGGATGGAGATTAGCAGAGACAGAAGGAATGGCAAGCTTTGTTTGTCCCAGAAGCAATATCTGAAGAAGGTGCTACAACGTTTTGGTATTAACGACAATACAAAACCTGTGAGTACCCCGCTTGCTCCTCATTTGAAGCTTAGTGCCCAATTATCTCCAAAGACTAAAGAAGATAGAGACTATATGGCTAGAGTCCCATATGCAGAAGCAGTTGGTAGCTTAATGTATGCCATGGTGTGTACAAGGCCCGACATTTCACAAGCAGTTGGAGTTGTGAGCAGATATATGCATGATCCTGGCAGAGATCATTGGCAAGCTGTGAAATGGATTTTACGATATATTCAAGGTACTGTGGATATTGGTCTGCTATTTGAGAAGGATGTTACAGGTGGTCCAAATGTGGTTGGATATTGTGATTCCGACTATGCTGGTGATATGGATAAGCGACGATCAACTACTGGTTACTTGTTACTTTAGCCAAGGCACCAGTAAGTTGGAAATCTACCTTGCAGTCTACAGTTGCTTTGTCTACGACTGAGGCGGAGTACATGGCTCTGACAGAGGCTGTGAAGGAAGGTATTTGGCTTCATGGGTTGCTTAAAGACTTGGGAGTTGGTCAGAGGCACATCACGGTGCACTGTGACAGTCAAAGTGCTATTCATTTAGCAAAGAATCAAGTCTATCATGCAAGGACGAAGCATATTGATGTTCGCTATCACTTTGTGCGGGAGATACTCGAAGAAGGGGATATTCTTGTTCAGAAAATCCGGACGACTGAGAATCCTGCAGACATGATGACCAAGGTGGTGACCGCAGTCAAGTTCAAACATTGCTTGGACTTGACCAACATCCTGCATATTGAAAATGGCGCCTAGGCGCAATTGTAGACACTACCAAGTAGGTTTGTAAGAGAGTTTATTTTGGTTAGTGGGATAAACCAAGGTGGAGAATTGTGAGAATTGGTTCATCCCACATCGGTGTGGGCAAAACAAGGGGGCACTTCCTTTGTTATAAAAGGAAGTGCTCACCACTTCTATATCATCCCAACAATTAGCAACTTTGAATGCTAAATTGTAATCTCTTCTCTCTATATCTCTTAAAGTATAAATAAGAGATTCTGGTAGTGTCCGAGGAAGTAGGCAAAATTGGCTGAACCTCGTAAAATTCCGGTGTCCCTTTTATAGCTTTATTTAGCAGCTTTTGGTGGGTAATTTTGTAGTGCTTTATTGTGCTAAGAAATTACAGTCAGGAAATTCTGTCTAAGGAAGTGGTTCTTAAGCGGGACCATTGTGACCCTACCACGACCTGGGAATTTTCCTGTACGGAGTGATTTTCTAGTACAATAATTTACTCTCTTACCCAGTCGTTTCCGCAACAATATATACTATAGTAACTTGCTACAGTTAAGCCGTATGCGTAAAATATACAGATTCTTTTTGTTCATTGCTAACAATGCACAATTTGGCTCAAATAAATTACAATATATGTATCAATACAGTAAAAGGCTAAGCTTGACGAAATATCATTTAATATAAAAGAAAGATCAAAAAGGCCATACCGCAAGGAGACGAAATCTTGGGCGATTAGATCCAGAGGGGAAACTAGACATGAAGGAAAATGAGGCACTTCTATTTAAATTATGGTAGCTCGTAATTGATGGTGAGTAAGAAGGTGCCAGAAGTTTTGTGTTGTTCGGGAGCTAATTGAGGCGACAAATGATCAGGGTCAAATCAGAAGAGAGATGTAGGTCAAACTGGGATTGGAAGGTTTGTAGAGGAGGCCTGTGGATTATACTATGGAGATGGAAATATGGAGATGTAGGTTGGAAGACGGATGAAGGAGAAAAAGAGAGAATTTGAGGATGGGAATTATACAGAAGAAAATGAACGTATAAAATGGTGGCACAAGTCAGAAGAGGCGGCGACTCGAGAAGAAGTAAAGATCAGGGTTTTATTTATAGACTTACAAGGAATAAATGTTTGAAAGTAAATACATATTTACTAAAATTAAAATGTTAAAGGATATTTTTTTTTTGGGTTTTCATAAATATAAAATAGGTTACTGTAATTTTAAAATGCTTCTAGAATTTCTGATGATCTCGGTGTTTTTTAAACAGTCAATATATTAATACCATCGAAAAAAATATAACAGATATTATGCTACAATTATAAAAGCAAACATTATTAAATTCAGATAAATATATATTCCAAAATAATGATAATAATAATAATAATAAAACCACATTTGTTTATACTATATAGAGTTACGAGTATTAGTAATGTATTTAGTTTAACAACTAGAGCCCACTAAAATAATACTGATATACCAATGAAACAGTAATTAAGTAATTATATATATTGCAAAATAATGGTATATTAAATTTAAGGATTTTTCACTTTGTAATACTAAAGTTTCTACCAAAAATATAACATATAAAGGCTTAGAGAAATAATACCGCAAACGGAGAGAAGAAGCCTCATTGAAAATGTCCCACAATAGAACCAATTTATCATACGATTACAACAGAATAATAAAACCTAATCGCGGTATTAAAAACAAGATAATGGACCACGAATCAACATTTTTAAATAGACATTTTCTTTTTCTGAGACATAAGTATACCCATTCTTGTTTTATTAAATATATACGAATATTTCAAAAGTTTGTATAATGATAAAATAGCTACTGTGACGAAATATGTTTGATTAGTACCATATCAAAATTATCAAACCATAATAACTACAATAATAATTATAATCACTAACACTGCAAGACATTAAATATATATATATATATATATATATATATATATTGTGTTAACAACTAAAGAGAAATACACTTAATGATTTACAACGTATACAAATAATGTGTATATATATATATTATATTTTTACGGGTATTTCACATTGTGCCAGATTTAAATATCACGTGAGGCATTGTGCCAGATATAAATATCACGTGAGGTATTGTGCCAGATATAAATATCACGTGAGGCATTGTGCCAGATATAAATATCACGTGAGGCATCGTGCCAGATATAAATATCACGTTGAGGCATCGTGCCATGAATACTTATCATGTGAGGCATCGTGCCCAATTCTGTTGATATTTAATATTTCCATTATTTGCATTATTTATTTATTTTTGTTTTGATATATGGTTCAATTTTATTTATTTATTATTATTATCTATAATGCTTATATCAATACATACGGCATTGCGCCTGTTAAATTTTAATTTGTAAATCATTAAGGCATTACGCCGGAAAGCTTTTGATGCTATATAAAAGCGATGTTCTAAAAACGATACATATGATTGTTTCTATATCTGTTTATCTTATGACAAGAGTGTTTAAGAATGGTCAACATTGTCAAAATGTAAAGGGCATTGTGCCTGAAAGTTTAATTTTGATACACTATAAAAGGTATCACACCTGAAAACTTTAATTTTGATATAATATGATATTGGCATTGCGCCAGAAATCATTATAATATATGAAAAAGAAATGATATTGAGTAGATCACTCATCGAAAAGATGGTATAACACCTGGTTAATTCATATGCAGCCGTATTCATATATTTATTTTTGTACGAGATGAGCATTGGATTATGCTTCATGAAGAATCATGATGGTATAGCACCAGCGAAAATTTATGGTAGTAGCTCTTAAAAAAAACTAATTAAGCGACATATAATAATAATAATAATAATAATTGTATGTTCATGTGTCAAGTTTTGACTATGATGATTACATTGCTATATAGGGTATTGTGTCTGTTAAGTTTAATTTTAGTATTATTTAAAGAAAGAAAGGCATCATGCCGGAAAGTTTTCAGTTCTGATATTGAAATGATGTCAATGATACCTATAGGATCGTTCCTAATATTTTTTTATTTTATTTTTATGACAGATTGTAAGAATAATTACCATTGAAGAATGTCATTGATGGATGGTGAAGACGTATGTCTTATTGATAGGGCTACAACGCACACAATTCTTAAGCATAAAAATATGCATTAAAAATGAGTATTGTTGAAGGGTCTAGAAAAGCAACCATTATTCTACCTAAGGGAACAAAAATATGCATTAAAAATGCATTATTTTCCAGCACGTCTCAAAGAAACCTGTTGAGTTTCATTGATATACGCCGGAATGGGTATCACATTGAGACGGGGAATGATGGAAATGTTGTATATATCGGCATCACAAAAGTGATAGCTGGAAAGAGACAAATGTTCGAAAAGCTAGTTGTTGTTTCCTCTGGGTTGTATCCTACGTATATTACTACAACTGAAATACATCTTGTTGAAAAATAGAAATATTTTGATGATTTCAAAACTTGGCATGACCGGTTAGGCCATCCTGATTCAATCATGATGCGAAGAATTATGGAAAATTCATGTGGTCATATGTTGAAAAACAAAAGGTTTCTTCAACTAAATAGTTTTCCGTGTATTGTTTGTTCTCAAGGAAAACTAATTATAAGGCCATCACCAGTTAAACTTGAGATAAAGCCGATTGCTTTCCTCGAATGGATTCAGGGTGATATATGTGGACTATCCATCCACCATGTGGACCATTTAGATATTTTTGGTTTTGATAGATGCATCAACCAGATGGTCACATGTTAGCTTATTATCAACCCGCAATATGGCAGTTGCAAGATTATTGGCTCAACTTATTCGATTACGAGCCAATTTTCCTGATAATCAAATCAAATCCATACGCATGGATAATGCTGGTGAATTTACCTCCAAGGCTTTCAATGACTATTGCATGTCCATTGGAATAACCGTTGAACATCTAGTAGCTCATGTGCATAGCCAAAACGGTTTGGCAGAATCTTTGATCAAACGTCTGCAGTTAATTGCAAGACTGTTACTAATGAGATCAAAACTCCCAGTATCTGCTTGGGGACATGCTATATTACATGCAGCTACCTTGATTTGCATCAGGCCAACAAGCTATAATAAGTTGTCACCATTACAAATGGTTACGGGTCAAGAACTCAATATCTCTCATCTAAGGATTTTCGGTTGTGCGGTATATGTCCCTATACCTCCACTGCAAAAGAACCAAAATGGGGCCTCAAAAAAGAATGGGAATATATGTTGGGCTTGAATCTGCCTCAATTATTAGATATCTTGAGCCAACAACTGGAGACTTGTTTACAGCTCGATTTGCTGACTGCCATTTTGATGAGACACATTTCCCATCATTAGGGGGAGAAAATAAGCAATTGGTAAAGGAGATTACATGGAATGAACCATCATTACTACATTACGATCCTTGCACTAAGCAAATGTGAACAAGATGTTCAACATATTATTAATCTCCAAAAGCTGGAAAACCAATTGCCTGATGCATTTACCGACCTAAATTAGGTGACACAGTCGTATGTGCCAGCTAAAAATGATCCCGCTAGAATTGATGTCCATGGAGGACAGGTTGCAAATGAGCCTAACGCACGTATAAAGTGTGGTAGACCAGTCGGTTCCAAAGATAAAAAAACACTCAAAAACGAAAGGGGGCATGCATTAAAGATGGGCCAAGTGAGAAGGGTGAGACTCTTGAAGAGTTTGTAGACATGACCGTTGCTGAAATAGAGAAAAATCAGGTACCTGAAACGAATATTGATAATGAAGAGATATTGATCAACTATGTCATGACTGGAATACGATGGAACCGACATGAAATTGACGTCGATGAAACTTTTGCATATAATGTAGCGCTACAAGTTATGAATAATGAAGAGAATCATGAACCAAAGTCTGTTGAAGAATGCAGACAAAGAAATGATTGGCCAAAATGGAAAGATGCTATTGAAGCAGAATTAAACTCACTTCAAAAACGTGAGGTTTTTGGACCAGTGGTCCATACACCCAGTAAGATAAAACCAGTTGGTTATAAATGGGTGTTTGTGCGAAATAGAAACGAGCAAAATGAGGTTGTGAGATACAAAGCTCGTCTAGTTGCACAAGGTTTCAGTCAAAGACCTGGTATTGACTATGAAGAAACTTATTCCCCAGTTATGGATGCCACAAGTTTTAGATACTTAATTAGTTTGGCAATCCAAGAAAATCTTGAGTTTCATTTAATGGATGTGGTTACAGCCTATCTATATGGATCGCTTGATAGCGTGTAACACCCCAACCCGAAACTCCACAACCTGTACGATGATAGCTCCCAACTTCAACTGGAAATGCAGTGGAATAAATACATAAAACAAGTGGTGCTACAACGCCGCTAGTCACCCATGTGACTAACAAGGCTAACTCCAATACAACTTACAAATGATACGGTCTGAGCGCTGAATACAAACCTCTTAAAACAACAAAAGTCAAAAATAAAGTACAGTATTGTAAAATGATACCGGTAGTAATAATCCCCTGTCTTAATTCTACCCCACCTACACTCGGTCGGGTAATCTCTTCTTTCTTCATGTACCTGGAAATGGTTAGCCATGAAACGGCTCAGCAAAATAATTTGCCGGTATGAGACCGTGCAGCCCACAAGCTACTGGGCCACACCAACTATTTTTCCGAATACATGTAGATCATTTTTTGTAAAGCTGTAAACACACAACATAATATAATCACAACAAACATCCATACATGGATAATAATGTCACACAGAACAAGACTTCAGAAGGTCAAGTTAGAGGTCCTGTAATTGTTCACTAGTGGTCAGATCCTCACAATAGGACTAACATGTATATAAGAGTACCTCACAGCAGTGGAGGTATAGTGACCTCGTTAAACTCCATCTTCATAGAGTAAATTGGTCGGGTATGATAAACCCTTAGACGAGATGGGACTCTCGTACGAGTAGGTGGGTAATAATTCCCTCAGAAGATAACGTAGTTAACTCCTGTACTAACAGAGGTGGGTATCGTACCCTCGAGAGAAGTGAAGTCTTCCTCTTAACTTGAAATGTTCCGGTACGGTCCCGGTGAGTGGACATAGAGTGCACCCATGAAATATCCCTAAATTTTAAAATCAATATATTATAAAGTTTACATTTATATTATATAGATTACAAGTATATTACATAGTTTATAAGTACGTTATATTATTTGCAAGCACATTATATAGGATTTAATAAAGATGGTTCGTATTAATAAATAATCTGTTTTGAAAATAAGTCGGTTATGATTTTGATGTCATAATATGATCCATGTGTATTTTCTATTATTTTAGTGTATTAATTTGTATATAATAATGATAGTGTTGATTTTATTACATACACTTAATAAGTTAGTGTTACCATATGTCGGTGAAATCTTTTGGTATTTTCTGAAATACCCCTAAATTTTAAAATACATTTATTTTCTAGTCTACGAGTATATTATATAGTATTTATAACAAACATATTATTTATAAGTACGTTGTATTATTTGCACATATATTATATAGTATTTAATAATGATGATTCGTTTGAATAAATAACCCGTTTTAAAAAATAAGTTAGTTATGATTTTTAATGTAGTTGTAATTATCATCATATTTATCTGGTTAGTTTGATATATTTATTTATTAAGGATTAAGTTATAATAATTATGTTATGATTTAAATACTACTATGATTTTACTACATTAAGTGAATCATTTTTAAATTGATTTTACCTTTTGGTATTTCCTAGTTTCCTTTAGTTAATAATTTATAACTTTTCACATTTCCAACTTTATTTAATAACAATACTTTTAACCCTTCATATTTCCTAACCTTTGATTTTTCTGTAAATTATTTAACTAGTTTAATGTGACTCTATTTATTAATTTGATTGGTATTCCTCACTCCATTGGGTTTCCTCTAGCTTTCCTATAAATTGAACTCACTCAATCCTTTTTATCAGTGCACTACCTCCCTCACTTTGCTCTATCTCTCGAATGTTTCTCTAAAATTCTACACATGTCTCACTCCGCTCTCTCTCGCCAATCTCTCTTTTTACCCTTAAACTAGACAAAAAATTCTTTTCTATGCATTCTTCTCTCCAACCAGACCGAAGAGGAAAAATATAGGCTTTGAATTTGAGAGCGAGGAGCAGTAATTGAGTTCATGTTTGATTGTGCAAATCGTTTCTAGATTCCAGGTAAGTTACTACGTTCACTAATTTTTATTATATTTATAATAATGAATTTTCACGTGGATGTGAATTTTGTGTGTGATCATTGTTTGAGATTGAAGTGTTAAGTGTTAGTGATAATTTCATTTTCTTATGTGAGTGACTTATTTTGTAATGGATATCAGTGGTTATCTAAATATATATTTTTTAAAAAATAGAGATTGATGGAAAATTGTCATGAGTTTATTTATGAGATCAACTGATATTGTTGTGAAATCGTTAACGAAATGATTTTGTGAAAATTGAATTATTTATTCAATAAGGATGATATCATAATTTATTTATGGTGAAATATGTGGATTTTGATGAGATTATATGGTAAAGAATAATAACAAATAAAATAATTTTTAAGAGGAGAAAACCATGGTGCATGTGGGCCGCATTAGGACACATGAATGAGATGATAAATGCGGACCGCATTAGGACGCATAAGTTTGAGATACTGTGGGCCGCACTAGGACACAGTTAGCCCTAGATCTACTCCTTAGTCCTTTGAACTATTGGGGAGTGTGCACACTTAAGGATTTAGTGGCTTGGTTGGATTCCCGGCTGCGTGTTGGGGTCCGGGTTACAGCTGTGTGTTGTACCCAAAGAGAAAGTAAAGTTGTTTTGTCCTGGCTGCGCGTTGGGACAAGGAAGATAATTAAAATAATCTGACTAATATATTTTTGGGTTACTAAAGAAATCCAATGTGAAGTATTTTATAGTTATGATAATTTTGTTGTTGTGTGTTAATATTGTTGAAATGTGTTGTATGCTGTGTGGTTATATTGTGAAAATGATTTCTAAAGAGAAAATGATTTTTACGTGGTGAAGTGGTAGCTTACTCAGTTTTTCTGACTTTATCGTGGCCCTTTCTATGTTTGTTTGGATTTCTGCCACAGGTACTGATGAAGTCCTTGGGGTTTGGGAAGGCGACTCCACATAGGCTAGTTATTTGTTATTGAATTTTATTTTAGTCTTTAAGACTTGTGCATTTTTAAGAAAATGTTAATATGGACATTGGATTTTCTTGTCAAAAATAATGAATTGGTTATTTAGTTAATTGTTTAGGCTTCACACTCGTTCCTTTGCGAGTGTGGCAGTAATACGCCGGATTAGGTTTCGTTTCCGCTGCTTATCAATATAAAACTTGAATTGTAAAAAAATTAACCAAATAAAAGGTTAGAAAATCCGGGGTGTTACAACCCAAAACTCCCGTCGCGATGTAAATTTGAATAGGAGACGACCTGGGACAGGTACAGCTCCTGTAGCATGCATGGCCAGATCCAACTGGGCTCCTTGTTCTCGTAGTATAGAATTGTTAGGTGTCACACAGGGACGTTAATCAAGAACACAATGTGTATTGTCAATTATCACGTTTAGGATAACGACGTCTGTTATAAAGTGAAGTTAGTGAGAAGCTTGAGTACAAGATCTCGGTATGATAAAACGCAGGTATTTAATCCACTGGTAATGTAGTGTGGTATGCGTGGGACATACACGTTACAGTTAGTATCAGAGCTAGACCCAGGTCGGTGTGCCGGTGTGGCCCGCGAGGGCGATGGGCTCCCAAGGGGGGTGGAGTGTAATACCCTTGAGGTTTACCTCCCACATCGATTGGAGAGGAGAACGAACCACTCCTTATATGGGTGGGGATACCTCTCCTTGTTGTGAGACCTTTTGGAGCTAGGAAACCCTAGGAACAAAACCGTGCGGCCTGCGTGCCAGAGCGGACAATATCACAACAGTGGGATACTGGGTTGTTACATAGCGACATTTATATGAGGCCACCAGAGGAATTTAAATTGCCTGAAGCATTTAAATCAAGCTCTAGAGAAAAGTTCTCTATTAAATTGAATAAATCCCTCTATGCACTAAAGCAGTCGGGCCGTATGTGGTATAATCGCCTTAGCGAGTTCTTACTTAAGAAAGACTCGATTCATCCCTGTATATTCATAAGGAAAAGTGGATCTGGGATTATCATAATTGCAGTCTATGTTGATGACCTCAACATAATTTGAACATATGTAGAACTTCAACAAGCTGTTGAATGTTTAAAGTCATAATTTGAAATGAAAGATCTTGGTAAGACAAAGTTCTGCCTAGGACTGCAACTCGAGCATTCACCAAGTGGGGTATTTCTACACCAGACTCAATATATTACAAAGGTGTTGTTGAAAAGATTTTATATGGATCATGCTCATCCGTTAAGCTCCCCAATGGTTGTTAGGTCCCTAGATGTAAACAAGGACTCATTTAGACCCCGTGAAAGTGACGAAGAGTTACTTTGTCCTGAAGTCCCATATCTAAGTGCTATTGGAGCATTGATGTACTTGGCGAGTTATACTCGACCTGATATTGCATTCTCTGTAAATCTATTAGCAAGATATAGCTCTGCTCCTACAAAAGACATTGGAATGGTGTTAAGCATGTACTCTGTTATCTTCGAGGTACAATGGTAATGGGGTTGTTCTTTCCAAAGACACCTAAGTCTGGTCTAGTAGGTTACGCTGATGCTGGCTACCTATCTGATCCCCACAATGCAAGGTCACAAACAGGTTATGTATTTACTCATGGAGGTACGGCCATATCATGGAAGTCTATGAAGCAAACGAGTGTCACCACCTCCTCTAATCATGTAGAAATTCTAGCGATGCACGAAGCCAGTTGAGAATGTGTTTGGTTGAGGTTCATGATCTAGCATGTACAAGAGACGTGTGGCCTATCTTTTGATCAGAAAATTCCCACGACATTATATGAAGACGATGCTGCTTGTATAGCCCAGATGAGAGACGGGTACATCAAAGGAGATAGAACGAAACACATATCTCCCAAGTTTTTCTACACCCATGAGCTTCTGAAGAATGGAGAAATTGATATACAACAAATCCGTTCAAGCAAGAATTTGACAGATATATTCACCAAGTCACTTCCAACTTCAACTTTCAAAAAGTTAATCCGCAAGATTGGGCTATGTAGATTTAGAGATTTGAAGTAACGTTTAGTTCAGGGGGAGAACTTATGATTGCACTCTTTTTTCCTTAGTCTTGGTTTTTATCCCACTGGGTTTTTCGAAGCAAGGTTTTTAACGAGGAAATCAATATCAGACATTCAAGGGGGGAGTGTTATATATAGTGAATGTCCATATTACCCTTTTAGATTATCCGCTTCTCTCTATAAACAGAGACTGTTGTACTCAGTTGTGAAGTGAATGAAAACCTGATTACCGTTTTCTACTCTTTCTCAGTTATATATATATATATATATTAATATTTGGTTATTTTGAGGATGAGACGGGTAAAGGGGGGGAAGAACCCTAAAATTGTGCGGAATCATTACTGAGGGATATGAGTGAGGGTCTTAAAAACTTAGAGTGAGGAAATAAATTCATTAAAAATATAAAAAAAAAATTTTCCATTGTTAATTACACCAAAATGAGCGCCCCAAATGGTTGTAGTGGGTGTCTTAAGAATGAAATATGTCGAAATTAACCAATTTTAAGTCGACATATTAACTGTTTTAAGGAGATATGTATAATCAATTTAAAAAGGCAGATTAAGCAATATAAGGGCAGTGGTGTGGATTCCACCCTGTTAAATAAATACAAAAAAATTAAAAAAATTACTGCAGTGGTGTGGAATCCACACCGATTCTCTCTCATCGTTGCTTATTTAAGCAACGCTCGCCAAATTAATCTTATTGGTTATACGTTACAACATTAGTATAAATAAATAAAAGTAATAATATCTTCCTAAAGTAAAAATTATGAATGATGAGAGAGAGAATGTTAAACAACTCTACCATTGTAGAGATTAGAGTTCCTTATATAATAAAATAATACATTTTATTGACGTGACACCTAAAAAGAAGTTAAGAAACTTTCAACCACTGGGGATGCCCTAAGGAACCATGTTAAGCATTTTCAGGACACGTGCTATATTTAAAATCAGATTACCACATACAACATGACACGGAAAAGCTTGAGTGGATTGTTGTTGGGCAAAATAGTAGTTAAACTATCTTGCTAACTATGGGCAGTGAACCCAATCTTTGTAGTACAACAAGGTCGTATCCACAGAGACTTCGCAACTATCTAATTAATTATCAAGTTAGTAAATGTACAAAAAAGATAAATAAAAGTGCATAAAATGTAAATTGGGGTTTAGCCGGAGGCAAGCTTGATTTTTAGGATTGGTGCAGAAATAATAAACACAATAAAATAAAGTAAATGGATGGAAAAAGGTATCCTAGGATAGCGGGGAATTTCCTAAATTACTTAAACAATTTTATAATCATGTTCTAATTATTTATTGTCTATTAGAGTTAATAATTGTCAGTTACGAACTCTTAGTAATAGCCTCAGTATTTTCCTGCTCAATCCGGAGTGTAAATTCCAAGGTTTATTCCTTTGTGGTACCTTGACTATCTTAAAACCATATGTTGATAGTTACCATAAAAATGCAGTTGTTTGTCACGCAAAGTATTTAACAATATTTGCTGAAAGGAATTAAAACAAGTTTAATAAGTGAAACAGGTGACAAATATTTATTTAAGTAATATTAGGATCAAACCCCATCCTAGGATACGAGTAAAAATCACTCAGACATTAACAGAAATAAAAAGAAAGCAGAGATAGCCATTATTATGGAGACTGTCGGCGAGACTGGACTGCGATTCGCTTCTGCTCCAGCTCCCTTTTCTTCTCTTCTTTTTATACTGCTTCTGCTTCGTGGTGGAATGAAGAATGAAAATAAAATGGAGAAGTGGGGGATAAGAGGATGGAATGGATCGTAGGTGTGGAACGATGAGGTGAACAGTGGTACAATTTGGATTCAGGAAGGGATGGATTATTTGAGCAGAAGCAGCGTGGGTTTTATAGAAGAATGGAGGAGGAAGAAGACAGGCTGCGACAACGCGTGAGGATTTTAAGGCAGGCGCCTGATATGTTAAATGGAGTAGATGGATATGTCTGCAGGCGCCGCAAAGGAAGAGGCAACTTGGGGAAGACAGTCGGCGAAGAAAACCAGTCGGCGAAGGAAACCAGTCGCGTTAAATTCTGGATCTGCGTTGCATTTACACGCGTCCTTGTTTGTGTCCTTGGATAAATCCTCGGACATCTGTGTTGTGTCCGCCCTTTTCTCCGCGGACAGACCACGGTCATGTCTCTGTCCGGCCTTTAATCCACGGACGCGGCACGGTTTCTTCTTCTATCTCTTGTCCGCCCCTTGTCCGGCCCTTGTCCGGCCAAATAAGCACGGACGCCTTCATTTTCTTGCTTCTGTCCGGCCAAATAAGCACGGACGTGCCACGGACATATTTTGTTCTGTCCGCCCTTTGTTACCCGGACAAGACACGGACAGACTTACCCACGTCCGGCCTTTGTTATGCGGACAAGACACGGACGAGTTTATTTGACTCGTTTTCTTACGCAAACTTTGACCGGCTCTAGATTCTTCGTTTGGACTCCGTTTTTCGAGCCGTTTACGTCTATGCGTTCGTCTTTTTGTCTACTTTGCTCCTAGCTTGGTTTTCCTCATGTTTAACCAATAAATTTGTGAGATAATCAATAAAACATAAACTAGAGAAAAACATACGATAAGTGAGAAATGAGCAAAAAAAGTGCTGATATAATATATGAAATACACCCATAAAACATGCTCATTTAGACACTTATCACACCCCCACACTTACCTTTTGCTTGTCCTCAAGCAAAACCATATACCCAAGCAAGTAGGGAATGCTCAATACTAACAAATATTATTATGAAGGGTAGGATATACAGGTGTATAGTACATGATCTTTAAACTTTTCGAGGAGTGTGATCCATTAACTGCTGGTGGCATAGGTGTGCTCAGGGTAAAAATAAAAATTAGAGTTTCAGGGTATGATCCGGAGTACTTCAATGCTTCTTAGTTAAGGTGACTTTGAGAACTTTTACCATGGCCAAGAATGGGTATTGAGGAGAAAACAAAAGGAAAAATAGATTTATGCATTTGTTTCACTTTTGCATAAGAGATGAGAAGATAATATGTAAGCATCAAGCTTTTATTTTTAAGAACACTCAACTCTCTTTGTTGGTTACCAATGGTGTCTCGCAAGTCCCTTATTATTTTTTGACAGAGAAGCACCCCTTAGCAATCCCTAAGAGAGAAGACAGAAGGAACCCCTGAGCGATAAAAATCCAACCATTTCAGATCATTTGGTCATACCCATAAAATGCTCCTCAAAAGCAATCAAAATTTTAAAATTTTTGTACCATTTATCCCACAATTCATAACAATATTTATTCTTAAAGAGAACAACCCACATATAAAGGGTCCACGATATTGAATTTGGACAAACGCAAGATAAGCAGAGAGATTAAGCATTTAAGCATAAAATGTTGCCGAAAAGGGCACACTCCCCCACACTTAAATTGAACAATGTCCTCATTGTTCACCAGAAAAACAAGGGAAGGGTTCAGAAGACCTTTTCGGTAAGTAGATAAAATAGAGAGAACACAAAGGTCACAAATAAACATTTAAGCATAGAAACGCTCCTCTGCAGATTTTATTTAAATAAAAGCATAATTAAAGAAACTGGTACTCCCCTGAGATTATTTTTGCTTGCGTTATAGGAGTTCCCCCACACTTGAGCTTCAGCCTCAAGTAGCGTAGCTTGGTTGCGGTGTAGACATGAAGTTGCACCTGCATAAGACACTAGAAGCAACCATACTATAAACGGGATTAAAAGGTAGCAAAAATAAAATTTAAAGAGAACCTGAAAATTAAAAGAGCATAAAAGCAAATAAAATAAAAGTTCATCCGGGTTGCCTCCCGGGAAGCTGCCCTTCTTTAACGTCTTTGGCCAGACTCCTGCTTCGTTATCCTGGATCTAAAATATAAGTAGACAACAGCTCTGCCAGGAAAACGAAGTTGGCAGTAATTAAAAGCAAACCACCTGGATCAAAACAAAACGTTACTTCGGCAAATATAATAGGAAAATGAATACTCCACAAAACCTGGTGTTTGAGGAGGTACTGCCGGTAGTGTAGTTCTAACAGGAAACCAGGTGTGATTGGCTTTGCTTCCTCAAATGGGAAGATGTAAAAATCCTCCTCTTGTTGTTGAGGCTTATGGTAAGAGTCGTGATGGAAATGAACATCCATCAGAATTAAGTACCCTTAAAAAGAAACAAAAATCTATACACAAAAGGGGCAAATACGAAAATAAAAGAAAAACTAAACAGATAATAAACCAGATAGTTGGACCGAAGTCCCCGGCAACGGCGCCAAAAACTTGTTGGGCAAAATAGTAGTTAAACTATCTTA
This sequence comes from Limonium bicolor, assembly GCA_023374045.1. NCBI lineage: Eukaryota > Viridiplantae > Streptophyta > Magnoliopsida > Caryophyllales > Plumbaginaceae > Limonium > Limonium bicolor. The sequence continues at coordinate 7,956,777 of CM041779.1, read as the reverse complement.
CTAACTATGGGCAGTGAACCCAATCTTTGTAGTACAACAAGGTCGTATCCACAGGACTTCGCAACTATCTAATTAATTATCAAGTTAGTAAATGTACAAAAAAGATAAATAAAAGTGCATAAAATGTAAATTGGGGTTTAGCCGGAGGCAAGCTTGATTTTTAGGATTGGTGCAGAAATAATAAACACAATAAAATAAAGTAAATGGATGGAAAAAGGTATCCTAGGATAGCGGAGGAATTTCCTAAATTACTTAAACAATTTTATAATCCTGTCCTAATTATTTATTGTCTATTAGAGTTAATAATTGTCAGTTACAAACTCTTAGTAATAGCCTCAGTATTTTCCTGCCCAATTCGGAGTGTAAATTCCAAGGTTTATTCCTTTGTGGTACCTTGACTATCTCAAAACCATATGTTGATAGTTACCATAAAAATGCAGTTGTTTGTCACGCAAAGCATTTAACAATATTTGCTGAAAGGAATTAAAACAAGTTTAATAAGTGAAACAGGTGACAAATATTTATTTAAGTAATATTAGAATCAAACCCCATCCTAGGATACGAGTAAAAATCACTCAAACATTAACAGAAATAAAAAGAAAGCAGAGATAACCATTATTATGGAGACTGTCGGCGGAGACTGGACTGCGATTCGCTTCTGCTCCAGCTCCCTTTTCTTCTCTTCTTTTTATACTGCTTCTGCTTCGTGGTGGAATGAAGAATGAAAATAAAATGGAGAAGTGGGGGATAAGAGGATGAAATGGATCGTAGGTGTGGAACGATGAGGTGAATGGTGGTACAATTTGGATTCAGGAAGGGATGGATTATTTGAGCAGAAGCAGCATGGGTTTTATAGAAGAATGGAGGAGGAAGAAGACAGGCTGCGACAACGCGTGAGGATTTTAAGGCAGGCGCCTGATATGTTAAATGGAGTAGATGGATATGTCTGCAGGCGCCGCAAAGGAAGAGGCAACTTGGGGAAGACAGTCGGCGAAGAAAACCAGTCGGTGAAGGAAACCAGTCGCGTTAAATTCTAGATCTGCGTTGCATTTACACGCGTCCTTGTTTGTGTCCTTGGATAAATCCTCGGACATCTGTGTTGTGTCCGCCCTTTTCTCCGCGGACAGACCATGGTCATGTCTCGTCCGGCCTTTAATCCACGGACGCGGCACGGTTTCTTCTTCTATCTCTTGTCCGCCCCTTGTCCGGCCCTTGTCCGGCCAAATAAGCACGGACGCCTTCATTTTCTTGCTTCTGTCTGGCCAAATAAGCACGGACGTGCCACGGACATATTTTGTTCTGTCCGCCCTTTGTTACCCGGACAAGACACGGACAGACTTACCCACGTCCGGCCTTTGTTATGCGGACAAGACACGGACGAGTTTATTTGACTCGTTTTCTTGCGCAAACTTTGACCGGCTCTAGATTCTTCGTTTGGACTCCGTTTTTCGAGCCGTTTGCGCCTATGCGTTCGTCTTTTTGTCTACTTTGCTCCTAGCTTGGTTTTCCCCATGTTTAACCAATAAATTTGTGAGATAATCAATAAAACATAAACTAGAGAAAAAATATATGATAAGTGAGAAATGAGCAAGAAAAGTGCTGATATAATATATGAAATACACCCATAAAACATGATCATTTAGACACTTATCAATTGTATAGTTGTTCATGGACATCATGGCTCATCACCAATTGGTGAATTGAGTTTTTTTTTGTTGCTTAAATATATTTGGGAAAATTCACGATATACCCCTGTTTTCTTTTGTAATTCACAATATACCCCTGTTGATTTTCATAATTCAACTTTAAACATACTTAAATGTTGTCCAAAATTGATGAAACTTTACATGGATGATGCTAAAGTGTTATATTATGGTTCAATATCAAATTTGAAGTTTTTCAAGCTCACATGTGCCCTGTGGGACCCAATGAAAATTGTGACATGTTCATTGGGTCCCACATGTCACGTATGAGCTTAAAAAACTTCAAATTTGATATTGGACCAAAATATAACACTTTAGCATTGTCCATGTAAAGTTTCATCAATTTTGGACAACATTTAAGCATGTTTAAAGTTGAATTACAAAAATCAACAGAGGTATATTGTGAATTACGAAAGAAAATAGGGGTATATCGTGAATTTTCCCAATATATTTCTTTATGAGGTGGTAGTTGTTACAACTTTTTTTAGTAACTTCCCACTACTTTTTTATAAAAATATGTCAGGTAATTAGTTGAACGGGTTTTCGTTATTTTTGTATATAGTATTCATTAATACAAGGAAATAATTTTTTTTTGAAATGCATCGGGATCTCTTTACTTGTGAAAGATTATCTTTGGCTGAATATTACCTATTTAAACGAAATGATTTCCTTACTTCTCTCCTATATTTTCTATAACTAATATTTCAAATTTTCAAATTTTTTGCATATATTTCCTTAAAAAATATTGCTTAATATGGATGTACATAGACAAATATGTTGCTGACAAGCGGATTCTTCCATTATATCGGTGCCCAATAGTCGGGCACCTGTCCACGATCGTTCAAGGCGAAGCTCTACAAAGACTCGCTTTGTCACTTATTGGACAAATGCTAAAGACCAATGAGGGAGCTGCAACATTGATCAGGAAGCTTCCAGGAAGTCAACTTCGATGTCCCATTTTGGAGAGCATGTAGAAATCCAGGGAAATACAAGAGGATAATCCAAAAGTTGCTTTTGTACTTGCAGAAAGTACAATATGCTTTTTGGCCTGCTGGAGGGAAACCAACAAGACGGGAAAGCTACACAAGACCAGCCAATGGCAAATGTGGGATTCAAAGTTGTAGAAGAAGAGCATCTGGAATACACTAATAGGAGAGAAGCAACTCTCCTATAAAAGCCAAGCAGCCTTCAATGCGCCTTCATTCTTGAAGGCTGCTGGAAACCGAACATATTGTAATAGTAAGCTTAGGTTTGTAAAAGCTTACATTGTGAGAGTTTTAGTTTTGAGAGTGAGTAAGTCTTGTAATAGAGCTGTAGTGTGAGCGAGTGGAGTGTTGTGACTCATATCCTTGAGAACACAAGGGTAACTAGGACAATCGGGGAGCAGCCGTGGGACTGCCAAGAGACTGTAAACTGAATAGGTTCAATCTAGGTAGAAGGGCTTAGGGGTAAGTTCTAAACAGTTCTTAGTCCATAGGATGGCGGAGGGGATTAAGTGATTGCGAGGTGTAATACTTCAATCGAATAAGGGATTCCAATTAAATTATATGTTGTCTTCTACCTTCTGCAAGTTAATCCTTAGGTATTCTATTCCCTTTCACTGTGACACACGACCACGACTGGTCAAGGACGTGTAATGATGTATCGGCTAGCTACAAGTACAACATTCATCTCTATTTAATGAGGGATCAAATGGTATAGTTTGATTAACTAGCATGATAACAAATACCATTAATATTATACACGATAGTTTATTGTTGAAATAAATAAACATATGCATTACCATGTGTGTTTAGTAGATAAGTACCATCAAATTTAACAGTAAGTATCATACCATATATTTAGCTATACGTACTCTTACCTGAGCTTGTAGTAAAGGAGTAGGTTTTCTAGTTATCTGGGTTGTTGTTGCTTTGTTATTATCAGGTATGGTGAACATTGGTTGGAGAGCGAGTTTAGGTTTTGTTGGGTTACGATTTGGTGAAACTTTCTAGGTACTATCTTAATCTTCTTCGATCTTCGGACTATGGGGAATGTCCGCTTATTAGGTTATAGTGAGAATAATGGATTGGCTTTGTGCCAAGACCAATATCCACTTAGTTGAGTTAGCACTAGAGAATGGTTGGTCTAATCTTCCATGCTTGTAGTATGATCTTAGGATTCTGTTTGATGGCCGTTTCTACTTTCTGAATGAAATGAATTGTTAAAAAAAAATGTATCTCATGATATCAATGATCTGTATTCGATCGCAATCGACCAGGTGGGTGGGCGGATTCTTCATCTTCTTCGAACTCGGAAACGGAGGGGGAAATGGAAGGAGAAGAGGAGAGCGAGTTACGGGATGAGTTCAGCGACAGAGGGAGGACCGGATGCTGGGGGAGTTTCGATGGCTGTAGACTCGAAGAAAGTGGGAACAAACGGCGGTCTCAAGTTCGAAGTTATGACTCTCCAGGAAGAAATGAGCCTCATCGGCCGTAGAGGAAGTGATCTCGATAAAGGTGGTGATGAGGTTGTTACGGGATTCGATAGACTCCTGCTCGGATTCTTGCTTGTTGAGGTCCATTTCCTCGCTCCGGTAATCTTAATTCTCCCTTCACCCGCCCGGTGCAGTTGTGAACTAATGACCATGCCGCCCACTTCATACCGCGTAGTCACCGCTATAAACTTTTTCTGTCGACGACCAAAGCAAAAATCGCCGGCGTCTTGCTTGCGGCGATTGTGTTTCCGTCAGAATCTCGTAACTCCTTGTCTGATCTAATTACTACAAATTAGTCCAGAACAATTCAACCATACACACATTTCTTAGGTCAATAACGTGGAGTCATAACAGAATTGTAGTTATGGTAGGAAAAGATCTAGGTAGACGAGAACATGATAGTTTATACTTTAGGTTTTCTTATTCCCGGGATGACTATAGAGGAATAAGCTCACATCTGTAGATTTTCATCTTCCAAAGTTGAGTAAAAACTCTGATTGAACCAATTCAAAAGACGTGCCAAGATCCTGCTTCCAGAAAAAGGCGTACAGTTTTGGCTAGCATACAGAAATAGAGAACTGATTCTCTCTGTCGCTGGTAGAGGTAAAAGAAAAAACACCTTATCTGCTTTTGTTAGGACGAAGCCAGAAAACATATAAAAGAAAAAGCAACCACTATCCCGTATGGTTAATGGCAAAAGTAAGATTTGATTAAATTCTATTTGTTCCCATTCAAATACATAATAATCTTCATTTTCTATCCAAGTGTCATTGATTTCCCTTTGGAATTAGATTCATTCTCAATTATTCTTACCTTGGTTAAATTACCCCACCCACAGCATTCTTATCTGTTTCAGACTTTGTACACCTTAAGCAAGGAATCCATGGAGCGGAGAATATGTCAAAACCTCACTTTTTACCACACTAGTCAATAAAATACTACAACATGAGAGATACACACACTGACATAATATCCACTTGTTGCATCCCACAGGAACCAAGAGTAAAGAGTCGAAAAACCGAGAGATACAAACATGAAGATAGACAAAGAAGTGATCCATCCAATTCATTCTCACCATAAGCTAAAACTTCAGTACACAGAAACACCCTTCTACTGCAATGGGTGCAAGGAAGCAGGGATTGGTCTTAACTACACTTGCGACAACTGCGAGTTTGATCTCCATAAGACCTGTGCTCTCGCGAGACCGAATGCAATCCACCCATTCTACACCAAATGCTATTTCCACCTTTACTATCATCCACCTGGCCCGATCATGAGAGTCTGCAACGCATGTCACAATGAGGTACAGGGTTTCGTTTACCACTGCAAGAAATGTGACTTTGACCTCCATCCTTGCTGCTTAAATTTACCAAAACTTCTCGAGGATGATGGAGGGCGTAGTCTTTCACTCTGCATCAAGGTGTCTGGGCAGTGTCATTATTGTGGTGGGAAAGGTTCTGGTTGGGCTTATAGATCTCAGTGCAAGACCTACAATCTCCATGTTTCATGTGTGAAGAAGCTACTAGTGGAGAGCTGGGAAGCTATGTACCTAAATGTTGACAGAAACAAGGTGAAGGAGTTGCAGACTAGGATTCCATCTCTTCAAGGGACAATGAAAACCCACCACCGTCACCGTGGAAAAGGTGGGAAGGTGAAGAAGTGCTGTGAGATTGGAGGTACAGCGATGAGCTTCATTGTGTCTGCTTTGCTTGGAGATCCAACAGTTCTAATAGCCTCGGTTGTTGCTGGGTTCATCTCCAAGTAGTCGATTAAAAAGAGTAGCAAGTTCTTGTAGGAATAGATGAATATGATTGTATGAGGTGCTTTGTGTTGTGAGGTTGTCTGTCTCTACCGGTTTTATGTGTGTGCTGTGTATCTAATAATGTTTATTGCTAGATTTTCGGTTCATAGGCATTTTACTTGTTTGTCTGGCCTTCCAAAGGAGAAACAGCTATAAAGTACGAGTTAGTAATTAAAAGAAAGGTTACTGATTTTCTACGGTCAGAAGAATTCTGAAAAAAAGTGCTGGAACCCCATAAGATTAATTTACGCTACTACTCAATTCTCAAAAAGGAAGTGAAGAGGACGAATAAAAGAGTATCAGATCAGAGAACTACATGATATGATATCTATCTCAAACCTTTCTCAATTCTAGGGTAACCCGTATTTGAGAGAAAATTTCTTCTGGTTGAAGTACAACATGTCGTTCAAGCTACAATCTATGATGCTCTTCTGCACTAACACCCTTTGCCTATACTCGAGTGTTTTCCTCAGTCCATATCGAAAGAAATCAGGGTAGTCCACAACTTCATCTATCCTTCTCCCCATCACCTCCACCAAAAACCTTATCTTTGGTTCCAACGAGTTCTTGATGCTTTTGATCAATACTGGAGGATAACCAGTAACCAAACTTGCAATTTGTCCATCATCAAATCCAGAGCTCTTCAGGTATGTGTAATTAGGTCTCAGGGACTTCTCAACATCTCTACACAGAACCTCTGGGTAGTTCAATGCCACTTTCTGAAGATCAGGCTTAGTAAGACCAACAACAGATTTTAGGAAATCCACAGTAGGTTGAAGCCTCTTCTCAACACTGTAGCCCATCAGAAACGGGTTCTTCGAAAGGATCTTAGCAATCATCCCATCCTTGTTCAGTTCAAGTCTCGCGAGGAAGTCGACAAAGTGTGCAAGCTTCGATTCGATACTATAGCTAATGATTCTGGGGTTGAGCATGATCATCTTACCAAGCTGTTTCCCGGAGATGCCAAGAGATTCAAAGAAGCCCAGAAGAGGGCAGAGCTTTTCTTCAACACTGTGGGAAAATATGTAAGGGAATTTCACAATGGCTGAAGACACATCCTCTGGTTTTGTAGCTAATGTCTTTAGACAGTTAACCATTGGTTCAAGCCTCTCCTCAACCCCAAGAGCAAGGATTTTGGGGCATTTTACTACTACAGATGGGAGTTTCCTCTCTCGAATGCCAATGCTTATCAAATATTCCCAGCTTTCAGAAGCTTTCTCTTTTTGCAAACCTTCCAATCGCTTGCATCTGGTGAACATTTTTTTGATGCTGTCATCGTCGAAACCCTTATCTTTGAAGAACCATAGTACGCCACCATTCTGATTGCTGCTTGTATCCATTATTTATGCCTGCTTTACCGGTGAAAGAATAAAGGGGAAACAAACAATTAATCACTCCAACAGGCAAGCAAGTTACATTCATCCTTCCTTGCAATAATTAATACCTGGGTCACACAATGACAATAGACGGACCAACCACTCATCCCAAGGAGATCAAGCTCTTATGCAAGGAATTGTTCAGAAAATCCAGATGTGTAGGTGACAAAAATAAGCGAAAAGAACCCTAATTACGACTACCAGTACTTGCTGCTATCAAGAGCAAGCTGCATAAGAGCCTAACCAAAGAATCATGAACATACTCATTGAATGTATTGCCTTCCATTTCTGGGTTACAACTTGGAATAACTAACGAGCTTCATAAGAGCAACTGGCATACAACATTGTTCAATGAAACATTTCATAGGAGAAAAAAGAAAGACTACTGGCATGAATTGCAGAGACTAGCTTGGTAAGATGATCTCGGACAGCTTCAACGGGACCAGGGCCCAGGGGGAATACGTAAACTTGACAAAACGAAACCAAACAACCAAAGTTCATTAATTCAAGGCAGTTTTCAAACTCGAGCATCCAGTGAAGAATTAATCAATGAAGCTTTGGCTTTTAAGATGGTATGAAGACATACATGGAGCTTCGAAGTAGCAGCTAGAATGGAATGGCTTACCTCAAACCTGCTGGATAGAACCACCCAAGTAGCAAAGTTCAACCTACAAAACCTAAGATGACAGAGAGCAATCGGAATTTCGGCACAGCTCCTCAGGCTCGCTCTACACGCGGCCTTCTGTCTCAGTCTATCTGTCCGGCCTAAACGGCAAAAGCCCCCAATATGAGCAGAGCGTTATCTCTTTGTTCTTTCCATATCCTTTCAGCTAGACTTTCTTTTCGTACCCTTCATTTACCAAATTACCCCTGCCTGCCCCCGTACACAAAGTGGTGTATAATAGTACTAAAATAACTCCGGCCAGTCAGTGTACTGGTGGTTTCTTCACAAAACCCTTTCTAAGCCCTTGCACCTCTGGGGAAGAATCTTGGTGATCGATTTAGCAGGAAGAAGTAGAACGAATCGGATGATGCGGGCTCTTGGAGGTAATCTTTCTTCGAATTCATACCCAGCTGTGATTTCTAACCTTTTCAAATTAGTCACGGTATCATTAGAGACCCAGATCGTTGCGTGCTCGGCTCTGCCCACTAAGGTTGGGATTCGATATCTGAGCTCCGATGTTGATAGACAAGATATAGAAAATAGCGTTTTTAGCGGACGCAAGCGTGGTGGTAGTGATGACGACGACAAAATTTCCAGTAGAGGAGGGGCTGATTTTCCTACCCCCGATTCTCCTCCGTGTCCAATCCCAGGGAGGCGTTTGAGAGGAGATAGTAGAAGAACACCTGAGTTGCAACATCAAGAAGAAAAAGGTTTTCGGGGTAACAATTTCCGGGGGATTCCGAGAAGAGATGAGCCTGCACAATTTTCATCTCGCCAACCAATGTCGAGGAAGCCCCAAGGTAGCGGCATAACCGGTGGTGGCGGGACAGGAGCTAGGTTAGACCCTTCGTTGTTTGGCAAATTGGATCAAAATAATGGAGGGCGAAAAGATTCAAGTTTTGGCAGAGATAGTGGTATACCTAAGAATGATACTCCACGACCTTCAATTAAGGACCTATTTAACACGCCATCCAAAGAGGATGATGATTTTCTTGAAAAGTTCAAGCTATCAAGTGGTAGTAAGAAGGATGATAATTTGAATGAGCCACAAGAAGTTCCTGTTTCAGAGGAAGAGAAACTTGAGCCACCTCAGGATGCGGATATGATTTTCAAGAAGATGAAGGAATCAGGGTTGATTCCTAATGCAGTCAACATGCTGGATGGACTTTGCAAGGATGGATTGGTTCAGGAAGCTATGAAACTATTCGGCTTGATGCGTGAGAAAGGCACTATGCCTGAAGTGGTCATATACACAGCCGTTGTTGATGGGTTTTGCAAGGCACATAAGTTTGATGATGCCAAGAGGATTTTCAGGAAAATGCAGAGCAATGGAATTGCTCCAAATGCATTCTCATATGGTGTGATAATCAAAGGGCTGTATAAGAGTAGGAGATTGGAGGAGGCGCTTGATTTTTGTATTGAGATGCTGGAAGCTGGGCACTCGCCGAATGTGGTCACGTTTACTGAACTGGTTGATGGATTTTGTAAGGAGAAGGGTGTTGAGGAGGGGCGAAAAGCTGTTGAGGCGTTGAAGCAAAAGGGTTTTTATATGGAAGAAAAAACTATCAAAGAGCATTTGAATAAGAGAGGACCTAGATCGCCAATGGTTTGGGAAGCTGTTTTTGGGCAGAAGAAAGGCATGCAAGCATTATTCTGAGTTTTGTTACTTGTTATCAGCATGAGTTTATATGATTATCAAAGACCTGTTTTGGCTTTAGTAGCATAGCAGTTTTGTTCTCTGTATGGTAGTTTGCTGCTTTGATAGCATTTATTCATGGTCTTTTGTTTTTGGTACTGGCGCACTCATTGCCAAATTACTCACTTCGCTGAGAATGTTGTATGACTTCTTCAAAGTATTGCCCATGGAACTGTCTCCTAATTATTCTGACAAAGCTATATAAAAGTGGAACCCATTTCTCTATCATATGGAAGCTATATTGTTCTCCCCCTCATATTTTTCTCAGAATATTGGAACAATTTTTCAATTGTCTCGCAATAATATTATATCAGTATGCTCCTGTTGCCATGATACAGGTATCCTAGCAGTGACATAGGATCAAAAGGACTGGGTTGTTTACACAAGTCGGATTGTTTTGGAGTTGGTTATCAGGGCACTAATTGGGGCTGTGTGGAGTTTCTAGTTTATTTTTCAAGAAGGTAAGCTATACATTGATATAAAGTTGAAGTATAACAAGGGGCATCACTAAGTATGCAAAAACATTTGTTTATAAAAAGCAGCAAATACCGATATATTCTTTCTACTTTTTACTGAAGAGAAGTTGTTTCATCTCATTTGAGTTAATTTTAATGGAGCTAACGCATCTCTTCCGATCCGGTTCCAGTCTCATGAAGATAGCTTCATTTCTACACTTCTATGAAGCGGATGCACTCACCAAGCTCTGAGCTTATACACCAACCTGTGCATACCCTTTGTTCTCCACAAAGCAGCCATACAATCCAATACAACAGTTGGTATATCAGCCTATAGCCAGTCCCATAGCACTAGTACACAGTGCATTAAAACATTCCGCTTATTGTCATTTAGTTGTAGCATGATTGTTGGAATGTTCCAAATGTTGAATAAGTTCTTGTTTGATAACTTAGGCCCCATTCTTTTGGCTGCTGAATTGAGAGCTGATGTCAGTTGTCAGCTGAAATTAGAAAACGTAGAGAGAAAATAATTGATATGACAATTGATGTATATGACATATAGAGAGAACAAACTAACTGATCAAATAAACTAGCTTGTAATACAGACAAAAGAATGGGATTTAATACGAGATCGATCAAGAACGGGACACGCCTAGACAAAGCCCTTTCGAGTGGACGGTGGAAAGAAAATAGATGCGGAAGCGAAATAAGGTAGATATACAATAATAAGGTAAAATCAATCTTTCATCAGCTACAATGAATGGCTTACAAAAACCCACACGTCAGAATGTGACACACGTTGGATTCTTCAACATTGTTATACCCACATTAGTCAACTACACTCAAGGTCATTCAAATTTTTATTACGAAATGATAAACTAAGAGGAGTTGAACATACTACTACTCTCACAAACGCAAACTTATTATTTCTCTTTAAATAACACAAACAGAGCTGTGGAAATCTATGATGAAAACAAATGAATGCTATACCTATTTATAGCTAGTTTAACTTATACCAACTACCTATGTTATAACCCAAGGTTTGGTGCAGAAATTTTTTTCGTCATGTGTATTCTTAAGATGAGCTATTTAATAATTCAGGTTGCAGTTGTCTTTTGGAGTAAAGACAAGGGAGAGGTGGTCTTTCCTATTTCTGATTTTGGTAAGGAATTATTAATTTATTTATTTGAGTCATATTAATAACTCCCTAATCACAATTCTGATCACGTTCCCATTACTCTTTTCCCGATCAGTTTGAAAACTGTCACGACGCTCCTCCCCTTCTTCTCTTTCTCTCAACGCTCTCCTTTTTTCTTGATCTGGAAATCTTGTTGCGCTGTTGGTGGATTCCACAATTGTTTTGTCTTCTCCGTCGCAATCAGGTTTGGGAATTATGTATTGATAATACAATTCAGTTTGAGGGTGTGGATTTGAGAACTTCCCTTGTTTTAATTCTCCCTCTGCGATCTATTTAGGAATCAGTAATTGATCCGCTCTCCTTGCCGATTTCCTATACGGTTGGCGTTCTCTACGACTTCGTTGTCAGATTCAGGTGAGAGTTGTTATTCTATTCTTCTTTGCAGTTTCTGAATTTAGATTGCTAGCCGTTTCTGCTTGGGGGTCCTACCTCTGCGTTGTTAAGGAATTCAGTGGCTATTTCGGATTGCGTTTCGGTCTGCATTTCGGTGTCTACCTTGGCTGGGCTCTGCTGTTTCAGTTTGGGAATTCATTTGCTGTTAATTGAGGTAGGTGGCTGATGGATTCAATCCGTGTGTTCGGCTATGGGGAGTTTGTAATCTGAACTTTGGGACTACTGATTTGTTCTGCGTTTGTGACTGTTTTGCTTGCATGTTTTATCTGTTTTCATCTGCCTAAAAACCCCATAGTTATGTTTTAAAAGTAACTCTGAGTTTGCTCTGCAAATTGATGCCTTTTGTGTTTCTATTCGTGTGCAATTCGTTTCTGGAAACTGCATTTTTCTACATGTCCGAATGTCTATCCGAACATGGAAGTTCAGACAGACCCTATTGCGCTTTGATTTTGCTGAGTTTTTAACCGTGTCCGAACTTCCGTCTGAACTTTGATGTTCGGACGGGGTGCAAGGACGAATCCGGCTCACAAGCCTCGTATGGTGTCCGAACTTCTAAGTCCGGACAGAAGTTTGGACACTCCCTGCTGCCTTCATCTGATTTTGCTTCGACATGCGTCCAAACTTCGATGTTCGGACACATGTTCGGACTTCACCACGTACTGATTTTCGGAAAACGTCCGAACATCCGTCCGAGCTTTGATGTTTGGACACTTCTCTGTTCCTCCCTCTGATTTCAGTTTGACCTGTGTCCGAACGTCGTGTGTCCGAACTTCGACGTTCGGACACATGTTCAGACATTCAACTGGTTTTGCTTTTGAGTCTCGACTTGTGTCCGAACTTTGACGTTTGGACACATGTTCGGACATGGCACTATTTTCGCCTTATCTTGCTTGTTAGAGCTCTGTTTTGACTTCCGGTTGCGGGGTTGGATTCCCCTACTGATTACCAAGCTTTCTATATGCTTTATGGTGCTATTGGTGCACATATGCTTATTTGTATTTAAGCTTCTGTTTTGGGACCTAGTTATCTCTATATCTGAACCATGGATGGCTGGTTTAGCTATCTTGTAGCGCGCTATGTAGGACGTCCTTCTGCTTTCATGGGTGTGTTCCCCGTTCTGTTCACAGGTATTTCACCTGTTCTGCTCACGAGTGATGTTTCCTCGTTCTGTTCACGGATTACATCCGTTCTATCTGTATGCTGTGATCAACTAGTGTCCCATTCTGTTTCTAATTCCGTCTGATTCGAACTCTGTTTAGTCCTATTATGATTGGACTTCTGCTTTTGATTTCTGATATAGAATGTGGCTTTCCTTCTGTATGCTTCTGATTTGATAACATTCTATAAATGTTTTGAGCATGCTGGTTGATGAAGTTAGTCATCTACTAGACATGGTTGGATGCCCACTCCCCTACTCTTACTAACATTGCAGATTGATCAGCGAGGATCACTTTGTTCAGCTTCTGGAGTTTAGCCTGTGTTTTATTTAGTTCTTTTGAGACATTCATGTTTAGCATTTGTAGCCTACGGGCCTGAGTAGTGTTTGACAACTACTCTTTTGACTTCTGTTTTGACAGTTGTTTTGTATTTGGGTTTGAGAATACCTTGTTACATTTTGATATACTATACTTATCTATACAAGTATTTCGTTTGGGCCTTTATTGTGTTTGCGAACTTTAGCTTAGAGTCTTGTGTTATTAAGTAGCAATACGCAGCGTGTAACGTCCCTAACTCCTAGGCCAGTGTTGGGGGTGTTACAACCTAACTAACTCCTACGTTTTAGTTAAGGTTAAATAGTTAAGAATTAATGTTAGTGACCAGATTAAGTGCTTTTGTAGCCTAAAAGTTGATTAACAAATATAGGCTAACAAATTCCTATAATCTAGGTAGTTGTCTTTGACAACACTTATACATGCACAATTGTTGAGTGCATCATATGAGGGAGTAGAAATTACAACGGTTATATGAGATGAGCTAGCTAAATATTAGCAATAATGTGGACTTAAATTAATAGAAAAATAAAACAAAATAGACTAGCGGCTATTCTGACCTATTCTTTAGCAAATAAGTAGGAAACTAAATATGAGTAAGAAAATAGAAACGTGACTATAATTAGAAAAAAAAAATCAGGATTATTATATTTTAACATCCTTCCTTAATCCTGATTTGCATCAAAGTCATCCCCAGATTTTCTTTTAGCTTGACGAATGCATCATACTTCAGAGGTTTGGTGAGAATGTTAGCAACTTGATCTTCTGATCTACAGTACTTCACTTCTATCTCAGTTTTTGCCACTTGATCTCTCAAATAGTGATAGTGAGTCTCGATATGCTTGCTTCTACTGTGTATGACAAAGTTCTTTGGTAGGCTAAGTGTTGAAGTATTATCAATAAAAATTGTCATGGTCTTCTTTAGTGGAAAGTTGATGGGATTCATAAGGTACCACAACCACATTGCTTGGCAAGCACTTGTTCCTGCAGCTGCATACTTTGTCTCGCAGATTGACAACGTGACAATGGACTGCTTCTTGGATGATCATGAGCACATAGTTGTCCCAAAGTTGAAGCAGTATCCCGAAGTGCTCTTTTGATCATCTATATCTCCGCCCCAATCGCTATCAGAGTATCCTACAATAGGATCATCATTGGATGACCCATAAAATAATCCATGGTCATAGGTTCCCTTCACATATCGTAGGATTCTCTTAGCTACTTGCAAATGTGGTGATCGGGGAGTCTCCATGAATCTCCTGATCAAGCCAACACCAAAAGTAATATTCGGTCTCGTATAAGTAAGATATCTGAGACTGCCAACAATCTGCTTGTAGTAGGTTGGATCAACATAGGCTTATTCTTCATTCTTTGATAATTTGGTTCAAACCTCCACAAGAGTTATTAATGGGTTGTAATCCGACATCTAGAATTTTAGCAAGAGATCGGCAGTGTACGTCTTCGAAGAGATGAAAATGCCATCATTTCCTTGAATCACCTCAATGCCAAGGAAGTATGAAATCAGCCCAAGGTCAGGCATCTCAAATTCCTTTATTATGGACTTCTTGAAGGATTCAATCATAGTGGGATGGTTACCTGTAATAATCCAATCATCAATGTATATACAAACGTATAATTAATATACCACCAGCTTTATCTACTTTCACATACAACGCATGCTCGGAAGGGCATCTGGTAAAACCACTCATGCTAAAGAAGAAGTCTATCTACTTATTCCAAACTTTGGGTGCTTGTTTTAAGCCATACAAAGCCTTCTTCAGCCGGTATACTTTCCCTTCACTACCAGATTTACCAAAGTTGGGAGGCTGCTTGACAAACACTTCTTCTTCAAGTGGACCATTGAGAAAAGATGACTTCACATCCATCTGGTGAATCATCCACCGATTTTGAGCAGCCAAGGCAATAATCATTCTTATAGTCTCCATTCGAGCAACAAGAGAGAAGACTTCTTGGTAATCAAGACCGGGTCGCTGCTTGAACCCTTTCACCACCAATCTTGCTTTGTATCTTTCCACCTCACCATTGGGCTTCATTTTTGTCTTGAAAACCCACTTCAAATCAATGGCTTGTTGTCCTAGTGAAAGATTGGTAAGGACCCATGAATGATTTCTTTTAATAGCGTGAATTTCCTCTCGTATGACCGTCATCCATTTTAGATCTTGAAGTGCTTCCTTCACTGTCACCGACTCAAGATCTACAAATAGAGCAAAATGCATAATTTCTTCATCATCAGTACCTCCATCATCAAGGTTTTCCTCATAATCTTGAAGAAGTACTAGTTGTCGGCGATGACACTGTGGTCTACCAACATCTGTCTAAATCTGATTAGGTGTTGAGTCTCTTCCCTCTGGATTTGACTCCTCTAAGTCTTCAACAAGGGAGATATTATGGCTCTTAGGATCTATGACACCATTTACATTCCAATCCCATGACTCATTTTCTGTAATGGTAACATCACAAGTAAATATTACTTTTTTTGTCATTGGATTGAATAGCTTGTATCCTCCTCGTTCATATTCAATGAATACTGCTTTCTCTGCTCGATCATCCAGCTTTTTATCTCCGCTGGAACATGGGCATAAGCAATGGCGCCAAATACCTTCAGACGCTTTACTCCTGGTTTGATACCAGTTCATGCTTCTTCGGGAATAAACCCGAGACACCTTCATCAGAGAGCGGTTCAGTATATACGCTGAACAGGTTACAGCCTCCACCCATAAATATTTTGGCATCCATTTGGTCTTCACATGATTTTCACCATATCCATGATGGTTTCGTATTTCGGTTCAGCAACACCATTATGATGAGGGTGTAGAGACATGTCACTTCATGCTTTATCCCTTGTTCTTCAAAGTACTCCTTGAATTCGTTGGAGACGTATTCACCACCACCGTTAGTGCGCAACACCTTCAGGGAGTAACCACTTTGTCTATCTGCATGAGCCTTGAACTGCTTGAAGTATTCAAACACCTTATATTTCTTCTACAAAATATAGACCCATGGTTTTAGAGAAAATCATCAATAAAGATCAAAATTACCGATTGTTACCATTTGACATGGTACTCATTGGACCGCATACATCAGAGTGCACCGGATGAAGAGCATGGGTGGCTCTTTTTCCATCTCCTGAAAACGGTGATCGGTGATGTTTTTCGTCGGTGCAGGCTTCACATAACTGCTTAGGATGATTTATTTCTGGTAAACCCTTCACTATATTTTCTCGGGATAACTTTTTCAAACCATGAAAACTCATACGACCAAATCATAAGTGGCACAATTTTGACTCATTAGAGATTATAGTAGACAAACAATGATAAGCACCACTAGAGATATCAACCGAAAACATACGATTTGTAGCATAGCAGCAGTGAGAATTAATGTACCATTTTCATCATAAACAGAAAGCTTGCCACCATGAAGCTTCACATCATACCCCTTTTCATGCAGCTGAGCAATGCTTTATAAATTTGTTTTCAACTTGGGCACATAAAAAATATCAGAAATATACCTGTGGTCCCCACTCTTCAAAACGATGAGTATTTTCCCTTTGGTGACAACTGGGGTCTTCCTTTTTTCTCCAAATTTTACCGTGGTGTGAATCGACTCATCAAGATGAGTAAACAATTCCTTCTTTCCACACATATGATATGTGCAAGCGATGTCAAGGAACCAAGTTTGGCTATCTAGTTTCTCCCCATCATTACTGACCATCAGCAGTGTATGATCATTATCATCACCAGCGTCACTATTTTGCACATAGTTTGATCTTTGGTTCTTGCCTCTACTCCTGTTCTGAGTCATAATGACCATACTTTTTACATGCATAACATTGATCCATAATCAGTGTACCAATGCATACAAATTCAAACCAGTGAAGTCCCCCTTACCGGAACACACAATCAAAGAATCCAACCATTCCACCAATTCCAATCCACCACATTAATAGGTTCCAATTTTCATAAACATTCACAGAGTCATTCGAGTCACGGAGAACTCTAGGTTCATTCATACTCCGTACGAAACCAACCATTTCCATTAGTACATAACACGACACAATCCAAATGGACACACAAATGTGCATAACAACATACTTGTAATTATCTTTCACAACCACTCAAATCCCATGCCACTAGATCTCGCCTCTCAAGAAACTTGACTCTTGGACACTACAAGGTATCAACTCATTTGATTTGGCTTCCCTTGAATCCCGACGCTCTACAGAAAGCGTTTGAACACTCGAGTTTAGGCAGTTGCTGAAATCGGTGCTTTAAGGAGGATAGGAGTTTAATGGAAGCATATTCATATAGGAAGGAAATGGACAGACATAAGATAATATTTCGGACCAATGCTTACTTAGGGGAACCTTGATAGTGGCTAGAAAATAGGGGTGGTTACTAGCTTTGTCTGGAAGAGTCTTTTGGAAGAATTCTTCCGTAGAAAATCTACGAATGAAACTACTGAAGAAACCTACCGGAAGAAATGAAGTCGGGGTTCTAGATGCTAAAATTTGTAGGCATTAATTGACAATAGAGCGAAGTTTTATCTTCAAACCTGCAGCTAATGTGGATTTATTTTCTTCTAGTTTCTTTTTTCCTCTTTCATCTCCTTCTTTTTATCTCTTTAGTGCTTTGTCTTCTAGGTTTGTTTATTTTAGGTTTTGTTTTTTCCCATTTCATTAAATTTTGTGTCCTTTCGCCAAATACTAAGCTTTTTGCATGTTCTATTTTTTACTTACTTTCACCTACGAAGTTTATGGTTTTGATAGGGGTGGTGGGTTTGGTTTAAGTCATGAGAAGACCTGAGTCTGGGTTGATGATTGATTCCTCCTCCAAATTTACCAGATTTCTAAAGAAGTTGGGGGTCGTTGACAAAATGGAAGGTTTTGTTCATAACAAACCTCAGGTTTGGCTGATTCGTATGAAATTGGAAGATTTGATGGATGTGGACGATCGCCAATGCTTAACGAATGGCATGCATGTGATCTTTGTTGTGGCGAATCCTTGCGCCATTGGTTTGATATAATAGTGAAATCAAAGAGTGATATTAGTCCTTTGATAGATTTAGTGTTGTCATCGACGAACTATGTAATGCAAGAAATTAATACTATGTTTCTAGTTATAGAGAACCGCAAGGATAAGAAGAAAACAACTAAAGAATGATAAGATGTTGTCTTAATATTATTCTAGGGTGGCGGGTGACAAGAAGGAGGAACGAATTCATAACAGCTGATAGTTGTCTCGAAGAGAGCACTTCAGACTTAGATGAAGTCTAGTTTAGTTATCTCATTAGAGTTTTGATGGTATGCAAGTGCAAGTTCAAGCTGCTAAGGGCTTCAATCAATGTCAGCCAAAAGAAAAATGTTGGAGTTTGGTCATTGTTATATGGATTTTGTCATGTTTCAAGGTTTGTGTACATTCTAGATTGTATATTTAATGGTGTAAGGGTGGAGTGGAGTTGAATTCTATATGATGTATGTTGTGAAAAAAAAGTTGTAGTGAAGGGGAAAAAGATCCTAATTAAAAGTTAAAAATAAGTCTAGGGGGCATTTGTTTTAGGGTAATCAGAAAAGGGAAATTGCTATTTGTTTGGTCAGTTGTTCTCATTTCCAGGAAAGGGAAATGGAATGAAATTACCCCAAAACCTTCTACCTTGATTCCCTAACCCCTACTAGAGAATGAAATTTCTTTTTCTAGTACACTTGACCAGCGACATATGACCATTAACCGATAACCGGTGAATACTGACCAACAATTAATGACTGTTGACCGGCAATCAGGAATCATTGACCACAGACCGGTGGTCATTGACCGGTTATTTATTACCTTTTTCCCTAGATCAAACAAACAACCAAAAACATAAAAGAAATTATTTATCACTTCCATCAATTTTCTTTCCTCCTGATTCCGTTTAGTTTCTCTACTCGAACCAAAAGCCCCTTACTATTATTATTTGTAATTATACTAGAACTGGACCATTGAAAGCGCATATCTCTCTGGTCTGGACTTGCGTGGACCATTGGGCCTTCTGCCCATTATTCTTCCGTCACAATTACTCTTGATTTTTTTTTAATGAATCACTAGACTATTCATTTACTTATGGAAATCAAGATTCACTTATGTGCGCGCTATAAAAATTAAAGGGAAATTTCACGATATACCGCCGAGGTTTGAGCGAATTTTACGAGATACCCCCGATGTTTCATTTTCATTACGAAATACCCCCGAGGTTTCATTATTTTTACAATATACCCCTGAGGTTTCATTTTCATTACGATATACCCCTGAGGTTTCAATTTTATTACGAGATGCCCATCAGTTCAGATTCTAATATATTATATTTTTCATATCCTCATTTTACCCTCACCCCATATGCCCCGCAACATGGATTTATGGTCAAATTTTTAAAAAATTTAAAATATGAACAAAATGCACAGAAAAATTAAAGATCAATTAAAATTTATTTCAATTTAAAAACATAATAAAAGTATAAAAACAAATTAAAAAATTAGAATCATGAAAGATAAATAGAAATGACTAACCAACAAAAAAATAATCTATTTAAAAAACTTATATTGTTACATAATTTAAAAACTATTATAGCGGTGGCTCAAAATCATATGCCCGCAATAATCTAAGGGATATATGGTCAAAGTTTTTTTTGAATTTGAAACTTAAATAAAATGCTCATATAAATTAAATTTCATATAAAATTTGAAATCAATATTAAAAATGAATATAATTAAATAAACATAAAACAAAAAAAATAGATAGAAATGACTAAAAAATAAAAAGTAAATTATTTTGAAAAATAAACATAACTTGTTAAGGAGTTACGATATGTATTACTACCTCCGTCCCGTCATAAGTGTCCTGTTTGCTTTTTGGCATGTTTTTCCACCTCAATATTAAACATATAAGGTAAAATAATTTTATAAAACTAAATTTTGTATTATATAGTTTATCATGTAAGGAATCATATGCAAAACTTAAATTTTCAAAATTAATTTATCTTATATGTTAAAAATTGAAGTCAAACGACATGTCCAAATAGTAAATAGGACGGTCAAGGTGGGACGGAGGGAGTAATATTGTAAAAAGTATAACAATAATATGAAGAATATTAAAAGCAATAATTTCATATAGTACATAGAAAAAATCATTATTTTAAATTAGAAAAATAAAGTATAAAAATTATTTTTTTGTTCTTTAAATATAATTGCTATAATAGTTTTTAATTTATGTAACAATATAAGTTTTTTAAATAGATTATTTATTTTTTGTTGTTTGGTCATATCTATTAATTTTAAACTTTTTAAGAGTTTAATTTTTTTAATTTATTTTTGTTTTTAAAATTGAATTAAAATTTAAATTGATCTTTAATTTTGCTGTGCATTTTGTTCATATTTTAAATTTTTAAAAAATTTGACCATAAATCCATGTTGCGGGGCATATAGGGTGAGGGTAAAATGAGGATATGAAAATATAATATTTAGATACTGAACTGAGGGGCATCTCGTAATAAAATTGAAACCTTAGGGGTATATCGTAATGAAAATGAAACCTCAGGGGTATATCGTAAAAAAAATGAAACCTCAGGGGTATCTTGTAATGAAAATGAAACCTCGGAGGTATCTCATAAAATTCGCTCAAACCTCGGGGGTATATCATGAAATTTCCCAAAATTAAAATATATAGACAGAACAACAGACAATTATAGCGTTATACTCCCTCCCTCCCACACTCTTTGTCCACTTTACTATTTGAGCTTCCTTATGTGAAAAACTATATATTGTAAAAAAAAATTTAAAACTTATTTTATCTTATATATTTAATATTGAAGTGGAAAAACGTGCCAAAAAGCAAATGAGACACTTATGACGGGACGGAGGTAGACTGAAGACAAATTATTTTTGAAAAACAAAAACTAATTATGAGACAATAACATATCCAAAAGTGATGGAAGCTAGTGACACACCTGGAACTTCGACAACAACAACAACCTATCAGGAATGTGTGGTCTCTCTTCTCATCCACCTAAACAAACAAGACGAGACCTGTCTTTATTTGTTTTCCTCTCAATTCAAAATATATAGTATAATTTTAACTATGCATATTTCCAAAGAAAATAAATCGAGACAGCGAAAAATCAAGTCGTACGATTCATTCTGAATCAGAAAAAAAAATTGCTTATTTTCGTTTTGGTTCTTAATATTTGTCGTGTTCATCCAAATATTTTTTGCATTATTGTCCTGTTACACGAGTAAATCGTTTATCAATGTACATATATACTAGTTGATTTAAGACAACAGTTTTCTCTAACAGAAATCAACAATAATCACTCAAACCCACCTATTTTGAGGAACTGGCTGCCCTGCTGCAGGTTAGCCGATGCAGGAGTGCTGCAGTGCTACATATGTCAAGTGGAGCAAAACCGCGTAGGTATGATATACACCTTGTATTCATTTTCATTTTTTAAAATAATCCTTAAATTAGTTTTACACAAAAAATTATAATTATGTGAACAGGTAAAATAAGTTCTAAATTATTTTGTTAGTTTCAGTATTATATTATTTTTAAAATCTGAAAAATTAAAAGTAGTACAATTATATAATTATAGAGTTTTAAGAAAATATGTGTAAATAAAAGATGTTTTATCTATAAAAGTAGTTAATATTTGTATAGATAAATTTCATAGTATTATAAAGGTTGATGTTCAATCTAATAACTAAAGTGTGTAAGTGACACTTATCTAAATTTAATTGACTCATAATAAGAAGATGAAGGAAATTGAAAGCGCCCAATAATCTCTGTTCCAAGTTTTTTTACGTATATGTACTACATTTTTCAAAGCGATATAATTTATAAACAAAAACAAAAAACTAAAATTATATGTTTGTTTATAATAATTTGTACTCTTTAAATTAAGATCCATCATACATATGCTACAAACTTAAAATTTTACAATGTTCACATGTGTATGTATTACATGTTTCAAAATTAAGAGTGTATCTAATGTAATTTTAAACCTTATTACTGTCTTCGATGGTGTATGTCTTATTTGACAGTGTTAGCATATGTATGTATTACTGTCTCTAATGTAAATTTCCTAGGGTGGTTCTTAGGGTGTGTGTATAGGGTAATTTTTTTTACTCATTCTAACTTTATAATGTTGCCACCGACTTGGCAGATTTTTAGGGCTTGTAATCTAAGTCTATACTTTATAATGTCGCAACTGACTCGGCAATAAACCTTTGATGTTTTAAGATTTCCTAAGGTGGTTTTTGGGGTGGGTTTGTGGTGCAGGGTCATCTTATTTTATTCATTCTATTATTTATAATGTCAGCACTGACTCGATAGGTTTTTAGGGTTTGTGGTTCAGGGCCTTAATCCCTTCACTACAAACCCTAAAAATGTCTTTGACGTTTTAATATTTTCTAGGGTGGACTTTGGGGTGGGTTTGTGGTGTAGGGTAATATTTTTTTATTCATTCTATTCTTTATAATGTCGACACTGACTCGGCAATAAGCCTTCGACGTTTTAAGATTTCCTAGGGTGGTTTTTGAGGTGCTTTTTAGTATAGGGTAATCATTTTTTTGTTCATTCTATTCTTTATAATGTCGACACTGACTCGACAGGTTTTTTTAGGGTTTGTGGTTCAGGCTAATCTTTTCACTACATACCCTAAAAATGTCTTCAACGTTTTAATATTTTCTAGGTGGATTTTGGGGTGCGTTTGTGGTGTAGGGTAATCTTTTTAACTAAGTCTATACTTTATAATATCACAATTGACTCGGCAATATGCCTTTGACGTTTTAAGATTTCCTAGGGTGGTTTTTTGGGGTGGGTTAGTGGTGTAGGGTAATCTTTTTTATTCATTCTATTCTTTATAATGTCGACACTGACTCGATAGGTTTTTAGGGTTTGTGGTTTAGGGATTAGGATCGTTAGACCCTAATCCCTTCACTACAAACTCTAAAAATGCCTTCGACGTTTTAATATTTTCTAGGGTGGATTTTGGGGTTGGTTTGTGGTGTAGGGTAATCTTTTTTAACTAAGGCTATACTTTATAATATCCCAACTCACTCTGCAATAAGCCTTCGACGTTTTAAGATTTCCTAGGATGCGTTTTCGGGTGGGTTTGTGGTGTGGGGTATTCTTTTTTTATTCATTCTATTCTTGATAATGTTGACACTGACTCGACAAGTTTTTAGGGTTTGTGGTTCAGGGATTAGGGTCGACCCTAATCCCTTCACTACAAACCCAATAAATGCCTTCGACGTTTAATATTTTCTAGAGTGGATTTTGGGGTGGGTTTGTGGTGTAGGGTAATCTTTTTTAATATAGTCTATACTTTATAATGTCACAACTGACTCAACAATAAGATTCAGATTTCATAGGGTGGCTTTTTAGGGTGGGTTTGTGGTATAGATAATATTAGCTATGGTTGTATATTGTTAGTATATAAAAGCTACTTGATATCAATTGTTTAAATTATTAAATGAATTGTCTTGAATGGCTCTAAGTACATATTGTCCAAAAAAATTCAGCATATATCGAGTAATATTTTCGGGTATATGTATGAGTTACAATCTTTTATTTATTAGTTTCAGAATTATATGTCATTCATACGGTTATAAATATGCCATAAGTTTACATAATACTATCCATGATTTCATATCATTAATATGTAAAAACTACTCAATTCATTTTCAACTTTCCAAATAATAGGTTAACCATTTACGATTGACCGGTTAACTAATTATGAATGACAAGATAACCATTTACATGCGACATGTTAACCATTTACATGCGAAAGGTTAACCATTTATGATTGACAGGTTATCCATTTACATGTGACAAGTTAATCATTTACATGCGACAGGTACCCATTTATGATTAACAGGTTAACCATTTACATGCGACAGGTTAACTATTTATGATTGTCAGGTTAACCATTTACATGCGACAGGTTAACCATTTACATGCAACTGGTTAACTATTTACATGCGACAGGTTAACCATTTATGATTGACAGGTTAACCATTTACATGCGACAGGTTAACCATTTACATGCGACAAGTTAACCATTTACATGCGACAGGTTAACCATTTACATGCGACAGGTTAATCATTTACATGCGACAGGTTAACCATTTATGATTGATAGGTTAACCATTTATATGCGCCAGGTTAACCATTTACATGCGACAGGTTAACCATTTATGATTGACATTTACATGCGACAGGTTAACGATTTTCAAGCAACATTTAAGATTGACAGAAAACATTTATTCTTTTCAAATTTACATGTTGGCTTTCATATACAACTTAAAATACATTAGCACAACACCACAAACTGGTCATGTTAATTCAAAGGGCACCACACTAATTCATGATACCAATGTCAATCATGATTACACAACACAATCTGTACCATTACAAACGTTGATAAGAACACATAAAGCAAAAGGTGATTATTATTTCTCAAAAGAAAAGAACTAAGGAGTGCATAATCATCTTTAGTATCACTTAAATGAATAGCAACTCACAGATAGATGTTGCTGAAGAGCCGAAACTAAACTTTGGACTATGTCGATTAGCAAGTTGATAAAAAAAAGAGACAAAATTGACTCCAAATTAATTTGATGACAGAAAGGAGTTGGTGTCAAAATCTTGAAAAGAGTGACAAAGTAAGAGAAGAATGGGGTTGAGTGCAGTGAACCTACCTAGAGTGCAAAAAATGAAAAGAAAGAAACTGATATATTTCCCCTTGTGAAAAATGGAGACGATATGGTTTTTTGTTTAGTCCATTTGGTGTGTTTTTGTTATGAAACTATTGATTTCGTTTGTGTATAATAATCAATAATATATTTATGAGAAAACTATAATACAAGTGAAATATTCTAATATAGTGTTACAATTTTTTTTAGAAGTATTATTAAGACATTGGTGGTATAAAATTCAATTTAATTTACTATTCACAACATATAATTTTACATTGACAATAATATTGTCAAACTAAAACTAGTTTTATAATTAAACAAACAAGACATATGATTTTGATAAACCAATTATTATAACTATAATTCTGTTTTATTAATAAATTCTTATAATACTTTAATAAAAATTATTATCTGAAAAATCAACGAAAGTAATAATACAATTAGTATTGCTTATAATAATAAGTGTACATTATTAAAATTCTTATAAAATTTAAATAATTTTTTAATTTTAAAAATAAAAAAATCTAAATTATAAATAAATCTGTTTGTTTTAAGTGTATCTAATATTTTTTTATTTTAAACAAAGACAATATATGCTAAGATAAGAAAATTAAAAAAAAATAAGTAAATTAGAAATTACATAAAACAAACATACAAAATAAAAGACCTAGAAATAATGACATGTCTAACTAGTCGAGAAGTATATTAACCTTAGTTACAGTAATATACCATGTACGTACGTGTTGGATTATTTCGCTACAGCAGCAGTGCTGCGCAGAATCGCTGCAGCATTTGAGTTGCACTCCTATTTTGAAACTTGAAAGATACATAAAGTTATTCATCAAGTCAAATATACTAAATAAACAGTTAACCAAAAAAAAGTTCTAAGTATTATAAAAAGCTATATTTCACTTAACAAGTTTTATTTTATTTTTTGTTGTTTTGTAGGGTTTAAAACTCAGTTACTCCATCTTAACTCTAAACAACCATGCTGATATGTAACATTACAATCATATAGTAATTCATCAACAATCTCACTTCTTTAAATAATCAACATTAAGGTTAGGCTTTTGTTGTGGGGTAGTATTTTGCCCGTAATTTGTAATATTTCAATTGAAAAGGGTATTTATTCTTTGATGTATTCCCTTTTGTGAAAACTCTTTAAGACTTTATGTAATTAATTATATAGTTTTGTTGATAAAGAAATTAAATAATTAGTTATATTATTATTAACCAGTACGTATACCATGTAATAATGAGTGTATTAACATAAATCGTTATCTCTTGTAAAAAAAGTTTAATATTTTTGTAAAAGAATGAAACATATCAAAGATCATATATGCCATATCCTAGTTCAAATCTTCCCATCTTCAAATATAAGCATGTGACTTTAAAAAAATGTGTATATGACTTTTGAGTATGAATTAACTTTTGTAAATATTACACAATGGAGTGAATAATATATTTTACGCGTTGGCTCCATTCGGTAGCTACATTAACACTGTGTATAAATCAAAGATGAATCCCCTCATTTTTTTCATCTCTACTTGGAGTTAATGTGGGGTTAATCTGTAGCTAGGCTGATACATTGACGCCCAATATGTCGTGTTCAGATCTGTTCAGCTGTGGGGGAGATTAACCAGCGACCAATGTCCATATTACCCCTTCCAGGTCAACACCACCTTCCTCTCCAAATTGTTGCTCGACTTCATTGATTAACCCACCAACTGCCTTCAATTTCGAGGAAAACAAACTACCTTCAGACGTTGATAAATGAAATCCTTGTTGTGCGCCAGTGACCAGTGTCAAACCCAACTTCACTGTAAGCAGCGTACCTGTGGCGAGATTGAGAGAGGTTGATGAACAGAAGAAAAAATAAGAAAGAGGAAGAAGATGAAGAGCCGTTTGAGTGAAGAAGGAAAAGGTTAGGGATGCTAGTAAAATTAGTTCGAGAGAAATGGCAAGGCAAAAGGAGCTTTGGGAATCTACGCTGAAATTGTACTTTGTGGGGATGAAGTAGTATTTTGCACAACCCACTCATTTACCGCCCAATCTCCGTACCGAATGGTTATTTTCTTCTGGATTTCAGGCCAACTAAGTTAATTTACTAAGATTAATCTCATCAGATTTGGGCCAGTTGTAAATGAACAGGCCTAAGTAACATTATTTTTAGGTTTGTTTGTGGTCAGCTTGCAAATGCAGTTGTCATAATAAAATAGATGAGAAATTGAGAGCGACATTGAAATTGATGTTAACTATTAAAACAACTTTTAAAGCAGGGGAGCGGCTCAGGTTCTGCAGCATCATTTTTGCAGTAGTGTTGCACTAACTAAAACGTAGAGTATTAGAGATTTGCCGGTGAAAAAAGAAAAGGCAAAAAGGGAATGTACTTTGAACATGCACGTTAGATGTACACTTGGCGCCGAATAATTTCCATCATCCATGATCTATTATCAATATTCAGTTGTGTTTCAAACAATTTTTTTTATCAATATTAGTGTATCTTGTATTTATTTGTTCTCTTTATCAATCATAAGTCCCAAAATGTGGAGATAGAATCACGGATTGATTATTAACTCTCTTCGACAGAAATAATAAACCGTTACAAATGAAGTTTAATGTAACTCTAAATAAACATTTCTCGCAATATAAGGTTTAAATCCAAGATATTTGGTTCTAGAATATCACTCCATTTTCGACCTAGTCCGTGGACTTGACTATAAATGAAGCTTATGAATGAAGAAGAAGATGGTTTGTAAGGGTATGTAATTGCTCAATGACGAAAGTGAACAAACAAGGAGGGTTGTTAATGGAATGGATTGCAAGTTGAAGTCGAACCGGACTCACACTAGCTCATATTGACGTTGTTCATCTTGTATAAACTTTTACAGTTAACTAATTTATATTGGTTGTCTTATAGTACATCTACTTTACTAATAGTAACCATTTAACTTTCAAATCACAGCAATATGTTTCGGTAGTCTATCGACAACTTTGTAACTTCAAAGAACGTCTCAAGCCGTGGCCTCTTGCCTGTTCGGTCTCCTTTCGGCGGGAGTAAAGCCTTTTGCCTCTTCACCTTCATTGCTTGTCTTTCTCCTTCAAAGCTCAATGACCAGTCGCTGTCACTGGATGCATGCTTTAAGGCACTGTCTTGGAAATAGGTGTAATGATTAGAGGTTGCTTATGGTACACAGGGTCGTCTTGGTGATTTTTGGAGCCCATGCTAAAATCTAAAATTCGTTGTCTCCTTCAACGTTTTTAGCTTTTCTAGGGTGGTTTTTATGGTTTGTGGTGTAGGGTAATATTTTTCAACTCATTTCATACTTTATAACGTTGCAACTGACTTGACAATAATAAGCCTTTGACATTTTTAACTTTCCTAGTGTGGTTTCTAGGGTTTGTGGTGTAGGGTATCTTTTTTTAACTCGTTTTTTGCTTTATAAAGTTGTCGTGACTCGACAAACTTTCAGTGTTTGTGGTTTATGGTCGTTAGACCCTTAACCCTTTACTACAAACCTAAAAATTGTCCTCAATGTTTTTAGCTTTCCTAGCTTTCCTAGTGTGGTTTCTAGGGTTTGTGGTGTAGGGTAATCTTTTTTTTTTTAACTCGTTTTATGCTTTATAAAGTTGTCGTGACTCGAAAAACTTTCAGGGTTTGTTGTAACACCCCTACTAATTCGGTTCCTAATAGTCCTATAAATGTCGCGCACAATAATATCTCGCAGCGGTAAATAATAAACTATCGCCCTAATGGTGTCACTGTTATCACTCGCCCATACGGGTGATAACGAATTACCTGATAATCAACTTGCGAAACGTATTCCCGCAGTGACCACAAGAGATAGATACTAGAACTTAAACAACTTAAAACAAATCTAACATCAACAATTATTACAGACCGTGAGCATCTAAACCAAATACACCTCGGTTAAACAACCCGAGTCCAAACAACCTGAGTATTACACCGTACCAAGTCTAAACCAACTGTACTATCACAATAGTCACGCCTCGCTGCGACCCACCAGCTAGTCCCTGAAATAAAGATGGTTTGTGGTATGGAATCAGCCCCTGCTGAGTATGTCATCACATGCCCCGTCATGCCCCCAAAGACCCCTCAATTATTTGGTCGAGAGCATGAGGTTCATTACATGCAATACCGTTTTAATATTTAAACTGTAAATCAATTAACAGTAATATCCATACAATAACACAACCATCAACATATATACTATAACCACACGTATAACCAATGAACAACCAAGCGAAACAACGAGAATAATAAACAAGTACTAGTTCTCGTCCATGGTGTAGAAACCAATATCGTTCGCCACTGTATAATTCTCAACTGTATTATTTGTTCAGTTATACCTAGTGACAATGTCTCATTAAAACGACATGTCTCTAGTTACCCATATATTATGGCGGGTCACCCACGGCAGTAGCCACTCCAACGGTAGAGTCTCCGACCAACGAGCCATTCTAGCTCACGGGAAATTTTCTTGATACTTGCGGACCCGTACGCGGACATCCTGGTATCGTTTTTGTGATCACAGCGCGCACCAAAAGCCACATCCTCTTGGCTTTACTTTCCTTCATTTAATTTAATTAATTATTCCATCGCATCGCATTACCAAATTTTCCTAACACAGCAGACTAAGGTCATTAGTCCAATCCGG
This sequence comes from Limonium bicolor, assembly GCA_023374045.1. Classification (NCBI taxonomy): domain Eukaryota; kingdom Viridiplantae; phylum Streptophyta; class Magnoliopsida; order Caryophyllales; family Plumbaginaceae; genus Limonium; species Limonium bicolor. Next base: position 7,927,103 of record CM041779.1, on the reverse strand, counting down.
AGTCTGTAAACTCGGGATCCAGTGTTAGATACGAGAGCGGCGTATAGAAAGGCCAATGCTCCGTATAAAAGTCTCGGATAATATGTATATCTTATTATCCTAGTGCTACAACGTTTTTCTGACGATCCTTATATTTCATATAAGATAGCACCATAGCCGCTAGTTCGTTTTATATATATTGGTCCATATATACGAACCGATACTGTTAACTCAACAACAGTAATAATAAGCAGCTATAAATATACAGTTCATGCATATTTAATTTACCATTCAGACAAACAATCTTATCACAGATCACACAGAAGTCTGAACTGAGGAAGCCCTCAGAGACAATCAGAGACACATAACAACATACCGTTCACCCTGATGTATTACGGTGGAGTATGAATCGGCAAGATCCTATGCTCCTTGTGTAGTCTCTAACAGTCTAAACAATACATAATGCTACTGATTAGCATACCGTATAACAACATGACCCTACGGTACCCCGTACCGTCACTAATAACTCCCGGTTAACCCCCCGTTATTAGCTATCAATATTTTGTCGGGTTTTAGGTTTAACTCGAGATTGGAAAAGTGTTATATTACATGCGTAGTTTGCCTTGTATATTAATATACTTATTGTTGAACTCGTTATCGCATGTGACTTAACTCACCCTTGTATGTCGTATAGTTTATTTCATTATTGCATGTGTGATCCTTTGTCACGCACTATGCATCTCACCTTAGTATTTATTTTTCTAAGGTTTGTCTCTTTTTTTTAAATTCGACGTGGTATAATTCATTTGTAAACAATACTTTGAATGTATAAATTCTTATTATCCCACGTGTACTCCTAACATTAGAATTCCACATCTAATGTTTGTAACTCTTTTCCCTTTTATCATATGTCATTTTTAATTATGAACACATGGTCATTAAACCATATTATATTTTCCACCATAACATATATTTATTTATGTGTATGTTTTATGGAACTATTTCTTATATGGTAAGTCTTATAATATATATTCATTCTTTCTAATGAATACCTCTTATATTATAAATGTTATAATTCTTATAACATTAAAACCATATTATGAATTCCATTTAAAAAAATGTTAATATTTCCGAACAGCACCTATGTTCTTAAATATTTACGAAACCCACCACTTAATTAATATAATGTTACGTTATTGTTATATCACATATCTTATGACATTTAAGTCATTTAAAACAATTATAACCTATAGTCATATTTTGTTTATAAAATACCAAATGGCCCCTTATATTTTCGGTTTCCATTATACACCACTAAAATTCTATAAATCACAATTCCATCCCAATTTATAATACATAGTTTTCTAATTCCCTTAAAACCATATATTATACATATATCTTTCTAAAACCTTATATACCATTTCAAAAATTACCAAACTATACCAAAAGGTTATAAATATTATTCCTAACCTTATATTTCCTTTAAATCTCGGTTTTCACCCCTTTGTTACCCATTTGTCACAATGTTATAAAATACCATATGTTATACTTATATAATTCATATAAACTCCAAATTTAACCAAATAAACTTCTAAAAATTCCTAATAACTTAAGGACTATTCTAAATTCCATTTAGTACCCCAAGTTTTCGGAAATTACATTATAACCCCATCTTTTATAAATCTTTCACAATTTAATAAATATCTTATTATAAGATAGTATTTTAATTTTCTTAAATTTTCCAAACTTGGTCAAAGTCTCCTAGATGGTCAACTTTGACTCCTAATACCAAATGGGAACCAATTTTTCGGTAATCACTAATAATAACCTATACTTTTCTATTTTTACAATTTTGACCCAAAACTTTATAAAATGTTATAATTTTTATTAAATTCATTTAAAAACCTAAATTACTCTAAATTAAGCCCACGGCTTTCTAATTTCCTAGTAATTACGAATTGGCCCCAATTTTAATTATAAGCATAAATAAAACTAAATAAGATTATAAACTTAAATTAAAATGGCCTAATGACATGGCCTTATTACAACCTTGAACTTGCAAAATAAATTACACAATAAAGGTCTCAAAATATAGCATATATTTTCGGCCTCACCATGGTTTAATTATTTTTCCACATAATGTCATAATTTGACCATTATGTTAATTAAATCTCTTAAATGACTAGCTTAATTTATCTTAGCCATTTTTTCCATTTTTAGGTCAATATGACCTATATATATAATTTCACTCTCGGCCATATATATATATGCTTAGAAATTATAAAAATCATAAGTTTAAGGTGTTTATACCTTGATTAATCCTTGTATGAGCTCGGTCACTTGTAGGAAAATTCACCACTTGATTTAGACATGTTTAATACACAAAAACAAGATATGGTTATACTCCAAGCTTGAGCTTAACCATAAGGAATAATTAATGTAAGATTTAAGGCAAAAATCACCTTAAAAATGCAAGGGAAATTCTAGGTGGTTTCGACCTGAACCAAACACACCACAAGGTGTTAGATCCACCATATTGACATAGGAAATAGTTAGATCACAACAAGCTACCTTGTTATTAGGTTTTACCTTGAAAAATGCCTTAAAAGAGGGTATTTCCTTTGGATCTTGGTCACCCTTGCTCCAAATGGCTAACCAACTGAATGAACATGTAAATATGAAGATTATGAGTGTATAAACTCATAAAAATCAGAGGAAGAAAACCGCTTGAAAGATTGAGAGGCTTAAGGTATGTTTTTACCTTAAAATGCAATTTTGAGCAACCTTGGTCCCTCTGCTTGCTTCAACAGAGTTTAGCTCTTGTTATAACCTTATAACACTGAGAATAATCCATAGGAATTGATGAGCCACGAAATCTAGGTGTAGGTAGTGAAGAGATGAAGAAAAAGGGCTAAAAATGGCCTTAAAACACTTACCTTAAGAGCTTAGGAGCTAGATTTGCCTTCCATGCTCAAGAACCAGACTTGAGAGCTTCTCAGGAAGGGAGGAACTCGGCTGGACAGAAGGGAATCAGACAAGGAGGAAGGAAGAGGTGGGAAAGGTTGGAAATAATTGAAAAAGTAAGTTTTACTATTGTAAATTTGTGTTAGGTATCAATTTGTCTCATAATCATTGCAAGCTGTCTCCTCTCTTATTTCCAGCCGATTTCCTTGGTCCAAATGGGTCAATTAATTGACCATTGACCATGCTTGGTCAATATTGACTCATGCGGGCCCCACTTTAGGGTTTTATTAATATTTTAATATTAATTTGTAAAAATTCGTAAATTTTTGGAATTAAATTCCTAATATGATATAATATGATAAAATATCATATTTAAGGGTAATTATAATTTTTAAGCCCATTAAAAATCAATTTAGAAGGCAATCTCACAAAAACGTGCTTTAAGGTGTTTTAGCGCACATTTTTGTGTCACAGGGTGTTCCTGAGCTTAGTTCTCCTTGAGAATGGTTTCATTGTGTTCCTTACTTCATTATAATGCTTAGGAATCCACTTTGGATCCTATTTGAGGTCATGCAATCTTTATGGTGTCTTAAAGCACATTTTCGGCTTTACCGATCTTAAGGCGTGTTTTGCCTTGTTGAGATCTTTTAGATTGTTCCCCAATAATATTTAGATGTTTAATAATCATCTTAGACCATTAATAGATCATTTAATTATATTTTAAAGATTAGGGGTATTTCATTTGTGGTTTAGGGTCGTTAGACCCTTAACCTCTACTACAAACCTAAAAATTGTCCTTAACATTTTTAGCTTTCCTAGGGTGGTTTTTGGGTGGGTTTGTGGTGTAGGGTAATCTTTTTTTATTCATTCTATTCTTTATAATGTCGACACGGACTCGACAAATTTTTAGAGTTTGTGGTTCAGGGATTAGGTTTGTGGTTCAAGGATTAGGGTCGTTAGACCTTAATCCCTTCACTACAAACCCTAAAAATACCTTTGAAATTTTAATATTTTCTAGGGTGGATTTTGAGGTGGGTTTGTGGTGTAGGGTAATCTTTTTTAACTAAGTCTATACTTTATAATGTCGCAACTGACTCGGGAATATGCCTTCGATGTTTTAAGATTTCCTAGGGTAGTTTTTGGGGTGGGTTTGTGGTGTAGGGTCATCTTTTTTTATTCATTCTATTCTTTGTAATGTCAAAACTGACTCGACAAGTTTTTAGGGTTTGTGGTTCATGGAATAGGGTCATGAAACCCTAATCCCTTCACTACAAACTCTAAAATTGCCTTCGGCGTTTTAATATTTTATTGAGTGGATTTTGGGGTAGGTTTATGGTGTAGGGTAATCTTTTTAAACTAAGGCTATACTTTATCACAACAGACTAGGAAATAAGCCTTCAGCGTTTTAAGATTTCCTAGGGTGGTTTTTGGGGTGGGTTTTTGGTGTAGGGTAATCTTTTTTGTTCATTCTATTCTTTATAATGTCGACACAGACTCGACAGGTTTTTAGGGTTTGTGGTTCAGGGATTATGACCCTAATCCCTTCACTACAAACCCTAAAAATGCCGTCAACATTTTAATATTTTCTAGGGTAGATTTTAGGGTGGGTTTGTGGTGTAGGATAATCTTTTTTAACTAAGTCTATACTTTAAATTATCTCAACTGACTCTGCAATATGCCTTCGATGTTTTAAGATTTTATAGTGTGGTTTTTGAGGTGGGTTTGTGGTGTAGGGTAATCTCTTTTTGTTCATTATATTCTTTATAATCTCGACATTGACTCGGCTAGTTTCAGCGTTTGTGGTTCAGGGATTAGGGTCGTTATTTATTAGTTTCAGAATTATATGTCATTCCTACGGTAATAAATATGCCATAGTTTACATAATACTTGCCATGATTTCATATCATCAATATGAAAAACTACTCAATTCATTTTTAACTTTCCAAATAACAGGTTAACCATTTACGATTGACAGGTTAACCATTTACATGCGACAAGTTAACCATTTATGATTTACAGGTTAACCATTTACATGCGACAGGTTAACTATTTACATGCGACAGGTTAACCATTTATGATTAACAAGTTAACCATTTACATGTGAAAGGTTAACCATTTACATGCGACAGGTTAACCATTTATGATTGACAGGTTAACCATTTACATGCGACATGTTAACTATTTACATGCGACAGGTGAACCATTTATGATTGACAGGTTCACCATTTACATGCGAAAGGTTAACCATTTATATGCGACAGGTTAACCATTTATATGTGACAGGTTAGCCATTTACATGTGATATGTTAACTATTTATGATTGACTGGTTAATCATTTACATGCGAAGGTTATCAATTTTCATGTTACAGGTTAACGATTTTCAAGCAACATTTACCAACATTCAAGATTAACATTTCTTCTTTTCAAATTTACATGTTGGCTTTCATATACAACTTAAATTGCATTAGCAAAATACCACAAACTGGCTCTGTTAATTCAACAAATTGGTGATAAACGGGATGAGATTAGTGCTGACTTGAATGAGGTATCGACTGTGGTGTCACAAATTTTAGGTGAGGAGGAAGTGAGAGCATGAATCGGGAATGAGGAGGAGGAAGTGAGAGCATGAATCGGGAATGAGGAGGAGGAAGTGAGATTATGATTCGGGATGAGAAGGAAGAAGACGACCTAAAAGTAAATCGTATTTTTTGGTCTGTCAAAGGTAGTCTTTTTTTTATTTCTCAACAAAGCATTTGGTTTATTGCAGCAGTCCTACGCATTCTCTGTGCAGCATATGAGCCGCGCTCCATATAGATAAGCAATAAGAATGTGTTTTTTTATAATAGAACTAGTTGATATTTTATTTTTCACCAAAAATTATAGCAGTGGACAGTGTTTTCCCCAATTCGGCTACGGTGGAGACGAGGCCTGGAGACGGGGCCTAGAGGTGAAATTCGGGCATGTTTGAACATTTCGTCCAAGTCTAAGTTGGAGTCTCGCTTCAGCCGATATCTCCTGGGACAACCGCCTCGGGACTCAATCTTCCACACATCCTCTTCTTTAGCTTTTGGAAGTCTTTACTCGTGGTATTTTCTATACCATTACATTCTTCTAATTAGATATTTCACCATGTGCTTCTTCTGATCTATATTTTTTCTCTTCTCCAACCTCCCTTTTCTTCATTTTTATTTTTCTGAATGTAACTCGATGCCTTTTTTGTCATTTTTCTGTTAACTTGATAAGAACACCGTCTTGATACAACAAACAAGTAATAATATGCTTTCTGTAGAGCTCCCGAAATTGCTTGTTGTTAAGATTCTTATTCATTGCTTCTTACAAGCCAACAATCCATGAACACACATAACAAGTCTGGTAAGCCGTTGGTACATAATCAACTGCCCAACTGAATTGCTTAACACTTACATTTACCTTCGAACTCTGAATCATACCAACTTGTATAAGTCAAATTTTTATAAGATATATCTATTATTTAGATGCAAAAAATCTAAAATGGTTAATGAAATACCAACAACAGGTTAACAAAATAAAGTGATAAGTTAATGAAATATAAGTGACATGTTAACAAAATACAAGAGGCAAGTTAATGAAGTACAAGTGACGGGTTTACCAAATAATTTAATTTGATTATCTTAATTTTCATATAATTTCACAATTATTTTAGTGTTATATTTTTTTAATGTAATTTTAATTATAATCATAAATAAATAATCACAATTTCAACATTTTTGAAAAGATTATTTTGTATTTGGATAAATATGTATGATTTTGATACATAAATTTATTTGTTTTAAGTTTTATACAAAATGTATATTCTTTTAGTATATAATTCCAAATTGCCATGCTATAGAAATGTTTTTAAACATTTAGAGCTTAAAAAATGTTCAAATCATACTACTACTTTAGTAAAAACATATTTTAATTTTAAATTATCTAATAAAACTTATAAGCTATTTTCATGTTAATTAATTATAATTTAACTAAAAATATTTTTAAAATACAGCCTTTATTGTTAAAACAATAATAATAATACTAATAATAATAATAAGGCAAGTAAATTTAATATTACCATTTAAACAATAAAAATAGGAATATTAAAAAAATAGAACGGGAATGTTAGAATAAGAAATTGATCTAAAAAAAGTCACCCATGTAAAATTGAAAAAAATAATTAATTTGGAATCGTGTATTGAAATCTATGCACTAATAACCGGTAACTATAGGATTATAAAAAAAAATTAAAAATTACACTCATCCACGGACTCCTAACCTAACTTTGTAAATAACTTTTTTTGACTTTTACTAGTAGCAGTGCTGCGTAAAACATATGCATCATATTGGCTTCACTCTCAAAGCAGCTAATTGAATATAAAAGAGGAAAATTTATGGAATCGACATAAAAATTGATGACAAAAGCTGGTAAAAGTCAATAAGGTCCACAAACGAGGACCAATTACCGACTATATTACCTTGAAACAATTGCAAAACAAAAGTAACTTGACTTTGTATGAGATATGACGAGGATGAAAGGATTCAAAGTTTATAGATGATATTTTTTTCTATCATCTTAAGTAACTGCTGTACTCGGTAGAAAATTAGTTTAATAGTCATTGGGTTGTTTTGTGGTTGTTTTGGTTTGGCTGTTTTGTGGTTGTTTTATATGTGACAGTATATTATTGGAGTAGAACGTAGGACCCACATGGGACCCACGCGGGGACCACCCCCAAAACTACCATATTTATGACAACGCCGAACGCAGCCATTAGTTTACTTTCTTTTTTGGGAAAATTCACGAGATACCCCTGTTTTCTTTCGTAATTCACAAATACCCCTGAGATTTTCGTAATTTAATTTTAAACATACTTAAATATTGTCCAAAATTGATGAAACTTTACATAGACGATGCTAAAGTGTTATACTTTGGTCCAATATCAAATTTGAAGTTTTTTAAGCTCACATGTGACCCGTGGGACCCAATAAACAGTCACATATTCATTGGGTCCCACAGGTCACATGTGAGCTTAAAAAGCTTCAAAATTGATATTGGACCAAAATATAACACTTTAGCATCGTCTATGTAAAGTTTCATCAATTTTGGCCAACATTTAAACATGTTTAAAGTTAAATTACTAAAATTACAGGGATATATTGTGAATTACGAAAAAAAAGGAGTATCTCGTGAATTTTACATTCTTTTTTTTTAGTAAATGTAATACACAGCATGTTGTGTAGTACCACGGCACAGTAACGGTTACCAGATTAAGGAAAATTGCAGTAATAAATTCCTACCACAACCGTACTTGTGTCTCTTCTTTTATATATCTGCTCATCTCAGTCGATCTTTCTTTTCCGGTCATATCTCTTCCTCTATCTCATCTCTCTCTCTACGTCAAGTGCTGTTAATTGCGCGCGCGTCTTGTGCGGCCGGCCGGCGGTTGGAGAAAGACAACTTTAGCGGGAGCAAGCTAGCTAGCAGAGAGAGTTTTCATCAGACACAGAAACAGAGCTAGGAACCAGATAAGATAAGTAGGTGAATCGATTAAGAAGATAGCCATGCTGCTACGGTGGGATGGATTAATGGACGGATTCATGTGCTGTCCATTAATGGAAGCCAGAAGCAACTAGATAATCTGAGTAAGATACTGAGCGAATACAGTAGCTGAATTCATTCTTGAATCTGTCTCGTACTTTTTTCGATGGTACATCTCTCTTTTCTTGCACAGAGACAGAATAAGAGATGTGAGTGAGTGAGTGTGTTCTTCAATCTAGTAGACTCCGTCCGCTAATCAAGCTTTTTCTTTATGATTGGTTCGGTCCACACCTTCCATTCTTGTATCTACTAATTAAGTGGAGTACGTATACCTTATCCTAAATTAATAATGATCAAACTTTCAATCCCTTTTTCTTTCCCATTTTGTCTTATTCTTTTCTGTGTGGATGGATAGATGTTGCGTTGAGTGGCCCAGACTTACGTACCAGCTATCGTCCGCGGGATTGTATATAGTTCAATTTTTTCAGTTGCTGCCCTGAACTGACTCTGACGACACTATACTTGTTTTCAATTTTGTAGGTTTCTTTATAAAATTTGTTCCATTCCATGGATGCTGCACTCAAATCCAGTGATACCCAGCAACAACAACCATCAGCTACAGCAACGTCACAACCAGATGCGGAAATCAATTCCCCACCAAAACCATCCTATAACGAACCATCATTACTCAACAAGACGTGGATGGCATTCGAAACCCTGCAGGAATCTACTGCAGAACCGCCCTCAGCTATTATCTCCAACGTCGACACCTCCACACATGATCAACATACACACACACCACTCACGATCACGAACGAAGCGACCGTCGCTCAGAGAGTGGCAGAGTGGGGGCTAGAGATAAGATCAACGTCGGCTTCAATCAGGAACAGTATAACTGGATCAGCAAACGGAAGCTCATCGGAGAGATTTTCCGGAAGACAATCTGCATCAGCAGCAGCGGCACCGGGATCGTCTAGATCGTCTGAGGAATCCAGCATGTCAGTGTCGCAGCAGCAAGGAATTCCCAGAGTATCGCAGGAACTTAAGGATGCGCTTGCTACTTTACAGCAGACGTTTGTGGTTTCCGACGCTACTAAGCCGGATTGTCCAATTATGTACGCGAGTAGTGGTTTCTTCACCATGACTGGATACTCTTCCAAGGAGGTCATTGGTAGAAATTGGTACTACTACTTTTCTACTCTACTTCTTTTTCAAATAAAAAAAGCCACGTGTAAATTAATTAGTTGTTAAAAGAAAGAAGGTGGTCACCACTGGTCATCTCATCGGTTGTTTGTTTGGTCGCAGCCGATTTCTCCAGGGTCCAGAAACCGACCAGAAAGAAGTGGACAAGATACGAAACGCGGTTCAAAATGGCAAGAGCTACTGCGGAAGACTACTCAACTACAAGAAGAACGGTACACCGTTCTGGAATCTACTCACTGTTACTCCAATCAAGGATGACAATGGCCGGACTCTCAAATTTATTGGGTACGGAACCTCAACAAATCTTAATTTCTCATCCCCACTTCACTTCATCCCTAATTCATTCTCTATACATCGTTAATTGGAAAGATTTAACCTCCACTCCGAAATTTCATGTACTAGTTACCTACCTTATTACTTCCACAGGATGCAGGTCGAAGTCAGTAAATACACGGAGGGTATCAGTGATAAGGCATTACGTCCTAATGGTCTTGCCACTTCATTAATCCGTTACGATGGTGCGCACGCGCATGCTTCTCCTCAAACTTATACCTTACTCTTCATTCTTTCTTTTTTTATTACATATAAATCTTGAATCCTTCAAATTCCAGCTCGTGAAAAGGACAAAGCTAGGGGTTCTATAGTAGAGGTTCTCCATACCATTAACCATCAACGTCGTCGCGCCAAATCTGTAAGTGATACTGCTCCCACAATTCTACAGAAAGATGGTGATGATCCGTTTTCACTCCCAGCTTCAGCTTCTGTTCCAAACACTCCTGCTTCTACTACATCCAAAACTGAAGCTTCGTCTCCACAAGAAGCAATCAATAAGAATCCCAGAAGACTTTCCTTTATGGGGTCAGTGTCGTGTCGTGTCGTGTCGTGCCGTGGGTTTATTACTTTGCTTCTACTACTTTTCATTTTTTTTTCTTCATGTCTTTTAATTCTTTGTTACCTATATTGCAGACCCAAACGGAGGTCTTCAAGTGCTATCCAGAAAAATGAAGCAGCTGCACAATCCCTCCTGATCCTGTATTATTGATGATGACAAGTGATCTAGAGAGAGTTGATAGCTGGGACCATGCTGACAGAGAGAAAGATATACGCCAAGGAATTGACCTCGCTACCACTCTTGAGAGAATTGAGAAGAATTTTGTCATAACTGATCCCAGACTTCCTGATAATCCAATTGTAAGATATACATTAATTTTACATACTTGCAATTCATTTGCATTTCTGGTATGCATCAGTGTCACCACTTTACTTGCATCAAACACCCGTAATGAGTGAGTATATCTACCTACGTACTTGGGTGTTAGTCAAAATGTGTGTGTGCCGCATGATCAAATTGTTGATTCCATCATCTTGTTTGTATACATTCAACTGCATCTCTTGACCAAACATAATAAAAAGGCAGGAGAATGATTGTGATAATACTCTATGCTGAATTATATATGCAGATATTTGCATCAGACAGTTTCCTTGAGTTGACAGAGTACAGCCGAGAAGAGATTTTGGGAAGAAACTGCAGGTTAGAAGCTCTAACCTGCTCTCCCTTTTTGAGACATCCTACAGAAAAGGAATATTATACATACATTCCTATTCTGTTGGTTTAGGAAAAGGAATAGGTAGTAATTGTCTTAAACCTACCTACCATGTCTTTGGTCAATAGGTGCAACTGAATATTATGGTGAATGAGGTGATACTAATCAATACAGCTTGAATTACACAGGTTTCTTCAAGGACCAGAAACTGATCAGTCTACTGTCCAAAAAATTAGAGATGCGATCAAAGAACAAAAGGAGATAACCGTTCAGCTAATTAACTACACAAAGAGTGGTAAACCATTTTCTTAGTCATCCACACATTATGTAAACTTTTCTAATGTCTTATTTTGCTTCTTTTGGATAAACAACTGCCACCTATATCATGATATGTATTTATGGATATTTATATTTTAGGGAAGAAATTTTGGAACTTGTTTCACTTGCAACCCATGCGTGATCAGAAGGTAACCGTGTGAATGCTTCATATTAAATATGGATCAATTGTGCATCCATCATTGTCTCTCTTATCTATCTATTAATATATTAAGCTGTCTACATTTTAACATTGAGATCCGATTTCTCTGACTTAAACAACACGATATAAGTTATTTCACACATTCTAAACTCCGTTGTAGGGAGAGCTTCAGTATTTCATAGGTGTACAGTTGGACGGGAGCGATCATCTTGAACCTCTGCGTAATCGTCTCTCAGAGACAACTGAAAAACAAAGTGCAAAAATTGTGAGCACTAAAAAGTTTCTTATTTCATATACACTCTGGTTTGCAGTTATATTCATTGTTCTGCTATTCATATATTATTTCTAAAAAAAAATAAGTATAGACTATATTTCTTCCTAAGTTTGTTTTCTCTAAAGATTTAGCAAAGTATCTTCCATTACCCGCAAGAGAGGTGCACTGGGGTCAGTTAGTTTCATATTGAGATATCTTTGTATCCGATAAATGATTCTATTGTAGCTTCTGAAAATAACCGATTATATAAAATAACCCACGTTTGAACTTAGCAATACATGAAAAGAGCAACTCTTTCTTCAGAGTTTTATAAACTATTTTTTATATTACTCTTCTAGGAGGACTTAAAAATTTGTTTTAGAGAGCCCACGAGAATCTAGGTTCTGGCTGTGTTTGTAAAGCTTCTGTTTCATCTTATAAATGATCTCCTCACATTTTTTTACCTTCATTTGTTTAAAAGAATAGTCTTCACATTCTGTAATTTCAGGTTAAAGCTACTGCTGAAAATGTGAATGATGCTGTTAGAGAACTGCCCGATGCAAACTTGGTAAGGTACTCCCCTTTCTTTGATACTAGATTTTGTAATGGTTGATTCACATGGCTATTTTTTCCTTGTGAAATTTTCGAAAATGCAGTGTAAAGCAAAATTGTTCATCATAGTTGGGCATGCCTCTTCTTTTTTGAGCATCTCTAATAGTTAATATATGACCAAATGATCCTGGGAAACATAATTTTTGTCTTGTGAAGGCTCCTGATGATCCCAAACAATACTGCATCTCTTTTTACCTTATGATTATTTGTTGTTAATCTGGTAGTATTTCCACCTTTATAATTTTCATCTTCAACTCTCATGTTATATGTTTCCTTTATTACCTGAATATTAAATTTGTTGGACAATTTAATAAAACAAACAGGAGCTTATTTCTTCAGTGGGTGGATTACTGATGTGTATTTCCTTCTGTGCTATTATTTCTAGGCGAAGAAATTAAGTTCCTTATAGCAAAGTTAGTTATGCAACCTCATTCTTTGTTGTGCTTTTGGTTTCAGAGACCAGAGGACTTATGGGCAATCCATTCTCAACCTGTTCATCCAAAACCCCACAGAAGGGGTAGTTCTTCTTGGCTAGCAATACAGAAGGTACATGTCTCAAGCTTTGCATCTTTTGGATATCCCTTTTGTGGAGATTAGTTAATATGTTTGCAACACTTTCCTTTGCTGTAAGGCTCATATAACTTATAAGGATCTTACTTACAAGAATATCTCTACCCAATGCATTTGTTCTTCTTCCTTTGGTATAATCTTTTCTGATGATCAAGCATTTTCAAGCTCTCTCATCTTACTTTTATTAAAGACAGTTGCAAGGTCTTTTGTTGTTTCCCTTACCCCTTGCTTTCCTCCCCTAGCTTACCGCATCTGGAGAAAAAATTGGTTTGACCCACTTCAAACCTATAAAGCCATTGGGCTGTGGTGATACTGGCAGGTGAGTCCTACTTTGACTTGTTTGTTATCCTGTAACTTTCCAGACCCACTTTGCATTTCCTCTGTTCATTTGAATATGATTTCATTGTTTTTCTCTCTTTAAATTGCACACGTTAAAAACGAATCAAGTTCTTTAGTCCATCTATAGTTATTCGAATGAGTTCAAAATGATATGCTAAGCTACTATTTGAGAAATGAAGTTCGTAGTCTGCTAATTATACAATCTCTAAAAGTGCACTGCAGTGAATCAGTGATTGTTAAGTCTTATTACTTTGTGGCTGTTTGGTTGCAGTGTTCATTTGGTGGAGCTACGAGGTACAGGAGAACTGTTTGCTATGAAGGCTATGGACAAATCTGTCCTGTTGAATCGTAACAAGGTATAAAAGAAGCAGTAGAACTGAGCTCCAAAAGCATCATAGTCTTACTCATTCTGCCTGTTCTTTTTCGGGTCTTAAAGACAATAGGGGTGCAATTTCCTGATTTAGTTCATGGGAGATGAGAATCTTGGTGTATTATTGGTTAACTTTTGCAGGTCCATCGAGCTTGCATTGAAAGGGAAATCTACTCTGTTCTTGATCATCCGTTCCTTCCTGCATTATACGCATCATTTCAGGTGCTGGTTTTATCGTTCTTTTCCTTCAGAATTCTTGGTTGCAGTTACTAAGATAAACCATATGTGGAACATCAAAAATCACTTCTGTTTTCTATGTAACATGAGCAATGATAATTTATATGTAGCCAAGAAAATACTTACATTTTTTATCATTTCATCTTTGATACTGTTTTCCCCTCATGAACTGATGTAAGAAGCCAGTCATACTGATGTCATGTCTTCTTATCTTTCCAGACACCAACACACGTCTGTTTGATAACTGACTTCTGCCCTGGTGGAGAATTATTTGCTCTGCTTGACAAGCAACCTATGAAGATGTTGAAAGAAGACTCTGCCAGGTATCTATATGTGCAACATATACAATTACTGCAGAATTCTTGAACCATATTCGTAAGTAAAAAATGGAATATATTTTGAAATAGTTCTAGGCCCCTTGTTTTGAATGATGTTGATCTATCAGCGTGAGTTAGCATTTTTGAATCAAATTGTCATTATATAATATATTTGTAATGTTAGCCGTGCACCCGTATATTGGACTGTTAGTCATTTTTTATATTCAATTCTAGTATGATTTCAATCCTGAATGGTCTTTGATGTGCAGGTTTTACGCAGCTGAAGTAGTTGTTGGATTGGAATATCTTCACTGCTTAGGTATCTTTTTTCGAAGTGAAAACTTATCATCCTGCCATGCCATGTGGTTCATTTTAGCATAAAGATCATTTTCTGTTTGGAAATGTGACACAGGTATTGTTTATCGTGACTTGAAACCCGAAAATGTGCTGCTCCAAGAAGATGGGCACGTTGTGCTAACTGACTTTGATCTCTCATTTTTGACATCAAGCAAACCTCAAGTAAGTTTCAATTGGATGATAACTTGAGAGCATTAATTTTGTTGTGAAGAATAAGGGTGTTTGTAGCACAATATTAATGATTATTATGTTGTTCTCAGATAATAAAGCCCCCGCCACCAAAGAGAAAATCTAGGAGCCAACGTCCGCCTGTATTTGTGGCGGAACCAACTTCTGTATCCAATTCATTCGTCGGAACTGAAGAGTACATTGCTCCTGTATGGATTGAATGGAATGGCCGTCATATGTTTTCTTACAATTCATCATCTCTATCCTCTTGGTTTCCTTTTTTGTGCTGTGGTGACTGATTTTCACTTCTTATTAATTATGCATTAATCAGGAAATTATTACCGGAGCTGGGCACAGCAGCGCAATTGACTGGTGGGCTTTGGGTAAGAAATTGCAACTTTAAAGAATGAATACTATAAAATCTAGAAGTTGAATAATTGTTCACTTTCCATTGACATCCATCCATCATATGTTAGGCATATTCCTATACGAGATGCTTTATGGGCGCACTCCTTTCAGAGGAAAAAATAGACAGAAGACATTTGCCAATATCCTACACAAAGACCTCACTTTCCCAAGTAGTATTCCGGTAAATAAATCTATATATATAATATTGTATAATGTATATCAAGTGAATCGCGCTTTACACTGCAGCTAAGAAAAACGGTATAAAATGTTAACATTGCAGGTGAGTCTTGAAGGGAGACAATTGATCCATGCGCTATTAAACAGAGATCCAGAAAGCAGACTAGGATCACTTAGTGGTGCAAATGAGATTAAGCAACATCATTTCTTTCGTGGGATTGACTGGCCCTTGATACGCTGCATGGTACGTTCCATATCAATTTTTTTTAATGACCCTCCATGCTGCTTTTCTCTGAAAAAGCTCACTAGTGATTCTTTAGCTAATAGCTTATTTTAGAAAAAGAAAAAGTAGCTCATGTTGGATTGTTGAGTTTTTGTTTGTGCTGCAGGAACCACCGGCGCTAAAGTGCCTCTTCAACTTATTAAAAAAGATCGAAAGACAAAGGAAGTTAATTGGGAGGATGGTGTACTTGTCAACTCATTAGACCTTTTCTAAAGGTGGTTTGGTTTTGTCTTCTATCTTAAGCTGCTTAACTATGTGATGTGATAACCACAGAAAGGCGCAGCTTTTCTCCTATGATTTTAGATTTGACAATACTTCTAGGTCATTAATTGATGCCATATCGTTTTGCTTGTAGGCAGGCAAGCAAGCAGGCGACCTCTGCCATATTATGTCTCTGCAAGCATAATTAAGACAGACTTGTATCAATGTATATTCTTCCTTTACGGTTGGGCTTTTGAATTATAGAATAACTTGAAGCCATCTGCTTTTGTTTGGATGCCGCCATATATATAAACAAAGGAAAGGAGCACTTTTGAGAGTACTTATCTCCAATATGAGTAATTTCGTGATTGGCATCATAAACAAAATAGTGCACACACAATATAGAAGAAACTCATTTACTATTTGGATTAATAAAGAATGAAACTCTCATTTTAAGGATAATAGACTGTCCTTCACAGTCTTGTACATATTGTGTCTCACTAAGAACTCAACCAGAGCTTTAAGTCTCTTTTCTTTTCTTCACGCAACAATTGCCCTGTGAAACAAGTTGCTCATTGGTTCTATTTATAATAATGAAGCAGTACGTCGATGATGCAGTCGTGCCCACGCAATGCATGGTACGGCTTATTTATGATTGCTTATGTATCACATAAGTGAGAATTAAATGAAAAAAAAAATTGTATTACTATTCATCTAAATTCAAAATATTTGAAAATGAGATGTTTAAAATTTTGTATTTACTATATGTATATATTCGTAATATCAGTGAGACTTATGATTTATCATAAAAAGTACTATAAAATACATCATACAATTATAATCACACCACGAATCAATAATGATCCATTAATTGTTCTAAAATGGCACATTAAGAAAATATATGCTTCATCATATAAGGCTTAAAATATATCATACAAAAAATAATAATACACCACAAAACAATAATAATACATCATAGAACAACAATGATCTATTATTAGTTCCAAAGTTTGTACATCCAAGAAATATTTGATTCACCATTTGTTAGTTAATGAATCATAATACTAATTTTAATGAATCATTCAATCAATTTAATATATCATCATAAACAATTAAAAATAAAGAAAATTAAAGTTGTCAAAAAATATCCATAAATGGTCTTGTTTTGAAGAACAGTGAATTTAGGTGAATAATAGTGTAATATTTTCATTTTGAACTTATATTTTAATAGTTTCAACAATTTAAAGTTAATATAACAAAAGACAGCCCAATCAGTAGCTAACTGGGACTGCCAACTTAGAATTGGTGCGGGAAGGTCGCATGGTCTAATTCGTGTACTAAAAGTTACTTGCATCGGAACTTCTAACCCTAATATTTATCCGAGACATGACTCTGTTCGGCATGGCTGTTTTACAGCAGTTTTGGTCTGATTATTTTACAATTGTTTTATATGTGCAAATATATTGGAGGAGAATGTAAGACTCACATGGAACCCACGCAGAGACCACCCATTTATGTCATCTTTATGCCAATGGTATAAATGCATTTATGCCATATCCAAACGTATTCTGTTATAAAAAAAAAGGATTTGCTAAAAACTTAGCTAAGGTAGAACTATATTGTAATCTGAGAGTTGTGCTATTGCCAAAATTCTCGAATTGATGTCTTAGTAATTACTAATCAAATCTAAGCTCCAAGATAGACTCAATTCAAGGTTGAGTTTGCATTATCAAACTAAATACACTTACAACTTCCCCTTTATAATGAAGGTAAACTCCATGTTATTGATCAAGAGTAATTGCTTCATATTCTTGGAATGATTTAGACGGCTCAAATGATATTTTAGAAAATTGAGCACTCTCGATACCATTTTTCCCGCTATTTCCAATACCAAAAAGGAATGCATTATTCCTTTTGGAGCCCAAATAAACCTTGATTTTCTCGAAGGGTGTGGGTTTAGGTTAATTTTTAATGGTCTACTTTGATATAGAAAGGCATGTCCACATTGAGATGTGCGCATATGATGTTTAAGTAACTTCCAACATTGATTCTTTATGTGACCATGTGTTTGACAATAGGTATAAAGCCTATTTTATAATCAGCTTCGTTGATATGGGTCTGATCAGTAGCGGATGTAGAAATTTTGTTTAGAAGGGTAAAAGTCTTTTTGATACTATTATTATTTAAATCTTATGTTATTTTATATTTTTAAAAAAATTTATAAGAACTTTTAACAGATTTTTAAAAATTTTGAGGGAGAGGCTGAAACCCCACGCCCCCTCTGCATCCGCCCTGCCCCTGGTCTGAGTCAGCCGAGTAGATTGCTTCTGCTTATAGCCAGACCTCCCTTGAATCTGTTAGGCTTTTTGAGTAGGGATGACAATTTTAAATGGATATCCGTTAACCCGATCCACCCGATTTAAATAAACGGACAAAACCCGAAATACGGATGCCGGATCGGGTGACGGATGATCGAGTGATGGATCGGATTGGGTGACAGATGATCGAGTGATGGATCTAATTCATCCGTCACTCGATCCGTCATCCGTTTATCACCCAACCCGTCATCCGTTTAAAGTTACACCTTGTTTTATTTCAAGTAACCAACAAATTGTATAGAATTTTTTTAAGAAAACTAAACAATACGTTCCATTTTTGTTGTCTCCCTCATACAACGCAAATTATGTTTATTTTCTTATTGATATTGGTGGAATATTTGATTACGTTAGAGTAAAGTTTCTTAAAATACTAAGAATTTTACCTTTAGTAATACAAAAATAATTTATATTCATTACTATTATAAAAGTTTTTTTATGAATAGAAACAATTATCACCCGATCCACCCGAATCACCCACGATGACGGATGGACGGATCGGATGAAGAATAAATGGGTGACGGATGAATGGATGATGAATGATATATCCGGGTCATGGATGCGGGTGATGCTTCACCCGACCTGAACCCGATCCATTGACATCCCTATTTTTGAGCATGTAATTCAACTTAGCACCTCCCATGTGACAAGAAGGATTTTCTAAACTTTTGACTTCTAATTTTCGCATTTCTTTCTTCAGTTTGGCAGTGAGCATTATGTTGGACTTTATTTTTGATCTGAACTCGTACGCTCAGTCGTGTTTTCACTTCGCACAGTCGGAATTTTAAAAAACTTTACGATCTTGCCCCTGCTTTAATATCTTTCAGAATTTACTATATTTACCCACAATTTGTGACATATTACAAGGTGACCCCAAATTTCATTACGCACAGTCGGAATTCCAATACGCTCAGTCGAAAATGACCAATTTAGGGGCTAATGTAGGCAAAATTTATTAAAAATGGTTTGAAAAAAGCTAAGAAGGATTCCGAAGTACTTATATAAGTAAAAAAATATATCATAAAAATTATCAGCAAAGTATACCATGACAAAGTAGACGAAAAGACGAACGCATCGGCGCAAACGGATAAAAAAACGGAGCTATAGATATGGCGATTTTAAGACCGAACCCGGCGCAGGCGCCGGTAAAGAAGCGGCGCCGGCGCCCGCCCTTCTTTACCGGCGCTTCGCCGGGTTCCGATCTTAAAATTGTCATATCTTCTTCGTTATAGCTCCGTTTTTCGATCCGTTTGCGCCGACGCGTTCGTCTTTTCGTCTACTTTGTCATGGTATACTTTGCTGATAATTTTTATGATATATGTATTATTTATTCTTAAGCACAACATTAACTATCATCGACGTCTTGTTCGAAATTGCCCATCAACCACTAATTTCATGTCCGTTGAAGAAGAATCTATTTGAAATTCATTGAAATTGTCTATCATTTCCACTAATTTCATGTCCATTGACGAAGAATCTATTTGAAATTATCAAAATTTCCTATCAATATCAATATTAACTATCATTGACTTCTTATTCCATAGTAAAACAATCAAGCATGTTCTATTCTAATTAACAGATGAATTGGACACCAATCTAAATAGTTAGATGTATCGACATTAACTATCATCGACGTCTTGTTCGAACTTACCTATCAATTCCACTAAATTCATGTCCATTAAAAAAGAATTTATTTGACAATCATCAAAATTATCTACCTTTTCCCCCAATTTCATGTCCATTGAGAAGAATCTGTGTGAAATTATCAAAATTTCCTATCAATATTGACATTAACTATCATTGGCTTCTTATTCGATAGTAAAACAATCAACCCTATTCTATTTTAATTACCAGACAAATTGGACACCGATCTAAATAGTTAGATGTATCGACATTAACTATCATCGACGTCTAATTCGAAATTTCCTATCAATTTCACTAATTTCATGTCCATTGAAGAATAATCTATTTGAAATTCATCGAATTGTCTATCATTTCCCTCAATTTCACGTCCATTGAAGATGAGTCTTTGAAATTATCAATATTGCCTATCAATATCGACATTAACTATCACTGACTTCTTATTCGATAGTAAAACAATCAAACCTGTTCTATTCTAATTAGCAGATGAATTGGACACTGATCTAAATAGTTAGATGTATCGACATTAACTATCATCGAAGTCTTATTTGAAATTGCCTATCAATTCCACTAATTTCATGTCCGTTGAAGAATAATCTATTTGAAATTCATTAAAATTGTCTATCAGTTCCCTCTATTTCACGTCTATTGAAGAAGAATCTATTTTAAAATCATCAAATTTGTCTATCATTTCCACTAATTTCACGTCTGTTCAAGAAGAATCTATTTGAATGTCATTGAAATTGTCTATTTCCACTAATTTCATGAACGTAGAAGAAGAATCTAATTGAAAGTCATCGAAATTGTATATCATTTCCAATAATTTCTTCTTCAATGGGCATGAAATTAATGGAAATGATAGACAATTTAGATGTTTATCATAAATTCTTCTTCAACGGACGTGAAATTAGTGGAAATGATAGACAATTTAGAAATTTTTTAGATAGATTTCTTTTTCAATGGACATGATATTTGTGGAATTGATCGAAAATTTCAAACAAGACGTCGATGATAGTTAATGTCGATACATCTAACTATTTAGATTGGTGTTTTATTCGTCTGCTAATTAGAATAGAACAGGCTTGTTTGTTTTACTAACGAATAAGAAGTCAATGATAGTTGATGTCGATATTGATAGGTAATAATGATAATTTCAAATAGACTCATCTTCAATGGACGTGAAATTGAGGGAAATGATAGACAATTCGATGAATTTCAAATAGATTATTCTTCAACGGACATGAAATTAGTGGAATTGATAGGAAATTTCAAATAAGACGTCGATGATAGTTAATGTCGATACATCTAACTATTTAGATTGGTGTCCAATTCGTCTGCTAATTAGAATAGAAAGGCTTGATTGTTTTACTATTGAATAAGAAGTCAATGATAGTTAATGTCGATATTGATAGGCAATACTGATAATTTTAATAGATTCTTCTTCAATGGAAGTGAAATTGAGGGAAATGATAGACAATTTCGATGAATTTCAAATAGATTATTCTTTAATTGACATGATATTAGTGGAATTAATAGGCAAGTTCAAACAAGACGTCGATGATAGTTAATGTCGATACATCTAACTATTTAGATCGGTGTCCAATTCATCTGCTAATTAGAATAGAACAGGTTTGATTGTTTTACTATCGAATAAAAGTCAGTGATAGTTAATGTCGATATTGATAGGCAATATTGATAATTTCAAAGAGACTCATCTTCAATGGACGTGAAATTGAGGGAAATGATAGACAATTTCGATGAATTTCAAATAGATTATTTTTCAACGGACATCAAATTAGTGGAATTGATAGGCAATTTCAAATAAGACGTCGATGATAGTTAATGTCGATACATCTAACTATTTAGATTGGTGTCCAATTTGTCTGGTAATTAAATTAGAACAGGCTTGATTATTTTACTATCGAGTAAGAAGTCAATGATAGTTAATGTCAATATTGATAGGCAATTTTGATAATTTCACACAGATTCTTCTTCAATGGACGTGAAATTGAGGGAAATGATAGACAATTTCAATGAATTTGAAATAAATTCTTCTTTAATGGACATGAATTTAGTGGAATTGATCGGTAAGTTCGAACAAGACGTTGATGATAGTTAATGTTGATACATCTAACTATTTAGATCAGTGTCCAATTCGTCTGTTAATTAGAATAGAACATCCTTGATTGTTTTACTATCGAATAAGAAGTCAATGATAGTTAATATTGATATTGATAGGAAATTTTGATAATTTCAAATAGATTCTTCATCAATGGACGTGAAATTGGTGGAAATGATAGACAATTTCAATGAATTTCAAATAGATTCTTCTTCAACGGACATGAAGTTAGTTGTTGATTGGCAATTTCGAACAAGACGTCTATGATAGTTAATGTTGTGCTTAATAATAAATAATACATATATCATAAAAATTATCAGCAAAGTATACCATGACAAAGTAGACGAAAAGACGAACGCGTCGGCGTAAACGGATCGAAAAACGGAGCTATAACGAAGAAGATATGACAATTTTAAGATCGGAACCCGGCGCAGGCGCCGGTAAAGAAGGGCGGGCGGGCGCCGGTAACGAATGACGCGCACCCGCGCGGTCCTCGTTACCGGCGCCGGCGCCGTCCCTTCTTTACCGGCGCCTGCGCCGGGTTCCGGTCTTAAAATCGCCATATCTTCTTCGTTATAGCTCCGTTTTTCGATCCGTTTGCGCCGACGCGTTCGTCTTTTCGTCTACTTTGTCATGGTATACTTTACTGATAATTTTTATGATATATTTTTTTACTTATATAAGTACTTCGGAATCCTTCTTTACTTTTTTGAACCATTTTTAATAAATTTTGCCTACATTAGCCCCTAAATTGGTCATTTTCTGACTGAGCGTATTGGAATTCCGATTGTGCGTAATGAAATTTGGGGTCACCTCATAATATGTCACAAATTGTGGGTAAATATAGTAATTTTTGAAAGATATTAAAGCAGGGGTAAAATGGTCATTTTCCGACTGTGCGAAGTGAAAACACGACTGAGCGTATTGACCCTCTTTTTGATAATTAATGTTGTCAATGAGCATTATGTTGGACTTTATCTTGCAATCATATGGGCTGCCCGCACGGAGTAATATGCGGTTCACTGATTTGATAAGTCCAAAACAAAAAAAAAAATTACTCTAGGTGCATATTGTGAATTTAGGGGTATATAATTTTTTTTTTGTTAATATTATTGAATTTTTAAACACTTAGAGACATATTATGAACTTTAAAAATAATTTCATAACTAGTAGGGGCATTTTTGTCTTTTACCTATCTGGTCAATGATATAGTGGTATTTCATATACTTTTCTAAAAATGTAGTGACACTTTGTGACTTTCTTTTTATTTTGGGCCATTTCATAAATTAACCAAAATATAGTGGCATTTCATGAAATTTCCCTCCTTACTATTCTTCCTCATCTCTAAATCCTCGTTTTCTCCTTCCAATCACTAAAATGAAGAATTGTAACTTCAATTGAGCAACAAAAATGTTTATAGGAGTCACACCCTCGTGGTTTTTTCTCAAAAAAATAGTAGTAGTATTTTAGGAGAGAATAATGTGGATGAGGTTATGCTTTAAGTATTGTTTAGTGCGAAAATATGACACAACGAGTGAAAACATGTTAAAGATAAGCTTCTAGATCGAAGAGAACAATGTCTAAACAAACATATTTATGGTGTTAGAGGCCCACTGTCCAGAACTCTCATACCTCGAGCAGGTTAAATGACTTATCGGATTACATATGTTAAACCTAAATCCGACACAATTATTAGATGAGTCATATTCAGATTAACCCGTTTATTTAATCATGTTAAATTTTAAAACTCAAATCGTTTAACTTGTCGATCGACAAATTTAAATGATAAATACTATCAATATCTTTACAATAAATTAGAATGTGGGTAAACAAAATTAGGGCAATTAAGGAATTAAAAAATTCAGCAAATATTTTCAATGTCTTCAATCTTCATTATCTTCACCAACGGCGAACAGAACAGTGCATGCTCTACTTCCTCTCTTCATTCTTTTGTTGAGTCTTGTGTCTGCGCCTCCACAGAGCTAAATCACTGGAACATCTCGCACAGTCGCACACCACCAGACCGAAGGTGAATACCGGTAATATACTCAAACTTATATTATTGTCTCAGGTGATTCAAACTTATATTATTCTCTCAGGTGATTCCAACTCCTTAATTTATTTAATTATACTCCCTCCGTCCTGAATTGACCGTCTCCTTTGCTTTATGGCACGTTTTTCCACTTCAATATTTAACATATAAGATAAAATAATTTTATAAAATGAAACAGTGTAACATATAGTTTATCATATAAAGAATCATTTGCAAAATTCAAATTTTAAAAATTATTTTATCTTATATGTTAAATATTGAAGTCAAACGACACGTCCAAATAGTGAACAAGACGGTCAATTCAGGACGGAGGGAGTATATCACCATCATATAAAAAATGAAAAAACGGAATATTTATGCTGAGTAATCTGACAAAAAAAATCGCTTTTTTCATTTTTTTTTCCGTTCTCAAACAAAAGTTAATTTTTGGAGACCATATTCACTATCAACCCAAAAAAAAAAAAACTGAGACCAAACCCTAATCGTAGGCTTCGGTAAACGACCGGTCTTTTTGGCGGTGTTCTGCACTTTACTCTTTCGAGTTTGCCAACTCGGCCACCAAGTACATTCACTCTTTCTGCTGCTTTAGTCTTCTCCAACCCAGCCCTCGCGCACCAATTCTGAGAGGTTCACTTCTGTTCAACTCTTTCTATCCGGGACAGGTCTCTCCAATTTTTCCTCCGATTCCGGCCAGGTATTTTATCTGTCTAATCGCGAAATCAAGCTTAGTGTTAGTTTTGAAACGTGGATTGGTTTGTGACATGGAGAGCGGATTAGACATTAGAGGAAAAACAGTGAAATCAACCTAGCTCAGTTGTATACTGCACCGCTTGGTGTATGGTTTATGTTCTTGCTGTGAATCGTTGGGTGTCTTCATCATTCGGCTACTCAGTTGTAATTTGACTCTGGTTTTGCATTCTGGATACTTGGTTGTTTACGCCTTTATCCAACAAGGGCAACCTAGTAACTAAATTTTGCTTCCTGGCCTTTTATGGCAACTGCATGTTAACTTGTCTGAAACTAATGGTTTAACTACTTATGTTGTATTAATTGAGTAAACTATTTGAAGTTCGTGTGATATAGGCAATTGAGAGTTTCTATCGGTGGAAAGCTTGGTTTGGCGAAGTTTCTGGAATTGAGCAGGAGGACCCAGAGAGGCATTGTTCCCTGAGCAATTCATACTCTTCTCCTAAAACCTGTAATTGGTCATAGCCACCTTTATCTTTTGCTGCGGGATTACCTATCTCCTCTTTTGAAAAAGGGCTAGAGAAAGTGGTCTTTATCATCCATGGATGGTTGTTCTTTTGAAGATGGATACTCTGCAAAGAAGCTTTTCAGCCAGGGTTACTCTTACACCTATGATGATGTTATCTTTCACCCCGGATACATTGACTTCTCCACTGACTCGGTCAAACTCTCTACAAACATTACCCGAAATCTCACCCTTTCTATTCCTTGTGTTTCATCTCCCATGGACACTGTAACAGAATCCTCAATGGCCATAGCTATGGCTGCTCTTGGAGGC
The DNA here is from genome assembly GCA_023374045.1 of Limonium bicolor. Lineage (NCBI taxonomy): Eukaryota > Viridiplantae > Streptophyta > Magnoliopsida > Caryophyllales > Plumbaginaceae > Limonium > Limonium bicolor. Next base: position 7,901,381 of record CM041779.1, on the reverse strand, counting down.
ATCGGTATCATCCACTCGAATAACACATCAATTGAACAGGCCTCTCTCCTAGAAGCTGCCAAGTCGAGAAGAATCCCATTTTTATCCGAGTTTGAGATTAAGTCACCATCTGATGCAATTGATTCAGAGTCTGATTTTGGTTCTTCAAGTGTAATTTTGGTTACTGATACAGGAAATCGAAAAGGTAAGGTTTTAGGGTATGTGCTGAGGTCTGATTGGATAAGCTTGAAGTCCAAGGATGGCTGCAGGATTGGTGATTATTTATCTAAGCTGGATTTCTCTGTGCCTAGCAGTTATAACTTGGATCAGGTTGCTGGGTTAATGTCTGGGAAAGGAATAAAGTGGTGCCAACTGTTTGTGAGAATGATGGAGGAGTTGTTGATGTTGTTTCCGTGGATGATCTGGAGAGGATTAAAGCATTTCCAAAGCTGGATGTCCTTCAGTTGGTTCCGAGGGTGATTTCATTGTTGGGCGTCAATTGGAACTAGAGAGTCTGATAAGATGGAGAGATTGGAAAAGTTGGTTAAATATGGGCTTGATGTTGTGGTCTTGGATAGTTCGCAGGGAAATTCAATATATCAACTGGACATGATAAAGTATATTAAGAGGACTTACCCTAAACTGGATGTAATTGGTGGGAATGTTGTTACTATAAAGCAAGCACAGAATTTGATTGCAGCTGGTGTTGACGGGTTGCGGGTGGGAATGGGTTCTGGCTCTATATGTACCACACAAGAAGTCTGTGCAGTGGGCCGAGGGCAGGTAGTTGTTTTTTTTTTTTGTCTTCCAGTTTTCACAACTCAGTTAAGCATAGAGTTTTGTGATTTTGAGCAGAAAGTATGAATATGCTATGTATTTGTGGATTTCTCTGAATATATTGGTTAAGATCAGAAACTTTCTGTGGCGAGGGAAACTATTTGAGTTTTGATATGGTATTTTTCTTTCTTTTTGCTGTAATCTGACAGGCAACAGCAGTATACAAGGTTTCTTCTTATGCATCAGAACATGGTATACCAGTGATAGCTGATGGTGGAATATCAAACTCTGGTCACATAGTGAAAGCTCTAACGCTAGGGGCGTCTACTGTTATGATGGGCAGTTTTTTGGCTGGAAGTGCTGAGGCTCCTGGTTCTTATGAATATCTTGAGGTTCTTTTTTAGTTCTTTATTTGGCTTGTTATACATGTGGTTTTGTAAGATGTATACTACATCTGATTATATTCTGACCCCTACCTTGATGAACATAAATATCATTGTAGAATGGTCGTCGTGTCAAGAAGTATAGAGGAATGGGCTCTCTGGAGGCCATGACAAAGGGCAGTGATCAGAGGTACCTGGGAGATGCTTCGAAACTCAAAATTGCTCAGGGTGTGGTAGGAAAAGTTGCGGACAAGGGGTCAGTGTTTAAGTTTATTCCGTACACTATGCATGCTGTGAAACAAGGGTTCCAAGATGTTGGAGCTTCTTCCATTCCCTCTGCGCATGAACTGTTGAGAAGTGACGAACTGCGGCTTGAGGTAACTAAACAAAGAAGAATACTAATTAACAGGTTTTGTTAGTTTTTGCAAAAACTACTGTAATTGTATCGCGATCCTGATTGAGAGATCTGGATGCTATTGCAATTCATAGACGGTAGATATCAGATTTTGCTATGTTACATCTCTCTCTGCATGCTGTTGTAGGTTCGCACTGGCGCTGCTCAAACAGAAGGGGGAGTTCACGGACTGGTTTCTTATGAAAAGAAGGCTTTTTGATCGGAAAGCCACCCACGAGGGAAACTGGAACGAAATGGACTTTCTTTCTTTCTTTATGCCCTGCAATGTGGTGAAATAGCGAAATGGAGAAATAAGGGGGAGAACATGTTAAAGGAGACTTGGTCTTCCCGTAGATCTTTCAAGGGCATCAGATTTGTGTCTTTTTTTTTTGTTTCCCCGAATTTATTGAAGATAAAATATTAACTTATGAGAAAGCTGGTCCGTATGTTTCTTTTTTTTTTTGCCCTCATTTGTTAAAAAAAAATAAAAATGATACGGTCAGAGTTTCTAGCGGTTATTATAAACAAAACCGACTTGGCCAAAAACGTTCATCATTAATTAAGTAGAATCAATCCTGCAGTTGATGATTTCAATCTTTTTGTTTAAATTAGTTCGGATGAGTATGGAATGATTATTTTACACAAGAATAATGATAACGAACAGTTTAGAGGCAGTGGCTTGGCTACATCGTCATATCTACTATTGGAGGACGCAGAGAAAGAGTGAATTCCATAGATCATTTGAGTAGGCTTCATATTGCCACTTAAGGAATAGTAACTTAATCCTATGTGGACCATATTTGCAATTTCAGCGTTTTTTGTTCATCTCTATCCCAAAAGATGAGAAATAAGACCTCATTCTTTTGCGAGATTATGAAAACGAGTTTATTTAATTAGCATTTTTTCTCTTTATATGTCACATACATCAATTGTTAATATCAATTTTTACATTTCTCTTACCTACTTTTTCTTTCTACTTTTTCTAATTTCAATTGATAACCAACATCAGCTACAAAATCATTTTTGTAAAAGAATGGAGCCTAATATTGTGAATCAAATGAGTCAAGAGAGGAGTTGAAGAAGGCTGCACATGGGGAAGAAAGGATGAATCAGGGAATGTAGAAGTGATTGTTAAAAATTGGGTGGCGCTTTGTATAGGAGGTGACTACTACGGTCGAGGTTTACACAAAGGGAAGAAGTGGAATGGAGGATGCGAAACGAGGTAGAGAGAAGGAGCTGAAGAGTCGAGAAAGGGCTCTAAGCAATGATCCGCACATGTGAGATGATGGTTCAAGGTGAATGAAAGAGGGATTGTTAGGTCTCAGGATGGGACAAAAGAGATAAACTATGATGATGGAAGAAGACGAAAGGAGGCAACACCTCATGAAGGAATGGAAGGACAAGTATAGAAAGCAGAGTCAGACAATGATGGTGGAGGAAGAAGATTCATTAGTTATGATCTTCATTGATAACCTCCCTAGTCGATTGTTGATGAGGAGTTACAAAGGATGCTCCTGTATCCCAGGGAGATGGAGGACATATACATTTCAAGAAAGATCCACAAGAATAACAGGCGCAGACATACATTTGTCTTTGTCCGCTTTAGGGATTGTGCTCACGCTTCCATGATTATAAAAGATGGAGGATATATACATTTCGAGAAGATTAATTAGCTATGATCTTCATTGATAACCTTCCCAAGTCGATTGTTGATGAGGAGTTACAAAGGATGCTCCTGTATCCCAAGGAGATGAAGGATATATACATTTCAAGAAAGTGTCCACGGGAATAACAAGCACATGCATACATTTGTCTATATCCGCTTTAGGGATTGTGCTCACGCTTCCATGATTACAAAAGAAGGCACACGAGATGGTTGAATTGTATGTTAGTATTGCTAAACACAACAATGAGAACCGGAAGGACATACAAGCAAAACAAACCCTAGAGCCGGAGAGCAGGCATACTTGCCCGAGGAGGTAGCAACAAGTTCACAGACTTCTTCGGGATGCTGCTCTGACACAGGAGGGCGGGGACTAGAGTTCAATTATTTTGGACCATGGAAGTGTGATATGAATTCGTGTGAAAGCCGAGGAGAGTAGAGTAATGACTGCTTCACACATTGTCAAGCATTCTCTAATGAAGGGTCGTGAATCCAAAGGAAGATAAAAAGGTGAAGATTTGAAACTCTGGCTGAATGGGAACAAAAGAGGAATACATTGGGGAAAGTAAGATTGGAAATGATATCATTAAAAGGGGGAAGGTGCAAGCCATGGCATGGGGAATCCAAATTGGTGGGCACTAAAAATTAAGGATACTAATATGGGTGGAATCATTATTACTGGACATTTGAAATTATCTATGATCATGGAACAACACATGGAGCCTAAGGTGGAGGGGCACTGTTGCTCCGATTATGTTGAATGGTTGACAAATGGGATAATCAAACTGGGGCAAAATGAGGCCCAAACACAAGACTTGGATGAGGCGGTCCAATATATAAGGTGGTGCATAATGGCAATGTTTCCCAAAGGGATCTAGGTTTTACTTGGTTCAGGAGAAGAAGATTTTTGGATCCCTAGTGGTTTTCACTTCGGGAGAAAGTGTAGGGAGGGAAGGAAGTTAAAGGAATTGATAAGGACACCCATATTGCTAAGAGTGGATTTGAGGTCGACTCCGGAAGCACAAGATGTGTAAAAAGGGGAATGGCCTTCTAAGAGAAGCATGTGCTATTGAAATATTTCAAGAAATCTTTACTAAGAAATGAAGTCCCCGTCCTAGGTTCTCGCTAGAGAAAGAAAGAATGAGAAGAATCATGAGAAGGCCATGGAGAGTATCAATATGGCTCTAGAAATTGGCTCCTTATGTGGATGATCATGATGGGTTGCTTAGAGATATCCAATCTATCTTGCAAAATGAGGATCCATTAGTAGACAAAGAGGAGATGGAATCGTTCAGTGAGTTTGAAGCTAAGATGCGGAGACAGAGAAAGAGGAAAGGTATGAAGAAATGTCATCAGGTGGAATCATGGTCTCCTAGATTAAGGAGAGGGCGAGATCCAAGTGAATCCAAGAGCAAGGACATAATAAGGAATTCAGGATAAGATATGTGTAAGATAGAAAGGGGTTAGAATATAAGGTAGTTGTACAAGAAGAAGAAGGTAAGCATAGTGATCTCGAGTAGGATGACTATGGAAAGATGTAAGGTCATGTATTTTTCTCACTATGACGGTCTTGGCGCCTAGCCTATTCATTAGTTATAAAAAATCGCTTTATTTAAACCTACTATTGGTCTATTATTCTCATGGTTCTTTTAAGGGTCACTGAAAGACTCAAAATTCATTTTTAAGCATTTCTAGCACAACACAACAAATCAACCAATTCACTAAATATAATTTTTCTATTAGGTATATGAGTGAATTATAACATGAATACTCACATACCTTCACCTCACTTTATCTGTCTTACTTGTTTTTTAGCATATTGTTTCACCAAAAGTATTTAGTATGTAAGATAATTATTTTTACAATCAAAACACTTGGTTTCTTAATTGATAAACAATGTATTATAAAACTTAGAATTGTAACTCTTGTATGCTGAATATTAAAGAGAAAAACATGTCAAGTGGTAAATATGTAGACAAATTGATAAAGAAGAAAAAATTTGACTTGTATCATACCCCACACATAAATATTTCCCTTGATTTATTTTCAACTTATTAAAGCATCACAAACAAAACTCATCAGAATGCACGAGCAGTAAGACTTAAAAACAAATAGATAACTGAACTAGAATTAGGAACACATATCATTCCTTTCTACAATGTAATGGTTGAATATTGGTAACTTGAATGAACCTTAGATCCTTTTCGTATGTCCGTATTATTTTTCAATATCTGATTAGAAAGAAGCGGTTTAGTGCCTTTTGGTAAGGATGTTCATTTTTAGCGTAGAAATCTCATTACTTAACATTAAAACCTCATCGTTACATACTCGTGACTTTAATATCAATTTAACCAGAAAAAACAACACAATATATATATAGTTCCATGATGAGCTCAATACCCTTGTAACAGCTTTAATCCAATTGATCATTTACAAGTAGATATCCAATGACTCAAATTGTGAACCAAATAGCTGGTTTAAAATCAGAGTGACGCCATTCTAAAGATTTTTTTTTTTATCAAACCGTGCCATTCACATTCCAAAATGTAAGACGTTTCTAAGTATAAGGTCATTATTAATGAAGTAAGCTACCATATGTTAGAAAAAAAAATCATTCCAATTTAAGAAAGTCATTATGCAAAGTCTTTTTCAGCTACTTAGAACAATATCCTCTGAGATGAATCTAAAAAAGTAAAACAATATATTAGGGGAAACTAGTTAATTTTTATCAGAGCATATATGTATATAAATATTACAAAACAAGACCCAATCTCTCGTTCACACTTATCATTCCCATTGTGCTTCGTGTCCTCAAGTTGAAGGGTGTAGCAAAATTTCCAACCTTCAAAAGGAAATGAAACACTTAAAAAACATACAGCTAAAGTAATGCAATGAAAGAACCAAAATGCAAACTTCCTTAGTTGCTTACAAACAAGAACATATTTCAAGACATTCTAATCCCTTGTAGGTTATGGTGGTTTTAGTAAATTCTGTCGTGTGTAGTAGGTTGTTAGTAAGAGCAAGAGAAAGGTAAGAGCGAAAACCTAAGAACTCGGGTGATGAGTTTCAATCGTAAGGTAGATCTTTTAAGGTATGGATGATGTTGAGTGTTTTTCGGTGCTTTGGTTGTAATTCCGCCTATACGGTTCTCTGGGTCTTGTGCCACCAATTATAAAAAAAAAAACTAAAACCAAAGGGAAACAAAATATAACACAACTAAACTAAATAAAGAAAGGAAAACAGCTTAGTTGTCTCCTAGTAATAGGGGTGTCCATTAGGTTCGGTTAATTCGGTTTTGGCCGAAAACCGTTATTTTTTCGGTTATTTTTGACCGAAATTATAACCGTATTTTATATTTCGGTTATACGGTTAACCGAATAGTAATTCGGTTCGGTTTTCGGTTTTGACACAGTCACTATTCGGTTAACCGTATAACCGAAATATTCTATGACTAATTGCAGACGTTATAATCTGAGTGGTTTAAGTGGTGTAATTAAAATTAAAGAAAAGAAATTAAAACCCAAAATAAACGTCGGGCTGCAAACAAATCCCGGTCGCAGTAGTATAGTGAAAATGTAAGCGACCAGATATCGAACCACGGACTAATGTACATATTATAGTACCTAAGCGTGTCACAGGAGGGGGGATTAATTGACTTGTTTTTATAAATAAAAGGAAAGATAAATAAACTAAATTAACAGATAAACTAAACGGGACTCTGGTTCAGTTAGATTAATTATCTGCTCTTTCATGCTATTCCTACTGGTTTAATTATAATTGTCTGGCAAAATTCCTTTAATTATCTTAAGGACTAAGTCATAGCCTCATAAGAACTCGTTTACCAGAAATGCTCGGTCTAATCAAGGTTCGAGCACTCTTATGTAAACGGACATTAAATTCGAGGAAATATAATTGCATCTGAAAATACTAACTCATTAAATCATAATAGAGCTTTCTCCAAATTTACGGCTTAATCAACCTATCTATTTATCACTGGTCTGATCAAAATAGACTTAGCAAGCAATTTAATAAACTCATGACATTTATTAAAAAGGCGAGAGATGAGCTTTAAGCGTAACAAACTCTTCATTAAATTAAAACCAGTAAAAACATTGCATAATTAATACAGAACATAATAATTATTCCCAAAGCGTACGTAAACTAGCCTAACATATTAAATAGATAGACAGAGACAAGAGTAATAGAAATCATCCGTAATCACTCCGGCTCACTCTGCTATTTTGTATACGTAGGCTAGAGGTGGATTTGGTGGAATGTAAAATAAATAAAATGGAGAAGGCGGAAGGAGAGAAATGAGATGGTGTGTGAATTGGAACTCCAGAGGAACCCGGAAGGAGCCTCCAGAAGGACACTCAGTAAGGAGGAATGAAGCTCGTATTTATAGAAGAAGAAGAACAGAGCAGCAGCTCATTAGCTCACTGATTGAGCTCGATGATTGCACAGGGGACAGGGCTGCATGCGTGCGTGATTTCTGGTAGGCGCCGACTGCATAAACGATAAGGCAGTCAAGTTGGAGAGCGAGTCGGCGAAGAAGATAACCGGTTGATTTCCTACACATTTACACGTGCCCGCCACTTATCTAGCGGTCTCCTCTATCTCAACCGCCCAATATGGGGCGGTTTCCTCTGTCTTGTCCGCCTCGCGGTTGCATTAGAGTTGTCCGCCTCTTAAGTGGCGGTCTTCTCTGTCTCAACCGCCTCGCGGTCTTCTGTCTCTTGTCCGCCAGCTACGGGGCGGTCGCCTCTAAGGCGTGCACACGCCCTTGTCGCGTGACTCTTCCATCTCCCTCTTTTAATCCTTTATAATGTTTGTGTTTAATTGGTGTTTTTCCTACATTTTAACACATATAATACATCAGTTAATATAACAACATAATTATAGGAAAAACCCTAGATAAGTGCGAAACATTACTAAAAATGCTACAAATTATAAGGTGATTAAACCCTAATAAGTCTATATGTTTTGCACTTATCACTAATAACACTTTGTAGATTTGTAGTTTGTTTAGTTTAGTAGTTTACGGTTGAATATTATTAGGAACTTAGGGTTAGTCTTAGTCACTCTCCTCCAATAGTCCCGTCGTCCCCGACCCTGCACATTTCTCTCCTCCCCTTGCTGATTCCTTCACGCCGACGTCGACGAACAAGCCTACCGACCCATCTCTTCTTCCTCCCCTTGCTGATTCCTTCACGTTCGTCGAACAAGGAACACATTCTCTTGCACTCTCTTCTTGTCCCACGCCAGATTTCAGTTCGAAGTTCAAACAGGGTAAGATTTGCTCCTTTGTGATTTATGTTAGTGGTTTCGAAAATAAATTCGAATCTGACTTACTCCTCTTCGTTCCCTTTTTCCTTTGCAAGTTTGGGAACCAAAATCTGAAAAAAAAAAACGGTGGTGGTCTTCTCTTCTAGTTTGAATCGGAACAAAGAGGTAAGAGTGGGTTTTTTTTCGGTTTTCTTCTCCGAGTTCCTTCATTTGCTCAATCTTACTTCTCTTCATTCTTTTCTTTGTCTCGTATATGGAAACGGAACAGAAGCTTTGGTTTCCTTGTCAAGATTTGACAAACTTGAGGAAAAACCGAGAGAACCCTAGCCGGTTTGGGTAAGTGAATTCGATTAAATTCTCTTAACATTTAACCCTTATCTGCAACAAAATTTCCCGATCTAATGCAAGCCCTAACATGTCCTTTTGTTTCAAACAGAACCGAGAGTTGGGGAGTTATTGTTATGTTTGAAAATCTAAGGTTTTTGTTTTGGAGGTCTCAAAATTCAGATTAACTTAGGGTTATTGTTGTGTTCGAATTTAGGGCTCTATGTTGAGTGGTTTGGGATTTTGGAATTTAAGGTTTGTGATGGTTGTGATTGTGTGGAAATGGAAGTTAAGGTTTATCTATAATCACATTATGATTAGCTTTGTGTTAACAGTTTTTTTATTTGTGTTCAAGTCACTTTTTGGAACATTATTGTTTTGAATCACTAGAATTTTAATTAGGTTATTAACCCAAACAAGCTCTGAATTTATTGTATGCATATATTTTTATATTACAATTAAAAATTTGAGTATCTATTACTTTCTGAAGTGTTACTGAAACTCACTTGAAAGCTGGATTTTACTTTTATTATATATATATATATACTAGTGTGTCTGATTCATTAAGCTTTAATATCTGTTGTGATTGGTGGAAATCAGATTTAATAGCAGAAATCTACTGCAACAAACAAGAGTTCTCCATCTCTAATATCTGTTGTGATTTGTGATTTCTTAATTTCTTTTTGCTCATTTTTGCTGTAGATGGAATCTACTAGTGGAATCTCCCTTTGCTAGATGTGTGCTAAAACTGAAAGTATTCTCTGCAACTAGCTAGCTGGTTGTGGCAGAGTTTGATATTAACTATAAGTCTATAGTAGAAGTAAAAAAGTAGAAAACTGAAAGTACCAAATGTGGTAGTATAATTATTAATTGGTTGGTTACCCATGATCATTAGTTGCAGTTTTTTTAGCTAGACTCCATGTATTTAACTAATTGAGATATCGCTTTATTTATATACTATACATATCATAGTAATCTATAGTAGAATTAATAACAGTATATTGTTTTACTTTTCAGGACCTTTTCCCTGACTCGTCGTCTTCGACTGAACTCTGCCCTGGAGACTGGAGTAGTCTCGACTCTTCCCGATTCCCGGCTGTCTACGCCTCTAAAGGAACTCCAGTCCAGAGCCGGTAATACTCGAACTCCCTTCAGTTATCTCTGTTCTATTTGATTTATTTTGTTGCACCATGACATGAGAAGCACTACACCGGTAGTTGAACCCTATGCTTTATTATGGTCGACTTCAAGTTCCAACCATATATATGAAGTCAAATTTTCTAATACATTCTTATAGGTCTGCAGGTACAAAGATGTTTATTTTTTTGAAGTTTATTTTCAGTTTTTTTGTAAATAAATCAAACTTAAGCAACTGATCTTATTATCAATAACATAAAGCTCATGTCATTTCTGTAGATGGAATCTACTAGTGGAAACCCAAATGCTATAAGAGAATCAGTGTCATCACGCACCCCGCCCAATCCTAATGATGCCACATCCGGTTCTGGACTCCCAAATCATCCAACTGATACTCAGACTGATTTAGAAGGAGCATCAGCTTCAGTACCAGCTAGGGGAACTATGCCAAAAAAGAGAAAACCGATGAAACCAAGGTCGGATGTGTGGCAACATTTCACCAAGGTAACTGATGCTCCTGCAGTTTTATGTACACGTCCCTCTTGTTTCCTTTTCAGGTTCTTTGTTTTCATCTGGTAAACTACTACTCTGGTGCATCCATCGCCCTGGGTGCAGGCATAGCAAGTTCTTGTAAGTTACAAGCTATCCATTATTCCTCATCTATCTTCTTCTTCTAGTATAAATTCAAGCGTGTAAGTTTTTGGTACAGTCTTGTTTTGCTAGTTTAATAAGCTTGGATCATATATTGTTCAATTTGAGAAACTCCAGAAATTCTATCAGGATGTATATATCTTGCCTGGTTTTTACTGCTATCATAAGATGTTTTTTCAAGAGTTTTTCCTTGAACATGATTATATTTTGAAGTTTCTTTCTTCACTGTTCTTGGGAATTGACTGCTACTGAGAATCTGGAATGATAAGGTTACTTCTTGAATAGCTATATTTTTGTTCAGCAGGTTTACCTTCGAAAGCTATACAGTCCGTAACAACCTTCAAAACTTACATTCTAAAAAAAAACTGCTACTAAATTAAAGATCACTCTTGCTTCTGCTTTGCTAATCTTTGCTGGTATATATGAAGCATGTTTCAGCAGTTCATTTTTGCTAGGATTTATGGTCTTGAATCTTAATTATACGGGTCTTTTGTCTTTTGCCTTTGTCACCTTTTTGTGGGATGAAAGTTTGTACATGTACTAGCTGGCTGAAGCGCATAATATCATAATTAAGTAGTCATGGTAAATACTGCTCTTTTCATGTTATATTTATGAGTGGAATTAATTTGTTGTGCTCTTTTCTTGTATGGTGTTGTTTCAGACTAGAAATTTTTGTGAGCAGCTCTACAATTGTGGAAGGAAGATGATTGATGTTGTCTTGCTGACTTGCTTTGGAGGAAGAGATGATGGAAGTGAGACTACTACTAGTTGATCTTGAGAGTTGAGACTTGAGAGAATGTTCAATGTTTAATTAGACTTCACCTTGTAAAAGAAACAAATCAATTACTTTTTTTGGTAGATAGTCATGTGACTTAGATGATTTGAAGTCAAATTCCCCATTTCTGGCTTTAACAGCCATTGCAATGTGCTGCTGTGCAGCAATTACATTAATATGCCTATTTTTAGGATAATTCGGTTTTAATTATATAATTTCGGTTTTTTTCGGTTTATGCGGTTATTCGGTTGGCCAAATAACCGAATATAAATTCGGTTCGGTTTTCGGTTATGCGGTCATCTAAAATTTTGGTTTTCGGTTAAATCGGTTTTCGGTTAGTTCGGTTATTTGGATGTAATTCGGTTAATTCGGTTATAACCGAATTAACCGAAAAAACTGAACGGTTTTAAACAATTCGGTTTTCGGTTAACCGAATAAACCGAATAGACACCCCTACCTAGTAAGCTCCTTTTTTTTATTGCTAGATTGAGCAAAGGGGACTTAGAGGGAAGGGAGGCATTGCATTGTGTACCCATTAGATTCATTCCCATAATCTATAGGGTTTGTATTTTGGGTATAACGGATGCATGGGACTTAGAGGTAGAGGCCATTTTTAATACTAATTCTCTTAGAATGGGAGTGGTAGACAAAAAAAAAATACTATATCTCGTCCTACAATTTATCTATAGATTTTTGTATATCTAGTTTCGCCTCCATTTTGGGCATTAACTTCTCATCAACCTCATTTTTTTAACTAAGGGGGCGTTCACTTTGAGATGAGGAAAACAGAATGGAATCAGGAAACAGAATGGAAAGGAAAGGAAAGGAATTTCCCCCAATCAAAAGTCTGTTTGGTTTCGACTCAGAAACGGAATAGAACTCCCTATGATTCCCTTTGTTATTGTTTGGTTTTGAACATGGGAATCATCCGTTTTTCTGAAAATTATTCTTATTTAATTCGATAGTAATATTCTCTTCATTTCAAAATGTAATCATTCCAGCGTATCTAATCATTTTTAAAATGTAAGTTATTCCATATTTTCTCACAATACCCCATATATATTAATTATATTTTTTTTAAATTGTTTTAAAAAATTACGAGACAACTATATGTTTTTTACCATTTTCAAAATTAGATAATATTCACTTTTAATGTAAAAAATAATATGATAAGTTGGAATCTAGTATTAGTTTAAATAGTAAAATAAATTATTATTATATTTGCAAAATATTTTTGTTGCAAAAAACAAGATTCTTAATGAAATATTATTATTTTTATATTTGAGTGCGACTATAATTTAGGAAGTTTTAATATTTTTTAACCGTCATAGAATGGTGGTGGCTCTCATCTGTGTGGAGGAAAATAATTATTGGGAGGAAAGAGAGGAAAAATAATTATTTGTTTAGAGAAAAAATAATTATTTGTATGGTGACTCACACTTTTTTTGGAAAAATATTATTTATAGAGGAAAGAGAGGAAGCCGGAGGAAAACGGACAAGTTTTCCAAGGGGTTCTGCAGGGGATAGAGAAGATGGGTTTTGGGGGTTTAAAAAAGAAATTATTAAAAAGTGTAAACAAATAATATCAAAAGGAATAACACCATTTCCGTTTCCTTGTTAACCCAAAGTAAACAACCCCTAAAGATCTTGGATTCGAGCCCTAGAAATATGAAGTCCGCTTGAGAGAAAGTCTTACTACCCCCAACAAGGGTCCCACCTCGAGAGCTACAAGGAACCCGCATACCTTATTAAAAAAAAAACTAATTTCACATAAAGTGAGAAAGAATATAAGATATAGGATAAAATACAATAATATATAAAAACCAAGACATTGATCATATTATTGCAAAGCGAAATACAACTAGCCCTTTGTTTCATAAAGCCACCAAATGGTTAGTTTGACTAATTCTCCAAATGTAGGGTCTTTCTCCGCCAAAAAGTTATACTCCCTCCGTCCTGAATTGACCGTCCTGTTTATTTGGACATGTCGTTTGACTTCAATTTTTAACATATAAGATAAAATTAATTTTGAAAATTTAAATTTTGCATATGATTCCTTACATGATAAAAATATGTTGTAAAAGTTAGTTTTATAAAATTATTTTATCTTATATGCTTAATATTGAAGTGAAAAAACTTAGCATAAAGCAAACAGGACAGTCAATTTAGGACGGAGGGTGTATAAAATTACAAAATAATGCAAACTTATCAAAATACTAAAAAAAAATCTTTCAAAAACAACCACCATACATACCACTCTTCATTATTCTTCTTCTACCACTTTATTGAGAACTATTGCAATCTAATAAAAGAACGAAGACTTCAGACCGTCTACAAATTTTATAAATCTAATTCAAAGATGAGTGCCCCATGATAGTAAGTTAAGGTTGTATTGCAGTGAAATTTCATTAGTAAGTTTTCAAATACTTAGAAAAAACCACGTGGGATCTCTCATTATCAGCAAAAATCAAGGTCCCAACACCACCACTATCACATAGTCGCCAACTCAACATAAGACAAACTCCAGATCTAGTTAAACTTGCTACGAGTTCAAAATCATTTGCTAAATTTATCGGCCTACCAACTTATCCGACATTAGTATTTGTTTACGTACTCAATTGTGTCCCATTGATTCCGACTGAATCATTTATGAAATGAATAATAGCCGTTATTCATACTTATTATAAATTGAGCAATAATTACTAGAGGCACAAGCCAAATACACCATGAAATCATACATACCTATCCTTAAACTTAGCCTGCGTTCGATATCCGCGGCAATTTTCCAAGGTAGGGTATAGGTTTTTTCATAGATGTTGATATAGTTAACCAATGTGGGTTAACTATGCTAACTTTTTGTAAGCCATATTATAAGAAGTCCAATCATTATTTGACACTTGTCATGTGTTCTACAAGAATATGAATCTATGGGGCAATGTGTATAATATCAAGGAAGGCAATATAAAGTTTGCCACCAAACAGATATCAACGCGGCGAGCTGATTGTACTATCAACCGGGGCGAGTATATACTGGTCGCCTTATTAGTTTAGTATCATGGAGGCGACTTTTGGATGTTTAATAAGAAAATTTACGCAATTCTTTCTGCGCTTGCATTATTACGAGCTTCTCCACTTTATTCCGCCACTATACCGAGTCGTCTCCTATTCCCTCATTCTCCATCACGGTTTGTTTCTACTCTAAGCTCCATCTCTATCAATCTACTCTTCTTAAATTTGGGGGCAAAATTTGAAAATTGGGGTTCCATCTCTCATCTCTATCAATCCACTCTACCGAGTCGTCTACATCTCTTTAGTCACAGTAACCAAGTAATTTGACGATATTTGGGTGGTGATGAAGCTCACTACAGATTCTAATTCCATCCTGAATTCCCGGTTCAAACCGCTCGCTATATGCACTGTTGTAGACTTCAACCGCTGCCAATGAATTTGAGTCTGAAAACCGAGCGAGGTAAACTGTAGTGAATCCACCTTCCGCGATCACTTCCGAGAAGTTTCCAGTTATCTTCTCAATCTCATCCCACGCTCAATATGTGTTACCGGAGTCAACAATTCGATCTTCCCTATCTGTACTGTCCTGAATGTAGGACTTAAGCGAAATCCAGGTATGAACCAACTATTAACAGACCTTAATATTTTGTTGTTTGGTTGGTGGATATTCTCACATGCATTTTCCGGGTTCCCACTAGTTTAGGGCAAATAAGTACTTCATGAGTTTGATTTGTGATGTAGTTAACATTGTTTTGAAATCATGATTTAATTTATGAATGTATGGCATCTTTTCCTCTTTCTATCTGTACTTCATTTAGTAATGTAATCAGATTGAATTGAAGTCATTCCCGGTGGCAGTGTGGCAACTGAGACCATCAACCCGTTTAATTTGCTTAGGTAAAGTGCCAGATTAAATACTTACTAGCTATTTCAAAACCCAACATAACCAGCCTGTCTCACCTTGTGAAATACAAAAAAATAGTAATGTAATTCTTGCTGTTTCTGAATCTAAACACTATGCTGATAGCACATTGAAAAATTATTCAAATATTTGTGATTCCTTAGCTTCTAAAAACTAGGATCCTACAATGGTGTCTATTAGTTTCAGAGTCAGTAATTGCGCTTGTTAGATGGTTGATTAGAAAATACTGCTGCTAGATTCTGTTGGTTTTGGTCTCTCTTTCTCCGTTCGGGCTATCCTATTATAAAACTCTAAAAAGTCTGTTGTGAGCCCATTTAGAAACTCTTACCATTTGAAGTTCTGCCAAATGTATTGTCTTTTGTCTATGTACTTTTTTTTCACGCTAAACCATCTTAACTAAGATCTGTATCACTTGCAGCTGTAACTAAGGAACTATGGTGAGACTCAGTGTGCTTAATGATGCTCTGAAGAGCATGTACAATGCTGAGAAGAGAGGAAAGTGTCAGGTCTTGATCAGACCTTCATCAAAGGTCATATCAAGTTTTTACTGGTTATGCAAAAGCATGGTATGAACTCCCATCATTCGAATTATGGATTAGTTTTCTTTTTATTGGCTTTCGATGGTGTTCCTGGTTTAGTTATATGCTTCATTTTTTTGTCACTTCAGGATACATGAGTGAGTTTGAGTATGTTGATGATCTCAGATCTGGAAAGATTGTAGTTGAGCTGAATGGGAGACTCAACAAGTGTGGAGTCATCAGTCCTTCTTTTGATGTGGGTGTCAAAGAAATAGAATCATGATCTGCTAGGTTGTTGCCGTCAAGACAGGTTAGAACACTCTTGCGATAAATAAGTTGTTTGTCACACTGTCAATGGCTCAAATTCTCGCCAGCTGAGCGTGTCTTGCCTTTGGTTGCAAGGTACCAGTTCAAGATCATGAGATGAAACAAACCACTGCTCTAGGCTTTTGTTTTTTACTAGGTTTTGCATTCTTCTATTCTGAAATAGTTGTATGTTTTTGTCAGCAGTGCCTCTAACATAACTAGGCAATGCTAAACTGAACCTTAATTCTAAATAGCTCTAACAAATTTTCTGCACCATGTGAATGTTGAAGGGTGACAGTAACAAGTGCCAGAACATCTGACCCTAATCATAGTACTGTTTTTTTTTTTTTGATAATTACTATTCATAGTACTGTTGATCCAATGCTTGTACTATGTTTAAGTGTACTACATTGTAGTTTTTATTAATAATTGATGTATTTTTTGTTTTTTTTCGTAAAAAATAGCAAAAATTATTGTATGGTTGTACCGTGAACATGATAGATTTTCTTTTGCTGTACGTAAATGAATTGTCGTCAAGTGGAAATCAATTAAAACTTTTTTCCTCAAAAAAAAAAATAAAAACTTTTCAAATCGTCCGTGATACCGACATCTGTGTAATTTTGGGTATGTGGGCGCACTGATGAATTGTGTTGTGTGGTCCAGCTCCAGCAGAGATGGTCTATCAAGATTACTTCAAACTCGAACTCAGCTTTCTCATCATTCACTCTGCTGCTCTACTATACTATATTCAGTCATCTTCTTTTGTTGTATTCCATACTATAACTGCCACTGTCATGTGATGTGATGATTCACTATATTCGGGTTATAATTGTGTGTGTGCAGATCCATTATCAGAGCAAAGAAGTTCATCCGTATACGTACCTAGAGATGAACAGTTTTCTGATGTGAAACAGATAACATTTTCCGCCAAGACATTTTATTCACTAGTAATTTTTTTTGCGTTGCTTGATACTCTGACTTGGTTGCCTTGTTGTTATTTATGTATCTTGTTTCTTCTTGAGTGTGTGTTCTTATTCCGGTCCTTGCATGTGATTGACTACTTTCAACTGTAATTTCTAAGACAACTGATCACTCAATTAGTTTGCTACCTTTCAGCTCTGTGAAAACTCCAATGAGTCTAGCTATCTTGTCTTTGTTACAACAAATATAACTCAGGCTGTCAATGAAGGACGAGTGAAGGACCATGCCAGAACAACGTGCTTTGATTTGGAGAGGAGTACAAGCCCGCTAAAGGCTCTAGGTTCCCTTAAAAGAGCATAACAGATGACAAAAGAAGCTATGGAGAACGAAGCCAACATTAGAAAAAAAATCTCAGCACAAATGCTAAGCTGTTCAGCTAGATAACAGGTTGATTTTTTAAATATGCTGTATTGTATTGTGATTTTCCTATGTACAAATGCGGTGGTTGAATAATTGGCCTTGTTTCTATTTGTAACTAGTGGTTAAAGATGAGTATATAGAGACTTTTTGCTTCTTTTAAAAGATCTCTGGACTAATCATCAAATGAAACTCATCAAAGAAGGTGTTGTTTGTTGAAGTTCTGATTTTTTTTTTCTCGATCTAGGAGTATCATGACCTATTAATTAGATGAAATCAGAAAAGACCTCTACCCTGTGAGTGTCTTCCTTTCGATCGTATATTTTTTCTTTCTTTTCTTTTGTTGTACTCTTTTATGAACATCTTGCAGTACAAAAACTGAATCCGCGTTTAACTAAAAATTGATGTTTGTCCTTTTGCTGGCATTAAGCATGCAGCAGCTATACAGAATCAGCACATACTGTTTCCTCGGACGTAAGTTGCTTCTTAAGCCTTCACTATTTCATCTTCCACGCATCAATCAGTCCCTTGATTTCTGTGTGAAATGTGAACATTTCTAATAAAAATTTGAATGTAAAATTTGAATCAACAGGTCATTTCAAGTATGAGAGCTAAGATGGCAGAAGAAGCCAACAGTGCTGGGACTGGGAGCAGTACCTTCTTGCTCGATGACGATTCAAGGTTCATATATTGGCCATCCCGCATAATTTTGTTCTATATATATTCACTTGTCACTTATGAGCGTGCCTCTAAAATTCACTTAAAATATAAACAAAATGTAGTGTCCAGTTGAAGTTTATTAAGAGATTTGTATGCATGCATTGGATTGTATCTCAATAAATCTGTAGTTTACCATAGACTGTTTAATATCTTGGTTTCCTCGTTCTGTAATGTAAATGTCCAGCTGGAGTTTATTGAGAGATTTTTGTAACCAGACTTGGTAGTGGTGTAATTTGAGTATCATGTACAGAAGATCGGATTGTGAACCTATGGGCTCATTTCGCCAAGAAATTCGGGTTTCTACCCATGTTTGAGGGTGGATCCACTAACTGCAGTGCAGTAATATGTCATTCGAACTTAGCCTTGTCTGTTTTCTACTTTTTTTTATTTTTATGAATATTAGTTAAACACATATAAAATGGTACCTAGTTAGTTTCAGGCACCAGATTGGTACTGGCTGTTTACGTGCTTTGATTGATTTTATTTTATTTTCTTTTAAAAACATCATTGAGGGCAACAAAAGTCGCCCTGATAGAAACTCAAGGGGCGACCACTAACATAACTCGCCTCCATTGAGTGAGATCAAAGAAGGCTGCCCCCATTGATTTCAGCAAAGGGGGCGACTAAACAAGTCGTCGCCATAGAATGCAGTCAAACTGCAATGTCTTACCTCACCTCTATTGACGTCAATCAAAGAGGGTGAGTTTTCAAACTTGCCTCTGTTGACGTAAATCAACGGGGTGAAGCATTAGGTCGCCCCTCTTGATCATCGATCAAACAAAGCAATAATATTGCTTCCTCTGTGTCAGGTCAAAGAGGGCGACTTTAATTGCCCTCATAGATATTATCAACCAGGGCAAGTTAAATTGGTTTCAGAGGTAACTTTGGGGGCAATTATTTACTCGCCCTTATAGTTTAACAAGACAAGTTATTGGTCTATCAGGACAATAAAAGTTGCCCTCATAGATCTAATATGTTGTAGTGTTTTAAGAAGAGATTAAAGTTTCAATTGCCTGTATCGAACACTCTCTTCCAAAAACTACTTTACATGATCTGCACCTAAACATTCCTCACTATTTGCTCTTTCTAGCTCTTTCTACGCTCTTTCATTACACTTGAGGTTCCTAACACGAGAAAACTATCAAATCCCAGTTTGGCTTTCTTCATACGCTGTTTCTTCATGGAAAAAGCTTTCCCTTTACTTACCTTTTGTCGAGCGGTATGATGGTTTACACAATAACTGAACCACCAAGCCGCAAACTAACCCATCTTTACCAGAATGAATCATCTTACATCCATATTCAGAACTTATGCACTTAAACCAAACAATCTTTTTTTTTCGGAAAATTACGGGATGTCTCTTGAAAGTTTGTTAGTTCAAAAATTATCACAATTTACTAACACAAAAATAATTTAAATTCGTCAAATAACATAAGTTGTTAACCTAAAACATTTTAAGATAAAAGTACATTTTCTTATTAATAAACTTAGTTCTCATTGTACCATAATAAAGTTTTTAAGTCACAATATACCACAAAATTAATAAAATTAAAAATGATTAAAAAAAATTAAAATTTAAGTTTATTGATATATTGGCTTAAAATTGTATAAAATAAAAAAATACATATATATATCATATTCTAAACAAATAAAAATTATAAAAAGTACATTGTATTGTATAGAAACTACAAACTGAATTATAAGTATATAAAAAAATAATAAAGCTAATGAAAATTAATTATTTTCTTATAATATTTATTTATATATTTTAAATAAAACTTATAATATTCAAATAATGCATTATATTCTTACAATTTGTATATTACTAAATTAGAGAAGATTATAAAATTGTATTTTATCTATAGTTTTCAAATTTTAATTAATTTATACATAATATAAATTATATTGGAAATATTGAAATTTTCATTCTCCTTGCTTCCTAATTTTAATTTTGTATTATCAATTTATTAGAATAGAATCGTCTTAGTGAATAAAATTTATAACATTAGACCCTAAATAAGAAAACGAAGAGAAAGAAATTTTTTTCTACAATAATATTTCACATATAGTAAAATTTAAAAAATCTACATAATATTTTATAAATTTGTAATTTTATTTAATTTATTATATATCAATTGTACAAATATAATGCATTATTTGGATGTTATAAACTTTACTTAGAATATATAAAGTAATATTATTAAAAAGTTAATTTTTTTATTCTCCTTACTATGTTTGCATATTTTTATAAACTTTATGACTTCTATATAATACATTATACAATTTATACTTTTTACGCTTTTTATTTTTTATAATTATATGTGTGTATTTTTTGTATACAATTTTAGTCAATATATTAATAAACTTGATAGTTTTTTAATTGTTTATATATATTTATTCATTATTGTGAAATTTTATTTATTAAAAACATTAATGTGGTATTATGAGAACTACGTTTATAAAAATTTAAGCTATTTTGGTCTTAAAATATTCAGGGTTAAACAATCTTTTTTTATTGATACCAACTATGGTAATCTGTTAATTATCAAAATTTTAAGTGGTATCCTAAACAATTTCCTTTTTTTAATCAGATAAACTAAACAATCTTTTAAACTAAACTAATATTAATATATATAGAGAATACCACCACTCTAGGATAGCCGATTTAGTGGAGGTGAAGTAGTGGAGAAATTGATCCCGTGTTCAAATCCTCGTAACCACCCTTTCTCGGTGGCGTTTGTCACATAGGCTATTGTGTCAGCTTTAGGGTTTATCCAAATCTAGACTTGTCAAACTTGGTCATCCATCAACTCTCACAACTAAATCTAACATGAGTGGCGGACCCAGAAATCAAATCTTATGAGGTCTAAATTTTTTCTGACATTAATATATAATAAATTTGAAGGTATTATATAAATGTGGGGTCATAATTTTTTTAGCATTAATATATATATATATTAAATTTTAAGGTATTATTTGAATTTTACATAAGTAGGTAGTATTTGTAAATTAGACTCTTTTTTAAATAGTTAAACATGAGGTTAGATTTTAACATGAGATCAAAGTAGTAATTTTGTTTCATAACATTAAAAATCTAAAAAATAGGTCGACAATAATTGAACTTCCAACCTCACATATAGGAACATGTCTCGTCCACTAAATTATTAAAAATTTCAATATTTTACTTAATTTTATTTTATTAAAACTATACTTTAAAAAATTATTTTTACATTATCAGAAAAGCTATGGGGCTCAGGACCCCACCAGACCCCGCCTCGGTCCGTCCCTGTCTAACGTGCTGGATCATAGAACTCTTTTATTTTCCTTTTTTGATATATTCAATTATGGTTTGTGAACAAAAGAACACGTCATTTCATTTGACTTCTTTTAATTATTTTATACACAAAGACCATGTCTTTTGTGACTTCTATCTTCCCAAGTTTCATGTGCACATCTATATCTGTTCGTTTGTGGAAATCGTGAGTGAGAAGAAACGGAGTTGATCGAACGCAAAAGCGAGAACAAAATTAATTTACGGGAGGAAGAAGTCGAGAGAGATTTCATAGTTAAAGAAAGTGGTCAATGTTCGCTTTTGAAGAATAACCCAAAGGGTTATTATATACAAGTATGCAGAATTCTAATAAGGAAACTAAATCTAAAGGGAGAGTCTTGGCTAAAGCTCACTGTAGCCAACTGGCTACACCCACCCTACGCCGTGTGTTTGGTTTTTTTTTTTTTTAATACACACCCGACGCTTTTGGTTTTTTTGGTTTTTTAATTTTTTCCTTTTTTAGATAAATTTGAAATTGTTTTAACTTTTAATATATAAGTCCAAAATGGAAAAAAATTATATCATTGTTCATCTAAATTCGAGCTCTTCAAAACAAGATCAGTCATGAATATATTTTGACAACTTTAAAAAAATAATTTTTACATGTATAGAACACAGAACGTAAAAAAAAAACTTGTACAGATTGTCATACAAACCTGTACAAATGTTCACTAAAACATGTACATCCTCACGTAAAAACATGTACATCCTCGCATTAAAAACATATGATAGGCATATAAACCTGTACAAATAATTAAATATGTACTTCCTTAAATTAAAACATGTACATATAAGGAAGAACACTTGTACAGACGGTCATACAAACATGTACAGATGTTCATTAAAACATATTCATTCTCATAATTGAACATGTACATTCTCACATTTGAACATGTACATCGTCACATTAAAACATGTACATTATCACATTAAAATATGTACATTCTCACATTAAAGTATATAACGGCTTCCAAATAGATTACCCTAACCCCACACACCCTAAAACCCACCCTAGGAAAGCTAAAAAACGTCGAAGACATTTTTACGGTTTGTAGTGGTGGGTTTAGGGTCTACCCGCGACCACAAACCCTAAAAACCTGTCAAGTTAGTTGCTACAATATAAAGTACGGAATAAATTCCAAATAGATTACCCTACCCCCAAAACACCCAAAACCCACCCTAGGAAAGCTAAAACGTCGAAGGCATTTTTAGGGTTTGTAGTGGGCGGGTTTAGGGTCTAACGACCCTAAACCCGCTACCACAAACCCTAAAAACCTGTCGAGTTAGTTACTATAATATAAAGTACAGAACAAATTCCAAATAGATTACCCTACCCCCAAAACACCCCAAACCCACCATAGGAAAGTTAAAAACGTCAAATTCACCACTTATAATCATAATATCAATTTTGATGAATCATAATATAAACTTAATGAATCATATTATCATTTCAGTGTATCATCACATACATGAAAAAATATATTTTTTTAAAAGATGTCAAAATATATCCATGATTGGTCTTATTTTGAAGAGTTTGAATTTATATGACCAGTGATATAATTTTTTTATTTTGGACCTATATATTAAAAGTTATAATAATTTAAAGGTTTTGTGATAAAAAAGAAAAAAAAATCTTTTTTAAAAAAAAAAAAAATGAATACACACGCGTACCTTATTCTGTTACGATTACACAAACGTCTCCGATGTTCAGAAATCGTAAAAAAATGAAAAAAAAATTGACGCGTGCTCAGAAATAATGAAAGAAAAAGGAAAAAATGAAGAAAAAAAAAAAAGTCGAGCGCGCGTACCTGATGTAGGCATCACTAGATACAGTCGGGGTAGCCAAGAATTTGCGAAATCTAAATAAGAGGAAAGTGGTCAAAAAGATCAAAATATTTAGAGAAATCCTAATTATTAATTATCCTAATAAGAGGAAAGTTATAACAAAAAAATTAGACCAGAATATCTCGAGAAATCATAATTATTAATTATCCTAATTCCCAACCCCCACATGGCATCACCTCCATAATTAATTTCATTGCTGTCGGCTACTCGCACCACTGCGCAATATAATCAATTTCTTTGCTCGCTCGATTTCCGACACTGGTCTGTACTCAATATGCGCCAAAGCCGAACTATCACAATCACACCGTCCCGTCCTCAATTAGGTGTTATGCTTTTAATCTCAACTTTTAAATTGCCATATATTAAGTACAGATCTCTCCTGAATGAATGAACACTTTAACTTTTAGTAAACTTGGATCATTCATGTTCTTGTTGTGTATTAGTGAGGTAACTCACATTTTTATTTGGTTTATCTGATTGGTATCTTTTTTTTTCAGAATACAGAAGAGAAATTAGATATCTCATTTTTATTACAATTATAGGTATACTTGACATTCTTACTAGTTTTCCTTTCAGTTTTTTCTCCACTTTTAACTGAGAATAATACCGTTTAATCTTTTGATTATTAATATTAGGTCTGTATGGAGGAGGATGCTTCATTGATCTCATTTATGCCAATAACTATGTCTTAAAATGTAACTGATGAAATAAATCATTAGGAGGTTGAGGACTTTGAGGTCATTTATACAAGTGTGGATGTTAAGAAAAGGAAAACACACTCTTCGGTATGGGCTGATTTTTCACTCATCAAAGTGAATGAAGAAGACAAAATTATCCGGGGTATGTTTTAAATGTTTAATGCCAAAAGCGTTGGTGGAACTTCAAATTTGAAACGGCATATTGGTGCCTTGTTATGTAAAAAAATCAAAGGATGGCCATCTACAATCTCTTGGATGTGGAACGGAGTTTGAAGATAACCCTTCTGGCTAAGGCCATTATTTGTCATGGTTATCCTTTCTCATGGGTAGAACTAGGGGTGTGCAAACGGTTAGAACGGATATCAGTTAATCGAAGTTTGGAAAAAAAAATACGATGTTCGGTTATTTCGACTATAACCGTTTTAACCGAAATTAATAATAATATCTGTTTTAATCGATAACCGTTTTACCCGTTAACCATTTTACAAACTATACTGATATTCATTAACCGCCCCATAACCGAAAATTTTAAATTAATCGAAATAACCGAACATTTGAACATAACCGAAATAACGATTTTTCTATCATAACCGAAATAACCGTATTTTCTATCATAACCGAAGTAACCGTATTTTATAACATAAATGAAATAATCAAACTAAAATAACAGCATCCGGTAATTCATCACGCCTGATGCACGAAACCATGAGCAGCAGATGCATCAAACTAAAATAACAACATCTACCCATTCTTACTGGTTAAAATATAAGGATAAAAAAATATATTTTTTTTTAAAAAAAACTTCAGTTATTACGGATAACCGAAGTTTGAGGTTTAATATCATTAACCGCCCCGTTTTAAAGTACGGATATCCGTTTTAAGCGAAATAACCGAACTTTTGTAAAACGGTTGAAAAAACGGTGATCGAATAAAAAAAAACGTTTATTTCGGTTATCCATTCTAATCGCCCCGTTTGCTCACCCCTAGGTAGAACATAAAGGAGTTAGAGAAAATTCGTAGCTTTTTGAATGCTTCATGCAAACATATTTCAAGGAATGCTAATAAGGTTGATTGTGTGAAGATGCCTGCTAGTCTGAAGCAACAACTAAAGAATGAATTGGAAAACTCATGTGCTAGGATTTGTTTTACTAGTGATGCATGGACTTCTTGCACATTAGAGTGGTATCTTTCTTTCACAGCACATTATGTTGACAAGAACTGAAAATTAAAGAGCGGAATTTGAATTTTCATCACCATCGTCCTCTTCATATTGGTGATAACATATCTGAAGAGATTGTTGCTATCTTGAAGGAGTGGGGTATTCTAGATAAAGTATTTACAATGACTTGGACAATGCTTCAACTATGGATCAGGTGGTAAGAAATATGGAAGATGAACTGCTGGATCAAAATATGTTGCTTGCTAATGGGGAATACTTGCATGTAAGAAGTGTTGTCATATCCTAAATTTGATAGTTGGAGATGGCTTGAAACACATTAAATGATTTGTGGTCAAAGTAAGAGAAAGTGTCAGATATGTTAAGAGCTTTAAGGCACGAAAGGTGAAGTTTGTTCAGTGTGCTCAAATGGTGAATATTGACACCAAAAAGTAGGGGCGGATGTAGGGGGGCTAAGGGGGCTCCAGCTCGCACGAAATTTTTGAAAATTTGTCAATTGCTCTTATAAATTTTTGAAAAAATATATAAAATAACATAGTTTTAAAGAATGATAGTGTCAAAAACAAATTTTCTGGGTCCGCTACTACCAAAAAGGGTTTATGGTCTGATGTATCTACAAGGTGGAATTCTATTTTTCATATGCTTGATTGTCCTTTATATTACCGATAAGATTTTGACAGATCAAAGAGAGAACAAGAAAGGTTATGTGTATGGGCTCACTGTGGAGGAGTGGGGAAAGACCAAGAATGTTCATCATGTGTTTCAACCAATTTATGAAATCACAAATTTGCTATCTGAAGTAAATATCCAACTTCCAATTTATATTGTGTCTCTGTTTGAAGGATTGAGAAGCAAATTGGTGAGCTGATCATGGATCAAGCTGTAGACATCCAACTAATAGGAAAGAACATAAAGTTTAATGTTGATAAATATTAAAGTTAATATAGTCCATTGCTTTCATTTGTTATTATGTTGGATGCTCGATGGAAGTCAAGCTTTGTCTGACATGCATTACAACATGTTCTTGGTGAGGCAAATGGATATGTGAAGTACCAAAATATCTTTCAAATTTCTCTTCTATTTATTATTCATGTTATCATAAGCAAGGTAAATCTTTGAATGAACAGAATGAGAACGAATTCATGACGCTACGGAGGAAGAAGAGATAATGGTGAATGTTTTGATCTTCTATTTTATGTAATTAATTAATCATAATTATTTTAACAACAGCTTTCCATTCTAAAATTTGTTTACTGGAAATGCAGCAATTCTTGCATGAGGAATTGTGTTTAGTCAATAAGAACTTGATACATATTTTAGTGAGCCTATCATTAATATCTTCGACTTGGGACATTTTGGTGTTTTGGAAATAGCATGAAATACTCGATTCCCAAATCTTGCTTCAATGGGAAGAGACATTCTTAGTGTACCTTTCACCGCAGTTGCCTCTAAATCTTCTTTTAGTACGGGTGGTAGAGTCTTGAGCAAGTATAAGAGGTCTCTATTACATTCTCATGCAGAGGCTTTCCTAACAACTCATAGTATTGGTTGGATAATTTGAATGGTATGATCTTCTTCATCACCATTTTTATTTATTGTTTACTGCTTTATGTCTAATTATTAGTATATATTTGAAATATCATGATGAAAGTCAGCAATTGAAGTAGATTATGTTGAAGAGGAAGTTCCTTGCCTAATATAATTGATGGTATTTGAGCTCGGCATTGTAACATAACTTAATATTTTCTTGGCTTATATACAATCTTCTAAAATTCTTAGTATGATGTTCTTGTGTTATATGCAGGTTGATGACTATTATGAAGCTAACTTCATGATGATGTTAGAGCACTTTAGTAATTATGAATTGTGTAGGGATAATTATAACATATGTTCATTTTGGGTCGTAGAAGAGTTTGAAAGGCTTTACAAGTCTAACTTATATATTTTGATGTCCACAAGCTTGCAAGTGTGACATATATACTATATATTTTGGTATTGTCTTACATGATATAATATGAAAACACCTTTTTAGGAGCATTCAACATGTGTTGAAACTAACACTAGATGTTTAAAATATGTTGTTGTTGTGTTATACTTAGGGCATCCACAATGGGTGTGAGGTTCTTAACATATTCCTAGGTGCCACATCATCATAATATATTATTTTAATGTGTAAGGAACTTCACCAATTTGTTAATCACTACAATAAGGGAGTTTCTTAACTTTCTCACTCCTCCCATCATTTTTTCCTTTCTCTCCCATAATTACTTTTCACTTTACCTGTGTTGAAAATAAAAGGAAGTAAAAGCAAATACAGTAAATATTTATTATTAAATTGATGGTGTCAGTAAAACCAATCAAAATGATTTTCCGTACGTTGCTTAAATAAGGAATGAAGAAAGAGAAAGTGGGTGGATTCCACACCACTGTAGACTTTTTTTTTAATTTCTTACTGACAATTTTGGGTGGAATCCACACCACTGTGGATGCCCTTATATTCAGAAAGCAGTGGTAAAAAGCTAGATCAGGTTCAGTAGTGAACCTTGAAGAATTTGAAATGAGCTTGTTCAAGATCGAGATATATTTTGGCAGTGTGAAAACAATGAGCATGTAATTTGGTACTAGCAATGGTAATCTAGGTGAATTTTCTTTAATATTACTTGTTAATTTCGGCAAGCTATAGTGGCATGGTATCTTTTCATAGTTGGCATACATTTGAAATTTCAAAGTTTCGGAGTTGCTTCATTGACAAATTAAAAAAAATAAGCTATTTATGTTATTTATTTGAATTTTGGATTACTTTGAAATTATGATTTTTAGAGTCAAATATACATTTTTTATATAATTCTTTTTTGCTTTAATCATATTATGTTAAGTTTCAGTATAATGTCATTTTGGGTTCGGGTCAATTTCAGGTTATAAATTTTTCGGGTCATTTTGAATTAAGGTTATTATGGATTTAACTCAACGGGTTTCAGATTTAATATATTTAAATATTTTAGGTTTCAGTCAGATTTCAAATTTAGATCAAACTAACAGATTTTTGGGTTGGGTCAAGTTTTGACAGCTCTACCCGAAATGCAAAAGAGTACATACTATACGTGAACTATCAGCATATAAAACTAGGCAAATTCGAAGTCACGGACCGGTTGCACCATGTTTCGTACAGTTCATCTATTTGGCAGTCCAGTCAGCTGGACTGGACTATTTTACTGATTAGGCTGTCTTTTTACCTAAATGGTTGTAACTTTTAATATATATATATATATAAGTCCAAAATGAAAAAAAATATCACTATTCACCTAAATTCAAACTCTTCAAAACAAGACCAGTCATGGATATGTTTTGACAACTTTGAAAAAAAAAATCTATTTTTACATATGTATAATGATACACTAAAATGATAATATGATTCAGTAATTTTGATATTATGATTCATTAAAATTGATATTATCATTCATTAACTAATAAGTGGTAAATTAGATTACAAATATCGGAACCGATAAAAATTATTATTGTTTTGTAGCGTATTATTATTGTTGTATGGTGTATTTTAAACTTATATGGTGAATCATGTATTTTTTTATACATACCAAATATTATGGAGTATTATATTATTGTTTATTTTTTATTTTTATATCTTTACGTTGATACATTAAAATGATAATATGATTCATTAAATTTGATATTATGATGCATTAAAATTGATATTATGATTCATTAATTAATAAGTGGTGAATTAGATAACAAATTTCGGAACTAATAAAATCATAATTATTTTTTAGTGTATTAGTATTGTTGTATGGTGTATTTTAAACCTTCTACGGTGAATTATGTATTTTTCATACATACCAAATATTGTTTATATTGTATTATTGTTTAAATTATTTTTATTTTTATATGTTTATGATGATACACTAAAATGAAAATATGATTCATTAACTTTGATATTATGATTAATTAAAATAGATATTATGATACACTAAAATGATGTTATGTATTTACAATGATACACTAAATTGATGTATGAACCATAAGTCTCATTGATATATATGATATATACATGTAATTAATATAAAATTTTAAACTTCTCAAAACATATTCATGTCTAATCTTGTTTTGAAGAGCTTGAATTTACATAAATAATGATGTAAATTTTTTAATTTTAGATTTTAAAATCAATAATTTAAAATTAATGTAATTAAAAATAACCTAGTCAGCAGCTAACTAGACTGTTAACTGGGCTACCACATCTACTGCCCGCACA
Source organism: Limonium bicolor (assembly GCA_023374045.1). Taxonomy (NCBI): domain Eukaryota; kingdom Viridiplantae; phylum Streptophyta; class Magnoliopsida; order Caryophyllales; family Plumbaginaceae; genus Limonium; species Limonium bicolor. The sequence continues at coordinate 7,871,881 of CM041779.1, read as the reverse complement.
AAAGATCGGTGCGACCACGCTGCACCATCTCCATGCTGATAAAACTAAACCACCTTTGGACGGATTTATCTTCACTTTCATACCTGATTATCTACAAATAGATATTGAAATTATCCATGCACGTAAATGATCAATGTTTGTTTTAGTTGTCATATCTAGTTACTGATATAAAGTTGAAAAAGATAGACCCTAGATGAGAAAAGATGAATCCGGATGTACCACCAGTCGTCTCAAACAGATCCCACACCAAAATGCTAACTAGGACACCGCTGCTACGAACGCACCCAAACTAAACAAACTTTACACGGATACTAAACAGCATCTTCAAACACATACGAAATCATCTTAACAATAAACAATTTTGTCATAAAATAATATAAACTGAACCATACTTGCAACTTGTACTAATTGTATCGAAACACAATGAACTTTCCTAACAAAGGAAAAATATTGCCATCAATATATGAATGAAATTAGCAACATACACTTGTGCAATTAACAAATAAAACTCAGTCCATCTTGACATATTTGTGGTTATTTTTGTTTTGACTATTTTATATGGACAATGTGTCATGGAGGAAAACAAATGAGTCATGTGGGACCTAACAGACTCAAATATACCACAAAAATGCCCAGACGAACAAAGCCTAAATGTAAGCAGAAACACTAAAACATGATTGTATTTTGTAAAGCACCATCACAATTTCAAGGTCATGGTTTCAAACCACCCCCCTATGGTCTCTTGCAAAATGCATATACCTCCTACTTGACAACGACTGGATCATGAAGGACCAACTTGACTACGCTCTCAATATCCTTGGAGGTGAAACCATCATTATCTCTATAAAAGAAGTGAGAAATCTTGTTCATCTTCCAGAACACCTCCTTGCAAGCTCTTGGAACTATACTCCTCTCATCATCCGCTAGAACCAACCCTAGAAGTTGTCTCCTTTTGGCGTCAATCTCCCGTTTAAGCTCTCTGATTGCCTCCTCTTCAGACATTTCAGTGTGTTCCTGGAGCAGCAAAGTGACAGCGTTCAACTTCCCCTGACTTGATTCTCTCTGCATTCATTTCAACCAATCATAAATTACAATTACCAAGGTTACAATCCTCCAGTTTCAAAATTTGGTGAAAAACAATCATTACCTGAAATCCGCGGATATCATTGAGCAAGCGCCCACAAGTGCTCATCAGATTGAATAGACGAAGATATTCACTACTTCTAACGACATCCATGGAGAGCCTTGGACCAATGAAATACAGAGTTGGAAGCACGATTGGCCCCAGGGCAAATGATGTGCTGCCATTCAACATGTATTCTCCCATGGTTGGTGTCCATTTATTCCTAGACATTTCGGCCTCCTTCCACATAGACTTGACCAGATCCAGCCACTGTCATCAAAATTAAACATAGACTAGACGTTTGAGCTCAGAGTGTATGTTCAGAAGCACAAACCAAAGAAAATAGATGAGACAGAATCCTACAATCTCCACTAAGTGGGTTGTTACACTACGCTCTTGCCATCTGTATGCGCTGTCACTGATCTCAGAGACCACAGAATGGAGAGCACAAAATATGACTTTGACGTTCTCAGAACAGCAATCAACAGATCTGCTTGTATCCCACCTGCATTTTCAATTGCTTATTATGACATCAACCCAGTTGACCAGTAAAGTCTTATCTTCAAGTATGCATCAATTCTAGCAAACAAAAGGAAATAGAAAGTTGCAGCATAGGCAGATTAAACCCACATACTTCTCAATCAAGTCAATGAAATTGAGTTGTTCCTCTTCCGAGCTCCCAACATCAAAAAAATCATCAACCACCGTTGTAAGACAAGCATTTTTAGCCCATGAAATTCGAGCATCTGCTAATTCAGAAGAGAAAAGAGTCGAAGCCACAGAGAAGTAGCAATAACCAAGCTTCTGCCTTGAAAAAGTTAGCAGGTCCAGTTTGTTCTCAACAAGCCACCTAATAAAGGAAAATGAAATGAACTTAATTATATGAATGAACTTCGAGTGAGTGAAACCATGAGCTGCTATTAATTAGATGTAGGGGATCTAATGGCAGCACAATAGCAGCAATATAGACGAAACGATATGCCATGTACCGTTGAAGGAGCTTGAATTCTTGAATGTGAATCGATTGGCAACTGTTATAATCCTCTATTGCCAATCTCAGCAGGACTTCACTCGGCAAGTGTGTAAAACTGACATGTGGAAGGAAGAACTAAAAGTTAAATGTCTTATCAAGTATCATGACTGCATCTCTTTTACTGTGAAAAAGGATTTGAGAATTATAACAAAGTTTTACCAAAATGATGACTTCATTACTATAACATCATTTTCTGAGTGGTGTTGCTCTATGTACTTTCTGCTTCCCAGGCGATCCAAAGTTGCATGATAGGGACTCTTGAGAGCATCGTCCACCTATATACATAAAACCAACGTTTAGTTTCTTTTACATGTCAGCACTGGAGCAAGTGTGTGTTGGAGAGAAAAAAGAAACGAATATTGAATGTTGGTAAGATCATGCTCCTACCTCTTGCAGGACATATTTAGTGAATTCATTAGTACGTTGAGAACCATGCTGGTCAACCATTAACTGTTGGAATCTTTTTACCAAAGACGAATTCTGCTTCATCAGAAATTGTTCATTAGGAGAAATCACCAGCTGTGATGCTCTGTATAATTCAAGAGCATCCCTTATATCCTTCAAATTCCCACCAAATCGATTGTAGAACGAGGCTGTTGGTTCGCAACACAGCTCTAACAAATCTACATGGTGACACCAAGTGCACAATAAACATTAAACCATACAAAATGATCAATACCTACACAGAATATAGGAATTGTATACCTGAAGAGACATTATATCCATGACCCCGTAATATTCTGAATGCCATTGCACATGTAGTAATGTCATCAAATATCTCTTCATCCCTTTGAGTCCATTGCCTGATTCAGTAAATTAGATTGAAAACTGATTGATTAGGACTAATACCAAATCTACTTCAAAATGATTTTTGAAAAATATGGACCAAATAACAGAATAACGTCACAGTATTAAAATCACTACAAGCTGGTTCATTACCGGAATGCTTCATCCAGCACACTACTGATTTCTTTTGTATAATGTCGTTCAATTCCAAGCTTTTCAAGCATGTCTACCAAATGAAGTTGCCCAAATGTATCTACTGGATAAACTGCTGGAGCTGAGAGGAACATTGTTCAAGTCTATAAGCATAAACGTGATACAACAAAGAGGAAACAAACATAGCATATGTTGCTTACATATAATTGTATGTTCCAAGCTTTACACAAACCAAATTTATGAGATTACAAATACCTGCATTTCCAATTGTAGGAGAACAGAGTCAAGATAGCTAAGACAATCTGAATCTTGAATATGACAAAGGGCAGAGGCGGTGGCAGAGGGTGAATTTAACAAGGACCCATTTTTCCTCTGATATTTCATTGCCATCTCCCAGTCTTGTTGCTTCCCCAACCCTTCTGAAACAAAAGCCAGAAAAAATTCTTTGCTTCTGGTTGTTCGGCATAGATTCTGACAGGGAAGTGAATAGAGAAAAAATGAACTTGACTGGTAGATACTATGGTAAAAGCAACTAGATTGGTAGAGGTGTAATTATCTTCATTTCTGTCCAATGATCTTTGCATATGACATGATAAAATTTAGAATAGCTCATGGTAAGATATCATGCACTCTTAAGGGGAAAAGACTCTGATGCCTTTTGTCTTCTATTCATCACTACCAAAAGTCCTTTTGTTTAGAGATCTCAGTCAGGATCATGGCCGTTAATGTTCATCAATTTCCATGTATATGCATTCATTTAGTAGCATAGATACTAAGCCAAATTGAAGATACCTTCTGAGCTCCACATCCTTCTTGCAAATCATATTCTCTATGTCGCTCTGTGCCAGGTGAAGATTTAAATTCATCTCAACAGCGGAAAATATCATAGTGGAAAATATGATATTGAATCCGATAGGAGAATGCTGCTTCTCATCCAAAGCAAACCCAAAATTCGAGCGAACAAAATCTAAGCCTGTGATCAGAGAGGGTAAAATGTCCTCATAGATGTTGATTCATAAAAATAACCAAGTCAAATGAGGTCTTCTAAGCATTCATGATGGAATACCCTTTGTGATCTGTTCTTCGCCAGTATGCCATCTCTTAAGGGTAAGAACAGCAGCCAAAGTAGAAGCCAGAGCATCTTTCATAAGCAGAGGGTGGCAATCAGGAAGACCCCATGAACCATCTTGATGCTGATTTTCTAAGAGCCACTTAATAGCCTCGGGAAACAAGGAATATCTGGAGCGTTTGGAGAAGGAACCCTTGCAACCCAAGCGGTGTCATATGCCGAAATTGAGGGCTTCACCTTATTAAACATCTGCTTGATGGCCATATTGTCATAGCACTGCGAAAAGTTCATCCATCAAGCAAGGAAAAGAAGTGAAGAAAGACATGAAAATGAATATGCCTACTAGCTACCTTCATGGTCTGGTTTCTTGCTACTTCAGTACCTGCACTCGTTTTAATCTTCAATAAATTTCCTTGAAGAAAAACATGAAAGTTAGCATTTAGCAGGATATGAGCGCCTTCCATTAGTGTTTGAATCACTGGTAGAGTAACCAAGTGCGCTAACAAGGAGGTCGGCAAATGTCAACTGTCAAACTTCACCAGACATTTAGTACGACAGCTCAAATGCACAGTCTCCAACGTACTAAAGGGGATCAGAACTACACGTATTATCAGATAAAACCAAGTACAAGACAAAGAAGGTGGGGGGCAATTCAATTCAGTTCAGCACATATACTGTAAATGCACAGAGACAAAAGTGAAGGAGAGATAACCTGAAAGACACCGCGGCGGCAACAAGCAGTCAATGTGACAAGAATTAGGTGGGAAGAGATGATTGGAGAAAGCAGATGAAGAGAGAATTAGCTTCGCTGGAGACATTTCCTTGTGCATGCAGAGGTGGTTGTGATTGAATTCTATATGATCTGAACGTGTCTTTAGTCTTTTATTCTGGCGGGAAAAAGTTGAGGAATGCTGCAAAATTATTGCATGATCAAGCAGCAATGGCAACAACAATAACAAGGGATACAAGAGGAAGCAGCATACATGGTTACGAGAAGAACCACTTTGCAAAAGAATCAGAGGAATCAATAGCTTCATAGCAACTAGCAAGTGCCTTCAAAAACAAGCTGGTCACGCTTGTTGTCACTTTAGGCGTGCTAGCAAGGATACTATCCGTATGAACATCCTCATGAACACCATTAATATCTTCTAATGGAAGGATCTTGACACATACATGTTCTAGATTCCACAACCACACCCACCAAATTAGAAAATATAAAAAAGTCATATTGAGCTATGAGCGCACTGGAATGTACAAACATAACAACAAAAGGGGATATAAATATGATCAACTCATTTATTGTATACTGTTGGCCAAAAGCTAGGTAAGAGAAAGCTAAATTTTCAATATTAAGCTAACATATAAGTCTGAAATTTAACTGAATACATGAACGTTTGACTGAAGCTGACATATAATATACCTATAAGTAATTCAACGAGTGCTGTTATAGTGCAGTAGGTAGTTTTAGGACTAGTGTGCTGTTATTGTTGACTGAAGTTGAACTAAATCACAATTTGTTCATCTATTGTCAAGGTCGAATGCGAGCATCATTTAATTCTGACTGATGCTGTCATATAATACACCTATCTGTAGTTTAACGTGTGCAATTATACTGCAGTAGTTTCAGGACTAGTGTGTTGTTATGGTTGATTAACAAGCAACTAAACCACAATCTGTTTAACTAAACCACATATCTATGAACATCAGAAGAGAGTTTTATTTGGGTGCGGGGTAAAAAGAAGAAGACAGCAGCTTGAAAAAAGGGAACACCATCATTACTCTAAAAGTCTACTCCGAAGCTTATACTCTGCCTGACTTTTGGATTCTGGAAACAGCAGGGACTAAGCTACTGCTTGTCGTTTGCTTCGGTGCCACAGAAGAAATAAAAAACTTCTATAGTTATAACCGCCAGAGAGAAGAAGATAAAATTCGAGTATATTACCGTGAGTTCCAGTGATTATCTCTGCAGAGACGCAGAGCATATATGTTCCTTGTCCGCTAGTTAGGGTTGCAAAATTACCGTCAGTGAAAAGAATGAAGACGACGGTGAAATTTTTTCCTCAATTCTTCACTTCCTTAATTGTCCTTATTTTGTTCTCTGTTTCTCTAATTTATCATGAGGTTATTGATGGTATTTTACCATCTGAATTATTTAACACTCTAGAACCAAATATTTAGGTGCCAACTTTACCATCATTTCACATCATCCTCGTTTTTAAATGAATAATTCATACTCCCTCCCCTGTTTGACCTTCTTGTTTACTATTTAGACATGTCGTTTGACTTCAATATTTAACATATAAGATGATATAATTTTACAAATCTAAGTTTTGCAATGGAATCCTTATGTGAAAAACTATATGTTGTAGAAATTTGTTTTATAAAATTATTTTATCTTATATGTTTAATATTGAAGTGGAAAAACGTGCCAAAAGCAAACAGGAAGGTCAAAGTGGGACGGAGGTAGTATATTATATCATTAATAAGTTTTATGTTAATAAGATTAAGGTGTAAATTAACATACTTTTTTACAATAATGTGTGTCATGGAATTCTTATTATATTTTAAAGTTACATATTATGTTTATTTTAGCTTTTTCTTCGAATTAAGAAATTCAAGCTAACCTAAATTGCCCATAATTTAAAAGATAGACATCCAAATCTATAAATAATATTACATCAAAAATCTTTTCAACTAAAATATTTTATAAATCTATGGGAAAATTCACGAGATACCCCTGTTTTCTTTCGTAATTCATAATATATCTCTGTGATTTTAGTAATTCAACTGTAAACATGCTTAAATGTTGTCCAAATTGATGAAACTTTACATGGACGATGCTAAAGTGTTATATTTTGGTCCAATATCAAATTTGAAGTTTTTTAAGCTCACATGTGACCTGTGGGACCCAATGAACATTCACATATTTATTGGGTCCCACAGGTCACATGTGAGCTTAAAAAGTTTCAAATTTGATATTGGACCAAAATATAACACTTTAGCATTGCCCATGTAAAGTTTCATCAATTTTGGACAATATTTAAGTATGTTTAAAGTAGAATTACGAAAATCACAGGGGTATATTGTGAATTACGAAAGAAAACAGGGGTATATCGTGAATTTTCCCTAAATCTATTAGATTAGATATGTACGGATATTTTATTCAAAATTAGATCCCAATAACATTCTTTTTATATTATAAATAATTAATAAAGATGTTAAAATGAGTTAGGAAATAAATAAAATTCAATAGGGTATCTCTTAATATTTTAAAATCAGTGTCAAAAGCGAGGTAGCCTGGTGGTGAGCTAATTTCCACCTGTGACAATATTAGTTTAAAATAAAGTAAGATAGTTATTAAAAAAAATACTTTGAATATTTAAATCTATTATTGGTGGGGTATGATATAAGAAAAATATTTAAATGGAAGCATAATTTCAAACAGATAAGTTATGTTTAGTATCTTAATCAACATTTAATAACATAATGTAAAGTATATCATTACTATTTTGTACTATTAATCTATTAATTTTGATTCTCATGAACTTTGGTTCTTTATGTCTAAGACTTGTGAGTGATTTAAATGTTGTTGAAGTTTTGGTTAAAATACTGATAAGCCTCAAACTTATCATATTTTATAAGTTAGAATTGTATGAATATTAGTTAAAATAAGGTTAAAATAGCTAGTTTCTATATCATTCTGCATAAAAAGTCTAGAGTAAATTACTCATAACCCTTGAGGATTTAGGATATTACAGTTAACCTCTTGTGTTTATCATAATTACTGGTAACCACCTTGAGGTTAAGGTATCTTTAACTACGAGCCCCCGAACCATAACTCTGTTATCAGGAAGTTAGCTACATGTTAATCTATCAGCTTAATCGTATTAATAAGGTCATGCTGGAGAAAAAACCCTACTTAATCTGCATTGTTATTTCCGAAAAACGTCAACCCTTCCTTGAAAATGCATCAACAGTGGGATGAGAGAGGGTTAGACGATGTTGATTAAGCATTTTTGTTATCCAACCTGGCATTATTAATGTGATTAAGCTAATAGTTCAACACATAGTTAACTTTTTTATCACAGAGTTATAGTTCGGGGGCTCATAGTAAAAAATACCTTAACCTTAAGGTGGTTACCAATAATTATGATAAGCACAGGGGGTTAACTGTGATATCCCAAATCCTCAAATGTGTTCTGAGTAATTTACTCAAAAGACTATTATATAAGTTCGGACTTATGTTTGGTATATTTTTCATGCAGGGAATGAATTTCTAATCAAAAGACCAAGTGGGGTCGGGCTTGGTGTCGGAAGTCCAATTCACAGCACGAGTATGGAGCAACGCAGGGGGACTGTCGGATGTGGTGCCGGGTGTCTGGTACCCGACACATACTGAAAAGTCACCCCGGTCCACCAAAAGTTAGTAGTAAATTACCTTTAACATACCAACCGATGTCGGGTGTGGTGCCGAACATCCCATGTCCGGCACAAGTACTTTTTCGCTGATTTGGCGGTTTAATTTAACGTTAAAAAAACACACGTTTAGCACGTGGTGCCAGGTACTCCTGATCCGGCATGACTCCAGACACACATGGAAAATGAAGTCTATAAATAGGCCGAGAGTTTGCACATTTCAAACACATCATCATTCCACATTCACGCCTCCATACTCCACAAATTCGGTTCCATTGCTGCCAAGGAGTTCTGCACTTCCAACCTACGAAGAGAAGATTTCTATCGGGTTCGAGGGAATTCTCACCAAGTTTGATTCTCTTTTCTGCTATATCTTCTTGTAATTGTATGGAAGGTCTAATAGAATTCTTGGTTGTCCTGGTTGGTTAGGGATGATCGTCTTTGTAAAACAATTATGATCATTTAATAAAGTTGCAAGTTTTAAACTAAGATTTTTATCTTTGCGCAAAGTGGAATAAGTTCGCTTTTATTCTCTTTATTTCAAAATTCTTCCCTGGTTAATCAAACAAAGGCAAAATGGGTTATGGAAATCTAAGTGATCTTTACCTTGTCTTCTATAAATTAGGAGATGATACATAAGATTTAGAATTAATCTATTTGTCTTCTATAAATTAGGAGATGATACTTAAGATTTAGAATTAATCTATTCTCCATTATCTTATTCGTTTATTGGCATAAGATTTGCTGGATTCTAATGGTGGCCATCGGGTCCGGTTCTACCCGGAACCGGCGGTTCTACCCGGAACCGATTGGAACCGGAACCGGTGGGAACCGGAACCGAACCGCCTCAGCCGGTTCCGAATACGAATACATGTTTTGAGATTTGGGCCCGAACCGGGCCCGGAACCGGGCCTGGAACCGCTTGGAACCGCTTGGAACCGCCTGGAACCGTCATCAGATTCAGAACCGGGAACCGGAACCGGAACCGCAACCGGTGGAACCGGAACCGGAACCGCCCCGGAACCGGTTGAAGTTACCATTGGAATCGGGCCAAAAGGACGTCGTTTTGGGTAATGGTGGCCATCGGGTCCGGTTCTACCCGGAACCGGCGGTTCTACCCGGAACCGATTGGAACCGGAACCAGCCGGGAATCGGTGGGAACCGGAACCGGAACCGAACGAACCGCCTCAGCCGGTTCCGAATACGAATACATGTTTTGAGATTCGGGCCCGAACCGGGCCCGGAACCGGAACCGGAACCGCTTGGAACCGCCTGGAACCGTCTGGAACCGTAGTCGGATTCGGAACCGGGAACCGGAACCGAGAACCGGAACCGGTGGAACCGGAACAGGAACCGCCACGGAACGGTTGAAGTTACCGTTGGAATCGGGCCAAAACGACGTCGTTTTGGGTCTCGGGCGCTCGCTCCTCTGAAGAAAATAGTTGTACTCTTTTTCCTTATTAGGGTTTTCCCAATGGGTTTTTACCTAATAAGGTTTTAATGAGGCAGTGAATCATATAATAAAATTCTCTTTGTTTCTTATTTTTTGTAAATTCAATAAAAATTCCTAAGTCTTTGTTTCTTACATATTTAAGATTATAAACTTGAAGAATAACCTATCTAGGAGTAAAGTGGATGAAAAGAGCAACATGTGCGCTCAAACGGATCTCAAATCGGAGCTAAACGAAGCAACTGGAGCCTATTGAATCTTTCCGGAACCGCTCTGGAACCGATTAGAACCGGAACCGGAACCGGCCGGAACCGGTTTTTTGACCGAATCCGAAGCGAATCCAGATTTTAGAACCGGAACCGGAACCGCCCAGACCGGTTCCGAATACGAATACACATTTTCTGGAACGGAACCGTGGACCGAACGGAACGGTGGAACCGGACCCATGGCCACCATTAGTTTGGGTCTCGGGCGCGCTTCTCTGAAGAAAATAGCCGTTAGATCCCAAGCACGCGCATTGCAATATGAAGGCCAACATGATGATTGGTATGAGATGAATGGGGATAACACCACTTAGGACTTCTATCTTGTAATATTTTAGAATGTATTAGTAATTTAGTATTACTTTCTTTCCATGTAATCTTTTTTTTAAGACGTGCAAATTGAAATCATGTAACCACTTAGTAGCGGTACTATTTTTCCTTACTAGGATTTTCCCAATGGGGTTTTACCTAATTAGGTTTTAATGAGGCAGTGAATCATATAACAAATTCTCTTTGTTCCTTATTTTTTGTAAATTCAATAAAAATTCCTAAGTCTTTGTTTCTTACACATTTAAGATTATAAACTTGAAGAATAACCTATCTAGGAGTAAAGTGGATGAAAGAGCAACGTGTGCGCTCAAACGGATCTCAAATCGGAGCTAAAACGAAGCAACTGGAGCCGATCGAATCTTTCCAGAACCGCTCCGGAACCGGTCGGAACCGATCAGAACCGGAACCGGAACCGGCAGGAACCGACCGGAACCGGTTTTTCGACCGAATCCGAAGCGAATCTAGATTTCAGAACCGGAACCGGAACCGCCCAGACCGGTTCCGAATACGAATACACATTTTCCGGAACCGGAACCGGAAACGGTGGAACCGGACCCGTGGCCACCATTAGATTGGATTCGTTAATGGATGGTGAGTCTCCTGTTTCGAATTCGGAACTGGAAAAAATGTTAATATTTTGATCCTGTCGGGTGTCTCGCGTCCGACGCATTCAAATGTTTGATTAATTCGAGACTTGCCAATTTGACTTGTAATCATACTTGTTCTTAGGTGATTATTATCCCGGATCAAGGATAATTCATTGCAAATACTCCATTTAGTTAGATTATTAATTAGTTATCTTAATTTAAATTAATGTTTCATCCCCCCTACTTATTATAATTAGGCAATTACTAGGATTAGGACTGATTTTCTATTAAGTTCCTTGGGTCCAATACTCTTGGTCGTAATCTACTTACACTTTATTCCGACCGGGAACTTTTGCTACCCGTAGTAGAGTTGTAGGATTCTTTATTATTTTATTTTTGTACATTCTTTACCCTACCAAATTCCTTGTTAGTTTCTTAATCAACATTAATAACATAATGTAAAGTATATCATTACTATTTTGTACTATTAATCTATTAATTTTGATTCTCATGAACTTTGGTTCTTTATGTCCAAGACTTGTGAATGATTTGAATGTTGTTGAAGTTTCGGTTAAAATACCCAAACTTTTCAGTTGAGACATACACCAACCACGATGTAAAGAAGTGTGAAACAAAATGACATCATATATCGAGAAGAATAAATATTCTCATTAATATCACAGAAGATTAAAAATATACGTTTTACTCAACAACACATGATGGATAAACCCACTGCATCACACATAAAACACATCACGTAGCAACATGTTACGCTCCCACCTCTCTCTTCGCTTCCTCTCCTGACCCTCCTCCTCCCCCATCAACCACCATGTCCACTGCTTTCCTCCCTCCCATAACCCAGCCGCCTTTCACCACCCCAACTCCCTCCTCCTTCCTTCAATCGTCATTCAACCTCTGCCACTCTTTTTTCAGACGCCCGTCAAAACCTCCGCCACCCCCTTTTGTCAGACGCCCGTTTCAATCCACCAACTCCCTCACTTCAACGTCACCATAGAACCGTATCTTCCTTGTTTTCACCCCCTCCTCTAGATTCCTTCTTCCTCAGTTTTGGTTCTTCCGTCCTGCCTTTTTGTCTGTAATCATGGGGAGGGTTGATATTCGCTCGTGGAGGAGAGGTCAGAGGAATTTGAGACCGAGTAGGAAGGCTAGTTATTGAGCGTCGTTCGACCGTAAGGCTAGAGGGCGATACCGTAAACTGGAGTACGACCGTGGACCGCAAGTCCCCTACTCCTGGGTACGATCGAACCCCGACTCCAAGTAGATATCAGCATGGTAAGAACAACCCTAAAGGTAACTCTACTGCCACTATAATTATTGACATTATAGAGGGTGTTGGAGTACCAATGGGCAGGCTAGTGAGTAGATTTGCTCGGTGGAGTAGACTTTACATTAGCAGGAAATGGAGAACATGGAATCGTAATGTCTGTGCCTTTTTTGACGTTAATCATGTTGAGGATGCCAAAAAAGTCATACATGGCATCAGAGGCTGGAATATTAACGGGAGCAGTCTTTGGGCGAGAATGGAATTCCAAGGTCAAAAGGTAAAAGAACGGAGAGACGATCCCGCTAGTAGAGTCTGATAGGCCAAAAATCCGAATTCTCTAGTCCAAAAAGAGAAGAGTAGTGCTAAATCCCGACTTGCTATAAAGGTCAAAGTAGACAAAGGGATGAAGTCTTGCTTGTCTAAGTGTGCAGTTTCCACCCTTCAAGAGGACAAGAGCCCAAGGGAAGCAATGGAGCTTTTGCTCAGCCGGTGGCCAAACATTTCAGGACTACTAGCCCTATCAAGGAGAAAATTCCTCATGCTTTTCAATACAACTCTCGAAGCTAAGGAAGTTGTTTCCCATTCTCAGGCAGATGAAGTGAAATTCGGAGGGCTGGGAGTGCGCCTTTGGGTTAGGCATGACCGAGTCGAGAAGCGTAGGACGTGGGTTGTTCTCTGGGGGATTCTGCTCATGCTTGGAATAAGGCAAACGTGCACAAAATTGCCCAAACAGTAGGGGATGTTATAAAGGTAGAAGAATAAGAAGACCAATTTGTGGAGAATGCTGAAGTCCGTGTCCTTGTAGAAACGTCAACACTCCAAATGATAAATTTAAAAATTTCAGTCAAAGTGGGACTATCCTTTCTGGTATCTATAGTAGAAATCAGTGACGAAAGGGTCATCCACAGGTGTGTTGACCCGGCCCAAAGTATTATTCAAGTCCTAGGTGAAGCCAATCTCAAAAGCTTGGACTGCTCGCCTAACATAGGAGGAGGAAAGGCACCCAATCATGACGTGTCCCCCCCGATGTGACTCGTTGGTTAATGAGAACAACGACATTCCTCCAGTATTCCTTGGCGAGACCCCCGATGTCATGTACGACACGGAGTCTGGGCAGGTGCATGTGGACTTGGAAACGTTAGATACGACTTTACTATCCACTCAGGAGAGTAATGTGACGCCGTCTTCCTTTAATTTGGAGAGGGTGTTGCATGTGGCCAATAAAGTTTCAGAGACTAATGCTTTCTCAGACGGTGGTAAGTGCGCAGAGACAGGGGAAATGATCACCCCGACTCCAGAGACTGGTGCGGATTTAGCGACAGACACGTGCCTGGAGGAAAGTAATGGATCAGAGACAGGGCTGTTTTTAGGAACTTCTATTCCCGAGACAGATGGAGTGGCGCCTCGTCCCTCCTCCCGGGATTTACTCGTACAGACTCCACAGGAGATGGCTACTGAATTCCCCCAGCCTAATGATGCGACGCCCGCCCTTGGTCTCCATGTAAAGGAATGTCTGACTCGCGTGGAGAATATGGACGTGGGCCCCTCTTCGGCACACCCGCTCAGTGTCGACACGAATAACAAAGGTCTGACACTAGTGAATCAGCAGATCCAAGAGACATACGACAAAATTGATGATGGTGATGATGGCGACACTATTAATGCCTCCCAATCGAGACAGGAAGATGAAGATGTTACTATTCCCGAATTCTTTTTTCAGGAATCTTTTCGACGGTCGCCAGTCAGTCGGGTGAGGACTGAAATTCTTACTAGATACACAATTATTGAGGATCAAGAAAACCTTGAAGATAATCGGGATGACTATCAGGATTAAGAGTCAATTATACAGACAACCCCTGTTAAGCCCAGATTAACAACTAGGGTATTAGTCTGGTCGTTGAACTTCACCATAAAACACCACCATCTTCGATACCAAGTAAGGAAGTTCCAGCAAGGAATGAAAGAGGAAAAATCATTAACCCTGAAAAGAAGAAGAAGAATGTGTTGACTTGTTAATACAACTGGGGTGCAAAGTCCCTTATCCGAGTCTAACTAAGGCCAACATCCTTAATCAAATCCAGTCTCAGATGTCGGCACATGAGGCCCAATAGGAGTAGCAATTCTTGTGGGAAGCCTAGCTTCTGTTGTCTACATGGTGCTCTTGGGTGATGTTTGGACCGGAGTCTTGCTGGTTCTTTGTGTGGAGATAGGAGGTTGGATTCTTTTGCTTTGGTGGTTTAGCTCCTTTTTACCTCCCTTGTTGCGAGGTGCCATGTGTTGTTGAGTTTCTTATCCTTTCCTTTTACGGAGGTGGTGTTTTGATTGGCAGAGGTGGTGTTTTGATGTTGAGTGTTCCGTGAGCTCTTAGTTTCGTTCTTGCTGTTAGTAATTTCGGTTAGATTTGCTAGATTGGTCAATTAGTTTGTAATTGGATGTGGTGGGTACTCTTTTTCCTCCCTATGCTTTTTCCCCTCTGGGTTTTGCTTAGGGAGGTTTTAATGAGGCCCGATCTTAACCCATCTGCCTATTTTCTTCAATACTACGGCTATATGCCCAAATTATCAAAAAAACATAAAAACATCAAGGTCCGCTGTGTCAATCTGAGCACACTAGATTAGTCAACAACTCACACTCATAATAATTTTCTAGCAAGAAGAAAAACAATAACTTATTGTTCATACTACCACCAACAAACAATTGATGTTTTGCTTTAAAATGAACTCTTACACTTTAGCACTCTAGAAAATGTATTGCAAAAAAAATAGAACTACCACTTTAGATTTTAGTTAAATATAATTCAATAGCTAGCCCTACATGCTCATAATTTTTCTATAAGTTCTAAACCATCTTTTTTATTTTTGCAGTTACTATTGTTTTCTTTTGTACTTTGACAACTGACCAATTATCTTTTGAAGCAAAATGAAAAGAGTAAGATATATTTTACTAGTGACCACTGATTGATAAAATTTTGATTTGAATTGCTAGATACATTTTATAAATCTATAGATACAACTTCATATAAAAAATGTCCCTCTAAGTTCAAGACTAATGCTATAAAGACATGCGAATACAATAATACAAAGTCGTATATAATGTTGTATAAAGTAATACAGCATGGTTTTATGGATATGAATATATCACTAATGAATATGACATAATGACACATGAATATTTATTGAAGTTACGAATAGGATTGTAAAAATAGAGGCTCACTACACATAATCGGATTTCCAATTCACCCGGTCAGAAAATGACCACTTTGTCCTTGCTTCAAAATATTTTTAAAATTACAATATGTACCCAAAACTTGTGATATATTATGAGGAGCACCCAAATTTCATTATTTAAGAAGGGTGAATATGTTATGAAATCATATTCAAATTCAGAAATCATATGGTAAGAGAGAGAAACAGAGGAAATGGCTTTGAAAGGTTTGAAAAAAAATTGGAAGGAGCAAAAATGATGGAGGAAATAATGAAGGTAACGATGCAGAGATCTTTGATGAGCACGTGTTAACTGTTAAGTCAAGTTTCTTAAGTTTTGATGATAGCAAACATTCCTTGTGGTTTAAGTGTTTCAACAAATAAGGATTCTCAAGATCGCTTGTATGCAAAGTTACAAGCGGATTCTAGCATTTTGGCAGGTGCCCAACAGTCGAGCACCTGTCCACGATCACTCCAAGCGAGGCTCGATGACAGTCAGCGAGAACACTCACCTGAAAATAAAGCCAAAATAAATGCCAAAGTCAGCCACACTCTCCAGCATGCTTCACAACGTCAACCTGCACAATTTGATCTTCTAAGAAATGTTCAAACGCATGGGAGACAAGGAAGGAAGAAGACAAACGACAGTGTAGAAACTGTAGAAAAAGAAGTTGTCACCTTCTACTTTTTCTATTTTGTCTTCTACTGCATCATTCCTGTTTGTGGTCCCAAACTGGCACGACGCTGGCTAAGCCACTTAGAAGCCTAGACTTTAGAGAACTCAACAACCAACTTTGGGATCCACTAATGAGAACAGACCAACACTGTCTATGAGGATCAACCAGCTTGGACCGAAGCAAGTGGGCTTTTAGAGGTTGAATTGCTGAAACCAGGCTAAACATTTTCTAGAGAGCTTAGGCTTGTAAACTTAGAGTTTCAGTTTCATTATGAGTCTATTACGTCTTGTAAATGAGTTGTAGGAGTGAGCGAGTGGAAGGGAAACTAAAACACTTTGTGTAAGTGTTAGTAAGGTGTTGCTAGGACTAGTGGGGGAGTAGTCGGTGAGACTACTGGGAGACTAGAGACCAGAAGGGTTCAGTCTGGGTAGAAAGGGCTTGGTGAAGTCCTAAACTGTCCCAAGTCCATAGGTTGGGCGAGAGGAGGGTTGAGTGAATTTCTAGGGTGTAGTTCTCAATTGAATAGAGTTTCTAGTTTAAAGTACTTAAGTCTTCTACCCCTAAAGTAATCCCGGGCTAACACCGTATGACACGTCCACTACCTGTTGGGGACGTGTCGAGGAGTACTAACCGACAACAGTACGTAGATGATGTTAACATCAACAAGAACTTACAAGGGTCCATTCAAAGGTAACTTTGATGCTTTTTTCACAATTTAAGTTTAATTATGTATAATTGTAGAACAAAATTTGAAAAAAAAAACAGACAGAAAAGGAAGAAATGGAAATCTGAGAACCAAGTGCCGGCGCCACCAAAACATGGCCAGCGCCAACGCCGGCGGCATCGATGGCCACCATATAAAGTTGGTGTTGACGGCCATGGATTGAGGGTGGCATTGACGGCCATGGGTTTGTCACCGGTGGTGATGCCCATGCTTCAATGCCGGTGTCCATGCCTGCAAACCTTGTCTAGGAGGTCGATTTTAAAAACGCTATATCTTCTTCGTTCTAGTCTCGGTTTTGGATTTGTTTGCGCCCATGTGTTCCTTTTTTCGTCTACTTCGCATCATTACACTTTGAAGATAATTTGATTGATATGTTTGTTTTTTTCCTTGAGTATGCACTTTTACCATTTAATGTTGTTAGTATTGCGAGCTTGACCGCACATAATTATTTATTGTTAAGGGTGAAAATGATGGTGGATTTGATGACGAAGAAGTGAGCGTAGACATAGGTCATCCTTTCAGTATGATCCAAATATTTGCGGATAGAGAAGAGGTTGTTGCCCATGTGATACGCGTTGCCGAAAATAACAACATCTATTTAATCAGGCAGACTGTTAGGGGTTATGGTGAATTAGTGCTGACATGCGAGAGGTATGATAAGAGTAGGCCACGAAGTAGCCAAGGTGAATCATCCTCATCTAGTCAAAGGCGGCGGCGCACTACGAAGAAATGCAACTGTCTGTTCCGTAGAAGCATCCGTGGTAAGATGGTTGTAAGGTGGTCAATCCTAGTAATGCAGTCGATGCCTAACCATGAATTGGCTCGTAATCCTCACTCATATTTCTTACGTCCTCGCTTCAGCGTGGATGAAAGAGCAAGCATGAAGAGTTTGCATGGAAACGGAGTTGCGCCACGATAGATGTGGGCCCATTTGCATGATAAGAACCCTGAGAGCACGACTGCCAAAACTACAATTCTTAATTTGGTAGCAAAATTCAAAAAGGAGGACCGTGTCGGGTGTACTAATGTAGCATTGCTCATGCATTTGTTGGATAAACGCAAGTACAACTGGTGGTCCGAGAAAGATGCTGTAAGTGTTCGCACTTTAATATGGTGCTTGAGTATTTTGTTGTCCCTGTTATCACAATTTTTTTCTTAATGTTATTTTGGCAAGGGATAATACTAGGGTGAGGCATATCTTGTTTGCGCACTTGTTCGGGCTCACGTTATTTCAGATGTTCCCGTATATAGTGCTCATTGACAACACTTACAAGACAAACAAGTATAAGACGCTTCTAGTTGAATTCGTTGGAGTGACATCGTGCGGCAAGAACTTCAGTATTGCATTTTGCTTGGTAGTCAGAGAAGATGAATTTGCTTATGCTTGGATTCTTTTCTAGTTGATGAAGTTGATGACTTCTCTCCCCCAAGTTTTTGTGACTACCAATGAAAAGGCGTTACAGCTTCAAACATCCAAAAAATAGTCAAAAAACATTTCCAGCAAGGAAAGGTAGGTGTCGACGCCTGGTAGAAAGAGCGGCCTTTGACGCGTGCTACGAATCACCACCGCCACCGCCCACTATGAAACGTTGTTGTTGCTGCTAGTTGCAACCACGACCGTCGACACCCGGTTAAAAGGGCCCGCGCCCACGCCAATTGAATGCGCCCGTGTTGGCACCAAGATGAAGGGGTGGGCATCGGCGCCCACCTGCGTCGGTGCCTACTTCTCCTAGCTGGCGTCGGCGCCGGGTCTCGTTACCAGTTTTTATAGCTTTTTGCTATTTTTGGTCCTATTAATTATGGGTCTAATTCTACTAAAAACTGTAAAGTATGTCAAAAAATCCCTGATTCACTAGATCTGTTATGCGCTTACTCGTACCGCCGCTCCCGCTTATCACTACTGCTTCTAGAGAGATGTCAGAGAGAAATCTAGAGAGATAGAGAGTTTTGAGAATTTGAAATGAGGTGGAGAGATAGTGGAGGGTGAATGTATATATATAGAAGATTTTGAGGGGAGAATAATTTATAAAGTTTTTTAAAATTCCGACTACATGAAGTAGAAACTCGACTGAGTGTACAAGTTTAGTTGTTTAGTTTTTGTGCATGCACACTTCAATATATATTCGTAGATGAATCAGTCTGAATGTGAAAATAAATTAATATTCGTGTGAAATGTTTTTGTTTTGTACAACGATAGTTCACGAAGATGGTTTAGTATGGTTTAAAAATTGTTTGGTTTATGTGATTAAAAAAGAAGAAGATTGTATAGGGTAGTGCGCATAAACGGTTTTCAATATTGAAGTAAGATGATTCATTGTCTAGTAAAATGATTTAGGTTTTGCCCGTGGTTCACTACTTGAGTGAAGACGGTTCATCGTTTTTATGGGGCACAATTGAATATGTAAACAATACTAATATTGGATAGGTAGGATACATTAGGAGTGGGGGTGTTCATGGAAAATCGGAACCGCCAAACTGGAACTGGAGCCAGTGAAACCAAAACCGGAAACCCGATTAACCGAAGTCGTTTGCCGGTTCGGTTAACCGAACTGTTTAGTTTCCCGATCCGGTTCGGTTACGGTTATTGATTTGATAATTCTGGTTAACTGAAAAACCGTTTAAGCATTTAATTTATTAATTTTTAATTTTTTTTAGTATAAGTATAAAATTATATGGTTAATGATTAGATTTACAAAAATAAATATACAATTATATAGTTAATGGTTAGAATTATACCAAAACCAATAAAATCTTATCAAAATCGGTGGTTAACCGGTTTAATATCGCAACAAAACCGGAAAAACCGCACATTGTTTACTAATTATACGAAACAAACACATAAATCTGCATCATTTCGGTTAACCGTTAAACCGGTAAAACCACACCGAAAGCGACAGTTAACCGATTCCGATTAACCGCTTCTAAATGAACCAGTTACGGTTATCAAATTTGACTAACCGACAATCCGGTTAACCGTTTATGAACACCCCTAACTAGGAGTATGCAACACATCATACCTTGTCACCATTTTTTAGAGAACAACTTGCTGGTCAGCCATTTTTACATATGAATATGAACGACCAATATGAAGAGAGATGAAAGCTAGGTAGAAAAAAGTGGGAGATAGCGAAGAGAGCATGACGAGATAAGATGGAAACCACCTCCCCAGAATATGCTCAAATGTAATGTTGACGGAGCAAGAAATGAAGCAGATAGAACAGCAACAACTAGGGGAATAATAAGAGATCATAATTGTAAATGGGTTTGCGTATTCTGTCTTAAGCTTGAAGATACTTCTGTCCTTGAAGCTGAACTAACACCAATCTTGGTAGAACTTACTTTGGCATGGAGCAGGAACTTGAAGGAAACTGTGGTAGATTCGGATTCCAAATTGGCTATCAATCTAATTCTAAATGACAACTTGGTAGAACATAAATACATCACGATGGTAAGAGCAGGCAAAGAGATGCTAAAGAGGAACTGGTTGGCAAATGTATATATAAATAGAGGTGCTAATAAAGCTGAAGATGCAATGACAAAGAGGCGGAAAACCAGGTTGTCTTCGGCTGCGTTCGGGTGGGTATAAACGTGGTAGTTTTGTGGCTGTTTTGGTCTGGTTGTTTTATGGTAGTTTTGTTGGTTGTTTTGTGGTAGTTTTGTTGGTTGTTTTGAAAAATAGTGTTCGGCAGGCGGCGGTTTCGTACGGTGCGTTTACCATTTTTGGTGTTACAATTAAAAAATTTATATTACATTTTAAAACAATTTTTTGTTAATAAAGTTAAAATATATGTAGATATTCAATTATATACTTTAATTATTATTATTCTTTATTAACATTTTAGTGACAATTAATTTATAATATGTATACATATTAATTTATCAATGATTTTTTTACATATATTAGAAAAAATAAAGAAATAAACCATTGTGTTTAGAGCAAATATATTAGATGTTACATATAAAAATAAAATTTTATGGATTATATATTAGTATTTAATATAACATTTCAAATGTATTAATACTTAAGATTATTTTAATTTTTAATGGAATAAATAATATCATTGAATTGAAAAAATAATTCTTTCTAATAATAAAATAATTGACTGTAACCGAATATATATGTACATCTATCACTTATTATTTTATTATTATGTATTATTTAATTATTGTTAAAATATTTATTTTAAACAATATTTGTAGTTAAAACAATATATTCTAATCAATTAAATATTACTTAATGAAATTCAGAAACATAAATTTAAATTTAATATTGGATATGCCGAGAAATAAAAAATAACATATATTAGCATATAAAATCAATTTTAAAATATAATTATAAGTATTGAAAATTTAAATTAATTTATTAAAAATTAATTTTTAAATATTAATTAATATTATTAAAATATTCTCACCCCCTTAATTACAGTTTTCTGGCTCCGCCTCTATTTGCAGTATTAATTCTATTTGTAGCATAAATTGTTGGTTGTTTTGAAAATGGTATATTTGTGGCTGTTTTGAAAATTGTTGTTCGGTGATGACGGTTTGACATTTTGGGTCAAAAATGCCAAAATAAAAAATGACACATCTATGCCTGACATGTCCGAACGAAGCCGAAGAGAGTGGCTGAAGAGAGTGGCGTGGCCACTCAGGACCAGACGGTCGAGCGTGCACTCCCGTTGCACAATCCCTCCGTGCAGTCCATCTACGTGTCAGTCTAGTCAGCATGCTGACTGGACTGGTTATATGGTAAATAAATGAGAGTAAATATGTACAAACTTTAAATGGTTGTAACTTTTGAAATATAAATCCAAAATAAAAAATTTTTACACCATTGTTCATCTAAATTCAAGCTCTTCAAAACAAGACCAATAATGGATATGTTTTGACAAATTTTAAAATTTACATTAGTTACATGTATATATTTGTACATATCATCTAGATTTATGCATATATACAGTTTAAAATACACTATAAAACAATAATAATACACTACAAACAATAATGACCCATTATCTGTTACAAATGTGGTATATTAAGGAAATTTATGATTCAATATATATAAGGCTTAAAAAATATCATACAAATCAGAATACACCACAAAATAATAATAATAATACATCATAAATACAATAATGATCCATTATTAGTTCTGAATTTTGTTATCTAATTAACCATTTGTTAATTAATGAATCATAATATCAATTTTAATGAATCATATATTAATTTTAATGAATCATATCATCAACTTAGTGTTTCATTATAAACATATAAAAATTAAAAAATTAAACAATAATAAAACACAACAATATTTGGTATGTATGAAAAATATATGATTCACCATATAAGGTTTAAATTACACCATACAACAATAATAATACACTACAAAACAATAATGATGTTTATCGGTTTTGAAGTTTTTTTATCAAATATACCACTTATTAGTTAATGAATCATAATATCAATTTTAATGAATCATAATATCAAAATTTATGAATCATATTATGATTTTAGTGTATCATCGTATACATATAAAAAGAAATTTTTTAAACAATAATACAACACAAAAATAATATTTGGTACATAAGAAAAATACATGATTCACCACATAATGTTTAAAATACACCATACAACAATAATAATACACTACAAAACAAAAATGATTTTTATCAGTTCCGAAATTTGTTATGTAATTCACCACTTATTAGTTAATGAATCATAATATCAATTTTAATGAATCATAATACAAAATTAATGAATCATATCTTCATTAGTGTATCATCGTAAACATGTAAAAATAAAAAAATTTAAACAATAATATAACACAAAACAATATTTGGTATGTAAGAAAAATACATGATTCACCATATAAAGTTTAACATACACCATACAATAATAATAATACACTACAAAATAATAATATCGATTTTAAAGTTTATTAGCTAATTTACCACTTATTAGTTAATGAATCATAATATCAATTTTAATGAATCATAATATCAAAATTAATGAATTATATTATGATTTAGTGTATCATCATATACATGTAAAAATAGATTTTTTTTAAAGTTGTTGAAACATATCCATGACTGATCTTGTTTTGAAGAGCTTGAATTTAGATGAATAATGATATAATTTTTTTTATTTTGGACTTATATATTAAAAGTTACAACTATTTAAAGTTAATATAATAAAAAAACAGCCCAATCAACAAAATAGTCCAGTCACCAGCTGGCTGGGACTGCCATGTCATCCTCCCATTCCTAAAACGTGTGCAGACAGTCCGCACCATCGTATTTGCCCTCAGGACAGTGATATTGTTGAAATTTTGATATTGGGTTTTTGAGACCCCTTTTTCTCTACAAAAAAAAAAACACGTATAAAGTTCATCCTCTCACAAAAATGAGCCAATTTCATAATAAACCTTAGCATGCAAATGATGTAATCAAGATATGAGTGAAACTACCAAATGAAGACTTATATTAACAATTGCACATGCTAAATTACAAGCGTAACCTACTTCTAATAGAGTAAATTGATACTCATCAACCAGACTGTCTACGTTTACAAGCAGCATGCACTTAGGAAGGAGCATATGTGCAGTTCAAATTGCAACAAATGTAGACAGAAAAAACGGGAACATGACAGTATTTTGTAAAGCACCATCACAAGTTCAACGTCAAGGTTTCAAACCTCTTCCCCTATGGCTATGGTCTCCTTTAAAATACATATACCTCCTACTTGACAGCGACTGGATCATGAAGGACCAACTTGACTACGCTCTCAATATCCTCCGAAGAGAAACCGTCATTATCTCTGTAGAAGAAGTGGAAATTTTTGTTCATCTTCCAGAATACATCCTTGCAAGCTCTTGGGACCATACTCCTCTCTTCATCCGCTAGAACCAACCCCAGAAGTTGTCTCGTCTTGGCATCAATCTCCCGTTTAAGCTCTCTTATTGCCTCTTCTTCAGACATTTCAGTGCGTTCCTGGAGCAGCAAAGTGACAGCGTTCAACTTCCCCTGACTTGATTCTCTCTGCATTCAATTCAACCAAGTACAAATTCCAATTACCCAAGTTGCAATCCTCAAGGTTCAAACTTTCTGAAAATCAATCATTACTTTAAATCCCCGGATATCGTTGAGCAAGCGCCCACACATGCTCATCAGATCGAATAGACGAAGATATTCACTACTTCTAATGACATCCTTGGAGAGCCTTGGGCCAATCAAGTACAGAGTTGGAAGCACAATTGGTCCCAGGGCAATTGATGTCCTGCCATTCGACATGTATTCTCCTATAGTTGGTGTCCATTTGTTTCTAGACATTTCCGCCTCCTTCCACATAGACTTGGCCAGATCCAGCCACTGTCAACAAAATTAAACAAAGCCTAGAAGATGTTTGAGTGAGCTAAGAGTGATGTTCAGAAGCGCAAACAAAAGAAAAAAAATAAGAGACATACAATTTCTACTATGTGGCTTGTTACACTACGCTCTTGCCATCCGTATGCTCTCTCATTGGTCTCAGACACCACAGAATGGAGAGCACAAAATATGATTTTGACGTTCTCAGAACAGCAATCAACAGCTCTGCTTTTATCCCACCTGCATTTTAAATTGCTTATCAATGACATCAATCCAGCTGACCCAAACTAGGAAACAGAAGGGAAGAGAAATACTTCTCAATCAAGTCAATGAGATTGAGTTGTTCCTCTTCCGAGCTCCCGACATCAAAGAAATCATCAACCACATATGTAAGACAAGCACTTTTAGCCCATAAAATTCGAGCATCTGCTAATTCAGAAGAGAAAAGGGTTGAAGCCACAGAAAAGTAGCAATAACCAAGCTTCTGTCTTGTAAAAGTTAGTTGGTCCAGTTGGTTTACAATAAGCCACCTGAAGAAGGAAAATAAAATGTACTTAAACGTATGAATGCATTTTGGGTGAGTAAACCATGAGCAGCTATTCATGTAAAGGCAGCACAAAAGCAACAATATAAACGAGAAGATATGCCCTGTACCGTTGAAGGAGCTTGAACTCTTGAATGTGAATCGATTGACAACTGTTATAATCCTTTCTTGCCAATCTCAGCAGGACTTCACTAGACATGTTTGTAAGACTAACATGTGGAAGGAAGAACTAAAAGTTAAATGTCTTATCAGGTATCATGACTGCATCTCTTTTACTGTGAAAAAGGATTTGTGAATTATAACAAAGTGCTACCAAAATGATGACTTCAGCACTATAACATCATTTTCAGAGTGATGTTGCTCTATGTACTTTCTGCTTCCCAAGCGATCCAAAGTTGCATAATAGGGACTCTTGAGAGCATCGTCCACCTATATATATTAAACCAATGTTTAGTTTCTTCTAAGTGTCAGCACTGGAGCAAGTGCGTTTCTGAGAGAAAAAAAGAAACGAATATTAAATGTTGGCAAGATCAAGCCCCTACCTCTTGTAGGACACATTTAGTGAATTCATCAGTATGTTGAGAGCCCAGCTGGTCTACCATTAACTGTTGGAATCGTTTTACCAAAGACGAATTCTGCTTCATCAGAAATTGTTCATTAGGAGAAATCACCAGCTGTGATGCTCTGTATAATTCAAGAGCATCCCTTATATCCTTCAAATTCCCACCAAATCGATTGAAGAATGAGCCAGTTGGTTTGCAACACAGCTCTAACAAATCTGCATGGTGACACCAAGTGCACAATAAACATTAAACCATACATAATGATCAATATCTACACAGAATATAGGAATTGTATACCTGAAGAGACATTATATCCATGACCCCGTAATATTCTGAATGCCATTGCACATGTAGTAACGTCATCAAATATCTCTTCATCCCTTTGAGTCCATTGCCTGATTCAGTAAATCAGATTGAGAACTGATTGATTAGGACTAATACCGAATCCACTTCATAATGATTTCTGAAAAACATGGACCAACTATTAGAATAACGTCACAGTACTTAAATCACTACAAGCTAGAGCATTACCGGAATGCTTCATCTAGCACACTACTGATTTCTTTTGTATAATGTCGTTCGATTCCAAGCTTTTCAAGCATGTCTACCAAATGAAGTTGCCCAAATGTATCAAGTGGATAGACTGCTGGAGCTGAGAGGAACATTGTTCAAAGTCTATAAGCATAAACGCGATAAAACAAAGAGGATACAAACCATAGCATATGTTGCTTACATATAATTGTATGTTCCAAGCTTTACACAAACCAAATTTGTGAGATTACAAATACCTGCATTTCCAAATTGTCGGAGAACAGAGTCAAGATAGCTAAGACAATCTGAATTTTGAATATGAAAAAGGGCGGAGGCAGTGGCAGAGGGTGAATTTAACAAGGACCCATTTTTCCTCTGATATTTCATTGCCATCTCCCAGTCTTGTTGCTTCCCCAACCCTTCTGAAACAAAAGCCAGAAAAGAATTCTTTGCTTCTGGTTGTTCAGCATAGAATCTGACAGGGAAGTAAATAGAGAAAAAATGAACTTGACTGGTAGATACTATGGAAGGTAAAAGCAACTAGATTGGTAGAGGTGTAATTATCTTCATTTCTGTCCAATGATCTTTGCATACGACATGATAAAATTTTAGAATAGCTCATGGTAAGATATCATGCTTTCTTAAGGTGAAAAGATTCTGATGCCTGTTATCTTCTATTAATCCCTACCGAAAGTGCTAAAAAGGGAGTCCTTTTGTTTAGGAATCTCAGTTAGGATCATGGCCGTTAATGTTCATAAATTTCCATATATATGCATTCATATAATAGCATAGATTCCAGGCCAAATTAAAGATACCTTCTGAGCTCCACATCCTTCTTGCAAATCATATTCTCTATGTCGCTCTGTGCCAGGTGAAGATTTATTTTCATCTCAACAGCGGATAATATCATAGTGGAAAATATGATATTGAATCCGATAGGAGAATGCTGCTTCTCATCCAAAGCAAAACCAAAATTCGAGCGAACAAAATCTAGGCCTGTAATTAGAGAGCTTAAAATTGCCTCAAAGATGTTGATTTATAAAAGTAACCAAGTCAAGAGGCCTTCTAAAGCATTCATGATGGAATACCCTTTGTGATCTGTTCTTCGCCAGTATGCCATCTCTTAAGGGTAAGAACAGCAGCCAAAGTAGAAGCGAGAGCATCTTTCATAAGCAGAGGGTGGCGATCAGGAAGACCCCATGAACCATCTTGATGCTGATTTTCTAAGAGCCACTTAATAGCCTCGGGAAAACAAGGAATATCTGGAGTGTTTGGAGAAGGAACCCTTGCAACCCAAGCGGTGTCATATGCCGAAACTGAGGGTTTGACCTTATTAAACATCTGCTTGATGGCAATATAGTCATAGCACTGCGAAAAGTTCATCCATCAAACAAGGAAAAGAAATGAAAAAAGACTTGAAAATAAATATGCCAACTAGCTACCTCTATGGTCTGGTTTCTTGCTACTTCAGTAACTGCACTCATTTCAATCTTCAACGAATTTTCTAGAAGAAGAAAAACAGGAAAGTAAGCATTTCACTGATTTAAAAAAAAAAAGGAAAGTTAGCATTTAGCAGGATACGAGTGCCTCCCATTAGTGTTTGAATCACTAGCAGAGTAACCAAGTGTACGCTACCAAAGAGGTCGACAAATGTCAACTGTCAAATTTCACCAAACATTTTAATTACGATAGCCGAAATACTCAGTCTCCAACGAACAAAAGGTATCAAAAGATTCAAAACTACTCGCATTACCAGTAGAAGACCAAGTACAAGACGAGGAAGCTGGGGCGCAATTCGATTCAGTTCACAGTTCAGTACACATACATTGTAAATGCACGGACCCAAAAGCGGAAGAAGAGAGATAACCTGAAAGACACCGCGGCGGCAATAAGCGGTCAAGGTGACGAGAATCGGGCGGGAAAAGACGATTGGAGGAAGCGGATGAAGAGAAATTTAGCTTTGTTGGAGACATTTTCCTTGGGTGATATGCTGCAGGCTTTCATTTGCAGTACTGCTGCACTAATCAAAACACCGAGTTTTGGTAAGTTTTGCGATCGGACTTTCAACCTGGACAACTTTATTTCGTTCTTCCAGTGAGTAAGCTGAGCCAACCTATACCTGTTGAGGAGATGGCGTTGTTGGCAGTGAAGGCACACACGGCGTTGGTGAAAGCCGATAGTCGTGATGGGGGAGGGAAGAAGAAGTGTGGGTGGAAAGGAGTGCAGGTGTTTTATGTGGAGAGTTGGAGGGATAAGGATGGGACTAAGATGAGTGGTGGAAGGAAGAACGGTGCTGGGAGGAGGAAGTGCGTTAGTGGTGGGATTGGAAGGAGTCGGAGAAAGTGTGTGCGGTGAAATTAACTAGAATTGAAGAGTAGTGATACATTGATGATTAATAGAGATATTAATTAATTTAGTCTATTTTTTTGTTTAAGTGGAAAAAGAGATTTGTGTAAATACATGCATGATGTAGATACGATTGAATTAGAATGGAATGATAAACAGTGTTTGAGTTGTTTTGCGGTGAATTCGTCTCTTCCTAAGTTTGACCATTTTAATGAAAATCGTTGCATAATAAATGGGAAGAAATATATAGTATATCCCAACTCAACCGGAAATTCTTTCAGATTTGATTGACTTGGTAATGGGTGTTCGACGTTTTTTAGTTTTTCAAGGGTAGTTTTTGGGTAGATTGGTGGTGTAGGGTAATATTTTTTTAAAATCTTTCTATACTTTATAAAGTCGCAACTGAGTCAGCAATAAGTTTTCGACGTTTTTTTAGCCTTCATATGGTTGTTTTTATAATTGACAGGCTAATCATTTATGATTGACAGATTAACAATTTTTGATTGTCAGGTTAACCAGACAGGTTAACCATTTACTTGCGACAGATTAACCATTTATATGCGACAGGTTAACCATTTTCAAGTGACAAGTTAACTATTTAAACTTGACAGGTTAACCATTTACGATTGACAGGTTAACCATTTATAATTGATAGGTTAACCATTTTCGCTAGACAGTTCAACCATTTACTTGCGACAGGTTAACTATTTACATGTAACAGATTAACAATTTATATTGGACAGATTAACTATTTACATACGCTAGGTTAACTATTTACATGCGACAAGTTAATAATTTACTTGCAGCACTCCTGCAGATATTTCCTGCAGCATATGAGCCGCGCTCGTGGGAGAGAGGACAGCAAATATCATGGACAAAGAGCTGACCTGGACTTTGTTGGAAAGGGAAGGGGATATAGTGACAGACACCAATCGATTTGATGACACCTCAGTTTGCATTCGTAAATCAGTCTCTAAGTTTGCATTCGTAAATCAGTCTCTAATTTTTTTTTTAAAAAAAAACAAGGTGATACTTACTATATTATTAAATTTTTGGGAAAATTCATAACATACTCTAAAAAGCTTTCATAATTCACAATGTATCCCCTTTTCAAAATATGGTCACAAAATACCCATAAAAAATTTTGAATTCACAAAGTACCCCTATTTCGGGGAATGACCTTAAATAATGACAATTTTACCCCTAACATTATAGGTCATGTTTCAAGTTCCAATATGCGCCTTTTTTATTTAGTAACATTTTATGAAATTTTACAATAAAAATGTTAGGGAAATTTTATTAAATACCACTTGATTTTTGGTTAATTTATGAAATACTACTAAAAAAAGTTATGATATTAGAAAAATTCTAAATTAAAAATCTTTTTACATAAACTAATTTTTTTTAAAAAAATGATTTTTTTTAAACATATAGAAAAAAATTTAAAAATTTTAAAACTTAAAAAAACATTTAAATATATAAAAATTATTAAAATTTAAAAAATTAAAAACTATTAAAAATCATAATTTTTTAAAAATATATTTCTTAGAATTTTTTATATTATTAGGTATCATAAAATATAATACATGGTTTAAAGACATAATTTATATTTTATTAGATGATATTTTTTGTTTTTAGTGTCATTTTATAAATGACAACTACTTGGTAGAATAAAAAGTCAAAAATATCATCTAATAAAATATAAATTACATCTTTAAACTCACGAATGGGGATGTCGGGATGCTTGGACTCCTTAGTGATGTTGGGCCCATGCAGCCCACACCGGCGGCTAGGTGAACTAGTCTTGGGTCACCCCTGACTGTCTGGAGAGCACTCGGCTGGACACGTGAGTGCCTAAAACATGTCTATTGACATATCCCACTATCTATAGCTGGGTTAGTCAGCTTCAACAGCTTCGGAGCCTTGCCCCCTCTGCTGGTGTCCATGATATTGAGTTACGCCAAGATGCGCTTGTGGTATGATTGGTTCCACATTTGGGCAAGTGTGAGAGTGTGAAGGGCGACACACTAAGTCGGGACTTGTATCCAGCATGGTCAAGATGGTCCGGGTGGTGATGAGTGCACAACGTGGCCCACGCTAGTGCGTGCCTACTGAAGGTGCCTTGGCACTGAGATTACTCCACTAGGTAAGGTGTTCATTCGGTGGGGTACCTCGCACATCCATGCCTTTGGGTAAAGGGTGTGATGACGTGGGAACTCATCGTGCAGCGGTTCAAGACCACCCTTGGACATGCTTGTGGCACAAGGGTTGGTTTGGTTAGGCTGGTCGGGCCTCGACCCGATGCCGATCATGAGTGTTGCTTGTTTAGTTGCCTTTATGTCCCTTGATGCTTGAAAACTCTGTATCATATTTTAAATGCCTAATAATTTTAAAAAATTCTAACAAAATATTAATTTTTTTGTGATATTTAATAGTTTTTTTTTAATTTTTTATATTTTAATAAAAAAAATAATTCTAATATATTTTCAGTTTTATTAATTTTTAAAATTTCAAAAAATTCTAAATTTTGTGTAAAAAATCTGTTTTTGCAATTTTTTTAAAATTTAGAGTTTTATAGAATTTTTCATAATTTTTGAATTTTGTAATTTTTTAGTAGCATTTCATGAATTAGCCAAAAAATTAGCGACGTTTAATGAAATTTAACTATATTTTTATTGTAAAATTTTATAAAATGCTTCTCGTTAAAAAATGGGCATATTATGAACTTGAAACATGGCCTATAATATCTGGGTATAATAATCATTATTTAAGGTCATCACGAGATAGGAATACTTTATAAATTTCAAAACTTTTTAGATATATCCTATGACCATGTTTTAAAAATAAGGTATATTATAAATTATTAAAAAATTTAGAAATATATTATGAATTTTTTCTAAATTGTTTATTTACACCCGTCTTATTTTCCACATCGCTTTCTTTCTTCATGTTTTTATTTTTTTATTCTTTTATTTTCTTCAGTTTTTTTCTTTTATTTTCTCCGATTCTTTTTTCTTCTTTAACTAATATTACATATTCGTGTTTAATAATTAAAAAATACAATTAAATTTTATAATTTATATATTAGTATTTAATACTTTAAAAATAACATTAGCTATAAAAATCATATATTACACACAATATTTACAATTATAATATTATTCATTCTTTCATATACTATATGGTAATGTTTAATGATTAGAAAATATAATTAGATGCAATAATATATCTATATATATGTTACATATATATTCCTACAAATTAGAAAGTAGATATAAGCTATTATATAAAATACAATTTGATGTTAAAATAATTGATAATAAAAAAATATGTTTGATTTTTTATATACGTTCATCTACCGGATATTTTTTCACTATTATCTTTTGCTCAATATTCAAAAATATATTAAGATGAAAAAAAATCTAAAAATATATATTTAACTATAATATTATATTAAATTGAAATCAGTATTAATTAATCAAAAGTTTGTAATCCATTGATTTAACAAGTAAACTTTACAAAATAAAAATCATTTTAGCGCATAAGGTGTGTTTTAGCTATTAATTAATAGTTAAAATATAAACTATATTTATTTACACTTAGTAAATATATTCACCAAATAAATTAAGAGACAATGACTATTTAAAGATTTTTATTTATGGGAATATAATGCTTAATAGTACATTATATTTCAATAATTAAACCGTTTACGAAAATAGGATACTGAAATTGGGAACACATTTTAAAAATTAGATGTGAAGTTGAAGTAGATATATATATTATAACATTAAATTACAAATTAGTTACTAGTTAAAATAATCACAATAAAGATATATATTAGATTTTGAAATATATGCATATTCACCTAATTTCCCAATATTATATATTTGTTCGATTAAACTTGATTGACGACGATCATTAGGGGTACCCACGTTTAGTCACCATCTCCAGGTAAAACAAAGATGAGTTGCAGGTAACCTGTAACCAGACGGCCCAAAATACTGCCAGAACAAAATATCGCAACTCACCAATATGATAAAATGTTATCACGGGATGATTAAAAATGTTTGACCGCATTATCTATTCGTAGGGTGTTCATAATTGGTTGACAGGCTTTTTGGTTAATCGGATTTTCGGTTAGTTAAATTTGATAACTGTAATCTTTTTATTTAGAAGCGGTTAATCGGGATCGGTTAACTGTCGATTTTGCTGTGGTTTTACCGATTTAACGGATAACCGAAATGATGTAGATTTATGTGTTTTTCCATATAATTATTAAATAATGTCCGATTTTACCGGTTTTGGTGTGATATCGAACCGGTTTACTGTCGATTTTATTGGTTTAGTATAAGTCTAACCATTAACTATATAATTATACACTTAATTTTGATAAATATAATAATTAACAGTATAATTTTATACTTATACTAAAAAAAGAAAAAAATTAAAAAAATTAAAAGGCTTAAACAGTTTTTCCGATTAACTGGATTCCCTAAAATCAATAACCGGAACCGGGAAATTAAACTATTCAGTTAACTGAACCAACAAACCATTTCGGTTAACCGGGTTCCGGTTTCGATTTCACCGCTTCCGATTTCAGTTTGACGGTTCCGGTTTTCCAAGAACACCCATACCATTTTTCTGTTGATATTTTGTAAATATTTGATATCAGTTGAACATTATTGTTCATAGACAATCTAGTTTAGTTGTGGCGGGTAAAATAGAGGTGGGTGGGATGCAGAAAAACATACCAGACAAATAAATATGTGAAAAAAAGGTAAGCAAGCAACCAATCGACATAATAAAAACTGGTTGCACAATGGTTACCTTGCGGTTAGGTCGTGTAGACACAAAAAATTGTTATAAATAAGATAAAAAGGGTCGTCGTCTTTCTTTTTCAAAACATATCAACGTGTGTATTAAAATAAAACCCTCATTTTATTACAAAATTTCAAACAATTTTACTCACATTTGAAAAAAACATAATTTTTAAAAGTAAATTTCAAACAATAATTCAATTCCAAAGTCATCTTTTATTTATTTATTTATCTTTATCTTCTTTATTGTATATCTTTTTATTAGAAAACATTTCATTTTTACTAATAAGATATTGTGGTTTTGTGTTGTACTTTTATTTCTTTCAAACGTACATTAGCATGTTCGGAAACTTATTTAGGGCAAATTAGAGGCTGCGGCGCACCCATACCTAATACGGTGCGGCAGTAGTATGTGGCAATCCCAGTCAGTGCTGACTGGATTGCTTATGTGTCATATAAGTAATGATAAAACTTTGAATGATTATAACTTTTAAAATATAAATCCAAAATTTTAAAAAAATATATTACTGTTCATCTAAATTCAAGCTCTTCAAAATAAGACCAGTCATGAAGATGTTTTAACAACTTTAAAAAGATATTATTTTTACATGTTATGATGATACATTAAAAAGATGTTTTGATTCATTAGTTTGATATTATGATCCATTAAATTGTTATTATGATTTATTAACTAATAAGTGGTGAATTAGATAATAAATTCAGACCCGATAAAAATCATTATTGTTTTGTAGTGTATTATTATTGTTGTATGGTGTATTTTAAACCTTATATGGTGAATCGTGTATTTTTCATACATACCAATATTATTTTGTGGTGTATTATTGTGTAAAATTTTTTATTCTTATCTGTGTGCGATGATACACTAAAATGACGATATGATTCATTAATTTTGATATTATGATTCATTAAAATTGATATTATGATTCTTTAACTAATACGTGATGAATTAGATAACAAACTTCGGAACCGATAAAAATCATTATTGTTTAGTAGTGTAGTATATATTGTTGTATAGTGTATTTTAAACCTTATATGGTGAATCGTGTATTTTTCATACACACCAAATATTATTTTGTGGTGTATTATTGTGTAAAAAAATTTATTCTTATATGTTTGTGATGATACACTAAAATGAAGATATGATTCATTAATTTTGATATTATGATTCATTAAAACTGATAGTATGATACACTAAAATGATGTTATGTGTTTTCGATGATACACTAAAATGATGCTATGAATTATAAGTCTCATTGATATATGGATATATACATGTATTTAATATAAATTTTAAAATATCTAAAAACATATATATGACTGGTCTTGTTTTGAAGAGTTTAAATTTAGATAAATAATGATATAATTTTTTTACATTTTGGACTTATATTTTAAAAGTTACAACTATTTAAAGTTAATATAATAAAAAGTAATCCAGTCAGCAATTGACTGGACTACCAACTAGACTACAGCTGCTTAATAGACCGACAACCAGACTGGAGCGTACCAAATATAGTGTGGATGGGTCTGCACAATCGACACGCTGCTTATTTAGATTAGGCGATGCATCATCTAATATTTCCAACGCCTTCGTATCAAGTTCGGTCATCGGCGTAGTTGGTTAGGGGCGCTCCAGCAATGTGAGATTGTGATACCTTTATGTGATTTATAAGGATACATATGAATAAATTATATTAATTAAGGTCAATTTGAGTGATTTATAAGGATACATATGAATAACAAAGTTGACTTGGACCGTGCCTCCTAAAGGTCCAAATAAGAACTGGCCAATCCATGAGTATACCATGAAGTTACAAAGGTTGTACCCGTAAACCAACCTCCTAAAGAGAAATAAGCACAAGGAAAAAGCAATAAACCGGACCAACCTACAAAAACGAAACGGTCCCGTCGTAACCAGTCATCCATAATATCAAATAAATCATTTTCGTCTTTGGTAAATTTATCAAGGGCTATAGTCATAGTAATCCTCCTATTCAACTACTTCAACCATTTTCGAACACCTCATAACATTTTAGGGAGTCCAAGGATTCGATCATTTATTATGATTTTTTCTCGTACATTGACTTCAACACCTACCGAGGAGGTCCTTGGGATCATGTTCTTTGAGTGGGGGAGTATGTGATACCCTGTATACTCCGTCCCATACATATGGGTTGGCTATAGCTTGGGAGGTAGGTTGTTTGATAGTTGCCCATATGAGGTGTTATAGAGATGCCCTAAGTTTGAATCTCATTCGCACTACTTTGAGGATTCTTATTTTTTTCACTGCATTCAAGAAAAACCCTAACCTACCAACAAAATATGAAATGGAGAATACTGTAGCCATCTCCCTCACTTCACTTCAACTGTCTCCCTCATCTCGACCTCACCATCCCTTCTCACCAATCACCACCTTAAAAACACTAAAAAAAACCTAGAGAGGACGATCGTCCGTCTTTTTCATCTTCATCCTATTCCCCTCTCTCGATCTTCTGAACCAACAAAACAAATCTTGACAACTATTCTCTTCTTCTCAATCGTGAGCCGCCTCTCACTCTTCTTCTTTCCCACTGATTTCTACCAGCCATAGACTTGCAAACTAAAATCTAGAAAATCAGACCTCCTTCCATCTTCAACAACCAAAAAACCCTAACATGCACCTCTCTCTCTCTCTGTTTCCCTTTTTCCTAACCCTAACCGCTGAACACGGAATATAAATGACTCTGCGTTTCTCTTTATTCTTTTCTCACATTGCAAACAGGTAAACTGATATTACTAAACAACTACGAATAAGCTTATAAAATTAATAAATCAAAAAGCCTTTGGGTAGCAAAATCCCGGTCACTACAGTATAGAAAATGTAGCTACCAAGTATCGAATCTGCGGAATTTGAAGAAAGTAAGTCTAGTCTTAAGAAAACTGGAAATCAGTGAGTTCTTCTTGTGTTTTTAAGTGAATCAAAAATAAATAAAAACAAATCAATAAGCACACAAAATAGAGTGAATGAATAAAATGGATGAGACGGAACCCCGGGTTCAAGTTATATTCGCTTGATAGATTTTGCAACTTCTAATGTTTAGTTAGAGCTATAGATTGGAAAAATTCCTAAACCCCTCTTTAGTACTAAAACCTAGCCTCAAAAGAGCTCATCTAACAAAACATGCAAGATATAATCTAGATTCACGCAAAACATGTATAGATGGATAAAGTACGAGGATTATAAATTGCACACGAGGGAAAGCATAGTCAATCCGATTCAATTTTCCACATGTTCTTAGACTAATTTGATCTTTATATTTATCACCGATCTGATCAAAATAGAAATAGTAAAGAAATTCAATAAACTCACAAAATTTGTTGGAAAGCACAATGAATATATTGGTCCGAAACAATCTGTCAATTTCTCAAATAAAACCAGTAGAAGAAATCACAGAATCATGTCAAACTACAAATAGCCATCCCTCAGAGTTAAATCTTTCCTAGCCTCGCAGGTTACAAGACATAGGGAATAGAGATAAAAAAGAAATCATCTGGTAGAGAAGAATCTTGCTTTTGTTGTTCTTGCTAAATCTGTAAAACACCAACCTCGAAGGTTGAATATGATGATGAAGAATTCATGTTGTGACTGGCTAGGGTTCTTGTGTGTGAGTTCGGGTGGTTTGTAGGCGTAAAATTGATGTGTGAATGATTTCTGAAGAAACCTACTGTGCGTGAGACTAGAACAGACGGAATACGATAATAATAAAAGAACTCAGCAACTTAGATTATTACTCAGAACACGTATCGAACTTAATACACGATTGACACGTAGTGTGCTCTCCACGCTACTTATACACGAGATCTAAACTCTAAACACGTTAAGAGTACAATCTACTCTTAACATCTCACACAGAAGATATGCTTCTCAATACTAATCTCGTTTCAGTGCCTGACTGACCTCGCTCATGTAAACATCTCCCTCACAAGACCTATGCGGCGCTTTTCCTTTTGTTTCTCTTCCTCTCTCTCTTTTTTCCCTAGGCTCTCACTTAACCCTAGTGTTTCAATCTCATATATAGATACCGATACTATTGATTACAGCTGATAAATCATAGATTTTATCTATCTTTAATAGATATATAAAATCCCGTTTAAGTTATTTCTTCCGCGTTATTTCCTCGGTTATGAACTGGCGCGCGGGTCTCTTTATTTCTTCTTCACGCTCATCAGTCTGAAGCTGAGTTTGCCGATCAAAATTACATCAACAATTTCCCCCTTTTTGATGCGGCAAACTGTTGAAGTCTTGAACCCCTTGTGTTAATTCCCCCTGAATCTTGTAACGCCAAAGCTTCGCAAAAAAACTGTCGGCATTCCCCCTCAATCTCATAGCTTCTTCTGCTAGCCATGTACTCAGTATAAAACTCACCACCTTTTGAGCATTAAGTGAGATATAACAGCAAGAAATAAATAAAGAGACAAATAACAGAACATAATCTCTACTTATATGATTCGCATCATAAGCCCACTTGTACCAAAGTATTAACAGATAGAGTAGTAGAGATCCAGTTCGTAAATCACAAAAAATAGCCATAAGCGCAACACAAGTCTAAACCTGCACTACTGTTTGTGCAACAACCCATTTGTCAAAAAAAAAAAACTTCAATGACTTCACAATTCACTTCCCCCTTTTGCCACATCAAAAAGAGAGAAAGATAGCAGATAGTGTAACGAACAAGTAGGGGAGGGGTAGGATGCAATCCATCTTAAAACACTATAATTTGTCAGATTGTTCAGAGGTTGAGTTATTCGCAGACATTAAGAAATTAATTTTGTCCTCCAGAATCTGCAGCCGGCCCATCAAGCGCTTCTCCAATGCCACCATTGAGTCGAGGACTGACTGGACCAGAGAGGAGGCGGAGGTGATTTCATGGTCAGTCTTCTCCTCATGTTGCCCCATTTGTTTGAATTGCCAGCCTGCCGATGTCAATTCCAAGCCCATCTTGGAGAGTGTGGCAACAACTAGATAGTTAGTGGGTTGA
This sequence comes from Limonium bicolor, assembly GCA_023374045.1. NCBI lineage: Eukaryota > Viridiplantae > Streptophyta > Magnoliopsida > Caryophyllales > Plumbaginaceae > Limonium > Limonium bicolor. The sequence goes on along the minus strand of CM041779.1, from coordinate 7,833,584 downwards.
GCAGTTATGAAATAAGCATCATCTTTAACAAGATTGAAATGCCGAAGAACCTTTGTAAGCCAGAAGGGGTAAGGAATGGAGGGCTTTGAACTATTCACGATTGACCGCAAGTGAGATATGATGATTCTTGGCAAGGAGAGATGAATCTTTTTATCTAAGCACCACATCAAACCTAAATCCACGGGTGTGACCTTATCACACATGTCAGAGTGTGGGAATAATGTTTGATAAGCAAGCAAGTGGAGCAATCTCGGTAACACACCTAGGTCTCTCTGTGGATAGTGTTTCAGCCTAGAACTAGCACGGGTCAGGTCAAAGTGTTGCACCACTTCAGAATGTGGTGCGACATCCACTTTCTGAGCATTGAACTCAGCTAAACCGTCAAGTGGCACATCAAGAATCATAGCAAGCCATGCTGGAGATATTATCATTTTGATTCCAGCAACCTCAGTCTTAAACTCATATGGAGAGACAAATTCTAAGTTTAGAACAAACGGAAATAGTAGCTCTGGGTAGTAGGTAGTTTCAGAATTAAATAATTTGTCCCAGCCTTGAAATTTAACAATCCCCACTAATGATTCCAGCGAGTTCTTGCCTAACCAACCACAATCTACCAATTTTCCAGGAATAATGTCGGATTCAAGCATCGGACGATTAAAAATGGGTTTCTAGGGAAAGGTATGACCTGGGTTTTGCGACCGTTCTTGAGTAAACTCCTTAACCTTTGAAGCGAAAGGACGTCGTGGCACAGACTTCAACCTCTTCGACGATCGCTGTTGAACTACTGGAGAATCACCCTCTTTGCGTTTTGGGTTCGCCGAGGAAGCATCGTCGACTCCCGGAGCAGCCTTCTTGGCAGGTGTGCGCAACAGACGGCGTGATTTGGCCAGAGGAATGTCGTCCTCAGTAGGAACAGCCGAGGAGTCTTCATCACTAACAGTGGTAGTTTCTTTTGGAGTTGGTGATTTTGCATCGGGTGAGGGTTTTGAAATGGAATCGGGAACTATTGTTTGTTGGCTATAATTCTCTGGTTTTTCAGTAGCAAGAGGAACAACATTCTCATAGACGAGTTGGTCGAAAGAATCCATGGCTGAAAGCAGAAAGAAGGGAGGAAAATTCAAGAACGGAGCTGGAGAAGATCAAGAGGTAGCGCTGTTGAGAAACTTCGAGAAGTGTAGCCAAGTGAGTAAACTGGAGATGTTGTAAGTACACTTAGAATGAGAAAAGAAGGTTGTGTTCAGTGTGGGTTTTTTTTTTCAAAAAAAATTTCAAGTTTAATCCAAACTTCTCCGTCTTTAAGAGAACACGGTTGAGAGATCTAGACTGAGGCTATCAGAATAAAACTTTAGAAGATTAGGAAGATGAACGCATTTATCTACACAGATATCGACCAGTATACATTATGGAATTTCTGACTCCAGTCTCCTGACATTAACAAATCTCCTTTAGTGAACATTCGACAAGCGGGACATGTGGGTGATAAGCTTGTGCGCGATCAGAACTTTCTTTGAAACGACAAGAGGTGAGAAGTACAATCATATTCCATTATACCTTTCATCACCACAGACTCATACTCACAGCTTTGAAAGATAATATTTGCGTTATTTAGTGAACAACACCTTGACTTTTTCTCTTCATCCATGTAGCGACTTTGGGTCAACTTGTCCAGAGTAGTTACCCTTAGAAAGTTAGATGATGAAGCATCCTTGAAGACTTAATTGTCGAATGAAAGAGGCCAAATACGTGTTGTTTGTGCTGTGAGCAGTGGAATCTCTTGCCTTGTTCATTCCATTATATTATATAGTCTTTGTAATGTCATACCATTCACTTTTATTGCAATTCCCAACATGGTGCTTGTGAGACACATCCAGGAGATTTATACGTAAGGAGACTAGAGATGCATGCATCCCACGAAGGTATATTCGGTAGACATGCCATAGTAAACAACATACTCATCTTAATAATCTCCATAACGTTTTATTCATAAAAAGACTTGGTATAGAATACTATCACCCATGTGAAGCAACCGGAGACGTTAGAATTTAAAAGACTAAAAAGAAGGTGAAAATTGTAAAACAACCCACAACCGGACACAATAAAAAATAAAGACAGATAAGCAAAAGAAACATCTGATCTATCTCTCACTTGGTATCTACCATGCCAATCTCAAAACGAAGTCGCTCAAAGGTTTCTCTTGATAAGGGCTTGGTGAATATGTCGGCCAACTGTTTTTCTGTGGGGCAATGAACAAGAATAACATGGCCATGTTCAACATGATCGCGAATAAAATGATGACGGATGTCAATGTGTTTGGAACGTGAGTGATGAACTGGATTTTTGGTTAGCTCAGTCGCACTGTTATTGTCGCAACATATAGGAATGGGAATGAAGAAGAGGCCATAATCCTCGAGCTGCTGATGAAGCCATAAGATCTGGGCACAACATGCCGCCGCAGCCACATACTCAGCTTCAGTCGTAGACAGAGCTACCGAAGCTTGTTTTCTAGAAGACCAAGCAATGAGATTGGAACCCAAAAATTTAGCCGTGCCCGAGGTACTCTTCCTATTAGTAAGAGAGCCACCAAAATCTGCATCAGTGTACCCGGAGAGTGTAGGCAACGAAGTAGCTGTGTATAGAAGTCCAAGAGATGATGTCCCTTGTAAATACTGGAAAATACGTTTGACCGCTTTGACATGAGGTGTTTTGGGATTAGATTGGAACCGAGCACAGAAACACACGCTTTGCATAATATCAGGCCGACTCGCGGTAAGATAGAGAAGAGACCCTATCATTCCCCTATGAATAGTGGGATCTGTAGATTCTGCCGTGGGTTCCAGTCCCAGTCTGAGAGTGGTTGACATCGGAGTGGACATTGGTTTACCCTCATTGAGCTTATACTTCGCCAAAAGCTCCAAAGTGTATCTAGTTTGACTGACAAAGGTGCCATCAGCTGTTTGGCGAATCTGCAAACCAAGGAAATAAGTTAACTCACCCATGTTACTCATTTGGAACTCTTGAGTCATCATGGACTCAATTTCCGTTGTTAGCTGAGGACTGGTAGACCCGAAGACAATGTCATCCACATATATCTGAACCAGAAGCTTATCCATCCCGCACTGTTTGATAAATAGTGTGCGATCAACCTGTCCACGTACAAACTGTTGACTAACGAGAAAAGTGGTCAATCTTTCATACCACGCCCTTGGTGCTTGTTTAAGATCATATAATGCCTTTTTCAACCGATAGACATGAGTAGGGTGGATAGGATCTTCAAATCCCGGTGGCTGAGTAACATATACCTCTTCCTTGAGGTGTCCATTTAGGAAGGCACACTTGATGTCCATCTGATAGAGTGTGAACCCATGTAAAGTGGCAAAGGCTATGAGCAATCGAATAGCCTTAAGTCGTGCAACGGGAGCATAGGTTTCATCAAAGTCCAGACCCTCCTGTTGGTTATACCCTTTGGCAACTAATTGAGCTTTATTTCTAGATATCTGACCATTTGAATCTAGCTTATTGCGATAGACCCACTTCGTTCCTATCCCTATAATCTTCCCTTGGCCATTGTTACCAAATGTAACTTTTCCTCCTCAATGTTCAACTAAGGTATGGAACTCCTTTTTGTCTCCACTTATGTGTCTCGAGCAACCACTATCCATCAGCCACCAGTTCTCACATGATGTGGTAGCCAATGCCTAAACACAACCAATCACTGTTTAGCTTTAGGTACCCAAACTAATCTAGGTCCCGTTTTATGGTGAAGGTGCGAATGATTTTTGTTTGTGTTAGCTCTAGACTGACGTGAATTTGCAATGGAAGATTTCCTATAGTATAAACTCCTACAAAAGCCAATACTATGACCGGGTTTTTGACAATATTGACAGTAAAATGTCGACTTGGTATTTTTAGCATTTGAGGCTCTCCTCTCTAATGTATGATCTAGTGTGGCACTAATCTTCTTACCGGTTAACATCCGAGTCAAATCTGCCTTTCCAGTGTACCAAGTGGGATTTCGTGGCGTAGCTATCTCTTTTTCTCTCCTAGCTCTAGACAGACTATCCTCTAACACTTCTTTTTGCTTTCTTAAGTTTTCATGCCTCTCTTGTAACGTCTCAAATTCAGATTGAACCCAAGCAGGTAAACATGCAACTCTCTCTTTTATTGGTTTGACAAACTTAATAGTAGTATTCTCTTTAGCCAGAGATTCGGTCTCAGACTCTATAGGACTATCTATTCTTGACAATTTAGACTCAAGCAGTTTTATCTTAGCTACTGCAGTTGTTAATAAGCTAAAAATTTCTTTCTTTGACAAAGAATTAAAAGCATCTTCTATGAGTTCAGGACTTACCTCGTCTGCTTCTAGGACCTCTTGCCAACCGTCTTTCGCCATCATGCAAAAATTCCTATCTGACGCCACGCTGATTCTTTCATCATCTTCCACCACAGCTGTCATGCATACTTGTGCTGTTTCTTCTGCCTCTGAGTCCTCATCTGACTCTTCTTGTCCCCACGCTGCAGTTGCCGCCTCTGTAAACTTCTTGAGTTTTTCATGAAAATCATCCTTTGGTTTTAACATACAGTCCTTCACCACATGTCCAGGCTTGTTACACCGGAAACAAATGATTTGTTCCTTCTTGGACTTGAATCTGTCGGTTCTGGACCCAGACCCTCTTCTTCCGCCGAAGATCTTCCTGATTCCGTTAGCTATCATTGTGATCTCTTCATCCTCATTCGCATCATCATCTTCTTTATCACTTGATATCTTCTTTGCCTTTAGTGCCAGATCCTTACTGACACTTAGACCAACTAGTCCACCTTTCATCTTGCCTTCGTACACCATTAGTTCAGACCCTAGTTCTTCAAAGGACAATTTTGATAGATCCTTCGTAGACTCTAAAACGGTGGTGAAGTTTAACCACTCCTTGCACAAACTATCCAGAAACCTCTCGTTTATTTGAGCATTATCCAGAGTTACACCGACAGTCTTAAGTTCACATAAGATCTTATCAAATGTTTCTATTGTCTCCGTAATCGTTTCTCCCTCTTCCATCTTAAAATTATCAAGCTGCCTCTTGAGTTGATTTCCCTTTGCTTTCTTGACTGAGTCTGTCCCTGCGTAAGCCGTCTTAAGGAATTCCCAAACCTCTTTTGCAGTGCGTAAACCCAAGACTTTCTGTTGGTCTGGGTCTGACAGGGAAGACATTATAACTCTCCTTGCTTGTCGATTCTTGCTTATCAACTTGTTATCATTCTCACCCCAGCTTGACCTTGGCTTATCCTTGGTAACTCCTCCTTCAACATATTTCAGTTTTAGGTCTCCTTCAGTCACCACATCCCAAAGTTGAAAATCAATGGAGATGAGTTGATCTTCCATCTGTTCACACCAGCTAGTATAGTTGAACTTGGTCAACTTAGGTGGCTTGACACTGTAGGTATTCATCTCGACCTACCCTGAGAGAGTTTTCTATGAATTTAGGGTAACCTCGCTCTGATACCAATTGAAGAAACCTACTGTGCATGAGACTAGAATAGACGGAATACGATAATAATAAAAGAACTCAGCAACTTAGATTATTACTCAGAACACATATCGAACTTGATACACGATTGACATGTAGTGTGCTATCCACGCTACTTATACACGAGATCTAAACTCTAAACACGTTAAGAGTACAATCTACTCTTAACATCTCACACAAAAGATATGCTTCTCAATACTAATCTCGTTTCAGTGCCAGACTGACCTCGCTCATGTAAACATCTCCCTCACAAGACCTATGCGGTGCTTTTCCTTTTGTTTCTCTTCCTCTCTCTCTCTTTTATCTTAGGCTCTCACTTAACCCTAGTGTTTCAATCTCATATATAGATACCGATACTATTGATTACAGCTGATAAATCATAGATTTTATCTATCTTTAATAGATATATAAAATCCCGTTTAAGTTATTTCTTCCGCGTTATTTCCTCGGTTATGAACTGGCGCGCGGGTCTCTTTATTTCTTCTTCACGCTCATCAGTCTGAAGCTGAGTTTGCCGATCAAAATTACATCAACAATTTCCCTTTGTTTTCCGTTCGATCCCCTTGGTTTAAATAGAAATCTGTGTTCAATAGCCTTGTTCAGCCCTGTGTCTGGGTAGAATGGGCCTGACATCTCACAAGCTGACCAGGCAAGAATTTTCATCTTTGTGAGTGTCCTTGTGAGGTGTCCGGGTGGGACTTATCCAAACAAAAATATGTAAGCTCCACTTCATACTTCTACACTCGTGGTCGTAAATATTGGTGACTTGGTGCGGTGTCCGACTTAGCTTAGGCACACAGGTAGTCGGACATCTTTATCTAAGCCTTCCTCAAGTGCAACATTCAAAACAAGGCAAATTAGAGGTTTCCGGGCCCACTGACGGGTCATCTGGGTCCACAGACGGGCTGTCCGGATCATTTAGGTTAGGCACAAGTCCGAATGAGACTAAGGCTTCATTTTTTTTGTGTGTCCGGGAACACAGACGAGCTGTCAGAGGCCTCGGATGGGCTGTATAAGTCTGTTGGTGTGGACACAAGCCCGGACACTTGTACATTTTGAGCTCCCCTTTTTCGCGCAATGCCCAATTCCCCTTAGATCGAGTCCTAAGTCATAAAAACACCAAAACAAGACATTTTAAAGCATTTTCTTTAAATATGTGGACTAAAATTAAGCATAAAACTAGGGAAAAAGACATGCAAGACAAGGGGTTACAACACCAAAAAGTATACCAAATATCAGCTCATTAAATTCCCCCATATTTGTCTTTTGCTTGTCCTCGAGCACATCAATCAATCACAAGTTCAAGCGAATATATTGAGGAACAACCAAAATGGGAGAGCACAAAGGAATTTACTGCAACTTCTGCAGATGAAAGGGAGCTCAAGCTTTCAACTGTAATTTCATCACTAACAAGAAGTCATTCAAAAGCACAAGAAAGAGAAATGGAACCATATGAACTTAGCCTTTAACCTTGAGCCAAACCACCATTTTCACTCACTTTCCTTTTTAATGATAAGACACACGAAGTAAAATCATATTCCATTATACTTTTCATTGTCATGTACTCATGATCCCTACGAAAGAAGTTAATACTAACATTCACCTCAGAATTTGTAAGATACTTAAGTTGAAGTTCATTTTGTTCCTTTTCATCACCTTAGACTTTTCTCTCCACCCTTGTAGCGGCTTTAACTGTCCCAGAATCAGAGAACCTTAGGTAGCTAGGTGATAAAGAACCCCAAAGGACGTAATAATCGAATGGAGGGGGCCTATTTTGGATCAAAATTTTCCTTTTAGGATCAACAGAGTACCTTGCCTGTTCTTTTCCACCTTTTCGTTCCAAAAGTCATTCAAAGGCTCAAAGTTAAAAACAAATCTCATATAACACATATTCAAAATCATATTAGCATTAGTGAACATAGACTTCAATTTAAACAATAAGATCACAAATTGTTGAAATTTTTTGCACCAATAACCTGTCAACCTGCTGAAATTCTTCCGTGGCTCCCTTTTCAGTTTCCACCACTTAGCAAAACTCAAACAAATGCAAGAATGAAGAGCTTAAAAGCAAGCTAAGAAGGAGATAATCCTCCCTCACACTTAGACTGGATCAATTCCCTTATTGCGTGAAAGAATTATATCTGATAGAGCATGGAATCCAACGGAGCAGATCACGCAAAGCAAATAAAAGGGAGTACTATAAATTGTGTGAGCATAGAGTGAAAAGAATACTCCTTAGAGTTCGCAGGGTGTGTAGTAGCGCTCACCCCACACATGAGTCTAGCTATGAGATGAATGGAAATATTATTAAAAGGATAGCCTGCACATCCATAAGAACTCAAGTGGAAACCTTAAATAAGATATTAGCAGCAAAGCTAAAGAGCTAAGGCTCTTGCAGTAAGCATCAACAACACAACAGAATAACAGAAGCTCAAAAACAATGATAGAAGAAAAAAATAGAAAATTAAAAAGAATAAACTAAAACAAAAGAAAATTCAAGAAGAAAATTATGAATCCAGTTGGATCAAAACAAAATGTTACCCCCACAAGTAAAAGGAGAAATGAAAAACTCCACAAAACTAGGTGCAGGTGTTGTAGGTAAAGATTTGCCAGATAAAGATGGAGGGATGACGACTCTTCTTCCTCAAACTTGAGGATATAAACATCCTCGTCTATTGGGTAAGGGTCAAAGAGACCGAGATAATGGTAGAGTGGCGGTGGCTCGTCCCTCATGAATTCTAGGATGTAAACATCCTCTTTGACTTGGTGAGGCTGAAAGAGAAGACCATGCAGACAGTCGACTGCAACAAAGACCTTTGCTGATGTAGGGGGAACCAAGGGTTGAGAGGGAGGGTCACTTAAGGCTTCAATAGGATGCTCCACTAAATTGTTCCCCAACTCCTGTAGGCTACCATTGTTTGAGATTGAAGCATGCTACCGAGGAGGAGGTTGTTGCATATATTCAAATTGCTCCTCAATCTACATCATCTCTTTTAGCTTGAGACAAGCATCAAACTCATGGGGCCCCCACAACACAGGAAAAAATATCAAAGGGATCAGAAAGCTGCTGTTTGAATTGCTCTTTAATCTACCTCATATCCTCTAACTCAGGACAAGAAGCAAATTCATGGGCTCCCCCACAATGAGATCAAAATGAATAAGAGGATAAGAAAACACCTGATATTTAGCCATAGCTAGAGTCTGTTCCAAAGCTTGCCATAACTTTTGAATTTTAGAACAGTTACGCTCATTGGTCCTTTTTAGTTCAACCTTCATTTCCTCAAGACTATTGGTGCCACACTGAAAGGGATGTGGATTATGCAGTTCTACCAGCAACCTGTCCATCTTATGAACCATTATTTAAAAAAAGTTAGAAAATTAAAAACAAAGTAACAAAAAGTAGAATTAAAATAATATAAACACAAATGAACATCTAAAATTATTGCCCTTCTAGTTCTTTACGCTTGATGAAAGGCACTGCGCACTCACCAAACACTTGCTACAGCTAAGAAGGACAATCTCAAAATTTAAATTAGAAGTAAAATAAATGAAAACAAAAATAAACAACCAAAAATAACAAATTGCTAAAAATAAAATAAAAACAATTGACAATCCAAGCTAAGGACTAGACAAAGTCTAGTCCCGGGCAACAACACTATTTTATAAACAGGTAAATTAATATTACTAAAACCTTAAGAAATAAATATAGAAAATTAATAAATCAAAAAGCCTTCGGGTTGAAAAAATCCCGATCACTACAGTATCGAAAGTATAGCTACTAGGTATCAAATCTGTGAAACTTGAAGAAAGTAAGTGTAACACCCCGGTTTACAGGATCTGTAAGCACCACCATTTTTTTTAACACAAATGCACTTGTATTTATAGTCTTCTTAGAAAGTTTACATCAATGAAAGTCATCCAAAATACAACCAGGAGTTACCGCCACACCTGCCACCTACAGTAGATGCTTAGGCTAATCCCCACCACCATCCTTCCTTCAAAATTTTATCATCACTCCTACCTTCTCTACATATAACAAAACACTACTACCAAATTTCTTTCCTTACACCTTACAAACCAACCCCTTCCTTTGCCAACTCTATGTTAGCTCTAAGTACGTATTTTACAACCAAAAGATAAAGGGGGGACAAAAGATTTAATGTCATCCTTCCTCCTAGTTTTCGCCAACGTATTCTATGAAACTATCAGCCAAATGTGTTGTGGTTTGATTACTTCCGTACTCAGCATATCTAAAGCCTTGGGTAGTCTGGATCCACTCCTCGTAAGTTACTCTAGTTACTCCAGGCGACAACTCCTTGTTATAAGTATAGTAGGCACACACATAAAGAGTATCGTACATAGTATCTTCATACCACATCATTTCCCCAAAGAAGTCATCATGCAACCATAAATACATACATACACACAAAGGGGTTGTAAACAAAATCAGCAAAATTGAGTGACAAATACCACACCGAGTAAAATTTATTTTCTCTTGAAAACTCATCGAACTATTATTATATGCACACACAGCAATTACAAGAAAGTATAATCATCAAGAATACATCTCACCCAGTTTACCTTCCTTACATCAATGCTATACCTGTAGGTCACATGTTCCAGAATAATAACAAGGGATGAAACCCAGTAAGAGAGTTCCACCACCACCACCTCACCATATAATCCTTAAGTGTGCATACCGTCTAAGGTTAAATATAACACTTAGAGTAGACTATAGGTCACTTCTTTTCATGGGACAGAAATGTAAAGAACCCGACTGATAAATCATTAAAGATTTAGTTTAAATGATGGGCTAACCATATCCCAGGCTAACCATAGCCTTAAATAATAATTCTCAATACCAATCCACCGCCATAAGCAATATCAATCAACCAAATCAGCCTCAGATCATTCAGAACAACAAAAGTATTAGTAAAACACAATTTAACACCATATTTAGTTAAACTCAACCCACTTCATACCACAATTTAAACACCTCATTATCATCAAAACATTACCAAATAAACTTATTAACACCAAATAACCCTTTAAAATCACACATCAATTTCAAGTGCAAACATAAAGGTTTTTAAAGTACAGTTTTTTGCCCTAACAAGCCACCAAGTAATTTTTGACATAACCACCACCTAAAAATTCTTACATAAGTCATTCATAGACTATTAAGATCATGGGAACAAGTGTAATCATCTACCAACACTTGCAATCACATAGGGAGGCTCAAAGTTCATTTTTAGGTCTTATAAGTTGACTAGAGTTTTACTGCCTTCCCAAACGTATTTTTCCTTGATTTTTCGAACATAAGCCATAAACCAATAACCAAGATTACTAACAAAATTTAAAAGCCAAATGAATTCGTAAACCCTCTTGACCAAGTTTCAAAGCTTTAAGCACCTTTTTAACCCTACCATCTTTTGCTAACATTTTTACACTTAACCATGAACTACTACAACCTAAAATCACTTAATATAAGTTCAAATAACTATAGTAACTCACCAATTCTATCAAAATCCCATAAAAATCACTCTAGAGGTCTTAAAACATATTTTCCCCTTATTTAAGTCTTCTAGAATTATCCTATTTCCCAAAGGTATTTTCGCCTAATTTTCTCAGAATAACTTAGTATTATAAATCTAAGAATAATATAAAAATTTCAGCTCAAAAGAAACTAGGGTTCGTAATGAACCAATGTCTAAAAGTTAAAGCCAAAGACATGATTTAAGGAAAGAATAGGTGTGCATTGATGTTACCTGGGCTCTTCTTGCCATTTCAAGCATGTCCCTAATTGTTTCTCAGCTGATTGAATCTAATTTCTTCACCAAGAAACTCACCCAAGAGCTCTAGAAATTTTCTCCTTCTTAAAACCTTCTTTTCCTTGAATTTTAGCTTGAAATCTTCTTCTCTAATGGTGTTTGTTTGTTTCTATCAATTTCTCTAAGCTCCTAGTGGTGTGGGTGGGTGCAAAGAACAGCAAGGAAATCAGGTTTTATCCTTCTCTTATAGTGTCGTGAACAAGCTCTTAAAATGGAATTAATTAGTTTTTCATTTAGTAGGGTAATCATTATAATGATAAAACTTATCCCTTGTAACCCCTTAGATGATAGACACTTAGATCAGGTTTAATCTCATCCCTACACATACAACCGACCACATTAAATGAAGTAGGACAAGTGGCCTTATCACTTATGAAGATAAGACAAAAATAGTGAATAGTGATGTATAGTAAGGAGGTTAAATGGGTGAGATTGCCGCCTCCCCTATGCCTTATTTGGCTTGAAATTTTCATGGATATTAAGGCTAATTTTGTGTGTAGATCAGTTCTAAGTTGGGTACTCATGCGAAGGAAATTTCCTATGGCCACTCTTGAAGCTTTCCTTGAGCTCGGTTTACCCGAAATCACTAAAATATTGAAGATGTAACTAGATTGTCCTACATTGTAAAATAAAGTATTTGGTTGTATTTCACCTCTAAACATCCTTGAAAGTCTAAAACACACCGCATAATGTTAGTAGCCTTCACCAGTTCCTAAGGATTTCAGTCATTTTCAGGCATTTCAAGAATCTCGAGAAATTAGGGTTTACCGGATGTTTATGGGAATTAGGGTTTATAGTGTTCTCCTAGCATTTAGGGTTACAACTAGGGTTCACAAAATGGTGGGTGTCACATCCTCCCCCCTTAAACTAAGCTTCATCCCAAAAGCTTACACTCACCACTTACATGAAAGTTACATAACAATGAAATGTAATTACTGCTTTCATTAAAATTTCAATACATTCATCATGTAGAGCAAGAAGATCCATCACATATCCACCTCACCAAAGAACAATCATATTTCAATCAGAAGCACAAATGGTGCATATAACCCCCTTCATCATATCAATAATACACAAAACAATAGCACCACCATTTCACTTAATCAAGTGAACAAGAACATTTATACAACCATGCCGAGCAAACATACCAGTCATGCAACCCTCAACATTTTATCTATGCTTCCCCCCCCCCCCCCCAAATAAAAGTTTCTCTTGAAACTTTTGTTATTAACCTTAGTTAAAAAGTTCTAGGTATTGATTCCTCATCTTGCTTTCTAGTTCTCATGTGGCTTCTTGAATCCCATGATGAGTCCACAAGACTTTAACCAAGTCCACCGATTTACCTCTAGTTTCCCTTGTTTTATGATCCACAATCTTAATAGGATGCTCCTCATAAGTAAGGTCAGAGCCTACTTCCACTTCTTCTGGTTGCAAGACATGTGATTCATCTGGAACATACTTTTTCAGTTGTGAGACATGAAAAACATTATGTACGTACTTTATCCAACTCCATTGGCAAGGCTAGTCGATATGAAAACTTCCCCACCCTTTCTAGTACATCATAAGGACCAATGAATTTAGGTGCAAGTTTCCCTTTCCTTCCAAATCATACCACACCTTTAGTGGGTGTTACTTTTAAAAACACTTTATCTCCCACATTAAACTCAAGTGATCTTCTATGCAGATCAGCATATGACTTTTGTCTGTCTTGAGCTGCTTTCAACCTCTATTGAATATTTTTGACTTGTTGTTCCATTTCTTCAATTAATTCTGGTCCTATCATAATTGGCTCTCTTGAATCATCCCAATATAACGGAGTTCGGCATTTCCTTCCATATAATGCTTCATATGGTGTCATATGGATACTTGAATGATAATTGTTATTGTAAGAAAATTCGATTAAATGTAGTTTATCAAGCCAAGATCCTTGATAATCCATCGTACAGGCTCTTAACATATCCTCCAAAGTCTGGATGGTTCACTCAGTCTGCCCATCTATTTAAGGATGATATGCAGTACTGAGATTTAGCTTCGTTCCCATAACTTTCTGAAACTGTTGTCAGAAGCGTGAAGTAAATCTTGGGTCTCTGTCATAAATAATTTCCATAGGAACACCATGATATTTAACCACAAGCTTAATATAAGCATCCACGAGTTGCTCCATTGACCATATGCTTTTCATAGGAATCAACCTAGTAGTCTTAGTCAGTCGATCTACTGTCACCCAAATTTGATCTATTCCCCTTTAGTTGGCGGTAACCCAACTATTAAATCCATGGATACTGAATCCCATTTTCACTTGGGAATATCCAAAGGTTGCATTATACCTCCAACTTTCTGACGTTCTAATTTCACCTTTTGACATGTCAAACATTTGGATACATGCTCTGTTATCTCCTTTTTCATATTCGGCCACCAAAAGTGTTTCTTCATGTCCTTCTCCTCCATGATGCATCGAATAACTGGAGCTATGAGCATTCTTCATTAATTTTTCCTTGAGATCCCCATATGTATCTGGTACACACCATCCACCTCTAAATCTTAAACTTTCATCTTCATGAATTTCAAAATCTGGAGCTTCTCCTTTTTCTACTTTCTCCTTTATTTTCCTTAGCTTTTCATCTTCTTGTTGACAGCCCAAAATCTCCGCGTATATATCAAGGAATACCTGCATACTTGCACAAATTTCCTTCTTAACTTCTCCAGGTGTTACTACCTCAAGATTCAATTTTCTAAAATCTTTTACTAGCTGGTTCTAAAATATCCAATTTGCTTCACTTTCATGACTCCTTTTTTGGCTTAAGGCATCAGCTACAACATTGGCTTTGCCTTCATGATACAAAATTTCCAAATCATAATCCTTAATAAGTTCTAACCACCTCCTTTGTCTCATATTAAGCTCCTTCTGAGTGAAAATATATTTTAAGCTCTTGTGCTCTATATAGATCTTACATGAGGTACCATATAGGTATTGTCTTCAAATCTTTAGCGCGAACACCACAGCAGCAAGTTCTAAATCATGCACTGGATATCTCGTCTCATATTTTTTCAGTTGTCTTGATGCATAGGCTATTACCCTACCGTTTTGCATTAAGACACATCCTAAGCCATACTTGGATGCATCACTGCAAACCTCAAAGCCTTCTGTTCCACAAGGTAATGCAAGAACCGGAGTTGTAGTTAGTTTTTCTTTTAAAGTTTGAAAAGCTTCCTCGCGCTTCTCATCCCATTTGTAAGGCACATCCTTCTTCATTAAGTTCGTAAGTGGTTTTGCAATCTTGGAAAAATCTTGAACAAATTTCCTGTAGTATTCTGCTAATCTAAGGAAACTTCAAACTTCTCTAACATTCGTTGGTCTAGGCCAATCTTTAATTGCCTGAAGTTTTGCAAGATCCACGGAGATTCCATCTCCTGTTACTACATGACCAAGAAACGATACTTCCTTAAGCCAAAACTCACACTTTGATAACTTGGCATACAATATCTTTTCTCTCAGAAGCTGAAGAACTTGATGTAGATGATCCGCATGCTCCTCCTCACTCTTTGAGTATACTAATATATCATCAATGAATACTATGACAAATTTGTCGAGAAATGGATTAAAGACTCGATTCATCAGATCCATAAAGATTGTTGGAGCATTAGTTAACCCAAATGGCATGACTACAAATTTGTATTGTCCATACCTTGTACGAAAAGCTGTCTTGGATATGTCTTTCTTTGCTATCTTCAACTGATGATAGCCTGATCTCAAATCAATCTTTGAGAATACCTTATCTCCTTGAAGTTGATCAAATAAATCATCAATCCTAGGTAAGGGATACTTATTCTTGATAGTAACATTATTCAATTCCCGATAGTCAATGCATAACCGCATGCTTCCATCCTTTTTCTGGACAAACAAAACAGGAGCTCCCCATGGTGATGCACTTGGACGAATGTAACCCTTCTTTAGCAGCTCTTCTAACTGCTTCTTTAACTCTTCCATCTCATTTGGTGCCATCCTGTAAGGATGCCTAGATATTGGAGCTGTTCCTGGTACCAAATCTATAGTAAATTCAATCTCACGGTCTGGTGGTAGACCTGGAATCTTATCCGGGAACTCTTGCACCACGGGTAATTCTTTAACTTCTAGGGTTACCTTTGATTTTGCATGGAATTCTCCTCTTGAATATAGCATATAAAAACTTGATTTTCCGCCTGGAGATCTTTCCATAACTTCAAAGCCGATATCACCTTTTTATTTTGAGTTCCTTATTAATGTATGACACCCTTTTCCCCTTCTTTCCTTGTAAAATTATTTTCTATTTCTCATAATCTATACGTCTTTTATTCCTACTTAACCAATCCATCCCTAAGATTATGTCAAAATCTCCTAAATCGAATTCTATCACAATCATCTCAAACTCTTTGCCTCTAATACATATCTTTACACCTTCAACCTTTTCAGTACATCCTACTACTTTTCCCGTGGGTGTAGAAACAGAGATACTAACTTCTATATTGGGTACAACTCCTACTCTTTTCAAAAACACAGAAGATATGAAAGAACATGATGCACCCGAATCAAATACAGCTTAGCATGAGTTCCAAGAACCGGAAACATACCTGATATAGTGTTTCATTCCTGCTCAGCTTCAGCCTCAGCCTTGGTTATCACGTTGATGTGTCCTTGAGTCTTATAACCTCCTCTTTGGCCTCCTCCTTGTACACCCCACCAATATTTTGTGGTTGTTTCCCTTGCCCACCAAATTGATTTCTTAGGCCATTGTAATTGTTTCGCTGACCACTATAAGTAACTTGTGGAGCTCTACCTTGATTACCACTACCAGGCCTGTTGTTATAACTCTGACGAGGAGTAAATCTAGCATCTTGGTTACTACCTTCGTTCTTACCACCACCCTCTATATCCCTAACTATGCATTCATAAGCCCGGTGTCCCATCCTTCCACATTTAAAACATTGCACCTGCCTTCCTTGACAATCCACTCCAGGATGATTTTGCTCATAAATTTTACAATAAAAATACCTAGTTCTCCTACCCTGACTAGCAGTCGAGCTCTGCCCTTGGTTTTGCCTCCACCTTAATCTTCTAATCCAAATTTCCAGCTTTATTAGATTCCCATCTCCTTTTCTGTCCTGACTACACTTCCTTCCTCCTTTGCTGCACACGGTAAAGATTTACAGCTCTCTTGTAAGCTTCCTGTCAAGTTCCTAATGGTATGATACTTAAAGTTTCCTGCAGGTTCCAATTCAGCCCTTCCTAAAGCATTGCACTTTTGAAGCTTCATCAGGCACATGTTCGGAGCAAATCTAGCAAGCTCCACAAACTTAGCATGATATGGTTTGACATCATCAGCTCGTTGTTTCAATCCAGTAAATTCATGATATTTCTGCAGCCTCACATGCTCTGGGTAAAACCTTTTCCTTGTTGCACTTTTTAAGACCTCCCAACCAAAGTTGGGTAAAGCCTTCAACCTTTCCTCCTCAGCAGTCCACCAAAGATCAACCTCTCCTCTAAAGTAGAATACAGCTCCACTCACCTTTTTATGCTTGGTCTATCCACCACATCAAATATTTTATCAAACCCGAATCCATTCCTCTAAAACAACTAGGTCCTTCTCTCTAGTATAAGTACTGGGTTTCATTGTAGCTATTTTCCGGGAGGTATCTATTGATGCTTTTGCTCTAGCTTCATGTTGTTCCAAGATTTTTCCCATGCTTACGGTCAACTTCCTTAACTCATCCAGCTGACCTCCCCCCTCACCGTTAGAACTCTGAGGTATATACATTACACCAAGATAATCAATTAATGCAAAAAAAATCACCACACAGATATAACAATCAAATCACATTTTCAGAACTTAGTTAAGTTCTGCCTAGATTGCTGGAGTTGTGCCTGAGTCACCTAAATTCTTAACACATCTCATCTCCCTCTTATTAAACCTATCTCTCGGATACCAAACTGTAACACCCCGGTTTCCAGCATCTATAAGCACCACCATTTTTTTTAACACAAACGTACTTGTATTTATAGTCTGTTTAGAAAGTTTAAATCAGCAAAATTCATCCAAAATACAACCGTGAGTTACCGCCACACCTGCCACCTACAGCAGATGCTTAGGCTAATCCCCACCACCATCCTTTCTTCAAAATCCTATCATCACTCCTACCTTCTCTACATATAACAAAACACTACTACCAAGTTTCTTTCCTTACACCTTACAAAGCAACCCCTTCCTTCGCTAACTCTATGTTAGCTCTAAGTATCTATTTTACAACCAAAATATAAAGGGGCGACAAAAGAGTTAACGACATCCTTCCTCCTAGATTTCACCAATGTATTCTATGAAACTATCAGCCAAATGTTTTGTGGTTTGATTACTTCCGTACTCAGCATATCTAAAGCCTTAGGTAGTCTGGATCCACTCCTCGTAAGTTACTCTAGTTACTCCAGACGACAGCTCCTTGCTATAAGTATAGTGGGCACACACATAAAGAGTATCGTACATAGTATCTTCATACCACATCATTTCCCCAAAGAAGTCATCCTGCAACCATAAATACATACACACAAAGGGGTTACAAATAAAATCAGCGAAACTGAGTAACAAATACCACGCCCTGTAAATTTATTTTTCTCTTGAAAACTCATCGAACTATTATTATAAGCACACACAACAATTACAAGAAAGTATAATCATCAAGAATACATCACACCCAGTTTACCTTCCTTGCATCAATGCCATACCTGTAGGTCACATGTTCCAAAAATAATAACAAGGGATGAACCCCAATAAGAGAGTTCCACCACCACCACCTCACCATATAATCCTTAAGTGTGCACACCCCCTAAGGTTAAATATAACACTTAGAGTAGACTATAGGTCACTTCTTTTCATGGGATAGAAATGTAAAGAACCCGACTGATAAATCATTAAAGATTTATTTTAAATGATGGGCTAACCATAGCCTTAAATAATAATTCTCAATACCAATCCACCGCCATAAGCAATATCAATCAACCAAATCAGCCTTAGATCATTCTGAACAACAAAAGTATTAATAAAACACAATTTAACACCATATTTAGTTAAACTCAACCCACTTCATATCACAGGTAAAACACCTCATTATCATCAAAAAATTACCAAATAAACTTATTAACACCAAATAACCCTTTAAAATCACACATCAATTTCAAGTGCAAACATAAAGGTTTTAGAGTACAGTTTTTGCCCTAACAAGCCACCAAGTAATTTTTGACATAACCACCACCTAAAACTTCTTACATAAGTCATTCATATACTATTAAGATCATGGGAACAAGTAGAATCATCAACCAACACTTGCAATCACATAGGGAGGCTCAAAGTTCATTTTTAGGTCTTATAAGCTGACTAGAGTTTTACTGCCTTCCCAAACATATTTTTCCTTGATTTTTCGAACATAAGCCATACACCAAGAACTAAGATTACTAACAAAATTTAAAATCCAAATGAATTCGTAAACCCTCTTGACCAAGTTTCAAAGCGTTAAGCACCTTTTTAACCCTACCATCTTTTCCTAAAATTTTTACGCTTAACCATGAACTAATACCACCTACAATCACTTAATATAAGTTCAAATAACTATAGTAACTCACCAATTCTATCAAAATCCCATCAAAATCACTCTAGAGGTCTTAAAACACATTTCCCCTTATTTAAGTCTTCTAGAATTATCCTACTTCCCAAGGGTATTTTTGCCTAACTTTCTCAAAATAACTTAGTATTATCAATCTAAGAATAATATAAAAATTTCAGCTCAAAAGAAACTAGGGTTTGTAATGAACCAATGTCTAAAAGTTAAAGCCAAAAACATGATTTAAGGAAAGAATAGGTGTGCATAGATGTTACCTGGGCTATTCTTGCCATTTTGAGCACCTCCCTATTTGTTTCTCAGCTGATTGGATCTAATTCCTTCATCAAGAAACTCACCCAAGAGCTCTAGAAATTTTCTCCTTCTTAAAACCTTGTTTTCCTTGAATTTTAGCTTGAAATCTTATTCTCTAATGGTGTTTGTTTGTTTCTATCAATTTCTTTGAGCTCCTAGTGGCGTGGGTGGGTGTAAAGAACAGAAAGGCAATCAGGTTCTATCCCTCTCTTATAGTGGCGTGAACAAGCTCTTAAAATGGAATTAATTTGTTTTTCATTTATTAAGGTAATCATTATAATGGTAAAGCTTATCCCTTGTAACCCCTTAGATGATAGACACTTAGATCAGGTTTATTCTCATCCCTACACATACAACCGGCCACATTAAATGAAGGAGGACAAGTGGCCTTATCACTATGAAGATAAGACAAAAATAGTGAATAGTGAGGAGGTTAAATGGGTTTAGATTGCCGCCTCCCCCTATGCCTTGTTTGGCTTGAAAGTTTCATGGATATTAAGGCTAATTTCATGTGTATATCAATGCTAATTTGGGTACTCATGTGAAGGAAATTTCTTATGGCCACTATTGAAGCTTTCCTTGAGCTCGGTTTACCCGAAATCACTAAAATACTGAAAATGTAACTAGATTGTCCTACATTGTAAAATAAATTATTTGGTTGTATTTCACCTCTAAAAATCCTCTAAAGTCTAAAACACACATCCTAGGGTTAGTAGCCTTCACCAGTTCCTAAGGATTTCAGTCATTTTCGGGCATTTCAAGAATCCTGAGAAATTAGGGTTTACCGGGTGTTTCCGGGAATTAGGGTTTATAGTGTTCTCCTAGCATTTAGGGTTCCAACTAGGGTTCACAAAATGGTGGGTGTCACAATAAGCCTAGTTCTAAGAAATCTGGAAATTAGATGGTTGTTCTTGTGTTTTTAGGTGAATCAGAAATAAATGAAAACAAATCATTAAGCAAAAAAAAAGTGAGTGAATAAAATGGATGAGATAGAACCGTGGATTCATGTTATCTTCGCTTGATAGATTTTGCAACTTCTACCGGTTAGTTAGAGATATAAATTGGCAAATTCCTAAATCCCTCTTCAGAACTAAATCCTAGCCTCAAAAGAGCTCATCTAGCAGAACATGCAAGATCTAATCCAGATTCATGCAAAACATGTATAGATGGATAAAGTACGAGGAATGTAAATTGCAGATGGGGGAAAACTTAGTCAAGCCAATTCAGATCTCCACATTGTCTCAAATTAATTTGACCTTTCTATTTATCACTTATCTGATAAAAATAGAATTCACAAATCAATTCAATAAACTCATAAAATTTATTGGAAAGCACAATGAATATATTGATCCAAAACAATCTGTAAATTTCTCATATCAAACCAGTAGAATAAATCACAAAATCATGTCAAACTACAAATAGTTATCCCCTAGAGTTATGTAATACCCCCATACCACATCGGGATATGAGTAGTAATGTAAATGGTTTATAAGGATACATATGGGTTGACTACTACAAGAAGGCCTTCCACTTTTAAGCCCTTGTGAGGATTAAGGGCCTAAAGTGACTAGTTTTCAAGCTCGAATGGCTTGGGAGCTAGCTTGTTGGACAGTTACCCATATGGGTGTTACAAATGGTATGAGAGCTGACTCGGGACCGCGTTAGGATGATCTACCTGAAACCTACCGAGGAGGTCCATGAGACTTGGATGTTAGGCTTGCGACGAGGACGTCACGTTCTTGAGTGGGGGAGTATGTTATACTCCCATCTCACATCAGGATATGAGTAGTAATGTGAATGGTTTATAAGGATACATATGGGTTGACTACAACAAGAAGACCATCCACTTTTAAGCCCATGTGAGGATTAAAGGCCTAAAGTGGCTAGTTTTCAAGCCCAAATGGCTTGGGTGCTAGCTTGTTGGAAAGTAGCCCATATGGGGTGTTACAGTTAAATCCTTCCTAGCCTAGCATGCTACAAGAAATAGCAAACAGAGATAAAAGAGAAACCATTTGGTAGAGAAGACTTCTGCTTTTGTTATTCTTGCCAGATCTACAAAACGTTGGACTTGAAGGTTGAAGATGATGATGAAGAACTCTTGTTGTGAATGGCTAGGGTTCTTGTGTGTGATTTCATGTGGTGCGGAGGCGTTACATTCATGTGTGAATGATTTCCTTTGTTTCGCCATTGGTCCCATTGGTTTAAATAGAAATATGCATTCAAAATAGCCTTGTTTAGCCCTGTGTCCGGGTAGACTGGGCTGTACGTCTCACAAGATGTCCAGACGAGAATTCTCTCTATGGTGAGAGTCTCTAGAATAGTGCCTCTTTGACTTCCTTCATCTCTCTTCTTGTCTTGGGCAGCATCTCAAGGAATATTTACCATCCTGTCTCTTAGATTGAAGCGATGTTTCTTGCGAATAGGTTTCCAAATCATTGTCTTCTGCATGTGGGAATGGAATTAAGGATTTCCGCCTTCCTAGTCCTCTTTTCCTTCCTCTCTTAACTAAGTGTCGATTCCTATTCCAAAACCTGGCTTTCCACCAATATCTCCTGCCCTTTCATCATTAATTCCCTTTTAGAAAAGTACTGCTCTTCGTCTTCTTCTTGGCTCTCCTCGTGTTGGAGAGTACCGATCTCCATCTACTTCCCCTCTTTGCTTTGATTTCTTTGAAATATGGGCAAGACTATAAAGCATGTGCCAGTGGACGAGCTTACATCTAGATGTGTTCAACTCTCACATACAAAAAATGAGGAAGAAACGCTCTCACTGGATAATCTCGTGGATGAAGGTCAAGTGCTTTTGTTTGACCACTGCCTGTAGTGCAAAATCTTCTCCTCCAATGTTGGCGTTTGTGCAATGGAGAGTACACTTGGTAAAGTTTGGCAAATGGAAGGTGAGGTTGAGGTTCGTACAGTTGGTAAGAACCTTTTTCTTTTTGAATTCAAGAAAACAGACCTAGTGCATGCGGTTTTAAACCTAGAACCTTAGTTTTTCGACAGCTCTCTCTTCGTCTCCCAGCATATTGACAAGATGAAAGCTCCAAATGAACACGAGTTCTACTAGATTCCAATGTGGGTAAAGGTTCATGATGTTCCCTTCTTATTCCAACACAATAACTTTGCCAGTCGCTTGGGTAATCTATTTGGAAGCTTTATTGAGTATGGGGATGACGACAGTCGCTTCGGTGGTGAGTATATGCATATCAAAGTTCTATCGAACATTTTAGGTCTGTCCTTAGATGCCTCAAAGTCACAATTGAAGGTTCTGATTCCTATTTGTAGGTAACTTATGAAAGGATGCATACGATTTGCTTTCGGTGTGGCATATTGTCGCATGCCTCTAGGGAGTGCTCAACTTAGACCGAACCGCCTGCGGGTGTCTATCCTTAAGTCCCATGTTGAGGGCATCTGGCCTTTGGTTTGGCCAAAAGGCTTAGGGGGCGTTCGACATGGCATAAACATGGCATAAATGGACAGCATAAATATACAACATATGTTGTTGTGGACTCCTTTATTTGTTTTTGCTGTTCGGTTAAAAGAGCATACATGTCAGCATAAATGACAACATAAATGCCCGCAACAAATGCTATTTTTTCGTTTCCGTGATTTCACTTCCGTTTCTTTACTCACTTCATAATGCAATTACTGTGACTATTGATTTTAAAAAAAAGAAATTTACAAGTTACTTTATTTGTTACAAATTACATAGTAATAATTTATAAAAAATAGTACTACTTTTTTAGCCAAATTTAAAAATAAAACCACATTTATAATACAAATCTACAATATATTATTTGTAATACCACATAGTTTAATAAAAATAAAAAACCCAATAAATATACACTTGTCGATATATAAATTAAAATATTAAAATAGTATATAGAAATATGAATGCATATATTAAAATATTAAAATAGTATATAGAAATATGAATGCATATAAATTTATTAAAATACAAAGTTACAAAAATATTATATATTATTAAAAGTTACAATTTCACTAAATAAATTCACATAACATTATCAGAAAATTTGAAATGATTGTTCTCTTTTTTTACGCTTTTATATTTGTAAGAATTATAAAATTTAGATAATAAAAATATATTGTTTAGAAGTTAAAAGTTTTGCTTAAATAATAAAAATAAAAAATTTATTGGTTATATAAATATTTTTATTTTCTTTGGTTTCTCAAGTTTTTTACTGTAAATTAAATACTCATAGTAATATATTGTTTGTGATTTTTTCTATTTATTTTTACTAACAAAATAAAGTTACATAGTGTAATATAATAAATTGTAATTGTAATACGAAAACGGTAAACGCACTACATATAACTAACTTAACCAAACATGTTGCATATATGTTGCACTGCCAAACAGCAGTTTTCAAAACAACTGCATTTATGCCAACACATTCCTGCCAGCAAATATGTTGCATTTATGCCAGCGCATTCCTGCTGCCAAAACAGCCATGCTGAACAGAGCCTTAATCTGAGGAGAACAATAAAGTGTGGAACTACATTAGAGGTTTAGCAGGGTAAGTTCCCACTCCTACGGCGCAACCATCTGCTAGGAGCCTAGATAAGGCTACCCCAACTGACTCACTAGGAGAGCCTAGTTGTTTTCGGCCTGATCCTTGCCATGCTCTGGTCCCTGATGTTGTTCATTCAATAGAGGGTGAAAATCTGGAGGAGCTTCCTATTCTTATGAAAGTTTAGGAACACTGAATCCTAGTTGGGGGTAAGAAGTGTAGCTTTAATCAAGTCATTAAAGATAGTTTGTTTAGTGTGCATGTTTTACTGATCAACTCCTCATGGCAAGAAAGGTAAGAAAACCTTATCTAGAAAGGAAGGCGGGTTAGTGGTGGATTGGGTTCATCAGACAGAACCTCACCGACCGTCTGGTAGCTCCCATGATGAGAAGGAAGTCCCAGATATCTCCAAGGAGTGCCTAGAAAAATGATTGGTTTCGCTGCTGGACGCCGGGATATCTGTTTTTTACATCCTATGGCTATGCCTTTTTTGCATGAACGTTTCCATATGCAAGCGTTAGGGGATCACTACTATGGATTGCATTGTAGATCTTTGGGTTTACTATGTTTTTGTCTAGTTAAGCTAGTTTTTAGGTTTATGTTTCTTGGCTTGAAGGTTCTCTACTCTAAAGGAAGATGTCGTCTTTTTGTTGGATGGTAAGCGTTAGCATTACCTTCTATGTTAGTGACATTGCATGCTCTTTAAGTCTTTAGTCAGTTTGAATTGTACCTTGCTTTGTAAGTGCAATTCAGGTGTTGGAAGATGGACTTTCTTTCTCTTCATATGCTAGCTGATTACTATGGGGGATAGTCAAAGTCCATGTAAGGTTATACATTTACTTATGTTAATTGAAGGATGGTTGTCACGAAAAAAAAAACCTTGAATTTTAGTCCCTAGGAGATTACAATTATCCCTAATGATTTTGTTGAAAGCCATCAAGAGAGAGCTATCACTATGTTGAATCATCCCTGCCACAATGATTGACCTCCCTTTTCCCTTCTTGGTATCACAATGTAGCTCAATTTGACCTTGCATAACAAGAATCCAATGGTAAAGAACATTAAAGATCATGCTAGTGGGATACATAGATTTTTGCAGGCTTTAGTAAAAGCATGGTTTGGTCCAGGAGAGCCAAGCAAGACAATTCTAGATTATGCCTAACACTATACTTGGCATCATACATTACCCACATAATACCACTGCCTCAAACTTATCCACTGGTCAGTTATCTCCGAGAATAACCAGTCTTGAATACTTTCTTCAACACGGTATCAGTCTTCCAAAGCATAAAAGATAACCTCTCATTCTTCTAGCTATATTTGCACCACAAGACACAATATTGTGTATTAACTTCCATTGTAACAACTTGGTCCAAGAACTCCACTGACGTTCAAATTTAGTTCGATAACAAAGAAATAACTTGAAATGTACGAATCAAGAGTACAAAACTTGAGACAATTTGTTTTGGAGCCGCATTTAAATTAGGTGTAATAAATCACAAGGAACAAATACTTCAAATTTACCAAATACGTACAAGAAATTAGATAGCCTCATTTCCACAAGCACTACCAACAAACAACATCCTCACACCCGACTACACTTGTACATATAAGCAAATTCATTCACATTCACCCCAATGGACTGGCTCAAAATTCAATTCAAATCCCCGGATTCAGGATAGTCAGACCAGCAAACTCACTGTAATTTGTAATGTTAATGATTTCTCCATGGTGAAAAGAGAATCCAAACTCTCAGTCATTAGAAGATAAAAAGAAGAGGGGAGAGCCAGCCAACAACATCCACAAAATCTATAATCTATACAGACAGAACGCCATGCCATGTTCACTACTGGCAAGTGGCAAAGTGTGATTGTATGATCACCAGCACCTTGTTGGTCATGTTAGATCACAACCACTCACAAGGGAGTGCTACACTCAGACTCAGAGAGATGGCAGATTGGGAGGTGGAGATTGTGGCGAACCATTCTCGAGCAAGAAGCTCCGGCTACAATAGGATCTGGTCGTGCTGGAGGAGGAAGGCAAATACTTGGCCTCCCCGGAGTGAACAACCCTTTGGCTTTTCCCTTTACTTGACATTGCTCTTCTCATCCCACCACTACCTTCAAGTTCCTCTGAATACTCCTCATCCTCCTCCTCGACAGCATTGCGGAACTCACTATGCAATGGGTCCATGCAGTCATAAAGAAGCCTCAGAACTTGCTTAATCGATGGCCTAGACTTCCCTTCCTGGTGCGTGCACCATTTGATTATTTCCACCATGGTTTGGAGCTGGTCAAAGTCGAAGGAGTCACCAAGGTTGGGGTCTACCAGATTAGATAGTTTGGACTCGGAAGATAAGTATGGCCTTGCCCATTCTACCAAGTTCTGTTTGTTTTGTATTGCCCGTCTTCCTGTTACCAGTTCTAGGAGTACTACTCCATAGCTGTAAACATCACTCTTCTCCGTCAGCTCTCGGGTTACCACATATTCAGGATCCATGTATCCTAAATTATATACAGCGAGCATTACTATACATGTAAGCAAACTAAACACATACAAAGAAATAATAGAATGATTTTCTTATAGTAGCTGCCCAAATATCAGTCATGAATTATGTAAGCTCCTACCAGGGGTTCCACGGACATCAGTGCTCCCCACGGGTTCAAACCAAATAGAACCATCTTTAGAAACCTGTGCTAGTCCAAAGTCTGAAACCTGCAGGATGCTAATTTCAGCATCAAGAAATTCAAACCAGCTGATTCCAATTTTTGTCAGTGTAAAAACACTATACCTTTGCAAGAAAATTCTCATCAAGTAAAATGTTGCTCGATTTAATGTCTCTATGACAAAGCGGTGGATCACAGTATAAGTGAAGGTACTCCTGCAGGCCAGTAAAATGTTCCATTAATTACTCAAAGTCAAACTAAAGACCTCATCGTATCATAAACAGGCCATCTAGTCCCACAAGTGTAGAAATTAAGTCGTTTACTCACTAGAGCATTTGCAACATCAATGGCAATCTGGATTCTAGTTAGCCAACCTAGCGGCGTCCTCACTGAAGCTGAAGTGAAAACAAGGCAGGTCAAATAAACCAAAGCAACAGCTCCCAAGAGAAGCAAGCTTAAGAATAAATATGTTCTGGGTTGACATACAATGAAGGTGGTCCTTCAAGCTTCCATTCTCCATGTACTCATACATAAGAAACCTACAAAGAAGATAAATAAATATTGCTTTGATTAATTATGGAATGGATTCTAGTTTGAACAGTTACTACTGTTCGTCAACTGAACATATCCAAAAATCATGAAACGTCACTTGTACCTATCTTGCTTTTCTATACAAAAACCCTTGAGAGCGACAAGATGACGGTGATGCAATCTAGCAAGAAGCTCAATCTCCTTGCGAATCTCATCATCTGCTTGTTCTGACACTCGATCGATCTTTTTAATTGCAGCCACCAACCCATCACTGAACTGACCTCTATAAACCGTCCCAAAACCCCCTTGGCCAATCACAGTGGTAAAGTCACCCGTTGCTTTCTTAGTCTCCTTGTAAGTAAACATCCGAAGCATGGACGGGCCTATTGAAGTAGCATAAACGCAATTTCCACTTCGTTAGTAATTAAACCAAAAGGATAAATGAAGCAGGACATGTGATTTCATATATGAATATGATAGATAAGTGATATAATATACCTTCTTGAACTTTTAGTACATTGAGTGGAAGCGGAGGGTGCGTCCCCATTGAAGGCTTCCCATTACCCCCGGATTCATCAATCTCTTTGCTCTTTCTTCTAATCAGAATTATGAGAACAGCCAAAAGCACAAAACAGATCACTGATACACCAATGGCAACACCAGGGATAATTGTTAAGTGATAATGATGATGATTGTCATTGTGAGGCATGCCCACTGACAGATCACTTGGTTCTCGAGCAGCTACTGGACTTGGGGATGAAGTGGGACTGGGAGATGTCTTGTTGTTCTTTTTTCCTGAGTTATATCAACAGCTGTTCAGTCCCAGGTAGATGGAAGACCAAAAGACTAAAACTAGCGCTTGAAATGACTTGAAGTTCTAGTGACATTTGAAGAGCCACAACTACTCAGATAAAGTATTTGATGTGGAACATGATGGCTGTTGACGTATAGTATGAAAAAAGAGCTTGATCACTCCAAAGAATTATCCAGAAAAATACTTATGGTATGCATTAGCAGCATTAGCAGGTTAGGCATGCATACCAGAAGCTTGAATCATCGGGACTCTAAAGTAACATCTGGCAAATTCAATTGCTGAGTAATTATTAGCTTGGCTTGCAAGAGATGCATATGCAGCATCTCTACAAGAGCTCAGTGTCACACTGCTGCCATTACCCACCACAGAGCGAAGATATGTCATGCTAGCATTTATACACTTCCTACAATCTGTTTTTGACAAGTGAGAGACCTGGCAATTCTCAACAACATAGTTGAAGCCTGGAGCCTGAAGCACCTGGGCCACACTTGTTCTTCCTTGGCACTCGTAATTAAGAGGAATTTTTGTGCCAAAGCCGCAAAACATAGTAGCATTTGGGGGTACTCCATAGAGTAGTAGAGTCTGTGAGATTGAGTGGAGGCAAACCTCGTATGAATCTGAACCAACACCCAAAATGCCAGATGAATGTGCATACTGAGCAATAGAGATTGCAACTATGGCGTTGATGTAACGGCAACATTTTCCTCGTGCTTCCTGATTTGAACACAGTGATGCCACCAGAGTGAAGTTGGACCTGCTCAAATCCAGAGGGCACACTGCCACAAAACCAGTGGTGATCAAGTTTTCATATTTTACTACACATTAATGCTATTGGATTGCATTATCTGAACGGTATATAGCAATTATAAGCTCTGTAACAGAAGGGATAAACCTATTAATAGGTCAACAAGATAATGATCTAATAAGTCAATCAAAGTATGATTGCGGGATATACTTGCAAGGCGTGGATCCAAATTTAAATCTATTTGACAATTCAAACTTCCAGAGTCTTCACCTACAATGGACTGCAGTATCTCGGAACAAGTATGTACGCTAAGGGTTTTTTTACCAACATGTATTCAGAGTCATTCTATCTTCTTCAATTATTTATTAGGGACGTATCTTTTGAGCTTTGCTTAATTAAACCCAAGTCATAAAAGAGATTCCTCTCTTAAATGCACCGTAACCATTGTCGTTGCTTCGAGCAAGGTGTATATGCTTCTATTAATGAGTAACCCCTAAGTAATCACGCCGCAAAACAACATAACCCATTTCCAGTCCATCAAGGTTGCACTCACTCAAGAACTGCTCGACTGATGCCAAGAAGTTCGCTAAAAGCATCAAAAGTTCCGTCGAATCGAATACAATTAAAGTTCGGTGGGCTTCAATAGTCGACCGACCTGCATTATCTTCGCCGTAAATCGCAATAATACAACTCCCGAAGACAACCACGGGCAAAAAAAGGGGCAAGGCAAGAATCTTTAAAGTAACAGACAACAACTCAATGAAATGGGAGGTGGGGTGACTGGGAAGGGGTTGGAGGATGCGAGCGACAGAGATCAACTAATCTTCTACTTCTAAAAAAGAGAGATCAGATAAACTTATGACTGGATTCTAATAAAACTAGTCTGCTAACCTGCCATCAATATAAGCAAGAGCGAGCGCACAAATTGGGAGGGAGCGAAGTAATTAGTTTCTTTCTTACTTCACTGATATTTCCATTGAGCATTCAGCAATGGATACGGGGTACGGGAAAAGCTAATAGAATAACATGAGTGCAGAGATTTCAAGGAATGAAGAAAGTTAAGGGTGTCAAACCTGCCATTATTAATGGAAGAGAAGTTGCCATTACTGTTAGAATGGAGAATACACTGTACAGCGCCATAGTGAGTGAGCAAGGGAGGCGTTGGGAGGGAAAGAAACAGACAGGCTTCTACAGAGCATGAGATAGCAACAGCGGCAGTCCAGTGCCAGTGTGTGACAGAGTAGAGTTTTTAATTCTCTATCTGCATCTGTCTCTCTCCGGGAACTCACGAATCACGATACTGGTCTCATTTTTATCGGGAGACGCCATTACGGGACTGAACGTCGTCGTATAAGGGACCTGAAAAGACTCATAAAAGAAGGCATGCACGATAATGATAGTTATATACTGTCGTTATCTCCGTCGTCACTAAAATAATCAGTAGTTCCTCGAGGGGACCACCCAAACAAAACTTCGACCCATTACCCTGTGTCAAAGCGGTGCCAATGATCCTTCCCCGTCACTTCAAGACCGGTTCTATTTATCTTGCTCAATTCCGTTTGGCTTTTTTTTTGGATTGTTTCGTAGCTGGTTTGATCTGGTTATTTTGACTGATTGTTTTATACTACTCCCTCCGTCCTGAATTGACCGTCCTGTTTATTATTTGGATATGTCGTTTGACTTTAATTTTTAACATATAAGATAAATTAATTTTGAAATTTTAAATTTTGCATATGATTCCTTACATGATAAACTATATGTTACAAAATTTAGTTTTCTAAAATTATTTTATTTTATATGTTTAATATTGAAGTGGAAAAATGTGCCATAAAGCAAACAGGACGGTCAATTCAGGACGGAGGGAATAGTATTTTGTTGGTTGTTTTATGTCGGAATATATATGGTTGTTTTGAAAACTACTGTTTGGCTGTGTGGTTGTTCGTCCGATGTTTTAGAATAAGTTAGTTACGTGTAGTGTGTTACTGATTTTTGTGCTACGATTACAAATTTTATATTACATTTGAAAATAATTTATTGATAACTTGTAAATAAAGAAACTACTAACAAATATACAAATTAATATATACATAATTTATTAACTAGGAAGACATTACAATCAATTTTTGTTAATATTTATATTAAGGTCTATACCAATAACTTCACTATTATCAACCACAATTCTATCAATAGATAACAACTATTATAACTATACATAGTTTTAACACATCGGACTACTTGTTCACATTTGAATAAAAATAAAATATAATAATTAATTAGTGAACTTTATTAACTTTTACAACATACAAAAAAATAAACAATTTAGTTGTTAAAAAGATATGGCCTACTATGTGTACATATAATTAAATATTCAGGTTCTTGTACCTTATTTTTAATAAAATAAAATACTACTATTACAATGTGGTGTTGGTAAATAATTTGTAAAAACTACTACTCAATAACATTTTTATAAAAACAAAAAAATAAGTGAGATTTTTTAAAATTAGTTCATTTATTCTCATCAATCGCTACAATTTTGCAACCCTAACTTGTAAACAATAATATGCACGGTATTCATTCTCTTCAATAAGGTAATTTTACAAAACTACGGTATTCATTCTCTTTGCAGTGTAAACTGCTGGTTGTTTTGTGGCTGTTTTATGCTGGCATAATTATGGTTGTCTTGAAAATTATTGTTTGGCAGTGTGGTTGTTTGGTATTTTTGTCAAATATACCAACTCAGGACATGCCATATATATGCCACAATAAAGACATGTCCAAACAAAGCCCTTGTCATTTTTGGCTTTTTTTTATTTTGACTTTTATGTTAGTAAGTTATTGTAGAAGAACAGATTACTCACCCGGATTCCAGATTGGACAAAAATGTTGAGGTGAATGAAGCTACATCTCACAATAAGTTTATATTTTTTAACATAAACACCACAAATTTTCATTAATCACAAAGATTTACAATATTAGGGGAACGAATCCAATCCATTCCTCATGATCATGACCATTCCTACCGAAATTTGTCAAAACATGTGCACCTACATTGCCACTTCTACCAATGTAATTAAATTTCAAAGACCTAAAACTGACATGCTTCTCCAAAAAACTAAAAAGAATATTCTTTGCATAGTAATCAAAACCCTCCCCATCATTAAAATCATTTAAAATTTTAACGAGCCACAGGCAGTAACTTCATACAACAACGTGTTCCTTGCCCAAATTTGTTACTAGCTTGATACCAAAAACAATAGTCATTGCCTCCGCTACCATGGGTGTAAACAGCCCGTGACCCTTGATTGCCGCTATAATCACCTCTTTCTGGGAATTTTTAACCACGACAGCCAGCCCCAGGCACCCTTCCTGATCCATACTCGTGTCTACAAAAACTTGCACCGCATTACTCCCAACAGCTAGCTGATCATGAACTTCATTGTTCTCTGTCGCGCCACCATCCAATACTTGCATCGCTGTATCTAGGAAAGATTGAGCCATCTCGTAGCCCCACCTTAGATTGGTAACCTTCCCCTGTAGGAGCAAGCATCTGGTGTACCAGATCTTCCATAAAAGAGTACACACCTTAGTGATAGCATAAACATCATTTCTTAGGTAAAAGTGCAGCAACCACCCAGTGAAACTATCATCAGATAGCAAATTAACAGGAAGACTCCAATCCCATTACATCCCATTCCTGATGAGCTTTACAACAAGAAGAGAAAACATGGAGCAAAGAATCAGTTCCTTGGCATAGGATACAAGTAAGGTCGCCCTGGGACTAGAAACGACAAGCAAGCGCCGTTTTACAAGGAATAAAGCCTTGCAAGAGTTTCCAAATGAAAAGTGTGACTCTCGGAGGGAGTCTGCATTTCCTGACCCTTTTCATAGCAGTACCCAGGAGGTTCCTACTTGATGAGGTACCATCCTTGAGTGCTAGTCTTTGCGACATAACCAGATTGTAGGCTAACTTAACCAAGAAATTAAAGCACTTTAAGAGCCCCCACCCCCACCTTTCTCTACTCGAAACGCCACCCAATGGAATTCTTAGGATTAACAGGGCCTCACCATGATCAAACCACTCCTTCACTAGGATTTCCTTCCATCTCCTTTGAGTTTGATCAATTAGCAACACAACCCTTCCAGAGTCTCTCACACCAGAGGGAACATTCCACTGATAAGGAATACCACCTAGTTTCCCATCTACCCATGTATCATCTAGCTTTGTGTCCTCCCCATTCCCAATAACTAGCCATGCACCTTTTTTTACTACGGGAATAACTCCAAACATAGCTCTCCACACAGGGCTGGGACAAGATACTTGCTGAGCATCAAGGACGTTAGATGCTTTAAAATAGCAGCCTTTCAGCACCCTTGCAACCAAAGTATTTGGGTTTTGGAGGATTCTTCATACTTGCTTTATTAACAATGCATTATTAAAAGCTTCTAAATCCCTTAAACCTAACCCCCCATACTGCTCAGAGAGGCACATATGGACCCAACTCTTCCAGGCAATACTTCATTTTATCAATACGGCCTCCCCACCAGAATCTAGTAATTTCCTTCCTTAACAAGCAAGTAGGAAGTTTGATGACACTCATCACATAGGTAGGAATAGCTTGAATAATGCTTTTAACTAGGACTGATCTGGAAGCATGCGAGACTACTCGAGACCAGCCCTAAATCTTGCTAAGAATCCTCTCTTTAATATAATTGAAAACACCCCTTTTACTCCTCCCTATTCTGCTTAGGAAGCCCAAATACATGCCTAAATCTTGAACCTCCTCAATCCCAAAAAGCTACTAATCACCTCTCTCATGTAATCCCCAACTCCACTTGAGAACATTAAGCCATACTTTCCCACATTAATACATTGACCAGAGGCTTCATGGAACTCATCAATCACATCCTTTACTCTACTTGCATTAGTTCCCGTGGCCTCACCAAAAACAATACAGTCATCAACAAACAATTGGCCATGAACACTAAAGCCTATGCCCCGCAAAGAAATACCCTTAGTAAGCCTGTAACACTTAAAAAGTTTTGAGGATGAGATAAAAACTTTCATACAGTAGAGAAGAAGGAGTCGATATAGGGGGTCACCATGTCTAATACGTCGTTGTGGATAAAAAACCCTCCCAGGATGCCCATTGATTAAGACAGACATTATTACAGTTGTGATACACTTCCTGACAACCCTTACCCAATTATGATGGAACCCCATACTCTCATGCATAGATAGAACGAAGCCCAACTCAACTTTATCTAAGGCTTTTGCCATGTCTAACTTACTAGCAAAAGCACCCTCTCTCCTTGCTCTAGACAACTTCATGAAATGAAATGATTCATGCGCCACAATGATATTGTCAATTATTAAGCGACCCTGAATGAAGGTTGCTTGCTCCTCAGAAAATATGGAATTCATGTGACCCTTGACTCTGTTGACTAAAACTTTGGAAATTACTCTATAAATGGTGTTACATAAGGAAATAGGCCGAAAGCCTCTCATAATCATGGCTCCTCTCTTTTTAAGGATTAATACAAGATGGGTGATTCAAACCCTGAAGACACTTCATCAGAATTTAAGACAGACAAAGTAGTATTTACGAAATCATCATGAATTATATCCCAAAAGGTATGGAGAAATGTATTGTTCATCCCATCAGGGCCAGGGGCCTTTGCAGGGTTCATGCTCTTCAACGCCTCCAAGACTTCTTCCCTTCGAAATGGTTGCCCAATGTCCTGATTCATGTCAACAGTCACCCATTGTTCAACACAGGCTAGCAGGTGAAAATATTGCTAAGGCATGGTAGAGGTGAAAAGAAGACTCTAGCGGTGGCCTCTATACCCTCCCAAGTACAATGGACGGATCCATTTTCTCCCTCTAAACAAAGTATTTGATTCTGCTTGCTCCTGGTTTTCAACCTCATATGAAAGAAGCTAGAGTTCGTGTCCCCCGCACGGACCCAGTTCTCCCTGGCTGCAAAAGCCTCTGCTCATCCCTAAGGAGAAGATCGTCAAGCTCCCTACACTTTTTATGCCACTCATCCAGACTACCCTGGTCATGAGGGTGCTTAGCCAGGTTATAAATCTCCTCTTCAAGTTGGGTAATGCTACGCCCCTCAGCTTTAAACCGCTTTCTTCCCCACTTCTTTAGCTCATATCCACACCTGAGGACCCGTGTTATATAGTTACTACCCCCACTACCACCACTATCTCTGAATTCCTCCCAAACTCTTTGAATTATACATCTGCAATCCCTTTCCTTAGCCCAACATTTTTCAAATCTAAAGAGCTTCGAACCTCTCCTTTAGCAGGGACATAGAACTAGGAGCAAAGGCCTATGGTCTGAGTGCCCCCACTGCTGGTGGAAGTTGTTAGCATTAGGAAACAACCTCATCCATTCCTCATTTGCCATGAAACGGTCAAGCCGACCCGCCCGTTTATTAGTGAAGGTAAATTTACCGCCCTTAAATCCCAAATCTTCCAACTGACAAAATTCCACACACTTCCGAAAGGCCCCCATGCTTGCAAATGATCGCCAATCGCCCCCTAATTGCTCATGCTGGTAAAAGACCTCATTAAAGTCCCCTCCCACCATCCAAGGTCCACTCCAAAAGTTTTTCAGATCTTTAAACAGCCTCCAAGAGCTCCATCTACCCCCCTGAGCGGGCCATCCATAAAAGCCCGTAAACCTCCATCTTCGACCAAAACAACCATCCACTAGCACATCTAAGTGGTGAGAGGTAGCAGAGAGAACTGTAACATTTGTGCCTTCCTTCCAAAAAAGACCAACTCCCTCACTACGACCTAAACAATCCATAGCCAACCCCTTATACCCTTTAAATCACCTTCCTACCAAAAGCATCCTCCAACTAGGCAACTTAGTCTCCAACAAGAAGACCAAGTCAGGCGCAGCCCTCCTGAGCAAGCCCAGGACCCATCTCACTGCACGGGGGCCACCCAACCCCTAGTAGTTGATTACCATGCAACTCATTGTTGCGGGTGGCCCTGGGTGCCTCCCAGAATCGCCCTTGGTGTGGAACGGGAACTCACCGATGGCCTACCCCTCTTGGCCTCCTCCTCCTCCAAATCTTTCATTTGTAAAAATTTCGCCAGAGTGAGATCATCCTCCATAACTGCCATCTTTCTTTTGTGGGCATGCTGAATGCATGCAGGAGTGGCTTTTCACATAAGGATTGGCTGCCCGTCCGCCCCCAAATCAATAGGTCCCATCTCTTCCTCCCTTTCCTCATGCACATGCTAAGTGCTCTCCTCATCTTTTGCTTGAGTTTCACCATGTGACTCTACCTCAACATCCTTCGAAGGCATGCATGCAGTTTTTTGTAACCCTCCCGCGACAGAGCTTGGCTCCCCCACCTTAAAATTAGAGG
This sequence comes from Limonium bicolor, assembly GCA_023374045.1. Lineage (NCBI taxonomy): Eukaryota > Viridiplantae > Streptophyta > Magnoliopsida > Caryophyllales > Plumbaginaceae > Limonium > Limonium bicolor. The sequence goes on along the minus strand of CM041779.1, from coordinate 7,797,621 downwards.
CCTTCCACTACCGTCAAAACCCTCAACTCTAAGCCAAGGCCCATAGGCATACCTAGTCTCATATTTTTCTCCTCGGAACAGTCCCTTGACCCATGAAATAGCATACCACTGTGGAAACAAATAGTTGGCAGCCGTTCATAGCTAATCCTAAGCACCAAGTCAACCCTTTCCAGTGAGACAATGACATACCTGAGAACTGGTTTCTAAATATCTAGCTTGATCTTGATCCTTAGGTATTCCCCTCCATTCTTACCTACATCCTCCTTATAATCGACAAACTTACCAATTCGGCCACCTATCCTCCTCGTAAATTCTTTGTGGAAAAAGATGAAAGGGAGATCATGCACCTGTATCCATATGGGGATCCACTAAAAGGAGTGGTCCTTTGGGGATTTTTGATGATAAATCTCCTCCATCGCAAGCAATCAGCTGTTGAAAGACCAAGGCCCCCTCTCATGCATCGACTTCATGCATTCAAAGTCTTCAAACTGAAACAGGAACAAACTTCCACCCAGCCGCTTGACCCTCAAGCTATCCTCCACTTGCCAGACCTTTAAGAAGGTCCTATCATTTGCCCTAGCATCCACACTTTTTGGGAGAAAAATCTTCCCTAGTAAGCATCGATCAAAAGGGAGGGACAACTCTTTTTCCAGAAAATCATCCAAGTGGGTCACTACCCCCTTCTTCACCGTCAGAGACATTCCCGCGTATTTAGCTACCAAATCCTCCACATTCTTCTTTTTATCCGCCATGTTACATTGGAAAGGATGTGAAGATTGGGAAACCGAAGCAAGTGGAAAAGGAAGCGAGGAAAAAAGATTGAGAAAAGGTGTAAGAGGGCGTTGTGGTATAATGAGAAACTTGCAAGAATAGAGATGGCATGCAAAACAGCAAGGCTTGTAGTTCAAGTACCAGGATCGAGTATGAAATATAGTGCGCCCAAAGGTATAACCCTAGACCCAAAGATAGTAGACCGGGTAGGGTGGTGAAAAAGTAAGAAAGAAAGCATGCGGAATGGAGAACAAGCAAAGGCTTCATGCAAATGATTGTCTTGGAACTCCCGAAATAGAAGGAAAAGATCCCCCGTCTCACCAAACCGCGAACCCGAATCATCATGGGTAGAAGAGAATAGGTTGAAAGAGTGTAAGAGAGGGGAAACACCTACAACATCCTGAGTAAATAACCTGAGCCAGTAGAAGAAGCTTACGGGTAACAGGTAAACACGAAAAGGAACATAGAAGGCCATCTTCTCGGAGGAGAAGGTGGAAGGTGAAGAGCATGATCGCCCTGCAAGAACCCTCCGCCTTAAGGAGAACACTCCATCAGGCCCTCACTAGAATTAGAATTAATTCAAGGCATTCAACTGCCCCACAATAAGTTTGTTTGATGATAGCTATTTTGCCGGTTGTCAAATTAGTCCTTAGACTGAGTACCAGAATAAAGCAAAAGAAAAAAAGGTACCAAAGCAGGTCCAAAGGCACCCTGGGAAACAAACATCAAACGTTCCCATGTGTTTTCATTCCACTTCCAATTATACTTGTTGGAGAGTTTTGGGTTATAAGCTAATAAGTTTCTTATCTCGTATTTGGCTCTCTTTGAGTCAATATTTATGTAGTTTTTTATGTCAACTCTTTTGCAGTTATTATGTTTGTGTAATATGTTATTGAATACAAACTCAAAGCTCACGCAGGTTCTATGCATAACTTACCAAAATAATGCTATTAAAAATTATTTAAAAAAACATTCAAAAAGATTATAACAAGTGGAGTCAATGTGTAAGAAGTTGAGCTTATAAAGCATAAGAGGGACGCAAAGTGGTTATTGTACAACCAGTTGCGCGATGGCATGGTACATTCTCGAACAATGTTCTCCTTTAATTTAAACAAGTTTCATATAAGCTGACCAACGTTTATAATATCTCAAACAACTTTCAAGTTATTATGAATAATCTGCACATTAATATGAATAATCTGTAAATTAAAATGAGCGATTATATGATACTAACTATTAAACCGGATGTAAATAATACTCCCTCATGTTCTCAATATATGATTTTTTTTGGTCCTCTCACTCCTTTCAAAATATATGATGATCTAGCCTTTTTTGCCACCTACTTTCCGATTTAACTCCTCAACTTTTATCTTACTACTCTACTTTTCAAATTACTTTAATTTCCAATGCAAAAAGTAAGAGTAAATGGTCTACTTTTTTCTCCTTAATTATTGTGCCCATAGCTAAAAAATTCATATATTTAGAACAGGAGGTAGTATTTCCTAGAGGAAAAATCAAAGAGGATGTAAACAATATACTTGTTTAGCCGCTTAAAATATAGCCTAATTTATGGGGTTAGAAGATCATCATTACACATTTTACTATATTTAATGTGAGGTCATTGAGAGATAGATAGCTAGAGGGAGAATTCATATAAATTTAGTGGTTAATAGCATTTAATAATGTGTTTAATATATAATTTTCTGACCCTAGCTTAACACCAACTTGAAGTGTTGTATCATATGTCATGACTTCTTCCATTCCAAACTTATTCGGCATAACTTGACACAATTCTCTTGAGTGATTGAGATCCCCTATGGTCCTTGCTTGATTTGTAGACCAAGATAGAATTTAACTCTCCCAAGTCATGACTCATCTCAAACTGGTTCTTCATTAACTTCTCAAATTTTTTGGTGTAGTACTTATCATGCGATTCTTAGAAGATAACATCATCTACATAAACTTGGACAATGAGGAAGTCTTTATCTTTGTTGTAGCTAAAGTCTTGTCACTTTTTCCTTCTTTAAAACCATTGGCCATGGAATAGCTTGAAAACTTCCTATACTAAGATCTTGGAGCTTGCTTTAGCCTATGGAGTGCCTTGTCCAATTTGTAGACCAAGTCCTTATATTACTTGACTTCAAATCCAGGCTGTTATACGACATACACTTTTTCTTCCAAAAGTATGTTAAGAAAGGCAGTCTCGATGTCCATTTGAAATAACCTATTGCCTTGTGCGTGACAAAGGCAGTAAGAAGTTTGATAGATTCAAATCTATCCACTGGAGTAAACGTCTCTTGATTTACAACCGAATGTACAATAATATTTGCCTATTTCCTTGTGCTTATTACTTGTCTCACTTTATTTCTAGTAACTTCCCTGAATTTGTTCACTTGTTCCTAAACACCCATCTTGTTCTCAAAACATCTTGGTGAAATGGTCTTGAATAGAGGTGTTAAACCTAGCATCTCTCGAACTGATTAAGCTTCTCTTACATGGCCATTACCAATTCAGGGCCAATAAGGGTTTCCTTTATGCTTTGAGGTTCTAATGAGGATACATTGGCTGAAAGGGACAATAGACTATGGATCTGAGATCTAGTTAGCACACCTTTGGAGATGTTTTGCATTGGATGATCTTGCAAAAGGAACATTTGTCATAGACATGCATGTATAATTGGGATTGTCACATAATAACCGTTATTGTTTATTGCTTAGAGTTGTCAATCAACTTCATCGAGCTCTGCCTAAAGTCTTCCGGCTGTTACTCGAACATCGGGCAAGGGTATGTTACCCATATCACTGCTCATTAAGAAATCCTTTTCATCAGAATCATCTCTCCCATTGTGTCATGGACCTCAGTATCATCAAACACAACATGACATTATCTTCTATCTTCACTTTTAGCTTCAAACTTGCCTAGGTTCATTTTCCCATTGTTGGGCATGAAGAACTTACATCCAAAGATCCTGCGATTGCCAATGTTTGGCTTTCCTTCCTATGACTAGTTAGTTCATACGGATTATTGTTCAAAAGAGGTCTTAGGAGATGCTTGTTGATGATGTAGCACACAGTCCCCACTGCTTCAGCCCAAGAGGCCAATAGAAGACCGTTTCTCAACAACAATGCTCTTTCCATCACCATGAGAGTTTTATTCTTTATCTTCACCACGCCATTTTGGTTTTGGTGTTCTTGGTCCATAGAATGTGTGACTTATATCTCTCTGATCATAGAATTCCTTGAAAAATTACTTTTCAAACTCTTTCCATGATCCGATTTTATGGTTTTAATCTAGTTACCACATTGGCTTTGAACTTTTCACGTAAATACTTCAAAACTCTCAAAGTCTTCATCCTTGTAGGCAATAAATAAAGTCTAAAAATTATGATTAATCATCAACAATAATAAATATATACTAATTTCCGCCATAACTCCTATTGCTCATAGGACCACAATGAGGTGATGAACTATAGAGGTACTGAAGTATTGACCAAATTAAGGACTTAAAAGATGACTTTTTTTTTTGCCAAATCATCACATAGGCATCACAAAGAGCCTTCATATGGTACTAAATGTCTAGAAGACCGGTGACCAAGTCCCTTTTGCACATTTTATTCAAGTGATTAAAGCAAACATGTTTGTTTTTTTATGCCATTACAAGGGATCATTAATATAGATGCTCAAACATGTGTGATTAACTAGAGATAGACCATCAAGACGGCATGCACATTTTTTCATTTCCCCCCTTTTAGAATGATCTTATCAGTTTTTTCACTTGTAACAAGACTATGATCAGAATAAAAGTGCACTGAACTATTCCTATCAGATAGTTGTGATAGAATAAGATTCACACATACCTACTTTACTGATACCAATAAAAAAACCTTTAGCATTATCACCAAAGAACACTGTCCCTGCTTCTATAGGCTCCGGTGAGAAAAACTTGTATTGTTTCCTGTTATTTACTTAAAATAACCGCTATCCAAGAAACAGTCAACTTTCCCTCTCACTTCGGCCTGCAATCAAACAAGTTAGTTAGAGTGAATCTGGACTAAAATGGTACTTGGGTCCTTCTTCAAAAGCAAATCATATTCTATGATTAGTCTTTATACTCTACATGAGTCCTTCTCTAATGGTGATTCCCTCATGGATCGGTCTTAAAACACTTAATATTTGAATGTTCAGTTTTCTCACAGAGGTTACTCACACATCTTTCACCTTTGTCCAATTGTCTACCACCAAAACTACTATTTATTGTATGCCATGTTTGGTTGTTTATGAAAGTCTAGTTGTTTGGTGTAGATTTAAAGTGTTATAGTGGGTTCTCTCCATTTTGTCATATACTTCTCTCCATCAAATGGCATCCCTTTGAGCTTCATCAAGTTCATTGATCAGAGGATTGTTACACCTAGACGTACTAGCTTGGATTTCTACCATATTTCTCTTTAGAGTATCTAGCTGGCTCTGAGCACTCTCACACCGTTCATTGAACGCTTTGTATTTCATGTTCTTCTTAGTGAGATACTCTCTATACCCCACGTTTCTTTTGTTAGCTCCGCCTATACTTTCCTTTAGACTAGCTATGACCTTCATGAGTGTGGTTATCACTAGTATAAATTTCTAGTTGATTAAGAATCATGTATGTAAGAGGTTTCAAAGGTTCCAAAAGAAACCTTGGGTATCTTAGCTCTAAGCATAGAAATATTTACCTCAATTTCTTCATCGACTGCCTCTATGTCACTTGCAAGAGTCATGAAACACATGTGCCTGAGGCTTTTAAATGGGCCTCCTTCATCCATACAATAGTTGGCTCTCTTTTTATCAAATAAGTATTAGAAGTTTTTATCACTACTACCATCATCCTCATTTGTGTGACACCATGCGGTCATCAATTCCTTCTTCTCCATACATCTAGTGAAGCATTTTCTAGGCTTATTTCAAACATTTCTCACCTCTATGGGTTGCTTTACAAAGTGTCCCTTCTTCTTGCACCTAAATCATGGATCCTTACAAACTTTGTCAGTGCCTTCTTTCTTCTTTTTGAATCAGTTGTTTTGTATTCTTATGAACTAGTTCTTGGCATACATGACTAGCTCGTCATCTTCATCTTCATCTTCTTCTTCCTTCTTAGTCACGCTTGCCATGACTTGTAGAGCAATGCCTTTGTTCTTTTTTTTTCTTGGTTGCCTCTTATTCTCTATTGGATCTTCAATTCACACGCCATCAGTGAGTGTAACACCCCTTCTCGTAAACTCGCTATAAATACAGACTCGGTACAACATTTCCAATCCTTAATACAATAGCACAGCGGAAGATTACAACCAACCACTAATTCGGGTGTTACCGCCATCACTCACCCATGTGAGTAATGAAGTGTCCAAATCCACAACACAACCAATCACTGTGATGACAGAGATAGAAACCATATACATAACCTCCTTCCATAATCACAACCGTACAAGTGAGCAATATAAGCACTTTCCAAAGTTTACAACCCTATTGTTTCACATAATACAATTCCAAATGTACAATAATGAAATAAACGCCAACTACCTAGTGTCCCGCACATCGATCGAGCACCTGTAATATGTTCGTATAGGCTCAGTAAAACACTGAATATGCTACTATATGATCCTCATGGACCTTTAAACTCTTCATATTAAACCTAATTGTTAACATGCAATTCCAATTTCATGATGTTCCATTTACAAAAAATAAAAAAAAACTGTAAATGTGATAATTAAAACAAGCAACAGTTCATCCAAAAACCACATAGATCATTCCACACAACAATAAACATATAATCGATAAATGCATAAGAAAGTATATTACCACATCGAGAGTTAGGTTTAACATTTCTCGTGTCTGGGCCTCTTGGGCTATTGTTCGTTCTTTTACGTATGATTGACTCTTAATTTGTTCCTCTTCTTAATCCACTCCTCAACTCTTCCACTTTACCATCACACTCTTACTTATTCACAATACTTGGGCCCAAATGCCCTTACACCAGCGGCGGTGTCTCCGTCCAACAAAGTTTGCGTTTGTTTGAAATCCACAACTTAAAATTGTAGGATATAATGTTGTTGTGCCCCAATTGCCCTTTTCGCCAACAGTGGTGTCTCTGACCAAGTAACCATTCGATACTTGAAATTTTCTTGAGCGGACCTGTTGTCATTCATCCCCTCATGATCACAATGGGCAACCAAGAACCTTTTGGATTTCTCACCAATAACAATATCTCCAACCTCTCACTGAATTGATTAAGTTCTCTTAATCTAATGCCTAAGATTCAATCTTAGGTTATACAGTGATTAATCTCTCGAATGTATGTGGACCTTTTAGGTCTTTAAGGTATACCTAGAAGTCATCTAGTGTATTTGTGTATTCGAGCTCATTTCCTCTTGAGAACGGTGTTCTCGTCTCTCTTTACCTAAGATCTCTTCTTAGGTTATCTTAGGATAATTTAATCATGTTATTATCCTTCCATGAGTGATGTTTCCTATCACTACTCATATCTTATTTTAATATATATACGTGTTCGGTATCTGTCTCTGTTCGAATGACTATCGCGTACAAAATAATAATGCACGTATTCGACAGATAAATCATATAACTTATTTACATATGAGCATACATATACTCTTATCAAACATTTCATGCATCCAAACCCGAGGAAATCCTCAGGCACAATCAGATCACACAATAACATACCTTACACCGATGAATAAAACTAGCGTGACGCTCGCCCACTATACCCTCTTGTAGCTCGAAGCTTGAATCTCTGGAATATATCGCTAAGTGTTAATTTATGTAATCCAAACTGATTCGGTATTCCAATAACTACTCATCCCCTCGGTATTTAACCCTGTGATTAAACAATCGTCGGTTCTCAGGTTATTAAACAAATTTGAAATCTCTTTCATCCATGAGTATATATTTACATATATTTATATATTTATTCATATAGTTATAGTTACTATATTCCATTTAATGTAATCGACCTTTAAGTATTCTTAGCCTTTGGCATTTAAATTCCCACTTAATTTGTGAGTTGGTCAACTTGGCCCTCTTTGGTCACTTTGGTTGACTTGGTCAAAATATACAAGTAAACACTATCATATAACCCTTAATATAATTCCTTGAATTATATAATTCCATTGTTTGTGTAACTCGATATACTATAACATTTGTCCTTTTTATAGCACTCCTCAAAATTTTTGCTTACCAACTACTTACATATCTGTATATAAGTATATATCTATATATATATATATATACGTAACATGGCCACATATATATATATGTGCTTATATATGTATTCAATTTAGTGCAATTACATGTGAATATGTATAATTAAACATTAACCGAGATTTGTTCCATTTGTCATTTTTAAACGAGGAAACTTTTATATATATTTTTGTTCGATTTGTAGCATTACCGTGAGGAATAAGAAGGCTGACAGACTTTGTTTCAGCTTAGGTTTCAATACTACCATGAAGAGAATGTTGTATATATATACTTGGATATTTACCATGAAGAAAATAAAAGGAACATGTATGTTCTTTTCAGTTCCAATATTAAGAAAATTGATTAAATCTAGACAAATATTATTTCATTATTCCTTCTTACAATTTCTTTCATTAATCAATTTTTTGTGTTAAAACATCAATTAAGAACCTAAAAATCTTAATTAACGATTTATTTTTTATATTAACAACTCATATCTCCAATTATAGATTAATTTAACTCATTACTATCTTTTTTTCTTTAAACTCTCAGATTAACATTTATTTATCAATTCACCCACAGTTCACCAATATCAGTCTTATTTCATTCCTCTTTTAATTTCTATTTCCACAAATGTATTGTTGGACTAAAGTTAAGAATTCAAGCCAAGATATCAATATCGAATGTCATGTCAGTAAACCCGAAGTTGCCTAACTCTTTTATCAGCCAATCGGTTTCGTTTTACCAGCTTAACAACTTAACTCTTTTCTCTTAGTTTACTATTTTATCACCTATTCCATCATATTTTCTTATACTTAATTACTTATATACACTCTACATCCTAAAATCGTCAATCCTCTCAACTACTCTGTAACTCATCATTTATTTCTTACTGAAGTTCACCTAATGCACCCTACTATATTTCAACGTGTGTTGATAGCTGATTTATATGAAACTAAACCATCATCTAATAATAACCTTTGTCAAGGCTGAATATGAACATCATTCAATTTCTAATAAAATTGGCACAAAATACGGCTACTCACAATTTAACATGTGTTGTTAAAGTGCTGATTCCGTGGTGTTCCTTTTTTTGCTCTTGATTAGCAAGCAAAATATAATCAATCAATTGTCATCAAGATCAAATTAAATTATAATTGAATCATAATTTGAGGTGTCATACATTACCAATATGTAATTTGACGTATACTGTTAGCTTTCATTAACAAACAACCACGAGCTCTCTTATTAACCACATTTATAAATATCAGGAGTAGATAAGGCGGTAGTTTGAAAATTTAACAAGCAATTTACAAGTTGTCCAGTTAAGTTAGACTACATCTATGAACCTTGAAAAAAGATTTGATTTATATGGGTGCAGGAAAGTTGAAAGGAGGAAGGATACAACAGCTTGAAGGGAGGAAACATCATCACTACTATAGAAATCATCTCATAAGCTTATACTCCAACCTTTTAGATCTTTGGGAAACAAAGAGTATGTTCAGTATGCTTATTGTTGCTTCACTGATGCAACAGAATAACAAAACTTCTGTTGTGATTATTTATTTTTTTATTTTTTACAAATGGACTATGCTACTGCTATCAAATTGTTGTTTTCCTCACAAGGTGCAACAGAAGTAGGAAATTTTATTGTTCTAATCGACAGAAGAAGATAGGTGTTGAGTATTACCGGTTCTGAAATGACTAGTACTCTCTTCAGTCCCTTATTCAATCTGTTGCATGATGTGCAGCAGTTTGCCACTCCAGAATGAACCGTTCTCAGCACTTTCTTCAGATCTGGTGTGCAAGTGCATCGGTTGTAGTGATTTATACCACAAAGGTGCATACCCAAGAAGAGAGTAAAAGAGACGCAGACATAGGGGAGGATAGAAGAGAATGTATAGCAGAAAAAGTCCAAAGCTTATATTGTTTTAATGAACAGAAATAAGAAGTTAAATCTAAAGTATATTATCGAAAAAAGTCCAAAATAACCCGTTTGTGCAATAATATTCCTCTTATTAACCTTCATCCCAAACTAATTGCTAATAGAACACTACGGGAGAAATTGTCTTTTCAAAAAACGATTTCATTAATTCAGAAGCTGAAATCGTCTCTTTAAAATGCGATTTCACTTATTTCGGGGAAACTGGGAAATCATTTTTTCAAAAGATGACTTTAGAAATCTCTCTAAGTTAAACTAAAACATCGCGATGTTTCAACACTTAGAATTTTTTAAGTGTTGGGTAACAGGTGAAATCGTCTTTTCAAAAGACGATTTCAATTTCAACAATTAGTCACGAGAGTGTTTTTTTAGAAATTAATTTTGAAAGGAAGTTAATAGACAAATTTATTTTGTAAATGAGGGTTATTTAGGATTTTTTTCGTATATTACCGGTTCTGAAACCAACTGTTTTCAGCCATCCCTTCAATCTGGTTCAAAGATGCAGCACTTCCTAGTGATCTATCGCTTCAGACGTGCGGATAAGAGGATGAAGAGATGTGTAGTAGCTAGCAGTTCCAACGATATACAGAGGCGTTAAACCAAGGACAAAATGAAGGGAGGTGCTTAGCATGTATGGTTTTGTTGGAGAATAAGTGTGAGTCTCATATTGAAAAATTATAAAGCTAGTAAGTAGTTCATATAGCTTATGGGCTACTCCACCTATTGCCAATTGGTTTAAGTATGGAACCTCATGGGCTATTGAGTCTTACTAGTCTGCATGGGTTTTTATATAATTCCTCCGTTGGGCCTATTCCTCTCCCCTACAATATTTCTAATATGGTATTAGAGCCCGGGTTCAACCTTGGGTAATGCACCACTGTCTAATGGATACCGAGTAAAAACGGACTGTGTCACGATAAACCAAGAGAAGGACCGGACCAGTACTGTAGAATTGGACTGTGTCACGGAACAGAGACCGGGCCAGTACCAAATGGGTCCAAGCAGGGTGTGAAAGACTCACACTTGATGTTGGAGAATAAGTTTGAGTCCCATATTGAAAAATTATAAAACTAGTAGTGTTAGTATGGAACCTCATGGGTTATTGGGTCTTACTAGTCTACATGGGTTTTTATATAATTCCTCCGTTGGCCTATTCCTCTTGGCCTATTCCTCTCCCCCACAATATTTCTAATAGGTTTCTGGTTCATCATTAAGGTTGCAAAATTAACCAGAAGTGAAGATAATGGATAGGTGCAAATACAAGCATAGAGAACGAAGGAGATGCAGGTCACGTATATTTTCTTGTTCACTAGAGAACTTGCAGAGTCTTACCATGAAGAGAATGAAAGCTAGCACAGGGCTTGTCTTCCTTGCTTGTCCGTCCGGTTTTCTTCAGAGAGGGGGAGAAATATGGGAATGAAGAGAGACGCTAGCACATATGTTCCTTCACCAGTTAAGGTTGCAGACGTGAGTGTAGAGGGGAGAAGAAAGAACGACGTTGAGCATGTATGTTCCTTGTCTCCTAATGTGGGCAGTAAGATTACTGAAAGTGGAGAGAATGAAGAATGAAGGGTGTACAAATACATAAGAGGACATAAATGTAGAACGAAGTATGTTCAGTTCGCCAATTAAGACTGAAAATGAAGAGAGGCTATGCAGAGCTTGTATTCACCAGTTGATGTTTGAGGAGAAGAGAATTAAAGACCAGTAAGGGTTGTAAAAATATACAAAGGTAATTAAGTAACCGAGAGGAGAATAGAAGGGAGAGGGGCTGGGCGTGTATGTTCTGGCCCACCAGTTAGGACTTCCAAAATATGACTTTTCTGATTATTAAGTGATAGCAGTAGATTAACGTGGCCGAAGACGTTTTTCTTCAATACTACTTCCGTGTCCTGTTTGTCTTTTGACACATTTTTTCACCTCAATATTAAACATATAAGATAAAATAATTTTATAAAACTAAATTTTGTATTATATAGTTTATCATGTAAGGAATCATATGCAAAACTTAAATTTTCAAAATTAATTTATCTTATATGTTAAAAATTGAAGTCAAACGACATGTCCAAATAGTAAATAGGACGGTCAAGGTGGGACGGAGGGAGTATGTTCGAGTCATTTATATACTCAGAAATTAAGTTAGCTTATTAAATAAACTCCAAGCTTTCTTATATTAATTTGTTCTATCTTTTCATGTAATAATGTATATTAAATGTTACACCAACGTAATTATTTAGTGTATCTCTTTAACCATATCTTTTAATTTCATTAATTCCTGTAAGGTTTAACAGCCCTTTTTGAACCATATAATCAATTATATGTAATATATTTAAGGTTCCATAGATCCATAAGGCATGTAAATATTTACATAACCCATTATTGGAACATATTAGCCTTAATAAATTATTTAATTAGGCTATAATTATTTAATTAAATCTTAGAGATATTTCAGTGAGCCAAGCATGTCACATCACCATTGTTAAGAGGTCCTTTACTTCTTGCATGACATTCACCTTACTATCGAAGAAAGCTAGAAGAGATCTTAGAAACTTTCCAATGACTTGCAGCTTGTTTCTCAACCTTGTAAACTTAGTGTGCATCTTATACCTTCTCTTCCTTCTTGAAGAGTTCCTAATGTGTAACTAAAATCTCAATCTTGGCCTTTTTTTATCTAGGCTGATTCTTCATAGGTATTTTGAGAGTTGACCACACATATTTCTCATTTTTTCATGATGCATTCTTGGCATACTACTCTGAAATGAGTGAGCAATGTAGAAGCTTCATTTCTCTGGCGTTAAAAGTGCACTCGTCTTCAGTTAGCTCATCAACTATCTTGGCCGATCTATCGAAGTTGGTGAAGACATTATCTTCATGTTTCACCACAAGCCATATGTATGGGTTTCCACTCTTAATGTGGAATTTCATTTTGTTCTTCCAAAAGGTGTAGTTGAAGCTATTGAAGACAGGTGAATGATTTGGTGCAAATAAGTAACCGCTCCTTTTGCACTGGAATTCAATGCACCCAGGGGTGGAGCCAGAAAGTTTGTTTAGGGGGTGAGGATTTTTTTTAATAATATTAATTATTATTTTAAAATTAATATAAAATTTAAATATATTTTAAAAACTGTTATTAGTTATATAGTTTGACATAAAAATTATATTAAAATTCAAATATATAAATTAATTAATAAAGAAGTTTATTTTACTTTTTTTATTTCTCGTTTAAAAAACGGGTATACAAAATTGTAAGTTAATGTCAATAATATAGAACAATATAAACTAGTAGTTAAAAACTTCTTCTAAAAATTATTTTGAGTAATTCTAATATTATTTTAATTTGTAAAATCTGTAATAAAAAACTAAAAACACTTGTATTATGGATAGTAGGGTACATAATTACTACGACTAACATAATAATCTGGTTTACTTTAGACTATGTTACTAAAATAAAAATATTAAGAGTTTTCTTATATACTATAGACTAAAAATGATGTTTAAAATATAATTATTGAACAAATATTACATATTAATAGAAGTAAAATTAATAACCAATAAAATTTGGTGATGTCATAGTGATATTTTACAAAATGTTATGGGGGCGAACAAATATCTAATAACATAAATAAACTATATAACAAAAAACTAAAACTGATTTTAGCATGTACCTGAGGGAGTTGGGGGGGGGGGCAAACACCCACCCGCCCCCTGTCTCCGCCTCTGAATGCACCGATTTACTTCTTATCAATGTTTCTTAAATTCCATTTTATCATTAGTAGATAAGTGCTAATGAGGATCAGCCTTGGGATCTAAATGTCAACCATTTTGTTGGCTTCCTGAAGCTCAGAGCTTGTTGTCCAATGCCTAAAAGTGACTTGTTCAGATGACACTCATGCGTAAACACAACTTGACATGGCTGCTTGCTCCATTTGAACATTTAATTCCTTATTGGGCGTAGATAGTTCTGAAGCTCCAAATTTTGCTTCAAACTAACTCCAAGGATGGAAAGACAGAGATGAACTTCACTTCTTATCCACTTTATGCATTTCGTCTTTGTCAGGTGGGGTTGAGCGACTGGTGATAAAATTCTGAGCAATGTTTGCCCAACACTCTCTCAAACCTTTGCGACAATCTAGGCCTATCAACTTCGACCTCAAGATTTCACTTACTATCTTGCATAACTCACATACACATGTTACTAATTTGGAGTATTGTTGCTATCATCAAAACACTAGGGTTGGGAAGTCTTCCAACATACCGTACCGATTCAAAAGGCGTTCAACCCAAGGCCAATCGCTTCATGTTGGTTTGTCAAGGCCGCTCTAAACTATAGAAAGGCTACCGAATCACAGGGTGCCACACACATGACCACCTGCAACGTTCTCTTCCTAAGATGACCAATCCACGGCCTACCCCGCCTCATGTGGGTCAGTCGCTAGTTTTTCTTCCCACAAAAAGGCCTGCCATAAAAGAAACCTTTAACATCTCACAAGTTTTCATCAGCCGCCCATAATAGATAAAGACGTAGTTTTGGAGCTTTGAAGGCCTTAAGGACCAAAAAGAGAAGAGGAAAAAATTCCACCTCATTCAAGCTCTTCTTCCACCATTTTCCATGGTCACCTCTTTCTCTTTATCTCTCTGTTATTTTTTAAAGGGAGAATTATCCTCCTTGTACCTAGAGATAGGGAGTTTGCCCCAACACTCGGTCGATACACAGTTATCTCATAAGCTCTTAAACACACAACCGATGTTCACTCGTACATTGGATGCAACTCAATCATCTCATAAGCTCTTAAAGCACAATGCATCATTTGCAATTCATACAAGGAGAGTTTCGTTCATTGGGAAATGATGTATGGAATGTCCCATTTTGCTTAACATCTAGCTTCCCTGTCATCAAATTACCAAGCAAGTGTCACAGACGGAATATTCCGTATGTAAAAGTTGAACTTTCGTATGTAATGACAATCACAGACGGAAAATTCCGTCTGTAATAAGCGGGTCGGTAATACTATTCCGTCTGTGAAAACAAACTCCGTCGGTGATATTACGAACTTTTACAGATGGAAAATTCCGTCTCAAAAAATAATTATCACCTACGAAATTTTCCGTCTCAGAAAATTGTCATCACCAACAGAATTTTCCGTCTCAAAAAATGATTATCACCTATGAAAATTTTCGTCTCAGAAAGTAATTATCACCTACGAAAATTCTGTCTCAATTAAAGTTATCACCAACGAAATTTTAATGTTTCAGATATTATTACCTACGAAATGTTTCACCTCAGAATTACTTATCACCTACGGAAAATTCCGTCTCAGATAATCTTATTACCTACGAAATCTTTCATCTCATAATTTATATCACCTACAATGTTTTATACATAATAATTTACACAAAAGAGACACATATAATCTGAATAACTATTACATTCATAGCTGAAAACACCAGTGACATTTTACAATGTGCTACATAAAGTAGCTATTATCCATAGTCACAACATTCCCAAAATATTTTTCATAACTAGCTAGCAAATGTTTCCATAATAAAGAAACTATAAGAAGTTTCTCATAAGAATTTGAATACTACAACGTCCATATCCTACCGAAAGTTGATAGTATTCAAGTTTACTATGACAATCATTTTCACATTTGCATCATAGAAAACACATATTCTTCAGTTGAGAGCTTCAGGTCCCTTGAATTCAGTTACTTCAAATCTGTAAAAGAAAACACTACTTCAATAGAAGATAAAACTACCCATTAGACAAGAAACAACTTCAAAATCAAGAAACAATAACCTCCTGTAGCGGATTTATTCTGCTATATTCAACTAAGACAAGAACTAACTTTGCTTCCAATAACCAAGATAGAATGATTAAAAAAATTGGTGAATGAAATAAGCAGTACTTGGCAAGCAAGTGTCTGAAACTTATCAGGTTAGCTGCAAGACGCAATTCATCAGGAGAAAAGGATATTTTACAAAGGTATAAAGGTGTTGCAAATACTTTATCTAAATCACAAACAAATAAAACATGAAAATTTTGTCTCACGATCAGAGTGTGCAGTTTCCATTTCTATATCATTCTCAAGAAATGCCGCTCGCTGCCAAGAAAGATTTTCACAAGCTCATTGCTCAGCGATTGGGTAAATACTGAAAAGTCAATAACAAAAACACCAAAATACAAAGAGGCAGAAGTATAACCTCTGTGGGGTTCATGCTAGCTGTGGATTTGTAAAACTTGTCCAAGAATGATCCCTCAGCTGGACACAGAATGAAACTGGCATCAGACTTAATTCAGGTCAATGAAATAAGCAATAATTTTTGAAGGCCAAACGTGTTGCATGCTTATGAATCTTGGCTCAACACTCTCAGCATTAGTTCACCGTATTAACATCATAGTTATTTAACTAGAGAAGAAAAAATCAAACACCAGGCTTTCACCCATTACGCGAGATAGAATGGAAGCTCGCTTACCTCTGTTTTCATTAATATCCCTATTACCACAGCTCTTAAATAGCTTATTATGTAAAAGGAAACAAATTAACAAAAAGAAAAGTCACATGTTCTGATTGGTTTTTCTCATTTCCCAGGTCAAGCTGTATCATACAAGTGAGAACTGTAGTCTTTTCTAGCTAGCGTTCAATTGAACCAGCATAAAAGCACATAATTACTCTGGATCCCTCTTAAGATATTAAATCTTGAAATAGTTATGACAAACTCTTTGTTTGATATGCTTCTTATATGAGTAAGGTCAATAAATAGACAAGCAGACCGAACAAAAATAAACCAACATCCAGATAAGCTTCCACTAAAGAAGTCAAAATAAGATATTAAGAAAAAGATGATGATCCCACAAAGGTGTGACAAACACACCAACCAAACAGAACTAACATGAATTTTTCTTTGCATCAATCAACATTTATCAGCAACAAATAAGGCAAGTTTAAAGCAAGAGGTCCTTCCACAAATTCTGAAGCATTGGAGTTATTATTTCTTACAATATAAGAGATTAACTTAGTTCCAGTGGAAGACTTAAGGAATTTTGTAGTATTTACGTAAAATTGTGCTTCACTGTTTTCACCAAAACCAATCAGTGATGTAGCGACATTCAAATCTTAATTGTACCATCAACCACCTGAGCCTGGGAAAATGCTCCAAGCTGACATGACACTTGGGACCATTCCGGTTATAAAGAAAATTCATGAATTTTGATATCATAGACATGTCTGGCAGCCAAAGACATCATTCTCTGAACTAAAAATAATAATAATAATTCATCATTATACCATCAAGCACCCAAACCTGAGAGGATGCGCCAACCCAAACACGACTATGATCATTCCGATTAAGATGAAAATGTAGGAATTCTATATCATAACATGTCTGGCAGCCGAAGACATACCTTCCTGAACTAAAAATAATAAACATTCTACACCATCACAGAAACGGTCTGAAAACACTCTTCAAGGTCTTCCACCTTATTATTCCATATGTTCAGCTGATTATCCACATGCTTCTCTCAGAAATAGCTGAATCAAATAATCACTCAAAAGAAATAGCACAACAACATTTTCCAAGGTACATGCTCCCCTCATAAATAATTGCACGTATACTATCCATTTGCACAAGCCTATCAGGTGCTCCATCATAAAAATCAATAGGCAAGTAGATCAACATAAGATACAAAAAGACTGAACTTACCAAGCTTAATTTCAGAAGTGACATTTCCAATGGCATGTAAAAGCCCAAGGGTGCCACAAGCATTTCCAACAGTTTGCTTCAAGAAATATACTTTGCTACTACAATCCTGACATAAAAAATGGAAAATAGACGGTACATCTCAGTCAGAATATGAGTCAATCTAAGGAAACAAGTGCTTCAGAACATCTAAAGTACAATAATATAGCGAAATTTGCATACCTTCTTTATGCTATCCTCCTTAACTCGTTCAGCTTCACTCTGTCAGATCAAGTTTAAAAGTATAAACAAAATTCACATACGATTCATATTATCTATTACGGATATAATCAATCCCCAAAATGTAGGTGTGTTTTAATGGTAAGACCTCAGCAGTAATCGGATACAGGAATGCACAGCAAGCACAGGCTTTGGTACCATTGCTAACAATTCTTCATCCAGGCCATACACGTCGTTACACTCTGCCTCTTGCTCGGAAGACCAAGTCCCCAAAGAAACTACAAGAGTACAAGAATTCCAGGAACTTGTGAGAAACAAATATGCTGAAATTTCCATTCAAAACTAACTATCTGTGGTAATGAAAGGGAAGAATCACCAACAGTAATTCACTATCTGTGGTAATGAACCCACTCCAATCCCTATTCACTTGTAATTTAATTAACACTCCTTTCTTATCAGATGCAAAGCTACTGTTGTAATGAAGTGCAAAACATTGGACAACAATAAATTCATCTACCTCGTTGAAGTCATGAAAGTTCAAAAGAAAATATAATAGCCATGACACGAATATGACTTAAAACGATACGCACGTTGGATGTTAGCCTAGTTTCCATACCTACTCAGAAATCGTGACGAAAGGGAAGAATCACCAACAGTAATTCACTATCTGTGGTAATAAACCCACTCAAATCCCTATTCACTTGCAATTTAATTAGCACACTCCTTTCTTATCAGATGCAAAGCTACTGTTGTAATGAAGTGCAAAACATTGGACAACAATAAATTCATCTACCTCGTTGAAGTCATGAAAGTTCAAAAGAAAATATAATAGCCATGACACGAATATGACTTAAAACGATACGCACGTTGGATGTTAGCCTAGTTTCCATACCTACTCAGAAATCGTGACGAAAGGGAAGAATCACCAACAGTAATTCACTATCTGTGGTAATAAACCCACTCAAATCCCTATTCACTTGCAATTTAATTAGCACACTCCTTTCTTATCAGATGCAAAGCTACTGTTGTAATGAAGTGCAAAACATTGGACAACAATAAATTCATCTACCTCGCTTAAGTCATGAAAGTTCAAAAAAAAAAATACTATAGCCATGACATGAACAAGTAAGCAGTATAAATGAAAACCTCAATAGTGTTACTGTCAAACTCACAAACAAGTACAGTGAGTGATATGTCTAATTAACATAATAAACTTCCACCTTTATATACAAAACAACAAGGATAATAACCTCTTCACGGACTCCAACTAAATCAAAGTAACATAACAAGCGAATCAAGTAATCAATAATAAGTTTAAGTCTTCAAGTTCCCAAAACCCCAAGCTCTCATGCTATGCAATCCGTATCAACAATAATATATATAGCAAGAAAATCAAACAAATAGACAATGGCCCAATGGGACCATAGGGACATAAAGTCCAAAATTAGTAAAATAGAGTAATTACACTCTACTCTATCACTACCAGAATGACTAAGAATAGTGCAACCTGGTATTTCAATGCTTCCCTCTGCTACTACAACATAATGTACTAGATCCCTAACATGCTACGTGTGGATAATATATTATATATTTGTTTTTGTAGTATTAGTAGCCATTGTTTCAAGTTAATGATGGGATATTATATTCTCTCATACTTTGCCTAATTGTGTTCTTTCCCAGCTAGAACTGAAGAGAAGCAGTGCGTAGGTATGTACATTCAGAATTCAAAATTTATCTTTGCAAGGAGTAGGCACAAATTTCATAGTTATCTTTGCAAGGGGGCAACATAATTTTAGATAGAGTTGCAATATATTTCAGATGTAGCATAACAAAAGTAAACAGATAAGTTTGACTAAATTACCGGTTCTTGACATTCAGTATGGTTGCTTCTTCGGATTTACATTTGCAAGGCGCAGGCACAGAAGAGAACCTGCATTCGGTATCGCTAATTAGGGTTGCAATAGTGATAGGAAAAAAACAAATTCAAGTTGTATATTCACCAATCTCTGCAAGGCACTAGTGTTTATTTACATTACTGGTTCCAAGTTGTATATTCTTTATCGCCAGGCAGGGTTACAATAATGCAGGAGCAGAATGTATGTTCCTTTCATCACGCTAGTTATGTTCGCAATATTCCCTATGTTCCAGCTCCGAATTGTAAGTCCTTATCACAAGTCAGAGTTGTAATTCCAGAGATGGAGCAGATAATCCTAATTACAAGTTAGGGTTGCGAAATTCCAGGATTCAATAGAGTTTTATCTTATCGCCAATTGCAACCCAGCAGAATAAATTTACTCCTTATCGCCAGACATAGTAGCAAGAATGTACGCACCTTATCGCCAGTCAGGGTTGCAATATCTCAACCTTGTCCCGATCGACCTTCATCGTGTAATTTTCCCCGAGACCAGAGTGAACGCCTTGAACTGCAGCATAATTTCTGTTTAAATCCTTCACTTTCGGGCTTAGGGAAATAGATGGGGAGGAATTAATCTCGCAGAGAATTAAGAGAGAGGGCGACTCCAAAACAGGTGAAGAGAACGACGTGGGTAATTGCCTGCCGATGCTCTTCTTCTCGCTTTCGCTTTTCTGAGAAGTGAGGCATGGCTCTACGTATCGGGTTGCAAAAACAGGAGAAGAGAGACGAGGGAAATCGACAAAATTTTGTCATTTTAAATTTTTAGTCTTTTAGATTATTTCCTACGGAACCAATTATTTTGGTAGGTAAATGTTATATCATTTTCACATACGGAAATTCCGTCTCTAAAATTATATTTGATAGTGAATCATTTCCTCTAAATTTTTATCACTTTCGCGGGGTAGAATATTAAAAGATGTTTTTACCTACGGAACTATTTCCGTCTGTAATGTGTCTACATTCCGTCGGTAATATCATTATAAACACAGATACTACTTCCGTCACTAATACATAGAAAATCCGTAGGTGAAATTAGCTTTTACATACGGAAAAATTCCGTAGGAAATTTTCCGTCTGTAATAGTACTGTTTTTTTGTAGTGTTTAGTGTCCTATGTACTTGGTCATTTGCTCCTAAAACCTCTATGTATAAACACTATGTTATTTCATTTAATAAACCTAGGTTATCCAACTTGGGATGGTTTTGGTCTTAGAGAAGGGGCAATTTTGGGAAGCATACAACTTATGGAAGCCACTACTTTTGAGCAAATGGATCCATCATCAAAGGTGGGGGTCCCTTTTTCACTTATTTATCTCAACAAATATGTTCACGATCTATGCATCTACAATGCGGAGGCTTAAATTTTGGTGATCTAATCCTATTATGGTTCTGTTCAGCATGGCTGTTTTGGTAGCATATTTGTAACATATTTGATAGCAGGTTTATGCTGGCATATTTGCAGCATATTTGTTGGCAATTTTATGCTAACATATTTGTAGCTGTTTTGAAAATTGCTGTTTGGCAGTGCGGCATATATGCAGCATAAGTTAGTTAAGCTAGTTATAAACCATGCGTTTATCATTTCTGTATTACAATTACAATTTATTATAATATACTACATAGCTTTATTTTTTTAGTAAAAGTAAAAGGAAAAATTCTCAAATAATATATGAGAAAGCAATGAAAATAAATTTTGTAATATAACCAATAAAATTTCAAATTTTATTATTAAAGTACAAATAGCAATTTTAATAATATATTGCAATTTTCTATAATTTTATAATTCTTACAAATATACAAGCGTGATGAAACAAGGACTAGAGTTTCAAATTTTATGATAATGTTGTGTGAATTTATTTAGTTAGATTTTAACTTTTCATACTCTCTTTTTTTTTCCCCCCTTTGTCTGTTATCCCTTAATCTGCTTCCCTCTTTTTCTCCCTTTTCCCTTTTCCCCTCACCGCGCTTTCATTGATTTTTTTCCTTCTATTCATCTTATGTTTTTTTTGAAGCATTGTGTAACTTATAACAAATAAAATAACTTGTAACTAATGTCATAAGATAAGTAGGCGGAATTGAAGTGAATGGATGCTACGCGAAGGAGAAAACATATGTTGCCTCTCAAACATGCGGAACGAGACGAACAGTAAAAACAAATAAAATAGTCCAAAACAACATATGTTGTTGCATTTGTGTTGTCCATTTATGCTCCACAAGTGACAACCGAACACAAATTTATGTGTTAGATAGTAGCAAAAACGTAATTACTAATAAGTAGTTTGATTCCGGTTTTGCAATTCGGTTTCACTAATCTGACAACTAACATCAAACGGAATATCTTCTCTCTTTTCTTATTAATGATCTCAACAGAATATATCAATTATTGAATGTTGCTCCAACACTAGACACATGTTGAAACTCTCAAGCATATAGATGGTAATATCCGATGGTCACTATATCCGGTTCACCTAATCTAAATAAGCCGATGAAATCTAAAATAAACAAGTGAAAACATGATTAAAGAAGAATCAGGTGAAAGTTAGGACAAATTCAAGTGCTGATTTTTCCATACATCAGTCAACCCATCACTTCATTATTCACTTATAATTACAGCTAAAGCCCTAGACTTTAAAAATTACAATCAAACCCCAAACACTTTTGATAAAAACCCTAAAATTTACCATAAATTTACATATTTACTCAAAATATAATATTAGTATTTATTAAAATATATAACAGATTACTCATTTAACTCTCAGTACACCCAAATCATCCACGGATGACAAATACATCACATAACAGGTGATAATTATTGAGTGACGAGTCAAACTTTAGTATAATAGAACTAAGTAACTACGTAATGATACGGATAATGTTCTACCCAACCAAACCTGATCTATTGTCAACCTTATGAGAATAGAAAGAGTTGAAAATGCTAACATTAAAGAATGCAACATTATAAATAATTGATCTCGCCTCCAATGGTATACATGTTGGGTCCAAGCTGAATATAGCTTTTAAGTACATCTACTGAGAAGACAAACTAACAAATGACGCGACGCACCACTAAAATAATACATAATTTCTTCACCTAATAACAAAACTTTTCAACGGTTGATGATCAAATGCTTGTGCTCCGTGTTGAAGTGTAAGGTTTGCCAGAATCTCTACAATTTAGACTTCAGTGTAGGAAGAGATAAAATACTTGTGCTCCGCATGCCTACTGTTTAAGACCACATTCTCCATGAGAGTATCCTAGAAGACAGCTAAAGGGCAAACCCGGGCACATAATACTACTATTTTCAGCGGTTCCCAAATCCCATAGTCTCTTCACTAGCCACCATCCTCTCTTCATTGTCTGGCAACCTCATTGACCCATCAAAACCCAATCTTTACATAATAATGATAGTTGCAAAAAAAAAGTGTTTGGAATCATATAGACACGCACCGTTACCCATTGTGTACAGCAACACATCCTGAGCAGGGCATTTCTTACATCTACGCTTGAACTTTCTGGGTACTACCAACTTTGGCCTTGTTAAGACTAGCAAGATCCTCTATAATCTTCCTCTCTTCTTCACCTATCCGTTTTGGAATCTCAACCTGCACTTTCACCAGCTGATCTCCTCTTCTATTCCTTTTGTTCAAAAACGGCACCCCTTTCTTATCCATGACCAAAACAGCCCCAGGTTGGGTCCCCGGCGATACCCTAAGCTCAACCGTCCCATCCAGACTAGGCACATTCATGATCGTGCCCAAGATTGCATCTGTGTAAGAAATCTTGCCTGTGTACAAAATGTTATTACCTTCTCTCCTCAATACAGGGTCAGGTCTGACCTCAAGTGCAACAAACAAGTCCCCATTTGCCCCACCTCTCCAACCAGCATCCCCCTCCAATTTGACCCGCAATTGGTTCCCAGTATCCACGCCTGGGGGTATATTTACCTTCACCTTCTTGTATTTTCTCACTCGGCCATCCCCTTTGCATTTCTTGCATGGGGTGAGGGTCTCCCCAGTTCCCTCACAAGTCGGGCAGGTGGTTACCTGTTGGAAAATGCCAAGTGGTGTACGGGCAGAGCTGATCACCTGGCCTTGGCCTCTGCAAGATCGACATACATGGCCACGGGTCCCCGGTTTGGCACCACTGCCCTCACAAGTCGTACATTTGTCAAGCCTGTTGATTTCAATTTCTTTCTCCACCCCAAAAACTGCTTCCTTGAAGTTCAACTTGAGATTGTAGAGTAGGTCATCCCCTTCGTTGCCATTTGTAAAGCCCTGGCCTCCCATGTTCATGCTGGAGAAACCGCCACCAAAGAAGGACTCAAACATATCAAACGGATTGCCATAACCCTGTTCAGAAACATTTTGACATCAGCCAAAAAACTACACAACATTATGATCAGAAGGATCTCATGAGCTGATATAACATGTATTTCTTTCTTCGCAGTTTTGACTACTACACAGAATAATAACTCACTCCCATTCCTGCACTGCCATTAAGACCATCCTCCCCGTATCTATCATAGATCGAACGCTTCTCTTCATCTGACAACACCTGCAGCATACAGGCTAAAAAAGTTACTGTTCTGTAAAACCAGAAGCATAATGATGTGAAATCCATCATCAAAGTTAGATAAAGAAAAAGGGGGCACCAAATAACCAAAAATGGTACAAAATGTCTTACCTCATACGCATTACCAATCTCCTTAAATTTTTGCTCGGCACTCGGTTCTCTGCAAAATAGGCCAAAGAACAGTAGTCTAACTTAAACCATGTGATGTAGTTGTATCACAAGGAGGATGAAGCTCCATAGATACTGCAACAAACTCAATATAGGTATCTGTCCTCCTTTCCTCTCATTCCCTAGCTAAAAGATACCAACCAACTGCAGTATCGTCTTCAACAAATATTATGTAATAACCATGACAGACTCGATGATTTTTCCAAGTTCAGGAGCTTCCAGGGCTCATCCATAATTACTGTGAAGATAAAGCACAACTTCCCATTCAAATTACATTCCCCATTCTGCTCCTTACTCTATAACTACTTCTCAACTGTTAGCAGCACTCAAATGAGAACGAAGAAAACATGAAAATAATAGTTGTCTATTTTGACAAAATCCTAATACTCATTCATCATTGCCTGGTTTCTGGGGGCATCATGACATGCAGATTGGAGGGGCACCCATAATTGGCTTACATGGACTAATCTTCAGCTCAGCAGCAGCCATAGAGTTAACTATGCCGACTACTAGAGAAAGAAGACGAACAAAACAGACTAAGGAAAACTTTTGACATGCTGAATCAACTAGTCTGTTTGGATTCGACTGAAACACACATATAGGGGCTTCAACCGCATTTTATAGCCTCCGATCATGACAATCTCACTTGAGTAAGGAGCACTTAATGCCCTAATTGTTAAAAATTGAGCTTGTGGGGAAAGTAGACAATGACAATGATTTTGACCGTCTGGGGGATGATATCAGTTTATTTTACTTTGCCTGTTATAAAAATCAGCTAGCTTATTATTCAAACACTGTAAATCAGTTACTTTAATCTTCAGCCATCAACTTCAGCATTCAGCTCGATTCATAGTTTTCAGATATCTGCTAGTTTCTCAAACTGGGTCTTAACTTCAGGTTGCTAGTTACTCAAACAGGGTCTTAATGTCAGGTCAGACAATTTTAGAGGACAGTTTAAAAGTATATCATTTCATTTAACAGAATGAGGGCTCGTTTGCTTCGATTTTTTATTTCTAGTATTTTATTTGTCATAAAAATCTTGGAAACAGAACACAGAGTCCTCTATAACAAATGTGAGTCAACAGAAAGAAGCAATTTTTTAACATTTAAAACTAGAATAAAGAGTCTCTCACTATCATTTGTTTTCATATTTTTGGTTTGATTGTTCAGAGTTGCACATTTATTTTGTGTCCATAATTTTGAATTTTTGCTTCTGTTTTCCTAATGTTTGGCATTGAATTAAACGAACTCTACTACTATGTTTGGAGTGGGGTTGCACAGGGTGAGGTAAATGGGGCTAAACAGGGTGAAGTTCATCTAAGTGGGGTTTAAGTGGGTGAGCAGACAAGACAAATTAAAATGTTGTTTGGCTAATTTATGAAGATAATGAGACGAACCAGAGTGAACCTTATAGAATCTTGTTGGAACTTTTATTAACTCTGTTTGCCCATTAAATCTGGGTTTAGTAGAAACAGGGTAAATCAAAGTAAAATGTAAACTCTATTTAGCTTCCTGTATGTTCACCTAGGGTGAATCAAAATGATTACCCATCAAACCCTGTTAAACCCAATCCAAACACACTAAGAAGGAACTGATGTAGATGCTTAAAAAAGAGGAATTGATAATGATGTCTGAAAGAAATATGCAAGAACCTGACTTGTCACATGATTAACCTAAATAAAAAGATACCACATATCTAAAACAGCACTGTCCGTTTTCTTAGTACATAACAGGCAAGAGGATTGGCCCAAATGCTAAAATGATGAGTGAAAAGATGGAAAAAAAAAAGAGTATTTACTTGTTCACATCTGGATGGAAGTTTCTGGCAAGTCTTCGATACGCTGCATGGAAATGTATGTTTCAAATATGTCAATAGCTTGAAGCACGCTTCACTATGGTGAACTATAACAGAAAAAATGACTAAAGCAACAGAACATTTCCTCCCAGATTTTCATTTTGCAACTGAAAATAAATAACCACTAAAAATCTACTTATGCTAACCATTATAAAAGAATAAAACAAAGAAATGTCATACATCATAATCATTAGCACACAGATAAATGAGTTCAGTTCACATAATGATTTTAAGAAAGATATATTCAGCTTTACAGTTCCAAGAAAACAAAATTGCAATAAACTCAGTGTTAAAATGCATACAAACTGCCAAGAGCACCTTGAAAATAAATTCAAGAGAGATCAATAGGACAAGAATATAGAAGAGAGAAGGGTGGTAAGAAGAAACACATATCTACACATCTCTACTACAAGCAACAACAATGATGTGCTCAAATAAAAGAATCACTAATGAAGTATATGCCAAAACATAGAGTAATATCACAACTGAATCTTGAGGTCACTTACCAGTTTTTATTTCAGATTTGCTCGCATCTTTATCCACTCCAAGGACAGAGTAATAATCCTGAATGCACATCACATTCAGATGATGTATATATTTGATGTTATATTAGTTTATTATAGCAATATGAGAATATTTTAGAGGTGTTGCGGAGTACCAGAATAATAATTGTAGAAAAAAGAACAAGAACTCACCGCTTTAGCTTTAGCTTTAACAACAAGGCGGGTTCCATTTCTGTAGCATGGATTTTTTAATGAACTATACTTGGAATTTACATATAAGAAGTTTGAAGGAAAGACGGATGAATTTGCTGAAGTTAAAATTCCATTGCCTGATTTACTGCAAATACAACAACACACCAACAGATTACTTGACAACCCTTTAGACGCCTGATGTAAGATCATCCAAAAGTACAATTATGCATAAAATTGAGAATATACTACTACTTCAATATAGAGACCGAACTTCAATCATATCTGAACTGTAGGTATTGATATGCATATCGCTTTCATAGAAACGTGCAGATGCTTCACAATCAACCATTTGAATTAGATATTCCTACTCCTAAAATTGGTACCACAAGCTAGAATTTCAAGCCTAAGTACTCAAGTAGCAAAATTTGTTAAGATTATTTGAGCTTCTCCCATAAAAATGGAAGATAAACCTGACATAAGGAGGAAACTGATGCTATACGTATATATGAGAACTTGGCAGCCTCATTACCCCTACAACAGTACTGATTCTTACCAATACGGAGCAGTTACCAATCTTTTAGTCAAAGCATGTCCTTGAAAAAAGCCACAGCAAGGTTGAGAAAGAACCGTGCCAACTGATAATGTTCCCATCCCAGCAAAACCTGCATAGCAGAGGAATCTGATCAATGTTGAGATAAAGCACTCGAGTCGAACATACCATAGCAGTACCTTTAGTGGTTTAATAGGTATTGGGATGAGGTGCCTCGAACTCCTATCCTATGGGTGACAAGTGCACTCCAATCCTCACCAAGTAACAGGGGCTTAAAGTACCTTTAGTTGTGTTTGACGGATGAAAACACATTCATAATGGTATGTAGTCCAGGATGTATATATTGCTCTATAGTTTATGTTGTTATCGTTTCACTGGGGGGTTCTGATTCCTTGTTTTCAGTAAGAAAAGCAGCTGGGCTACCAGCGCCCACAGTAGGGTATGCAGCAATTCACGCCAATTCAAAAAGTATCTACTTGAAACATCAATTCCAAGCATTGCTAAGATATACTTAATAGCTACTATGTCTCAGTACATTTTTATTGTAACTCTAAACAAATATGAAGAATAGACGTCACAAACAGCTTGCCATTAATCATTCAATTCGCATTGATTGAAGTTAGTTGCAACTATAACAGCCAAACATTGCCCAAAAATAATCACAAGTTGATAGCTTAAAATCCAGAACCAAAAGCAGAATGTATAACAAGCTCAGAAATAGATCGAGGATGAATTAAGAACAGTCTAATTTATCTTCAAGGAAGACCAGGAGCAACTGCCTGATTATGGAAATTTTATCCCATCCCCGATGTGGAGGAAATCGAAAGCTACTCAGTGCCACTCTACACCGTCGTAAATAATATCTGGGTATCATGACACCGCTAAGAAGAGAAGCATACTCAATTAGGATAGTTCAAGCTACCCGTGTGATAATGATAAGCAATATAGGTCAGTCAAGAGCGCGAAAATGAACCCCTGACAATATAGCACCCGTCGGGAATTTCGGAGTCATAAACACAGACTTTAATAAAATTGAATAAGAAGGCGTGGAGTCAGTCACGGCGACCTCTGATTTCCAACACGGGAGAAAGAACAAAGGAAAAGCAACTGCGAGCCGATAAAAGTAAGGGGTCGAAAGGAGACAGACGGGGCGAAGGAAAGAAATGAGATATACCCTTTTTCGTAAAGGGTGGCAGGAGGGAATTAAATTTGCAGTAGCACCTTGAACCTGGAACAGAGAAGTCGTCTCCGCCAGAGAGCTGCCGTGAAGTGGAGTGGCAGAGTGTGGGAGGCGGAGAAGAGGATAGAAGCGATTTCCGTCCCAGACACGGCTGTTGATGTGTTTGTGAATTGTGAGTGTTTGAAGTCCTGTACTAATGACTTCGAATATCTTTCTAAATATCTAGTCTGTCTGTGTTTTCACTTTCCTTCTGTCGTAATACTCGTTGGATATAGGTTTAGGCTTGTTCGGCGTGGCTGTTTTGGAGCATAAATGTAGCATATTTGGTAGCAGGAATCGCTGGCATAAATGTAGCATATTTACTAGTAGGAATGTGCTGACATAAATGCAGCTGTTTTGAAAACTGTTGTTTGGCAGTATAGCATATATGCAACATGTTTGGTTAAGTTATGTAGTGCGTTTACCGTTTTCGTATTACAATTATAATTTATTATATTACACTACGTAACTTTATTTTGTTAGTAAAAATAAATAAAAAAATTCACAAACAATAAAATTTTTATTTCTATTATTTAAGCAAAACTTGTAACTCCTAAACAATATATTTTTATTATCTAAATTTTATAATTCTTATAAATATAAAAGCGTAAAAAAGAGAAAAAGCGTTTCAAATTTTCTGATAATGTTATGTGAATTTATTTAGTGAAATTATAACTTTTAATAATATATAATATTTTTGTAACTTTGTATGTTAATAAATTTATATGCATTCATATTTCTATATACTATTTTAATATTTTAATTTATATATCAACAAGTGTGTATATTTATTCATTTTTTTAATTTTATTAATCTATGTGGTATTACAAATAATATATTATAGATTTGTATTATAAATGTGATTTTTTTGTAAATTTGGCTAAAGATGTAGTACTATTTTGGGAAAATTACATCCCCCACCCATGACGTTTAGTGAAATTACACACCTCACCCAAGAGGTTTCAAAAATTACTTTGCCCACCCATGTGGTTTCCTCTATTTTACATCCTGTAACTTTTCTAATATTTGATCAACCTAAAGGATGCTTAAATGTTGTCCAAAATTGATGAAACTTTACACGAATGATGCTAAGGTGTTATATTTTAAGCTAGCGTGAAATCCAAAGTTTTTTAAGCTCATATGTGATCTGTGGGACCCAATGAAACATGTGACATGTCAACGTGTTTTCATTGTGTCCCACAGGTGATATATGAGCTTTAAAAACTTTGGATTTGGCGTTGGATAAAATATAACACCTTAGCATCATCCATGTAAAGTTTTATCAATTTTGGACAACATTTAAGCATCTTTTAGGTTGATCAAATATTAGGATAGTTGTCGGATGTAAAATAGAGGAAACCACATGGGTGGGCAAAGTAATTTTTGAAACCGCGTGGGTGGGGTGTGTAATTTCACCAAACGTCATGGGTGGGGGATGTAATTTTCCCTACTGTTTTTTATAAATTATTTAAAGCATTTTGTAATTTGTAATAAATAAAGTAACT
Source organism: Limonium bicolor (assembly GCA_023374045.1). Classification (NCBI taxonomy): domain Eukaryota; kingdom Viridiplantae; phylum Streptophyta; class Magnoliopsida; order Caryophyllales; family Plumbaginaceae; genus Limonium; species Limonium bicolor. The sequence goes on along the minus strand of CM041779.1, from coordinate 7,767,286 downwards.
TGTAAAAAATTTCTTTTTTTTAAATCAATAGTCACAGTAATTGCATTATGAAGTGGTAAAGAAACGGAAGTGAAAGCACGAAAACAAAAAAGTATCATTTGCTGCGGGCATTTATGCTGACATTTATGTTGTCATTTATGCTGACATTTATGCTGTTTTAGGCGAACAGCAAAAACAAATAAAGGAGTCCAAAACAGCATATGCTGTATATTTATGCTGTCAAAAAATACGCATAAAATGTGGTGGCGAACGCATCCTTATACAGCTCACAAAATGAGCATCTGGCCTCCGCAACTTGTCGAAAGTTCAGCACATTTTTTTTGTCATGTAAAAAATCAAACTAAATAGGGAAATTTTATGAAATGTCACTATATTTTTGGCTAATCAACGATATCACTCATCCCCAAAGCAATCCTCATCTGTTTGCTTGTGTAACAGACAGGGTTTCAGGCTCATCATATCAGGCCATGGGCCAACCTTATACTAGAGAGGAGGTTGTTCGTGCTTATAGCCAGATGAACCCGGATAAAGCCCCAGGCCCCGATGGAATCAATGGCACCTTTTTGCGTACGTAGCCTATCGTCAGCGATGATTTTTTGCATACATGTTTAACCTTCTTGAACAGTGGCATCTTACCATCTTCGGTCAATGATACCAGCATTGTTCTCATTCCCAAGTCACCAGGGGCTGTTTCAATCACCGGCTTTCGTCCAATTTCATTATGTAACACGATTTATCGGGTGATTTCTAAGGTCTTGGTCAACCGTGTTGCTGATATCCTTCCTTGTGTAATCTCTAACAATCAGGCAGCATTCGTCCACAACAGGCTCATTACTGATCAGATTTTGCTCTCCCATGAAATTTTGCGCACTATGCGTCGGTCGCAAGCAAAAGTAAAGGGTCATTTTGCTTATAAAGTGGACATGTCCAAGGCTTTTGACAGATTGGAATGGAGTTTCATTATCGATGTTCTAACTAGTATGGGGTTTCATCCTTTCTGGATTTCTTTAGTCAATCACTGTATTACTTCTGTTCGTACTACAATTCTTATTAATGGTTACCCAGGAGCTCCTTTTCATCCACAGAGAGGCCTGCGTCAAGGGGATCCACTATCGCCTATTTTGTTTATCTTGTGTATGGAAGTATTGACGTCAGCCCTTCAACTCGCTTCTGATGTTGGGTCTTTCCAGCCTTTCAGTTTACCTGGACTCCAAATGCCCATTTCCAATTTGCTCTTTGCTGATGACATTGTATTGTTCGGGGCAGCAACAGTTGATAATGCTACAGCCCTAGCAGATGTCCTCCATGATTTTAAGGCAGTATCGGGCCAATGTATTAACTCACACAAATAAGCGATTATGTTCTCCACTGGATTGCAGCACTCATTGCAAACTACTATTGCGACTACTTTTCATGCGCAGCATGTCACTGATTTTGAAATACCCCTAAATTAATTTAAATTAATTTAGGGGATTTCTTTTATTAAACCTTTAATAATACTATTAAGTATTAAATTATAATATGGAATCATGAATGTTAAATTAGTATAAGGAATTATGAATATTAAATTATTGTATGGAATTATGAGTATTAATATTATATGGAATTATGGAAATTATTTTAGGGGATTCCTCCTATTTAACTCTAAAAAAGAATACAATTAAATATTTAATTATTATATTTATATAGTATTATGAATTTAATAACAAGATTTATAAGTCAATAAATCTTGGAAAAATTCCTAGACACTCCAATTATATTATAAAGATTTTAGAAATATTGGGAGCATTGATTTGAAACATAAAAGTCAAAATAAAATTCTAGAAACCCTAAAGCTTATTAAGCCTTGCTAGGGTTGACTTTTTGAGAATGGTCAAACTAGCACATGAAACCTATATAAATAAATAGGTTATGGAAAACCATGAAGATCGATAAAAAGAACGTCAAAAACGGATAATCCTAGCCAAAGTTACGCTAGATTGAAGTTTAGAGTCAAAATTTTGAAATATGCCACGTGTCACACTGTCACGGGTCGCCCAACACTTAGCCGTTTTATCTCCTATATTTCCGGTAACAGAAACCAGTCTTTGCCCTATCTTGTGACCTTCATAACTTTCTCATCTTTTGGAATTTTTGAGTGTCGTCTTCTTTGTTGTCTTCTCCTACACTTCCTCTAAACAATCATAACACACACTAACCCTAATTCGTCCTAAATCAACCGGAAATTCGAGCCAAAGTAGGCACCCTGCAAAAACCGAAACTGCAGTTTCCAGTTTTCCTTCGAATTCAGGTAACTTCGTCTAGTCATAACTTCTTCGTTTCTCAGCCAAATTTCATGTTCTTTAGCTCGTTTTGAAGAGCTCTAATTCCTCTAAAACGTTCATGTTGATGACCTAAGCCAATTCCCAACCGTTTGGAAGAACGAGGTGTCTAAAGTTTCGGATTCGTCACAACATAAAATCATAGTTTTCTTTCCATAAAACGCAAGGTAAACTCGCAACTTCCAGCTTCGATTTCTTTCTGTGTGTTGCGAGTTAGGATGAGTTCTTGTTATCAATATGTAGAGCTAAGTTTATTCTTTCGATTAAGCCCACACACATAGCCTAACTCGATCTGTACTGCAAGTTATAGATCCTCAAAGTCGGCCTCGTGAACTGCTCGAAAGTTCGAACCTTTCCAGAATTCCGAATTCGAATTCCTCCGTTATTGCAACTCCGGTGAGTTTCCGACCAATTCCTTCGATATTGCCACTCGGTTTTTCATTCTCGAACTAACCCACCTATCAATTTAATCTATTACGCATTATATTGAGTGAATTTGTGAGATTTGAGTTCGGAAACCTAAACTAAACCCTAAACTCGAACTGGAATTCGTATTTGACGTACAATGCATTATAGCTAGTGAAATTAGTATCAATGGAACCGTAATTGAATTTCGAAATCATAGGAACAAGAATCACTCAATTTCGTTCTGTGGATTAGGAGAAATCGTCGATTTAGTACTCGACATTGTTAAGGGCTTCGCTGATGAACTAGGCTTTCAGGAGCCGTCCGATCGCGTTTTAAAAATTGGACGGTCGAGATTAAAACGTTTCATATTAGGTTTTTATAAATTCCAGTAAATAACTCTAACTTGTTGAATTTAGTTAATGGCCTTCCCGAATGTGTTTTGACTTGAAATTTTAACCATAGATTCCTTATTAAATCTAGTTTATTTTGATGTAAATTGTTATGGTTTTGGAGTTTTTAAACGTAAGTTATGATTTTTGCAAGTTACGGGTTTTCTAGAATTATTTGGTTAATTTAAAAAGATATTTTTATGAAATAAAAATTTTATAATATGTCTAAAATGTTATAGTTACTATATAATTAATTTGGGAATTTTTGGACAAGGGTAAGTGGGTTTAAAAATTGTGTTTATGAAATTTTCATAAGTTTATCTTATAATATATGGTTTTTAATGTAACAAGAATTAAGATATAGTTTGTTAATAAACTTTTTAGGTTGGGAAAATATGAAAAGACTAAATTAACATTTAGTAACAGTATGTTTATAAATATTTTTAGGTATAAACTTTTAAGTGAGGTAAATATATATATATATATACATATATATAAAAGAAATAAAGTAGTAACTTAGGTTAAATCAAGGAACTAAATTAATCTACATTTATATTAATTATATAATATGGTAGTTAATATACTTAATTGAAACTAAGGAAAATACTTTATTTTGTAAACCATATTTTGGATGTAGATATGTGTAAAAGTTAATATAAATAATTAAATGCAATTAAACTACATAAAGAATGTCTTGAATAAATCCTAGTATACATATACGATAAATAAAAGAAATAAAATACCTTATAGCAAATAGAATATGAAGGAATTAATAAGTTAAACTAAACCTATACGTAATACTAATAAAAGAATATTATATGGGGTGGTATTAATTTATGGTTATGAAATTGAGTTTGAGTTACCTTTGAATTTCTAGGAATTATATAAATCCTATTTAAATACATGTATATATTTAGTCAATGACCGCAATATAAATCTATAATTGGGTTACGAAATTTATAAGTTAAAATTTAGGAATATTTGTAATTAGTTTACATAAAATGTTACACAATAGATCTTATTCTATAGTTGATAATAAATAAATGTAATACTTTTACATCTAAATGTGAAGTGGATTAGTAAGTCTAGATTAAATCATCTCTTAACATTTATGGCATTGAAATATAATGTAATGTTTTAAGATAGAATCATTAAAAGGATTATGATATAATCTATATTAAACTATGATTTGAAAATTTATCTAGATAATTATCCCTAAGTTTCTTAGAATTAGATAAGCCATATAAATTACATTTATTACCAATATTCAGGATGTGAGTTTATAATTAAGTGATGTATTCAGTAGTTAGAACTTATGAAAGGTTTGTAAATAGGAATTAGATACTTAAAACCTTTAGTTAGATGAAACTAGGTTATATAAGAGATCATATTGATCTACCTTACAACATTGAAAATATTAATATATCATTTGAATATAAGGTATTGGGATTTTTTTTCAGAATATATTATCTTATTACATAATTAACAATTTCACTTAAGAATCAGAGTTTAACTCTTAGATAAATTTTACCTTATGTTAATATGTAATGCTTATCCTAAAACATAATAAAGGGAATTAATTTATTAAGTTATTCCTTTGAAACCTTAGGTTTATAAAGCAATTTAAAACGTATTTAAGACTTAAGTTTATTGAAGTTTAGTATAAAAGGATTGTACATAGACTATGGGGGGAATGTGTGTAAAAATAAAACATTTAGGAAATTAAATGTAAGTAAGGATACATAAAAGGTTATACTAAACACCTTATTGTATAGGTAATAGTAAAACATATAATATACCTTGTGAATACTAAATGTAAGATTAATTCGTTAAATCTAAGTTAACTATAGTATAGTTATTCCGGATGAGAAGCAATTTAACATCTTATGACAAGTTTATTAGATGGTTGTAATTAAAAGTCATTCTAAACTAAAGATGAGATAATTGGGTTTAGCAGTTCAATTAAGTTATAATAAAACGCGTCTACAACACTACGATTTCAATATACGAGATGTAGATCTTAGTTAAGTTAAGGGGAAGACTTAATCATAATGGATTATCTAGTAGATATTGATGAAATACATAATCATTACATTGTGAAATAATAGTATGGTATTATGGGATGAATCCATCATAGGTCATAATACCATGTTTATTCTAAATTAAGAATAAAAGTATTGAGCTTAAGCTTATCATTGGAATTCTGAGATTGATTATATAATATAAAACACATTTATGATATAAAGGTCTCAAAAGTCTTGAATGTGGGGATTGTGGTTAGGTATGAATAAAATGGATAGGAGTGGACAATTAGCAAATGTTAATATGATACATTCCTTGATCTTACCACCTTGGGCTATACAACGTTCTCAGATAACTCAAAGATTATACATAACATTTAAGTGAGGGCTTAAAAGACAATTGAGACTTATGAATAAGAGTAAGGAGTTTATTTAAGCTTAACATAGGCTACAAGTGATTGATGATAGACTACCTTTAATATTCTTCAGACTACTGTTGATTGTTTGCGCAAGTTGATTAGAACTGCTACAGCGTTACCCAGGTACAATTTCTCGTACTCCGATATTTTTGATGATTGACTTGTGGAATGTTTTGAAAAACGCTAACTGACCTAAAGAGGAATTTTTAAAAGGAAATGGTTGTGTGACTAACTCAGCTTGTGTGACTAACTGAGCCTTGAATGTGAAACTCACTTGGGTATTGGTTCCTTCTATTTGGTTGTTCCATTAGACATTGACTGCTTAGGTTTTATGCTTCTGCACTCTGTAGGACTTAGTGTTTTGGTATTGCTCTGGGTAGTTAGTGATCTTGTGGGAATTTGGAAAAGATCAATTTTGGTAAATCCTTCTTTTGACTCTGGATATTGTTTCATCCATGAGCTGGTTCTTGAGGTTTCGACGTGCGCGCGTCTTCAATGGTAACAACAGGGGGCTGTATATCCCTCGTCCATAAGGACATTGATATCCCTGTCCGTGTCAAGCTGTTTGGATGGAAGGTTCTTGCGACAAAGCTTGCATGCAAAACTGCTATTAAGGATCGCATTAAAACTCCTATGTCGGCGGCCTGTGCCTTTTGTTCATCTGACGAGACTATGTTGCATGCGTTGCATACATGTCCAGCTGTCAATTGGCTTTGGTCGACCTTTGGTTTTGTTCTGCCTACCAGTATAACCTCGGACCTTGGACTGAGACATTGGTTGTTTCAGGTGGTCATGCAGCAACCCAAAGCTTTGACAACCAAATATGTCTGTTTTCTTTGGAGCATCTGGTTTGCGCGCTGTCAAGTTACACATGCTCGTGTGCATAGCTTTGCTCAGGGATGGAGTCAGGCTGCAAGTTTTCTCGACGTTTCTATGTCTCAGCATCAAACAGGGGCACATAAACTGCCGCGGGAAAGGGCCCTTCACTCATCTATTACCGAAGTATGTACGGATGCAAGTCTAGATTCCCATGGGCGAGTGGGTATGGCCTGGGTTGCATCTAAGGATTCTCAGCTTTGGCGTGTAGGGTGTACCTACACAAAGTCCAATATGATACCTACACAAAGTCCAATATGACGGTGTCTGATGCGGAGGCAAAGGCCATAGAGATAGCGTTGGATCATGCATATCATTCCCGGGTTCCAAGGCTCAGAGTACTGACCGACTGCAAATCTGTCGTCCAATATCTGCCGGCAGGAGAAGTATCATCCTTGCTTCCCTCTACCACTGAGATCTTGGATCGGGTTGTTGCGGCTCTAGGGCGTTTTCAGGACGTGCTTTGGTTTTATATTCCCCGCATTGTCAATTGCGGGGTCATGGACACCGGATACTATTCCGGAAATTGTACGGACTCTTGTTACTTAATGAATACTTCCTTTTCTTTCAAAAAAAACGATATCACTAAAAAAGAAAGTCATAAATATGTCATTATAGTTATTGACTAAATGAAAAAAAAAACAAAAATACCCAACTAATTAACAAAGTACTTTTAAAATTCATAATATACTCCTAAGTGTTAAAAAATTCACAAAAAATTCAAAACACAATAAAAATATATAATAATATATAAAAATTATAAAGTTGGAGTGACTAATCAAATCTTGTTATTTTTTTCTAATCGTCTCTTGCATTCTTGGTGATGATCCCAGGCACCACCAACAAAGCCATTAAGGGTCCATTCTCATTTTAAAGTAAGAAGAATAATCTAGCCTAGATTACGGGGAGGCTTTAATCAAAACGTGAGTAGAAGTAGTGTTTCAAATTAATAATTTATCCAAAGATTATTTTGAAACCGTGCGGTGAAATATGAGCTCAAGTTTATTTAATCAATTCATTTTTATCTATATATTAATTTTTTTTCTATTTTTTTTTTCTTAACTTGAACTGACAAGTAACATTAGCTATCAGTTTCCACGTGGGGCTATATGTCATTATAATTTGTGTTCCTCGAAGAAGATGATGAGATGCAGACTTTTAGTTTACAAGCAGCAGATTAAAAAAATATCCAACCAACTACACTTGAAAACCAAGATCACAAGTTAGATTTGAATAATGATACGACCGTGACAGGTATTTTACAACAAGAATAAAAATGGCATAACAAAATTACTAAGACAACTTATGATATGTAACGGTACAATGCAGCCAATTATAAACCTTAGAGGTAGATTATAGTGATTTTAAATTTCAAGAAAAATTGATAGATATATTTTTTTATTAAACTCCACTTCAAGGTATTCGTTAAATTTGCTCTAAAAGTTTTTCATACGTGAAAAGGATTTTTTTTTTCTTATTTTATCATATGGGTTCTAAGGATGTAGCATGTGCGTGTAAAGATCCACTTGCGACGTTTCATACAATATTATATACTAAACAACAAATAACCTATAAAAAAGCACTGTTGGTTCTTTGAACTGGATATACATTAATAATAATATGATGATCCGGTTCTTAGTTTACATTCGACGCCACCCTTAGGATTGATTTAAGAGGTTTTGGATCTCCTTCTTCAGTCCCGGCATTTGATGTTTGTATCCGACCCATCACCTTCCTCCTTTTCTTCATGCTATCAGACAGAACTTCAACTTCATCATTAATGCTGACAGTCTTCTTCGGAGCTTTTTTTCCTGCGCCCCTCGTTAATGTCGACAAGGAATTTGCAGAACTAATATCATCAATATATTCCACAAGAATATTTTCACTGTCTATGTCATCTTGAAAGGATGAAGTAATTCGAGAGGCATCTGAACCATAAGGTTGGCTATCAATGATAGATTGGTTCCTGGATGACAAAGCATAGGGCAACATATTATTGCCGATTTGCTGATTGCACTGAGTTGGCCTGCCAATAATCACAGATTTGGAAGCTTGAGCCGCTAGGGCTTTCATGACAATCTGGAAGAGCCGGTGGCAAATGCCTACAGATTGGAGCTGCTTCTCTCCTGGTGGTTCCATTGTCAATCAAACGAGTTTAATGAGAACTTCTCTCAAGATGGAATTGTTTTCTGAGGTTACAAATGAGTATCAAGAGGAATAACAAGGATATATTGTTTATATATATATATATATATCCTTAGAAGAGTTAGAGTGCAAGTAAACCAATAGGTGGAACGGAGGGGATTCTTTACTTTTGGTGTGCAGAACGCAGGCACCCTCATTGACTCATGGAATTGTTTGTCCTTAACCTGCAAGGTAAAACACTAGCAAGCGTGCAAGAGTTGAACTATACACCGGCAACAGTTACTTCATTAAAACCCTAAAATCCCAACATCATAGGAAAACTCTGAAACTCAGAAGGATTGAGTTACATCAGAATATTTTCTCGAAAAAAGAAGTTCTATAAAATATAACAGTGTTTTGAGTTGAGGGAATACATCACTCCACCCATCTAAGATCTTGGTTGATACAGGGATTATTGAGCAAACAATACTACATTTGTCGAATTAAATTCTCAATCTATTCAAGGTACAAAACTGAAGGCTGTGCACCATTGGTCTCACTGCAGCAAATTTCACAATATCAAACCTAAAGAGAGATTCGTCCACAGAGGCGCCAATATGCTCCTTTGTGAAAGAGAGACTTTTCAAATACCCATATATCTTTTACAAGGACCTGAAATAACGACATAATGGATGGGAATTGGCAAGGAGAGCAACTGGGCAAAGCTTATAGTTTGAATCAAAGAAAGAGTTAATAGATAGCAAACAAATTAAAATTAGAAATAAAGCAAGTGAGAAGTTCAAAATACCAACCTCCTTACTTTTATCTCCAGCAACAACCGCACCCTTAGAATTATAAGCCTCAAACTTCTGAAATGTATCACCACAAGCCATACTATACAGTTAATATCCGAAATCAACAAAATATGTGTGCAGCAATAGTTGAAAGGAGGACAAAAAAAAAAACATTGCGCTTCAGTTTGCCTGCTTTTAGACATTCAGAATGTTATACCTGCTTCGTCAGAAACTCAAGGGTAAGCTGTATAAACACCTTGTCGAGATCGTTCCTATCAACACCTATCTGGAATAAGCAGCAAGCAGACAATTATTATATACAAGAATTATGTGTTGCAAAGAAGAAATTAACAAATGAAAAATATATAAAATCTGGTAGCCAGAAATGTCATTCATGATCTTTATCTTTGTCCATCCAGTCAGTCTCAGGGGCTATGCATGAATAGGAAAGATATTCAATGACGTGTACAGAATAACTGCCAACAAGTATGCATGAACAATTTGTATACTGCCCTGTATTATTACATAGGACCCTGAAACAATAGCCCAGTATGAATTATATCTGTTTATGGATGATGCACTTCCTCATCATTAGGCTATTAACAAAGCACACTTCAAAAGTTTTCCTCAGAGAGCAGCCAGCAAAGACACTACTCATAAATTCAATGACTGTTAAATGTACGATACAGACTTCAAAAAATCTCCTCCAAAGGAACTTATCAATAAGGCACCTAACTGTGGTCCTCCAAGATTATTATATTGAACTAGAGTCAAACCATAGTATCTTGCTCAACTACATTTCTAGCAGAGGAAAAAATTAGAAAGAAAACATACCAGTCTTGCACGTAATGTTCGAATCTTAACAACAGGCTCAATCATTTCCCAATGAACCTTGTCCCACACTGTCTGACGTTGTTTAATTTCATTTTTGAGAGCCTGCCAGCAATGAAACCTTTAATAACAATAAAGAGTCATACAAACCAGAAACTGTATACGAAACAACGCAAATAGCCTGAGCTTACAGAAAACATCTTCTCTGTCACAAATTTCCTCAATGCCATTTTATCACCATTTGCCACATGAATATTTATCTGTCAAGCAAGGCAAGGTCATGAAAGCATTCTAATAGACATGACACAAGCATTAGGGTAACACAATTCAGCAGCATTAGTTAACAGAAAACTGAAAATTATCATCAATTATAGCTTGTTTAAGGACTCCACGGGATGCAGAACAATAAAACAAAACAACTTATTTATTCTTTATATCATTAATATTCAGCAAGTAGAGGGGTGAAAAATCAAATAGTTATGGATGATGATCAACAATTAGCAGTGTATTTATTCAAGAAAAGGGCAGCTTCCTTCGTGAATTCATCCATTAACTTCTGTATTCACTATTAGGATGAATGAAAGAGCGAGAGGAAGGTATATTTCCATAGAAGCAATAACTATTGATAGCTGTGAAGAGTAACAAGGCTAATATATAGTTCTTCAAAGCAATACATCATACAGATATCTGCTATACATTTTATTTTGTAAACTTCTAGCAAGTTTATGTGCACGTGTTTCTTTTTTTTTTATTTTTTTTTTGGGGGGGGGGGGGGGGGGTGGTCCTTACCTCTTTATATAGATCCAAGGCTTCTATATAGAACTTCTGCTTGTTGTACCCAGACTTTCTCAGCTTGGATATAGCATAAGCACTTTTAAGCTGGAAACCAAGAAAAGGCCCAAAAGACTTAGAAAGCACGATAGGTTTCAAATAAACACATGACAAGCACAACAGTGAGCGAAAGAGACCTCTAACATAAGTTCCTCCTTGGTTCTTGCCCAACCACTTCTAGTAAACCATCTGTTTAAATCATAACAAGAGGAACTAACTGAGAACAACAAAAAAACCGATGGGGATGTTCCCTCACCAACTTAATTTCTTAATTTCAGTGGGAGAAGAAAGCAAACAAAAAATGACGTAGCAATGGCTATTGCATATGAACAAAACATAACCACCTCTTCCAAAAAGGAATCTTCTCACGAAGTTCATAAGGCTCGTACACGAATCCAGGACTCAGCATGCTCACTTGCATTGCCCCCTGCAAATATTAAGAACAGACAGCTTTTTGGAAAATAGCTAGTAGCTAGTTCAGCAAAGCGTCATATCAAAGTACAGAAAACAAGGGAGCATGGATTGAAAGAATGTGACAAAAAAACCTGAGACCCATTAGTAAACTAGTTCTGCTCTTTCCGCAGAGCTTTAAAGCTAATCACAGGGAAACATGAGACTAAGGATTCAAACCATGTAGCACAGATACTATTAACAGCATCTGCAAACCTCGTCTTCAAAATATTAAAATTTCACAGATCATGGAGAAAGGAAAGGAGGCATACCATCTGCTTTACTTGGGGAGCGGCTTTCACTTGTGTGCTCATTGATCTGGTTTTACTTTTATATATCGCCAAATCCATTTCCTGAAACAAACAGAGATGAGCCGCATCCCACAAGTAACATGATCAGGGCACATCCAAACGTTATATATGGCTTCTGGTCAATGGTCATACCATTGTAGAACAGGTTATCTTTGCACCATCATGCATCAGGAAATTCTTCTGCGTCTTGAACAAGGAAGACAAATTATTTGGGGGACCAGATTGAGTTCCTGCTAAAATAAACTTTTGGAGATTAAACGCATTGACAAACACATTCAAATTATATGCGGCTACTGATAATGGACACCAAGCAAAACTGTTGATATGACTATATTCTCCTACTAACGAAAATACTGTTAGTCAAGATTAGCTCATGAAAATATTAAGCGGAATCACGCACGCTTCAGAACCCAGAGAGCTCTAGCCTCAATATTTAGGCAGGCAAGCATTTACCTACAACATTTGAAGACTACCACAAGGGTAGATATAACAAACGTAGTCAATTTCAAGCGACCACTCATCTAAACTCTATTGTAGTTTTCAACGGAAGGGGGGGGGGGGGGGGGGGGTGTGCTAGACGCAACGAGCAGTACTACCAAATGGAATCATGAGCTACATGGTAATAGAATATGATGTCACACACACAAATGAACTCAACAGCTGAACTTCGGACAAAGGAAGGTTTGATTACCATTGATGGTAGCATTTGAGAAACTCCTTAAGCTTCCAAACCTTGAAAAACAGGGCACATAAATTGAGTTATAGGCTGCACAGAGGAAGGAGAAAATCGAATGCTAGGACTGAACCAAACTCTCATCATTTGAAATCCGAATAAGAAGTTGAAAAAACTTACGCATATTGATTGCGCAACCGAACAAAGCAGCAAAGGCCATGAATGCTCCGCGATCTCCCGAATGACATTTGCGATCACGGTCTTAACGATCCTAGGAATCAGTTCGGGTACTTGACATCGGGGAACCCGGATTAATAGAGCGCACTCTCGGGACGTGGCGAGGGAGCCAGGGGAGAGGAGGGGTACGACAAGCTGAAGGGTTTAAGGGGCCTAAGCTTGTTTTTCTTCTCAGCTTCATTTCACGAAGAGGGAAGATAGTTTCAACAGATTTAGGGAAATTTGACTAATAGTTGAAGTTTTATTTTCATTTTTTAAAAATTACACAGATAAGATTGAGTTGGAATTTTTATCACTTAGTCCTTTTCAAATGTATAAATTACCCTTGACATTAAATTTTAATTCTAATGAAATTTCTTAAATACCCCTGAGGTTTGTGAGAATTTTACGAGATATCCCCGATGTTTCATTTTCATTACGAGATACCCCCGAGGTTTCATTTTTTTTATGATATACTCCTGAGGTTTCATTTTCATTACGATATACCCCTGAGGTTTCAATTTTATTACGGGATGCCCCTCAGTTCATATTCTAATATATTATATTTTCCATATCTTCATTTTACCCTCGCACCATATGCCCTGCAACATAAATTTATGGTCAAATTTTTTTAAAATTTAAAATATGAACAAAATACACAGAAAAATTAAAGATCAATTAGAATTTTAATTCAATTTTGTAAAACATAAATAAAAGTATAAAAAGAAATTAAAAAAATTAGATACATAGAAAGTTTAAAATAAATAGAAATGATCAAAGAACAAAAAATAATCTATTTAAAAAACTTATATTGTTACATAATTTAAAAACTATTATAGCAATTATATTTAAAGAACAAAAAAATTATTTTTATCTTTATTTTACTAATTTAAAATAATGATTTTTTCTATGTACTATATGAAATATTATTGTTATACTTTTTACAATTTTAATACATATCTAGGTAACTCCTTAACAAGTTATGTTTATTTTTCAAAATAATTTACTTTTTAATTTTTAGTCATTTCTATTTATTAATTTTTTTGTTTTGTTTATTTAATTATATTCATTTTTTAATTTTATATGAACTTTAATTTATATGAGCATTTTATTTAAGTTTCAAATTCAAACAAAACTTTGACCATATATCCATGAGATTATTGCGGGGCATAGGATTTTAAGCCACCGCTATAATAGTTTTTAAATTATGTAACAATATAAGTTTTTTAAATAGATTATTTTTTTGTTGGTTAGTCATTTCTATTTATTTTAAACCTTTCATGATTCTAATTTTTAAATTTGTTTTTATACTTTTCTTTATGTTTTTTAAATTGAAATAAAATTTTAATTGATTTTTTTTATTTGCATTTTATTCATATTTTAAATTTTAAAAAATTTGACCATAAACCCGTGTTACGGGGCATATGGTGCGAGGGTAAAATGAGGATATGACAAATATAATATATCCGAATCTGAACTGAGGGGCATCTCGTAATAAAATTGAAACCTCAGGGGTATATCGTAATGAAAATGAAACCTCAGGGGTATATCATAAAAAAAATGAAACCTCGGGGGTATCTCGTAATGAAAATGAAACCTCAGGGGTATCTTGTAAAATTTGTTCAAACCTTAGGGGTATATCGTGAAATTTCCCAATAATTTAAGTAATTTTAGAATTATTAGATAAGATATAAAGTGTATCATAAATATGAGACGGGGGACTAAGGCCCCGTTCGATTACTAGCGGGCTGTTTTGGGAGCAGATTAACGTGGACATTAATGTCCCATACAAAAGCCCACGTTAATACAGGATTTTACCCAAGCCCGTTCGATTAGTAGCGGTGTCTTTTGCAAACAATACCCCAACGAATTCTCATTTTTACCCCTTGATACGACACATCTACCCTTACGAAGATAACTGGCGTCTTCTTCATTTCTACTCTTCTTTCTTTCGTCACTGCTTCTCTTCCCCGTCGCTGCGACTTCTCTTGCGATAGGTTGGTCGAGTTGTACCCATTTTCATTTTTTGGTCTTGCTCAACCAGTGTCGTCCTTTATGAATGCAGTTTTGTAGCTTCTTCCCCATCGAAGATAACTCGGAAAGAGCAAGACATCATGAACTCCAGGAGGAGCGTAAGCTTTCTCGCCCTTTACCCGAATCTTGTACCGCTGCCTTGTTCATGTGAAGTTTTTCAACTTCAAATGTCTTTTTTTTTTTGTTTTTGTTTGCATCGTCCACTGTTTGTTACCTTCTCTGTTGGTGTAGTTTAATTACTTCCGTCAAAACAGTAGAATATATGCACATGTACTCCAAGTTTTCCTGTCTTTTCTGACCCATCCGTAACTACACAAACACTCCTGGATTCAGTGTGTGCTACGTTACATCAGTCATCGTTAGGGTTGTGGGTATACGATCGAGCAACCCCCTAACCCCTTGTCATTGTGTGCGAGTGAAAGTTGTGTACATACCCTGTAACTGTGTTTCACTCTTTACAAATGTCTTTTCTTT
This sequence comes from Limonium bicolor, assembly GCA_023374045.1. NCBI lineage: Eukaryota > Viridiplantae > Streptophyta > Magnoliopsida > Caryophyllales > Plumbaginaceae > Limonium > Limonium bicolor. The sequence goes on along the minus strand of CM041779.1, from coordinate 7,752,114 downwards.
TCCCTCCTGCTGTTGTGCGACCTAGAACAACATGGTTGTCGAGAACAGACACAGCTACATAACACAAAATGTTTCCATTCATTTCGATGTATATACATGTGCCGCGGTTTAATGCAATGTGAAAATGTATTGTCGTATTCGTGGACAGTTAACCAGAGAGCAGAGCAGTGAAGTTGTAGGATGTCGTTGTATGCCAATATGTCATTTTAATTTGCAATGACTCTTTGGGTGTCTGCAGTCGCTAATGATAACAAACGTTTGTAAATTATGCAGTCTTCATCTACTGCAAGAACAGTTAACCAACTGAACACCACATGTATGCTGTTGATATCTTACACTGCTGAAAACTTTGGGCGTTTGTTTTTCAAGTGTAACACCTGTGGGTTCTTTAAGTGGTGGGATACGGTTAATCGGCCAACCAGTGGTACACATTTGGGGAACACTAGAGCAACAGATGTTATGATAGACATGGAAAGGCTAACTATGCTGATTACTCTTGTTGAAAAGAACAATGAGACTACAACATCATTGAATGCGACAGTGACTGATATGGCTACGAAGATTGCTAGGATTGACAAGGGAATGTTGCTACTTGAGAAAGCCCAAGCTGATGTGAACCTGATCGTAAAGAAGTTGATGCTTGTTGCCTATTGTATGGTAGTTTACGTAGTTGGTAGGGCATTATTAGGATAGTGATTGATGCCAGTGTTGGTATGTATTTGGTATGGCTTTTGGGATGTCACACTTTTTGATATTTCTGGTTGTGTAATGCAGTATTCTACTTTTGTCTAGTTCGCAGTATTGAAATTTCTGTGTAGGACATGGGTCATGTGAAGTTATCTCTGTACTTTGATCTCTGTAACGGTATCGTTGTACGTGTGGACCGTTATGTATAATATATGCTTATGTTTAACACTGAGTAGCTTAGCATTAAACCGTTGTAGCAGTTCGTAATTGCAAAACAGCGCTCATTTGTGATATGCAAAATTATTATAATTATTGTTGTACATCGATCAGGGCCAGCTGGTTCCTGAAGAGGATCCAGTGTTTCTGTTTGATTTCTGTCATCATCCATCACTTCTGTCAATTATTGCGCCGACTCGAGCAGCTAATCTTCCTCTTCCTGCTCCAACATATGTTCCAACTACTGATGTGCATGAGATGAAAGAAGAACAGACAGCCTGGTACATTTTTTGTTATCAGTTTGCTGTTTTGGTTAATGTTAACTGCATGTGGTGTTATTTGGTTTGTAAATCGTTGTGCTGAGTATATGTTTATGTCCAGTGCAATGGATGTCGACCGTCCGAATAGTAGCATGTATATTGTTCGGGAATACATTGAATCAAGTGATCAAAACATAACAGCTGACCACGAAGATGAAGGTATTCGTCATGCGAATCGAGCAGACGAACAATATTTCTGCGACAGATTGTCGTTGCTTTGCCAGCAGTGAAGCTTGTACAAGACAAAGGGAAGACACATGCGACGACAGTGTTTGAGGTTGGCAGCAGTACCCAGCATAATCCAGATGCAACTGCTGAGATGAAGAACCAGTCAAATTTAGCTGATCACAACATTGACTCAAATATGGACAGTGATGAACCTGAGGACTCAGAATGTATGATAATATAGCAAAGTGAGGAAGAGTGTTCTAGTTCTGATTATTTAAGTGGGGATTCTCCAGAGTACATAATTATTGATTCTGATTAGTCTGTGTCATGTGAAGTCTGACGTGTGTTTCCCCTATGAATTATGCAATACTCTATCTCCAGTTGTTTGGAATTTGTAACAAAGTGCTCATTAATTAAAATGAGGATCAGTTGTGATGCACGACCATGTTCAACACACCAACAAATCAACCATTGAGTTACTGTTAAAACCTAAACTCGGTAAATGCATCTACGGCAGTACAGTTTAAAGTATTTAATACTGCATATTCCAGAGTACCCAATGTCACCTACTTGCGTACGAAATTGTTGCATTGATTAAGTGATACAATGTATTTCTGTTTTGTGGTAGAGTTTACAGATACAAATAAATGAACCCATACCTACTAACCATTCAAATACATTCTGGTTGACAAAGATAAGGGCATGGGCAGACTACATTTTTTATGTTACACACACCAGACCCAAACGTTCTCATTTAAAGGAATCGTCAAGCACACATCGAACAAACACTAACCAATATACTAGTTATGGACGATGATGTCCAGGAGGTTGCATATTCATCTGCAGGGAAGTGGTTGCCAGTTCACAAAGTGTTGTCTGATTCAGATGGAGAGAGTGGTAACTGTGCTGTGTGTCATGCTGGAAATGGTGCAGTTGAAGTAGACAAACCACCATCGACAACACCTAAATCCAGTGTTGGTGAGAGGGGATCTGTTGTTTCACCACTCCATAACACTGCAGCTACCACAAAGTGTTCTCCACCACCACCAACAGCTGCAACAACAGGAGCAGATGTTCCTGCTGGAAATACAGATCCATCTCCAACAACTCCCAGCTCTCCATCGGCTGCCAAAACAGTCAACAAACCACTATCACCTGCATCATCATCGACTGGTTTCAATGAGGATTACCTCCATTATGAGTCTTATAGTTCAGACTACTTCGTCAACATGCACTACCCCGGTTTCGACTGATGATGAATTGTTGTAGTTTGTCTATGTTTTGTAGTGTGATGTAACCTCTAACTTATCTCCATTATGAGTAGTATGTATTGTACTTTATCTGTGTTAAATGGCATTGCGACTGGTGTTTTTAGTTACCAATATTTTGAACGACCCGTAGTATGCTTGTGTAATGGGTAGTATGTCAATGAAACTATCTACGTTTGTGTCAGTGTTTCATAATGTTGTCTGCTGCATTTCATCCAATACAATACTCATTACCGTATGATGAATGTAATGTGAGACAAGAACGCATGCATCTGAAAGGAAAAAGTGGCACTCCATACCATATATATTCTTATCCTTAACCTTACACGTTGAAGTATGTAAGGATCTCATACGACTTCAACACACACAACTTAATGTAATTGAGACCTACGATTAAACAAACCTACATAAACCTTTATTAATGGCATGGTAGATTTTCGGCCACCATATTACTAATAAGATCCTCTACCAAAACGCTGCAAATATTCCCAGTAACTATCATCAACATGTGCTGGTTTTGGACCATCTAATAGTGAGTAAAACTCATCTTCAAGCGTTGTATCGTCTCCGTCCTCATCAGCTACGTTGACAATTCTGTCCTGTTGTTTAACATCTGACGGCGTTTGTTCCTGCACTTGGTCCATAATTTTTACTTCTATCTTAACTTCCACTGTGACAGTCGTATTTGAAGTCATCTGCTCCTGCGCATCCAAATAAACTGAACATTGTCAACCACGGATATTGAACAATGTCAACCACCTATGTTGCAAATACAGTTGTGCATATTGAGCAAAGTATAAATGACAACAATAATATACTGACAATCGTATTCCCACTCAAAGCTGGAGATACTTACGAACTTCTGTGGACAGATATCCTGCAAAACCAAAATGAAGTAAACGGGCAATAGATATGAGGAATAGAGTCAGGGGTGTATGAAGTTTACGGCAAACCTAATTAGACAGAAGCATATCCTTATCCTTATATATTGTGAAGACGTATTGTGCCCTAGGGACAAAAGAGGAATCTACTAGTACACAACCATTAAAAAAATGTTGACCTAAAGAATCTGCTACCACACAGCCATTAAAAAAATGTTGACCTAAAGAGGTAACATTTGCGCAGGCAATTGCATTGCACAACACCGGTTTCAGAATGGGTCGGGTGGGTGGTTTTTTATTTTCAATTGAAGTTACATATTTGCTTGTACTTGAACTGATTAGTGATCTAGCAATGTTGTGATGTGGGATTTGTTTTGAATAAATGACAGGTGCGTTATGGAAAAAACCTATTTAAAAAAAAATGCCACGCATGGGCATCACCAGTGACAGTGTGGTACATATACTTGTGTAAGAAGTGCTGAACTCAAATGTCCACAGTCACATGCCCACATACCACCACTCCAAACAATAGTGGGTGGCTATAGTCTGGAATACACTTGACTGCAACAACCCAAAACCATCACTACATGCAGTAACTAAATATCACTGTAACAATCGGGTCAAACCAAAATTACAACACTGTTAAGTTACACTTTGGCGATTACTTAGTTCCAACCAACCATGCTTACAGCATTGCAATAAAACAACACAATAATCACATACAACCATAAGTACTGAGTCAAGACACACACCACTGCAACATGCAGTGTGCCAAATAAAAGACTACAACTAACATAATGACTTTCCTAGAGGCAGTTCACAATATAAACATCTACGAACCACTCATCTCACGTGTAAGCCTATTCTTTAGCGCTATCATTTCTAGCCCACCATTTTGAGAAGATTGTCTGCCAGAAACATTAGTTGGTCGCAAGGAGCTTGGATCTGTTGATATGTCATCATCCTCGTCAGGGATGAAGTATGGTGAGGATTCGGCCATAGCGAAGCACGGATCACCGAAATTGCTTAGTCTGATGTAGTTGTGGAGTGCAAAGCATGCATTTACAATCTTCATTTGTTTTAGCAAGGGGTAACTTGGAACCTTTCTCAGAATTTGCCACCTAGCCTTTAGGACACCAAAGGACCGTTCTATCGCAGAACGGAGCGATGAGTGGATACTATTGAATGCCTCCTTAGCACATCTTGGATTCTCAGCTCTGAACTCTGACTGGTGATACCTGACTCTCGTGTGTGGTGTCATAAGCCCTTCTCGATCTGGGTACCCTTTATCCCCGAGGAAATATTTACCTGAATAACGGAACTGCAAATCATGTTAATGATTGATAATAGTGTTATTTGCAGTGGACAATATTAGAATAAAAGTTATGCAACGAACCTGGTGGAGGCTTTGGGAATTTCTGATCAACATCGTTAATTGCATTCAAATACACCCTTGTGTCATGGGCTGACCCTTCCCAACCAGCACAGACAAATACAAATAGCATATCGAAATCACATGCAGCCAATACGTTAGTAGTTGTAGCGCCCTTTCTATTAATGAAACGTACTTTATCCCTCTCTAGGACTGTTAGCTCTACGTGGCAGCCATCCAACGCGCCAACGCAGTCCTGCGACACAGATCCACATGTTCAAGGAAGCAGTATAGAACATGTATAACAAATTGCTGAATCAAAACATCACCTTAAAAATTGGGTAGTACTTATTGTTGTTTAGTATTTGTGTTGGGGTCGACCGGAATTTAGGGTCCCTAGGCTTCACAATGTCCCTACCTAACCTACCACAAGCGTCAAGCACATCCGCAAAATGTATCGACACTGAAGAGCCTGAATGCTGAAATCTCTCCATCGTGTCTCTGTTTGCACATTTGTGGCTCAATGTCCTCAAAAACCAAGCGACCTTCTCCTTCACGCCTATGCGTGTCGTGTTGTTTACGTAGTACTTGTACTCAAGCACATGGCAAAGAGCCAAGAACGTATCTCTGTTCATTCGCAAAGCGTTAAAGCACCGTACAGGATGACCGTCTAACAACTCATTTACCCATGAATTACCCCTCAATGAAGATGTATGCATCGGCACCGCAGGACATATTGCGTAACTGCTGTGACAGTAGCTCAAAGTATCGGGTATATTGTTCCTCGACGCGTACAAGACTCATGCTGATTGCTGTACAAAATTGCCTAAGTTTCTCTGGGTCATTTGCAATTATTGTGAGGACATTCTGGAATTGTGCACCATTAAGTGGCTCCATCTGATTTCAAAGCTAACACAATAGCATGAAACACATCATCACACAAACTACTTTCCATCAGAATCGATACAGAAATGACATTGTATTTGAGCAGGAAATATTAATTGACTGTGTTATGGCAAAGATTGCCCAACTTTATACATTAAAAACAGGTCAACAACTCTGTGAGCATGGCTACAAGTATGGTACATGTTTGCTACACATTATCGAATTATGAAGCACAACAACATGACATGTATGTAAACTGGATTGTAGCATAAGTGAATGTCTATATACTAACATGTAGTACAACTGATTGTACCCACTGTGATCCAGTAATCAACTAGTACTCTGTAGTTCCATCTTCATCCTACGGACATCAACTATTTTCTTGATGTAGTACACAACTCATTGTACCTACTGTAATCCAGTAATCAACTAGTAGTCTCTAGTTCCATCTGCATCCTAATGACATCAACTATTTCTTCATCTGAAAACACTTCGAAAAGGTCACGGAACCCATAGTCTTGTGCCATGCATGCGCCAAACCTGATCTCACTGTCACACAATCCAGAAATGGCCTTTAGTTTCAATACTGCTTGCGTCTCTGTCAACTTCCCTTCTCTCTAGTTCATCAATGCATAATTTGGTCTTTTGCTCCCGACAATCATATCCTCAACATGATTTGCAAGAGACAGGTTGTATGCCATTGTCTTCTCAACAAATGCCAGATACACTTTGTCGATTTCCCCATGACGCTCACAAATATGGCAACTGTGTTTCTTTCTTTTTTTTGAGCCCCCACTCATCTGATACTCCTCTGCATGTTGTACTCTTATCTGTGCTAGCCTCAGTAGAAAATGGCGTTGGTAATTCTCAAATTGTTGCAGAATCACAAACTTAATGTAATCCTTAATGTTCTCCTTAAACTTTTGGTTTAGTATTCGAATGAGATTCACTTGGGTACTATGTGTGATCATCCTACCAGAACTAGCAAAATAAAGAAAAACCAAAAGTTAACTAATATACCTGCGGAAAATAACATGTACTTGCAAACACACTTTACGTTACTTCATATGATATCCATATCACATTTTTGGCCTGGCACTACTGCATTGACTTTTACATACCAACCATAGAGAACCCATCTACTAGTTAATCTAAGTTAATGCTAACTACAGAAACATTCAAAATACTGACTTCACACATAAGTTAAACGGAGTGATAACCTATTTCCCATCAAAAGCCCAAAATACCCAAGTGGATAACATTGGGGTAGCAGAGTTGCAGTAGCCAAAATAATGTGCCATAAACCAAGCATCGACCCAAAAACCTACAGCGCGCCAGAAACTGTGTCTCCTACTTCCCATCACCATATTTGTCATAATAAAGATGATTTACCCAGTCACGAATTTCATCTATGTCAACTAAAGTCATTAACACCTCTCTATGACCTCTATCCCTCAGCACCATAATCGCATAGGTTAACTCCCTCCTGTTAATACCTTTGACACTCCTCACAATATTGGCAGCCTCTTGAACTGAGATTATACCATCTGCTTTTTCAGCCTCAGCCTGCAGAGCAAGTATTACATCCCTACAGCCATCTATGGTATGATCAAAACCACTCTTCATCTCATTTAGATGCTCAGCACTTACAACAGACTTCCCCTTACTTCCCTTGCCTTTTTTCTTCCCCACAACTGGCTCCTTTTTAGCATGCAGACCTTTTTTCCTCATTCCATGCACAGCTCCATCAGCAGTGGTTTCCATAAGTTCATCCCAATGTTGAGGTTTATAAGTAGATCCACTGTAAGACATAAATAGGTTTGACATCCCTTCATTCTGATGTAAATCAACCTGATTACCTTGGACTGTTCATATCAACAGAGGGACAAAGGTAAGGTTCACACGGGGTTGAACTCCCAGCTACAAACCCAGCAAACTGGGAACCTTGGAAAGCAGATGCTGTCAAACTTGCACCAACAGAAGCGGCAGTTTGTAAATCAAATATAGGAGATGTAGGGTCCTTCTCTAGATCAAGGTATGGTGCTTGCACCCTTTTGTTGCACGAACCAGCAACACCATAGCTAGTCACATACGGTAAGCCGGTCGACATATCCATTGATGCAGCACCGCACCCAAATGAACCAGATGGAGTAAATTCTGGATTGTTGTCCGCACTTGCTTGCATCCCTGAGTACCCGGTTGCATCTTCTTCCTTGTCTGTGTCATTTAGATCATATATCTTAGGGGTGCTACCTCCAGGGGTAAGTCTCAACTCACCGTTAGCATATGATTGACCCCATATCAGCTCCATCTGATCAACAAGATGTGCTGGCCATTTGGAGTTGACTAATTTGTGTATCCCTCTGTTTTCCTACATAACAGACACAGTCATCTGTCAAGATAAAAATCACATAAACCAACATGTACACATACTAGATAAAGGTGCTATCACCACAAAACAAAGAATTATGCACATTACCAGTGCTTTCCTTGCTACCCACTCTTCTGGATAAGTGCAGCAGTTTCCTTCTTCATTCCAGCCTAACCCAGTCTGTCTGTTTGTCAACTCCTTCCACTTCCTCCAACCACCTTTTAGGGTGTCCCCTTTGTTTTTGCACTGGTGTCTGTCCACATAATCTATTTCCTTTCTACGCGCATTAAACTTCTCAGTAACACTGACCCACCTATGTTGGAAGCCAATCAAAGAACCACCCCGACCTAATTGAATCTGTGCTTCCTCCACCAGCAACTGAATCAGGAGTTCAACATCCTCAACACTCCACTCGTGTTTTGGCCTCCTACTTTTCTCACCACTCCCTTCTGTCAACTTCCCTTTACCCTTGTCTCTATCATTTCCTTTGGCCATTGCTAAGTGGTATCACACAGTCAACGTTTAGCAGAAGCTCTAATTCTTTATAAGTAGTAATACTCATCAAAAACCAAAAAATCAAGTACGTCTGGAGCGGAAAATACAATATTAGGACAACATTTGATTCATGCAGAACACACAATAATGCAAACGAAATGTGAGAAACATTGTTATACGATAATAGCTACTAGTTGGAACACACAATGGATAGAGCATATCATAGTGCATACAAATAGAAGCCAGAACAGCACTGCATGGAAATACATAAATGTTACCTGTTAGAGTAGCCGGTAATCTACGTCTGTCTGCAACAACACCACCCAAAAAAATTACAGTAGCCCAATAAATTCTTTCAGTTACTTAAGAAGACGAGTTCTTACCTTACTATCGAAAAGTGATAGCTTCCACTACTCCAACAGCAGACGACCTGGATATTGAATAACACCAGTAAACGATTCAGATAAGAGATGACAACAACTCCAAATGTAGAAGAAAACACAAGGCAGAAAATACATACCGTTTGGCGCACATTCGAGTGAGAACAAAAACCAGTATATAAAGAGATGTAAGGCAGCAACGAAATTTGGTTGTTGAAGATCAGTAATGGCGATGACGGGACTGAAATCTGCCCCTGAATTACCGCGGCATCTCCACCAAACGGAGTAATTAGAGAGAAATGGAAGGTGACGGGAATGACCGTGTATAGTTAATGCGTCTTTTTGAAATAATGTACGGATTGGGTTTTGCCTTTTCCAAAAGCGAACTCAGGGGTGTATTGGTAATACACAGTATCAAGTTAGGGGGCGGATGCGCGTTAAAAATCTGAACGCAGGTAAACCCTGTGTTTGGGTAAAGGCCCAAATAGGAGTAGAGTCTACATTAACCTGGACCATTATCATCGAAGAAGGTGGCAGGAGAAGGTGGGCGATTCGCCAAAAATAAGCGATTCGCTCCAATCGAACGCTACCTAAGCGGCGAGACCGCTAATGTTAGCGAACGGTGGTTGTCACGTTGGAAAAATTTTGACAGCTCACATATCACGACGGGGAAGTTTCACCAAACACTGAACACTTGCGGCGTAGGTACGAAGGTGGTGAAGTTAAAGAAATTATTATTAGGTTTGTGTTCGCCCGAATAGAAGAATTTATGAGATGAGAAACAAGCGATCATAGCATTTGCCCCTAAAATTTTGAACGATTCCATTTTGATTAACAATTTTCTACAGTAAATTCAGTAGATTGAAGAGCGCAAAAGCATTAGAGTTGGAAATACTCATAAAAAATAAGTTTTGTTGAACTATAATTCATTCTTTGTAGATAGATTTCTCAACTTAAATCTATTGATTATGGTATTATAACGGAATACCGAATCTACCAGATGCAAAAAGGCATGGAAAAAATGATTATAAAGATCAACGTTTCGTTCGCCTAAAAGAATTGAAATAGTTTTTGAATACTAGCATATGATACGTTATAGATTATTATTAGTATGTGGTGTATCACAAATTGTATATTAATTGGTGAAACATACGGTAATCAATATGTGTTCAAAACATTATTGGTTAGACTTGTTAGACTTTGTATCTTTACTAATATTTGATGTATCATCCCCCTACACTTATGATTCATTTACTTAAATTAATGAATAATAAGGTAATCAATCAATGTTGAAATTTGGTTTGATATACTTGTGAGTTAACTTACGTATCATTAATAACATCTGATGTATCACACAGTGAAACATTATGAATCATTTAGCTGAAGTAATGAATCATTTAATACTTCACGGACAATTGCATTCATACTTGTAGGATGGGCTATTGTGGATGAGTAGAAACAAGTAGTATTGAGTGAAGCTGCATCATCAGAATTGATTAATAATCAAGAATTATCAACCCTATGAAGCTTAACTTAATAAGGCTTGTGCTGATCACTAGAGGAAAGCATGAAGGTGTGTGTTGACATAGATAATGAATCATTTAGCTAATAGAATAAACCATTTTTCTGACTATATGAATCATTCAATAATCTTTAAAGATAGGAATCAATAGAGTCTGCGTAGTACACATCATTTAGTTGCTAGTCTGTTGTTGGTAGTTTTAATCCCCGGTGTAGATATTGCTTTAGCTTTGTGATGTATCATATATTATGTACCAAATAATCATTAGACACAATTTGTGAATCATATAGTACAAGATTTGTGTCGGCATAAGTAATGAACCATTTAGCTAAAAGGATGGATCATTTTTCTGACCAAATGAATCATTTAGTAATCTTTAAAGATATGAATCAACAGACAAGTCTACACTAGAAAATTTTGTAGTACACATCATTCAGTTGCTAGTCTGTTGTTGTCTAGCTTGTAGCAAAAGCTATGATGTTCTAAAATACATGAACACCACAAAGTTAAACCCCCCACGAAGACATACTTGGTTAGTAGCAAAAACACTACAAGAGCAAACATAATCCGATTAATAGAAAGAACTTCAATTCTTTTTTACTTTCAAGGTCAAGCATAAGAGGATGGACACGTTCTTCTGCTAAACCTGATTGACTTTGGAGCCTTTTTTTTATCTTGGATGCCCCCTGACTTTACCTTCTAACTTATTAGCCAATACTTTCACTCTTCTCTTACTAGCTTTTTGTCCATTAGTTTTCGTGGGGGTAGTGTCCTCATTAGATTCACCAACCATATTAGTAGCCTCATCCACAACATTTATAGCAATATTCTGATCCTCACCAACATCACTACTATATGAGGTATATCATTTGTCTCCTTGCCTCCATTTCCACATTACTATTATCTACGATATGATCATGTACTTTTCCTTGCTTAATCAGATGATTGTTGGGGGTGGGAGGATCAGGCACACAATTGAATGGTTGATTGCCCTTAAATCTTGGATCTAAATTCACCAACGATTGGATAACTTCATCCATAACATGTTGATCAAAGAACGAATCTCGTTCATGCAACATATGGGAATTAGCTGATTCACCATGGCAAGGAGACTTAAATAAATTTTCAAGCAACTTTGAACTAGCTCTAGCTATCTTATCAACCACATCCACATCTCCAAACTGATTCCTAAATTTCTTCAAAGAAGTGTAAGCAAGTTCTACAGTATCACACACTGCTTGAATCTGGTGAAAAAATCCTGAACCAAAAAAAAATAAACAAAAAAATCAAATAATAATTAATGAATCATTATATGATAAGTGGTGAACTATGTAAATAAATTAATGAACCACATAAGAAAAATCATTGAACCATTGTAAAACAACCCTTACCTTGTTTTGAATGAAGCTAAGAACAACATCCAAGTTACCAAAATCAGTGGTAGGGACTTCATCAACAACAACGATAGAACAAGACGGGAGTAATAACATCAAGATGAGAGTTAATGATGAAATACCCCAAACATTAATCACCTTAATTAATAAGGGATTAATTAAATGAAAGAGTTAAATCTATGATTAGTTATTAAAGGAAAGGCTAATGAGCCTAGTTCACCAAGGAATTTTTTCACAACCTCTAAACATACATATATAAATAAATATGTCCAAAATGGGCACTAAACCCCACATAAAATAATGGACTAAAGAGGGAACATTAATAAGGAGATAACAACTCCTAACGTTAATGTAACATGTAACACATTATTACACTAATTAAGACCACAAACAATGTGATAAGACTATGTGCAATATTTTATATAGTCAAATTAATTTATAAAGGCAACAACCACTTAGAAATACATCTAAGGACAAGGTAGTAACATGTGTTACAAACCTAACACATGAAACAAGTCCAAATGTACAACATTGAAGACAACATTATAAACTCACAAAAATTACCATTTTACCCCTCATGTAATGTTGGGGCCGAAAATTGTGCAAGGCGAAAGTCTCGGTAGCACGAGCGCAATCTTCAGGTGACTTCGACGTTGAGATAATTTGGGCTCAATTCTGACAGTTGGAACCATTGAAAGGTCGACATTGTTGTTCCTTGTTTTTCACAATTGATCGACGGAGTCTCTCGATCTTTTAAGGTTGACTGACCCTATTTTGTTTTGCAATGTTCGATTGACTCTGTTGATGTGGTTGACTATCTCAGCAAAATCTTCATGCTCAGACAATAATCAACCTACTTAAAAGATCATAAACATTTATTTCCACATTAACTTTCAAAACTTTGGAAGCAAGAGGATTAATCCTGTCAAAGCATCCCACAAAAGATCCAATCTTGTTTCCATGTCTAACTGTTGAGGCCTTATTGTATAACGATATTTGGAGATTATGGATGGCAACCCACATACGGTTCTTTGAGGGGCTATGCTCTTCTATATTCATAAATCGATCAATTCTCATCACTACCAGCAATCTATTTAGGAAGTTCCGAGGGACATCAGAGAGTATAAATTTCATGTCCGCATCATTAGAAAATTGAAATGTGTCTTTGTTTGGCCCTACCTCATTTACTTTCATATAAGAGTTTAGTTTCCACATGTGTATCGAAAAGTTTTGAATAGCTTTCCCAGAAATCTTGTTAGGTTTCCACAACCTTCCATACAGAGCTTTATTAAGGTCAGGGGGCACTGCTCCTGCTAGTAAAGAATCACCATCCAAAACCTCCTGCTCAGCTAGATGGATTTTCATCAATTCACAACTGGTAATTACTTGATTGATCCATAGTTTGTTGTTGGTTCACCAGTATTTTCCAACACCTCACACTCCTAATAGAGATCTTTGAACAGAAGAAAGAGTTGATAACACAAAGAGATGATAATCTGAAGTAAAGACCTTTACCTAATAACCACGAGCACTGGGAATAGCAAACCACAATAGATTTTGTGTCACACTCGAGACAAACTTTGCCTTGAACTATAGAAAGGCTTATCTATCAAATAGATGGACATCTGTAGAAGATAATTTCACCTAAGGGCCACGAGCATGAAAGGCAGCAAAAAACACCATAGAACATAACACACTTGAAGTAAAAATCGCTTTCAACACCAGGGAAGCTAACCAGACGGACACTTTCCATTGGAAAGTAGGAAGGGCAACCTAGGTAGAGAAGTCACTCACCCCACAAAAGATGAGAATTAAGTGGATTAGACGTGGAGTTAATGGAGTTGGCTTGACCATTAAGAAAACGGTTGGCTAAGATAAAAGGAATTAGGGGGATGGTGAAGAAACTGATGTGCGAAGGGATGATTGTCCATGCAGTAGCGTACTCATGGGTATAGACTTTCATACCCATTAGGGAAAAAAGATGACCATCACTCTAACAATAGAAGTGAACAGAGGCTGGAGTTGTGGATTCAAAATATGTTGAGATTGTTAGAGTAGTGTGAGGCTCCCAGGACTCAGATGTAACTATCTTATTAGCCCAGTGTGGAAAAAAGCTAAGTGATTGGAAAGGTTGGTCAATATCAAAGATTAAGTGGAAGATCAATTCCAAAAAGAAAGAACTTAGCCTAATCTCTAGTAGTGATACATCTATGGGATCTATAAATAACAGAAAAAGGCTTCTAATGGAAATTAAGATCCTTGCTTTTCGTGAGAAAATTTGGTGGAAGCAAAGATCTGGAGGTTACTCGATAAAAGAAGGGGACAAGAACACTGGTTACTTTCAGGCTAGGGCTTCTTCCCTTAGAATATCAAAAGAAATACTTGGCATTAGGGATCCTAATCAGGCTATGCAATATACTTGGCATAACATTGAATTCATTACCAGAAATCACTTTCAGTCCCTTCTATCTTCTTCTCTGCCTCAAGTTGACAATGATTTTACCTCGATGGTGGAAGGTAGAGTTAACTCCACATTTATTATTGAGTTACCAAGATCGTATACAGCTGATGAATTCATTACATCTATCAAACAACTTGACTCTGATAAAGCCCCAGGACCAAATGGTTTTAACGGTAAGTTTTATAAAACTTATTGGCACATTATTGGTAACCATGTTATTGATGTTGTTATGCTTATTCTGAGAGGTTAGTCTTTGTCTGCTTCCTTGAAAGAATACTTCATCATCCTTATTCCAAAGATCACAGGTGCAGTTGACAGTGGTAAGTTTAAACCTATTGCTCTATGAAATTTCATTTACAAGGTTGCCTCAAAAACTTTAGCTAACAAAATCCACCACATTTTACATCACCTCATCTCTCAAAACCAATCGGGCTTTATCAAGGGTAGGTTGAACACTAATAATATCATTCTTGCTAGAGAGTTACATCTCTTTCTATAGAAGAGTCAAGCTACTAAGAAAGGGTTCTTTGCTCTTAAGGTGGATTTCAGCAAGGCCTATGATAGGCTTGAGTGGTATTTTCTCAAAGCAGTGCTATCCTCTATAAGTTTTCCTCCAAAATGGGTCAACCCAATTATGAATTGTGTCCAATCAGTAAAATGTTTTATCCTCGTCAATGGTAAGCCAAGTCTTTCCTTCTCTTAGTCTAGGGGGAAAAGACAGGGATCCTCTTTCCTCTTTCCTATTTGTCTTGGCTCATGAAGCTCTATCAAGCTTTCTAATCAAAGCTGATAATAGAGGAGACTTCAAAGGTATTAAGCTAACCCCTCTTTGCCCTTGCATCTCTCACCTTGCCTTTGTTGATGACATTCTTTTCTTTGGGCCAGCTAGATCTATAGATATCTTTTTTTTAAACCAAACTTTATTCAAATTCCTTTTTCTTCGGGTCATAAGATTAATTACCCTTGAGAAATATGAACTCGTCTTCAACAAAAAAACTCTCTCCTAGCATTAAAATTTTTCTAGCGAATATA
The DNA here is from genome assembly GCA_023374045.1 of Limonium bicolor. NCBI lineage: Eukaryota > Viridiplantae > Streptophyta > Magnoliopsida > Caryophyllales > Plumbaginaceae > Limonium > Limonium bicolor. The sequence continues at coordinate 7,736,662 of CM041779.1, read as the reverse complement.
CTAAATGTTCATGAAGTTCCTTCCTTCTCCAAATACCTTGGCCTGCCACTCAAGATTGGTATAAATAAATCTGACCTTTTCTCTTATCTTCTAAATTATTTCCATAAAAGATCTCTAGATGGTAAAATCCAATGGCTCGGGCACCAAGATATATCAAGGTTTCTAGTGTGCTTCAAGCAATCCCATATTATACTATATCCCTTTTCTCTCTTCCAAAGAACATCACTTTAAAACTTAATTCAACCTTCTCTTCTTTCTGGTGGAGTGGTAAAGTGGGTGGGAAATCTATTCATTGGGTTAAGTGGTCCAAGGTTTGTAGAAAAGTGGACAGTGGTGGTTTAGGCTTCAGAGAAGTGAAAAGTTTTTAACAAAGCACTCCTTGCTAAGCATCTATGGAGACTTAATATATCCTAATTTTTTGGTTGCTCAAGTCCTAAAAAAGATTTGCTACCCTAACGACAACAATAGATTAGGAATATTGAGCCAAGCTCAAAAGACAGTACTATATGGAAGTCAAATCACATTGGCTCTACATCTTTTCAGGAAATGGACCAGAATCAAAGATGGAAATAATGCCAACTTTCCCTTGAATTCTAATGACCCTGGAAATGATCAATGGACCTGGTCACTTACCAAGATCACAAGTTTTCAACTGATTCAGCTTACAACCTTGTTGTTGATAGCTTAGTGGTTAATAGTTCATCCAATCTATCTCACTTTACTAGCAGGTTGTGTAAAAAAATTATCTCCACCATTTGTTGTCCTAGAGTTAAACTCAACCTTTGGAAGTTTCTATTGAACATTATTCCATCCCAAGATAACCTTGCAAATAGAGTGGGTGATCCATCCAATTGTTTCTTCTTTGGAGGCAAAGACACATTAGCTCATTGGTTCTTCCATTTTTATGCAGTGTCTGGGATGTGGAATAACTTGTTAGATGTCACAAGTGTCCTCTCTTCCAAGGCAAATATTCTCATTGGCTGGTTCTATCTTATGGCTAATAGTTATACTGCAAAGAAACTCTCGCATATTGCTAATAACATATGGGTTATCTATGCTGCCAGGAATAAAATCAAGCATGCTATGGAACTTTCTTGGTGGAAACCTATCATAGATAACAAAATCTTTGGTGGTGTTTACATTCAGGTTATCAAACAAGATAATTCTACAGACAGTACATTGACTCCATGGTCTCCCCCTCCTCCTGGATACTAAAAAATCAGCACCAAAAAGGAGAACTTATTATAGCTGGTTTGATTCGTGATCATCAGAGTTCCCCATTAGCAGCTTTCAACTAGAGAATCTCTAGCACTACTAAAGTGCATCTATCTGATATCACAACAAAAAGAATTGATGTGAAACTTATATTCTTGGTGGGTAGCCAGAACATTTGTTTTGATTCAGCACAATATCATTCCAAAAATGCTCTTTGAATTGCTTTTATTTGGAAAGACAACTCTACCTTAGAAAATCCCTTAAAGTTAGAAATCTCATTTCTAGCTTTGAAAATTGGTTGTTGTAATGAAACATCTTATGACAATCATCCCATTAGAATTATATATAATTTAGGTAATCAAAACGTAATATTGAAGGGGAGATTGAGAAAGGAAGATATGAGGAGACAATTACTGTCAAAAGCGTGAACACTGAGCCAGTCAGAAATAACCTAGAAGGAGAAGATGGACTCTCCTAGCAAGAAATGAAATGGGGAAAATAATTAACATCTAAGCAGAGGCAGGCGAATGTATGGCACTATTACAACAGTTAGGATGCCACATTCCCAAACCATCTCTCACTAATGCAAACCTCAAGAATAAAATCCAAGCATTCATAAACAGTTAAGAGGGTAGCATCATGGTCATGGTAGGGATCCAAAATATTAGAGGAATGGGACCGAGAATTAAAAATCCAAGACAAGGAAGGAAAACTGCACTATGAGGCTAGGAGATCAGGAGGAGTAATTATTATCTGGGATGAGGAGAAGATAAAGGCCCTAATTGTGAAAAAGGTGCGAGTACTCTAGCAATGATGTACGACTTAGGTATCTTTAAGAGGTAGATAGGTTAAGGTATGTCATGCGAGTATTCCATTAGTGCGGTCTCATGTAGAGTCTAAGTGTGAATGATCCTTAGTGTCTGTTGTTAGCCTCTTTTCTATATTAGTAGATAGGGAGAGGTGTTTATTTTTTCTCCGAAAGCTTTTTCTCATCGGGTTTTGTTTATGGAGATTTAATAAAGCCCACCCATATCTCCTCCACGGCTCCACCTGGTCTTACCAGGAATTTTAATATTAATAAAATGGCTAACACAAATTATATATATATAAAAAAAAGTAATCACAACTTGGATAGAACCTTGTTTTGCTTGTAAACTTGATTGAGATCCTCCTCATGTAAGAGTTCCTACTCCCTTAAATCTGTTTAATAGAAGGAGCACCCGTTAGAGCGCGATACTTCGGGAGAGTGCGTACGGACAGACAGAGCATGGGGGTGATTGATCAATGAAAAGTGATTCATAATATTGATTCATGACCAACTGCCAATGAATTTTGATAATTGATAGAGTGATTGATTAAAAATCAAGTATAATTCACTATTATGATATAACAAAAAAAAAGTAGATTTAGTATGTACATCAGTTGTATTACTAATATAAATTTTTATATTTATATTTACATAACATATCGATTAATAGTCTTATTAGTTTAGATTGACACTGGCCAGCCCGCTGAGTATACAGGGTAAAAACCCATGCTTAATCAAACAAACGACTGATTCATCAAGTCACTATCCCAAGTTCCTTACAAACAAGGCGACAGCAACCAGACGCTGAAGGGGGGGAATAAAGCCCCCAGTGATGGACACAGAAACACTCCGCTGGGTTTCATCCCTTTTCTTTTCAAATCTTAATTAACAGATGAAAAATATTAAGACAATATACATTTAGATGACAGAGGACTAAAACTCAGCCGCCTCGTTCATCAAATGGTAAAAGTAACAAGCCATGAAATGTTGGCATTCCTATTAACCCTCGCCCTAGCACATCTAGATAGAAACAGTACACTTCACAACAGTGAAAGTGGGGTAAAGCTAAACACACCATAACCCCGTATGCTACTTCTTTTGAGGGTTATCTTCTGCCCATACTTTATAGTATTCTCCTTGCAAAAAAATACAACAATCTAAGCTAAATACCTTAATCCTTCCCCAGCCGAAAGTGCGAAGCACGTACAGAGTGGTAAGAAACCTACCCAACCAACTCGTTCACACAACAAACATCTACACATATGTCACGAGTGTTATTTTTGATTGTACCAAACATTTACGGTGGATTTGCAGACTGCAGATTCATAATTTTCAAGTAATCCTGCTTTTACCTCCTTCCCGCAGAATGGGATTATAAAGAATCCCGCTTCAAAGCTCCTGCACTCAGCCATACACAGCTCAAAGAAAGGAGGATGATAGATCACGTCTTCAATCATGAGGCATTTGAAACACAAAGGTACCATTTTATGACTGTTCACCGCGTCTAGAGTCAGATACATTCGGGGGACCCCGAGACTTGATTTGATAGACTGGCACCCCCTGGGGCATGTCGTAAGGCAACACTGCACTGGTATTACTACCACGGGGCCCTCTATGAATCCACTTCATGGGTGGTGATGGAAGTGGATTTGCGTAATTATGCACAACTTGGTTCTGTTGATTAGCAGAATAGCCAGCATTTGGAGGAGCTCTCGCCCTAATGCTGCCCCCAGGGAATCTCGGCCTGCCCTCTCCCATGGTTAATGATGACATCGCATTTCTCAAGTCATGATGAGGTTCCTTGTTGCGGAAGGTTCTACTATCTTCTACCCTAGTGTTGTTGTGTTTGCTGTTGTTACGCATGTCCTGATAAGGATATCTAGGTCCATTTATCATCATGCCTCTGGGAGCATGATTGCGCATCTGATCTTCAAAGAAGTGCCTTTCATGGCCTAAAGCTCCCACACGCCTAGGTTTATGTAGGTCCATTGGCCCTGGGGGAACCAAGCTGCTGGGTGAATTTCGGTATGGGTTATAATCCAACAGTCCTAGGGATGAATCATTGTGCCTTATATTGAGTGTGTTTTTCAGTAAACGATGAGCAGCTTGACCTAATAAAGATCCGGATATAGCACCAGGAACTTCAGCCCTGCAAGGTAGGAAAGATTAATATTTTTCAAGCACTGCAGCAATGATACAAATGCAGGCTTCCCAGACGCCCTAAGGCATCTACACCTCTAAAACCAATACAAAACCATTACGTAGCAGGTCTGGGCAATAATAACACAATGATCATGGCTCAACCCCTTAAAAGAAACACCTTTCAAGCGTCTGTCTAGCTTTAAGACCTTTCATATATGATATTTCTTTCACTCCTTCATGAGGGTTTTCATATATCCTTCACTTCTTCATGAGTGTCCAATAGATATCCTACATGTCAAGCTTTTTCTTCATACAAATCTGTAGGAATGATATCTAACATGCTAGCACACACCAAACAAATAGTAATCTCAACTCTCTTTTTCTATGTTTATATAACCTAGTATAAAATATGGGTTTCATTCCCAAGCCCTAGTTAATAGTCACATTTTTTACTCGCAGCTGAGATATTATAATTTTGTTTTGAAAGACTCTAACCACTCACCACATTATCATAGATCTAATTCTAAAGTTAGATGATATATTAGCACGTTTATTGTAGTAGATTTTGGATAAAATTAACAAAATTTGCATCCAAAATGAAATTCAGATATTCTAACAACTTCTTACTTAGTATCATCAAACTATATTAATGTTTACATTACGCTAGATTTCGGAAAAATATCACAATCGAATTGAACCACAAGAAAACACACAATTGTAGAGGGTTCAAACATTGGATGCTGTCGAAGAGGCTCAGCCACAAGGAGTTGTGAGGGAGGGCATATCAAGGATGTGAAGGGGGCCATGCAAAGGAGACATGTGAATGCCATCCCCGCGCATCAAATTCTGTTATTTCATTAGTTTTTCCAGTATGCTCTGATAATGACATTGATTTCTCTGTTTTTGTTAATTTTCAACCTAAATCTATTGCAAAGCATATATATATATGAATCTTAGATCAGTGATACCGGGTGGGTAGAAGCTTCAGAAACAAAATTTTAGCGTTTTACGTCAAATAAAAAAAGTTCAACTACGTATAAATATGCTCTTTCTCTTTTCTATTAGAAAACATAACAATGACCTACTATTGGCTACATATATCTATATCAAATAACAAACGAAGGTGTATAGATTTACATAAACATCGTCACAGACTAGATAAAGAAAGTTACACAGGCATATTATGTAATAACGCCAGGAAAGTTAACATAACAAAGAAGATCTGCTTACCTTTCATGATGCCGACGGCCATTATCTTCGTGCCATAGGTTAGGAAATGGTTTTACATCATATTGTTTAATCACCTGCAAGGGACAACCATCATGGAGTCTATAAATTAAGAAAACACGTCTTGCCATGTGCACAGAATACATTTCATTAAAATTCAAGCTTTGGAGTTTATTTGTATAGAAGGCTTGGTTGTTAATGGCTTAAGGCACTTCAAGGTGAAAAGGGGGTAAATCATGAGGCACGAGGGGAGTGCCTCATGCCAAAATGAGGCGAAGCACAGTTTAGTCATGCGCAAGGCATGCTTTTAAAACCAATATTGAAGGGTATAGGCTACCATCTTACTTCCCATAGTACAAGATACAATTCAGTGAGTTCAATGACAATAGTAGTCGCATAAAAAGTGGGGTCCAGAATCAGGTCTGTGGAACCAATGAATCTATACATGCTTCTATTCACTATTTTCTCCATCAGTGACTATTAACTAAGTAGGTCTCAAAATAATAGATCACAGGACAAACATACCCTGTGTGGTATGTTTATCCCCTCTGGAGGTTCCGCAATGTGTTTCTGATGTAACGGATTCAAATATGTGATGTTCCTGCAAATCAACATTCCATAAAGTTGTTGACCAAATTAAAATCAGCAGAATAACAAGGGTGATGTATCACTTACAAAGCTTGATTATTCACAAGATCTGGGAGCCCATTAACTGGTGATGGAATCACTTGTCTCCATCCATTCCTCTCACATAGCCAGATATAGCCGTTCATTCCTTCACTATAAATTCCAAAATAGTACAGCAAAACTAGTAAAGAAGGCCAGGCGTAAAACTCCAAACCTCTGAACGGAACCAGGGAATGAGCTGAAGGTCAGACTTACCTAGCATATGGGTCAATCGGCCAAGCATGTCTCTGTTCAGGAGGCAACTGATGGAAGAAGTGGCAGAATGATACAATTTGTGGAGCCAGGGAATGACTAGGATGCACATACAACAGATCAAGCAATGTACTATTTCGAATAAGCTCCTCGCACTGTAGAGATTGAAAATTGATGAGCAAATATAAAAAGGTCAACTTCCTCTTGATCAGGGGCTGCTAGTTATCGTTGCATGATGTTTCCATCCAAAGGAAGTGTCAGGGAGTTCAGATGCATGCAGCCCTAATTTCATGCAATCTCTCTAGTGCCTTTAGCACTTTGCATCATTGTTAACTATCGTCCAAGCTTAATATTCCCTTGGTATAAAATTTCAGAGCAAAGTGTTATATGAATACCTCAGTAGAGATTGAAAGTGGTTTTAGCACATTAGAAACTAAAAATGGATACGATCTTCCTAGTGTTAATTTGTCTATGATTGCTAATTTGGTTTAAAAAAAAAGAAGTTTATGATTGAAAAAACCTCCTCATAACAGGGTTCAAATGGATTTATACAAGGCCTTCAGGAGCAAATACAAGCGATGCACCAATTCAGAAAAAAATATAGGGAAAAATAGCAAATGAGAGGACTGCCTCACCGTCAAAGTCTCTTCAAGCTTCTTTGTTTCAGCAAGCAGTTTATTTTCATCAATAAACGGCAACTTAGCAACACCCTGGGTTCAAAGGAAAGAAGAGAAATTATATTCTTCAAAAAGATCACCAAGACGTCTAACAAAGAATGAAAAGGGCAATTTTTCCGTAGTTCCAGGGAGAGAACATTACCTGCCATGCAAAACGCTTCCCATTCATGTCAATGTCAAAATCTGCAAGATAAAAGTTGGTTAGCCTACATGAAAATACTGAGCCAATGCAGGCAGGAACACATGAGCGTTGAACTCTACCAGAAGGATAAAAGTCTAGGATTGGCGACTTTGGATCTGTCATCAACTTCCTGTACATCTTCGGCAGAGCATTTGAACTATAAAAGGAAGATGAAGTTGACAAAAAAAGAAGCCCAATACAAGAGGTAACAAAGATGCTGAAAGATACAGATCTGTAACCCGATGGAAGAATATAAAAAAACAAATGTACCTTGCAGGAGGAAGCACACCCATAAGTTGATCAAAAGGCTTGAATGGCTCTCCCAAGAAAAACGTAATTTCCAAATCTGTTAAATCTTTTAGATCCGAGGCAAAGGGAGCATAATGATATGGGTAAAACCATTGCCATGAGCAAACGCCTTGATGATAATAGCGACAAACCCAACACAATCCCTCCACATACTTCAAGACCTGTACATCATTGCTCAAGGTAAATGCATAGCAAAGTGGAAAGCAATTGGACCAATAGCCGTACACATGTCATGAGACAAGTTATACAGCTTAACCAATCATCCATGAAAGCAATAATGCCACAACTGAAAAGATATCATTGCCAAATTGACATCAAGGAAATATATATATAAATATATATATATAAATATATATATATATATATAAATATATATATATATAAATATATATATATATATATAAATATATATATTAAATATAAATATATATATGTATATATATTCTCAATTGGCAATATAGCCCAAACTCACCACTTCTTTCTTAATTTTGTCAATCTCTTCTGGGTTTGATAAGTTGAATTTTTCCATATAATATCTCTCTTTGTACCCAGGCCGCCCTAATCTGATCTGCACATTAGGAACATATTCAAACTTGAAAATGAAGAAGCAGACATAAGAAGAGAATGTCCAAGATAAGAAGCATATATCAAATCAGAAATAGTTATCAAACTTTAGGAGTCACAAGAGACAGTTATCACTTCATATACATAAGTTATTTAGGTCTATCTGCGCAATAAATTGTGAAACATCATCCCATTAAATAGGCTACAATACTATTCCATTACTCTCTCGTGCCAACTGAAAACAGATTACACAATGTAAGTGGTTGTAGGTTTCTCATTACTCAGAGGTTTCTAGAAAACATCAGTACTGTATTCCCAAGTTGCAAACATGGTTGGCCAACCGATATTGAGCTCGTTTGGGGAAGAGCTTCCAGCAGCAGACAACTTCTCAATTTCTAAAATCAGCAGGGTTCCACCAAACACCCAAAACCAGTAGCTGACAGCTTCTGCAAAATCATCAGCTGACAGCTTCTCAATTTTCAGCAGCAAGACCTAACAATTGTCTCTACTTTTTAAAACCATCAGCAGACGTTCCACCAAACACCAAAACTAGCAGCTGACAGCTTCTATAAAACCATCAGCATACAACTTCTCAATTTCCAGCAGCAGGACCCAACAGCAGCCCCGAGCAGCTGTCCCCAAACGAACCAGTACTCCACGTAAAAATTTAACAGAAACAGAAATATGCTGGTATGAAGACTTTGGAGCAGAATAATATTATTTTTAGAGGCATTTGTTATCATGTAAATGATAACAATCAGGTTTAAGTCATAGTCCCTCCATTACACAATAAAAGATGTTATGAAGTTGTCAAGGTTACCAAGTTACCCCTATTCAATTTATTGGCTTTATTGTTGTTTCATTTTTTGTAGTGATAAATATGAGTAATGGGGAGATAAGAGAAAAATAGATAAAAGACAGTGAATTGGAAATTTACAAGATCACTTATTATGAAACAAGACGAAGAAGCTAAAACCTTTTTATTTAGTAACAGAGAATAAAATAAACCACAGGCCCAGACACTCCCAGAATTCTATTAGATACTGGCAAAAAGATTTGACAACTTTATAGTGAGCAGAAGGCACTAAGCATACTATATTGTACTTTAAACAGACATTAATAAGCAAAAACGTGGTAAATGAAAAACAAATATAATAAAGACCAAATAGAGAGATAATATACAGACCTTATCCTCCTCGGGAGCTTTAGCTTCTCCAGCAGTCTCACCTTCTGCTTTAAGCTTCATCTCCTCTCTATTAAGATAAGCCTGTATTAAGGATATGTTACATTCACTTCGTCCGACTTGAATTGACAAATAAACCACGAAAGACAGCTAAATATCAGATAATATTGAAGAGTCAACCACAATCACGATCAGTTCCATTGCTGTTGTGAGAGTGATCAGAGTAGTATAAAGCAGAGAGCTTTCTGAAATAGATCAATAAGGGTGATTCAAGCGGTTAGCATATTTGCAAGACAAAGCAGCAATTTCTATTAGGACTCCCAAAAGAGGCGCCCAACAAGCATCAACACCTGTTAGACCAAAGATGTAGTGACGAAGTCCATTAGACTCTCCCCTAACAGAGCTAGGGGCCAGGGCACGCCAGGGGACAAAGTCTGACGGGAGAGCATTCCTGAGCAATTTTACCTTTGGCTATAAATGTCAAACACGACATAGTCTAGCATTCAATTCCACATTAAATGTTGACAGCTCAATCATCACAAGTTTGTTGTGTCAGGCAGAAACGGAGGCTTCTCATTGACCAGATGTGAGGCTCAAGGCATACCAATCAGAGAAAAAACAACACGACCTGTAGCCGTCACCAGCAGTTTTCCTCTCAGAAAGTGCAGTCTAATAGGAGGCCAGGATTCTACCTACCTTGTAAGGGTACAAATATACCCATTGGCTTCATTTATTGGAGAGACAGAAAATAGCATTGAATACTCCAATCACCACTACCCATTGTACCATTCTCTAAAGAACTTGGTGAAACTTTAGTGGGCATCCCCTAACCCCATGAGCTAAGCTACTTTTCTAACAGCTGAACCACATGAAAACATTGTGTGAATATCTTATACATTGCATCCTCACTACGAAACACCTAACCACAACTAAATCTGATAGCCTACTCTCTCAAAACCATCAAACCTACTGGGTGTTCAAGTGGAGATATAAAGCAGAGATAGTTGAATTAGAACCTCACTTGTCACATAATTTTCTTTATGTTCATGAGAGAGTAGGCTATCAGATTTTCATATAGCAGGGTTAAGCCGGTTTTCATATAGCAGGTTAAACCAAGAAAGGGTAAAACTAGAATTATCAAACCAAAAGAGAGAGCTCACTACAAAATTCAATGACGGTGAGAATAAGTTCCCTAAACCCTCTCAAGTGTATAACGGTGGTCTTCCTTTCCCAGCTTTCAGGATTTAATCAAATCTGATTAGGGACAAAGGCATCAAGATTACTCAACTGAATGCTAAGTTGCACAAATTGAAAAATCTCTAAAAGAACTCAACCAGACCTACTTCTCATATACAGTGCTATGGTGGATGATGCCCACAAAGAGTTGGCTAGAGCTCGGGAAAATCTACAACAACATCTCCTAAACAAGACTCTTATTTTAGGGAGAAATTTCCATCGTGTATAGTGCAAGAGTTGGAGATAGCTAAGGACCAGTTCTTAAGACAAAAGAGTCATTGTACTTGGCCCACATCAATGGACATAAATAGTAGGTATTCAACACCCTTATCAAACAGAGGCAAGACAGAAATACCATTGATTATGGGGGGAGGGTTCTAATAGCTCTTTGTACGTTGACCTGGAAGGAATCTCAAAGGACTTTGTAGCCTACTTTCAGAACTTACTTGGCGCTTCCAATATCTGTTCTAAAACTGATTACCAGGTGGATAAAATGGGCCACTTATCACAAGAAATGGTGCAAGGGAATTATATTGTTGGTGTCTGATGAAGAGGTAAAATGCTCCCTATTCACAATTATAGATACCAAAGCACCAAGGCCTCAACGGCTGTGGAAGCTCCTTTTTTAGGACTCGTGGGATATAGTTGATCCACTATTCATTTAAGTAATCAAAAACTTTTTCAGGAGATGCAGGCTACTTAAGAGCATTAATTGCACAACCATTGCAGTCATTCCAAAGCGGGGAAATCTTAAGTTCTGAAACAAAAACAAAGAGGGGAAATCCTAGAAAACCTAGTGATCACAGACCCATCTCATGCTGCAATGTTGTCTACAAGAGAATAAGCACGACTTTGGCTAACATACTCCAAAACTCTTGGGTAAGATTGTGAGTGCGAACTAAACATCTTTCGACAAGGTGAGGAACATCTCTGTCAATATTCTTGCTCTGCTACAAACATATTATAGGATAAAAAAGAAAGTCTATATCTCAAAGATGCCTAATGAGGGTTGACCTCCAATAACCCTACAATAGTGTGACCAACAAGTTTATTCAAGATCATTTGGTGGTCCTCAACTTCCCAACTCAGTTTATCAGATGGCTTATAGAGTGCATCCCTACCCCAAACTACTCTATTAGTGTAAGTATTAATAGCTGCCTTCTTAAAGGTCTTTTAAGGAAAGAAAGGACTCAAACAAGGAGATCCTATATCACCAGACATTTTTTGTGTTATGCATGAAGTATTTAACCAACAGCTCTCAGATTTGAAGAACAACAGAGACTTTGCTTTCCACGTTATGTTGAAGCTTAACCTCACTTGTGTTTCGTGGATGGTTTGATTTGTTTTTGTAAAGCGAAGGATACAAGATAGATGATGAAGACTTGGATTTGATTACCAATCTAAGTTCTAACTAAGACAAAGATCTACAAGGCAATAGTGAAAGCAGAGATTAAAATTCATATGTTGACTTCACATTCCCTAAAGAAGGACACCTCGGAAGTGAAGTACCTAAGAGTCCCATTGAGCCCTAGTAAACTATCATAACTCGTGTAGAGTTATTAGATACGCTAATAGGGAGGATTAGCAATTGCCTTCAAAATTCCTAAGCCACACACGAAGATCCTAGTAAACTAAGTATATCCTGCTTCAAATGCAAGTATATTGAATGACCTCTTTTACACTTCCTAAGCATTCATTAGGGAAATCACTATTATATGCGGAGCCTTCATTTCTATCTAAAAAGACAAACATTACCTGTTGGGAAGTTAGTGAAATACCCGCGTATTTGAGTTAGGAAATTCATATTATTAAATCATTATGATTGGGTTAAGTATATAATAGGACGTTATTGAATTATTAGATTAATCCAAAGTTAGTGATTAGTAGGCACAGGGAAGTTAAAATAATTATTTTACACTCTCATCTCTATATCTTAAATTGATTATATTTTAATATCCTTCTTTTTCTTTTCCTAAATTAATTAACGTTGTTATTCATATCTTATGCGGACGTACAACGTTCCTTTCTCTGTAAACTAATTACTCAATTTTAAATTACCTCATTCTAAAATAATGATCCCTTTATAAAAAGATAATTACGTTCAGCTTAGCCCTAGGAAAGGCACGCGGTGACGAGAAGGAGCTAGCTGCCGGCCAAAGAGAGAACGGGGAGCGGAGCGAGGACGAAGGAAGGAAGAGGGGAGGCCGGAGCGGGCGAGGAATGAGGGAGGCGAACGACGAAAAGAGGACGGGGGAGGAGTCGACGCAGCCTGAGGGACCGAGCAGCCAGCGGAGCGACGAGGTGGGAAGGATGGAACGAACAGGAGCGCGTCGGCTACGGATATGAGGTAGGCCAGACGTAGCCACACCCCGATCGTTCTTACTTAATCTATTAAGTAAGATCAATACAATAGTAATTCCCTCTCTTACTCTCAAATTATTCCTATAAATACCCATCCCTATTCCCCTTTTCCTTCATCAGTATTCACGTTCACCTTCCCCAATACAAAATCTCTAGTTCTTCCTTTGTTTCTTCAAGTTTCTTCAAGCTCCTTCTCTGGCGCCAATTAGAGTTCTAAGGGTAAGTATAATTGTATTAGTTGGGATTTACAAGGTTATAATTCGATTAAGTTTTATTGATGGGTTGTTGAAAGCGTGTATATTAAATCTTAGATCTCAAGTTCATTAATGGTGGATGCTATTGGTTGTGAGTGATTGTCTCTTCTCGGCTAGACATGGACTCCAGGTAAACTTCTGTGCTCATCATCAATTTCTTGTGTGGATTGCGAATTGTGGAGGGATGATTTAAAACCCTAAATTGGGATTTTGGAAGTTAGGAATTTGTTCCCCCGCATGTTATGGATTCAATGGTTTTGCAAATTGGAATTGGTTGTTGTGTTGGGAGACTTTCATTGGATTAATTGCTTTGTTGGTACCGATTGGTGCTCCGTGTAAATTGTTGGTACCTTCGGTACTCCATGTAATTGATGGTACTTTGTACCCATGTTTATATATTTTTGCGCTGTGAACAGTGAAACGCAGTTAAGCTCTATGATCTATTCCTTTGAGGACTTCGGGTGAGGTGGTATTATTATTATAATTGCGGCCCCAGTTTGTGTATCCTTCCGTGTATACTTGTGATTGATTCCTGGTGCAAGCTCTCCCGAATCATTTTAATGAATGGATTGTTGGAAATAGTTTTGGTTTGGGAATGAAGTTGTTTGCGTTATTGGTTTGGTTATTCAAAGAGGAGTTTCAAAAAGTATTATACACAATGAGGTAAGAGTTTACTCAGTTTCACTGATTTGCACGATCCCTTCTTGTATGTATATTTGTTTTCTGATCACAGGTATGAATTGCTGAGGTTGGGGCTGGGATTACGCCATCGCTTAGATGTAGGAGTTGGAATTAACTTCAAGATACGATATTTTGAGATACAATGTTTAAATATTTGGTTTTGTTGAACTGTTAGAAATTTAGCCTGAGCACTCAAGAGTAGAGTGTGGCGGTAGCACTCTGGATTCAAAGTATTTTCCGCTGTGTTTTTATGGTAAACATTTACTACATATGCTTATAAAACATTCACTTTCCATTGGCATTAATATTGTGGTCATTTTGTACCCTTTCTAATCCTGTTTTTGTTCTAATTTTCTCAACTTTGGACCTGTCCAAACGTCCGTCCAGACATCCATGTTCGAACAGGCCCCGAGAGCTGTTTTTATTTTCGCAAGGTTGTGGTGTGTCCGGACAGAGTGCGAGGACAAGTCTGGGGGTTGGAGTTCAACTTCTGTCCGAACTTTGACGTCCGGACATATGTTCGGACACACCATGGTTTCTACTTCTACTTGTGTCCGGACTTCCAAGGTCGGACACAAGTCCGGACAGATCTTGTTTCTCAGTTTTAAGACTCGTTTGAAGTCTGTTTTTTATTCCGTTTGCGGCTTTAGATTTGTAACGTCGTGTACTTTCATATGAGGCAAAATCCAGGGTGCTACAGTTAGTCAAAATTTGGTTCATGAAGGGCTTGACATTAAATGCCTTAAGTTCAAATATAGTTGCTATATGTAAATTTTCAGAAACGTGGAAAAGAAAGCTGATAGTTTGTGGGTGAAATGGGTCCATGAAGACTACCTCAATGGCTCAAACAAATGATGAGTGGGAATCTAATATAGTAGCTGACAGATCCTGGTTTAAAGGAGTACATAGAAAGTAAGGCGGAGTATTCTAGGGTTTTGCTAAAGGAAACAGTGTAGAATGGCCAGGTGAAGGAACCAGATTCTCCACCGCCAAATGAAAAAATATGCACCAAAAGTAGCAGAAGTTGATTGGCATAAGGTTATATGGGGTAGGAAAAAATTTCAAGATGTGCCTTCATCTCTCGATTTGTGGTAAACAAAATATTGGTAACAGAAGACAATGAGGAATCGGGGATGACAAATCAAGACGAGTGTGTTCCCTGCAATATAGAAGGATATTGTTGTTCATATCCTTTTCAAGTGAGTTTCTGCTAAGGATGTTTGGAAATTTTAGAATTTTTTGGGGTTTGTTTAAGAATCCTATTGTAGTGGTCTAGATTGGTGAGAGAAAAAAAGGACTAAGTGGATAAAGAAGTGTAGAAGGAATAGGTTTAATGCTCTTGTGTTCACCATAGTTGTTTATCACGTGTACAAGAAAAGGAACAATAGGATATTTAGAGCCTTTTTATATACATAGAAGGTTGTACTTTTGTTGTACATCACTATGAGCCCAAAATAATTATCTACAAATAAATAAATAAAACTTAAAGGCGACAGGTTTTGACACTGGTAGCTTGTTCATGTTTAGATTTGAAATTATGCCCACTGACAAACTGATCATACCCCAGTCTTTTGATGGATCCATTGGCCTATATTCTAAAAAGAATTGCATTACTTTTGCCACTTTGACACATCCAGGAGTAAGAAATAAAAATGATTTCACATGGGAAAAGGTAAGTAGAAGTATTTTACAAGGTAATTGTAGTTTCTGAGGTTTTTACTGTTGATTGAAGATTTGCAAAACTGATATACAATCCTATATTTATAGTAGTCGTCTAAGGGAAGAGACACTTTGGAAGAGTCTAGAATAAACCCCTTGAAGTGCCTATCTAGGAACTATACATAAACTGTAAAGAATCATAACAGGTATACTTATTTATAACCTGAACAACCCCTAGTGACTAATAATTACAGAATTAATAAAGAAACTATTTCCTAGGCTAATGGTGTATGTTTGGTTTACATTCCTCAACAGATATATCAACACTCCCCCTCAAGCTAAGTTTGTAGATACCATTCATACCTAGCTTGACGATAAGACTACGAAACCTAGGACTATAAAGTGGTTTGGTAAACACATCTGCAATTTGATCTTCAAAGGGGTGTAGCATAGATCAACTAAACCTCCTTCAAATTTCTCTTTGATGAAGTGTCGGTCAATCTCAATATGCTTGGTACGATCATGTTGCACAGGATCATGGGCTATGCTGATTGTTGATTTGTTATCACACCTCAGCTCCACTGATCCCTTCCATTTGATTTATAAATCAAAAAGGATAATTCCGATCCAAAGAAGTTCACAAAGACCATGAACAAGAGCTCTTAATTCAGATTCAGCAAAGGATCGGGCCACTACATTCTGTTTTTTGCTTCTCCATGTCACAAGTGAGCCACCATAGTCAGCATCAGTAAAGGCTTGAACTGTTAACTAATCCCCCTTCTTAAACAAAATTCCTTGTCCTGGACTTCCTTTTAGGTAATGTAGAACCCTATAGGCTGCTTCCAAATGTGGTTTCCTTGGGTCATGCATGAATTGACTTTGGACACTAACGGCGCAAGCAATGTCCGGTCTGGTATGGGAGAATAAGCTTGCCACACAGACGTTGATACATAGCTAAATCAACCTTGGGTTCATCATGGGTAATGTCAAGCTTTTGATTGGGATACATTGGTGAAGTAGTTGGTCTACAAGCACTTTGTCCTGTCTCACTTAGCAAGTTTGTGATATACTTTTGTTGACTGATAAAGATGCCTTGAGATGAGCGAGCAACTTCAATCCCAAGGAAATACTTGAGAGAGCCAAGGGATTTCATCTTAAATTTTGATTTGAGTTGTTTTTCTAGACATTGTTTCTCTGTTGGGTCATACCGGTAATAATAATGTCATCACATATACAAGGAGAATAGTCACTCCCCTAAGGCGAGAGTGCTTGAAGAAATAGAGTATGATTTTCCTGACTTTGACTATACCCAGCAGCACGAACAATCTTGGCAAAGCGGTCAACCCAAGCTCGAGGGGACTGCTAGAGCCCATATAAAGCCTTTTTCAATCGACATACTTTGGAGGAGGTAGATGATGATGCAGAATCATCATTAAAGCCCGGGGGAATGCACATGTAATCTCATCATGTAGATCCCCATGGAGGAAAGCATTCTTGACATCAAATTGAGATAGTGGCCAATCGAAGTAGGATGCCAAGGATAAGGATGCGGACAGTATTGAGTTTGGTCACAGGAGCAAAGGTTTCCTTATAGTCAATTCCATATGTCTGAGTATACCCTTTAGCCACAAGGCGAGCTTTGTGCCTCTCGAGTGAACCATCAGCATTGTATTTGACATTAAAGAACCACGTGCAACCAACAACATGCTTGCCAGGAGGTTTAGTCACAATTTCTCAAGTATGATTTTGTTCAAGAGCTCGAATTTCCTCCTGCATCATCTGTTAGAACCTTGTGTGCTCGAAGAATGTCAAGCAGAATGACAAACCCTGCTGCAACAAACAGAAGATGGTGAAAGAGTTCGTCTAACCAATGAAAGAGACTGTCTAACCAAGAGAGTCTGTCCGATGCTTTATGGCTAAGTGCGCTGCTAGTTATAACAACTTGCGAAATTTACGGCCAAGAAACGTGTCTAAATGCCTCTAACGTTCGTTTCACAACATTCAACCTCCTTGAGCCTTAATGTTCGGAGCCACAACCAAAAGACAAGTCAGGTCCAAAATTTGTGGTGAAAAAAGATCCCTGAATTTTTGGAAATGGACTCCCTCAACGGCTCCGTAGGTTATGCAAAGAGCTAGAATTATCAGTTGTAAAGTGTGCTTTCTATCTGAATATTCTGAGTACACTAAGAAAACCTTGTATGAGAGATTGAGAAAAGCATCATGTCACCTTCGTTATTCTTTTTAGTTTGAACTTCATAGTAAGATTCAATCTCAGGGGTTCCTAGGCTTACTATACTCATCAAAGAGCTGATTAGAACTTCTGTAGGGTGAGTGAGTAAGATCCTGCTGAGTAGAACCCTTCTACTACTCAGCAAGCAGTGTAAGTTCTTTGGTTACATATTAATGAAGAATTTATATTGTGTATCCATGTATGTCGACTGACTGCTTCCGCTTCCCGAGAGAGTTTGTCCGAGTCTAACAACCCAGACAGACTCTGTCAGCCTCATCGATCCGGCAGCATCCCTCCACTCTTTCTCGGTCAATGCTTCATAGACAGAATTAGGTATTAGAATTTCATAAGGCTTTGAACAAACAAGGCATGAGAAGGAGAAAAATTGTTAAAGGTAACAAAATTAGCCAAAGGATATAGAGGAGCTTTGGTGCACTGACGTACACCTTTGCGTAAGGCAATTGGTGGAGAGGACTCTTGAAGAAGATAATCATTACCTGGGTTAAACGCTACTCCTACGTCAGCCACGGAGTCAACATATGCTCTCTTGAATACACCCGTGTCACATGAGGTGGGAGGTATGGTCATGGTTGGAGGATTCGGATGGAGATAGAGTAGGTTGAGTTGGTGGTGAATTAGGGGTTTATAAATTAGGAGAGGATGATTGTTGGTCAAATTAAGATGGTTGTGAATCAAGTGTGAGTGGTGGCACGTCCGATGATGACGGTTGTGAATTTGGCAACTTTGGGGAAGAGGGTGTAATAGCGTAGGTAGGGAGTGGGGGAGCAGTCTGAGGATCCAGAGAAGAGGATAAAGAAGTGGTAGAGTTGGGGTAAAATGGGTCAGCTTCATGAAAGGTAACATCAGCAGTGATGTAGCTTCTTTTTATGGAGGGATTGTAGCACTTGTATCCTTTTTGGGTTGGGGAATAGCCCAAAAAGATACACTTAGTAGATCGTGGATCCAATTTCCCCCTTTGAGGTGGAGGAATATGAACAAAAACGGTACAACCGAACACCCGTAGATCAAGATCAGAAAAGATTCTGGTATGAGGGAAGAAGTGACGAAGGCAATCAAGAGGGGATTTATTTTGAAGGACACGAGTGGGCTTCCCCTAATAACGTTTAGGAGTATTGGACTGGAAGAGTAGGGCACGACTCGCTTCAATAAGGTGGCGGTTTTTTCTCTCAACAATATTTTGTTGTGTATGGATAAGAAGACTTGTGGACAATACCTTTTGCCATGAAAAAGGATGTGACATTTGATTGAAGTAATCAAGGGCACCATCAGAACGGAAGCGTTCTATAGTGATGGAAAATTGATTGTGAATCATAATGCAGAAGATGGGAATAATTGTACTCACTTCACTTTTGTGTTTCATTAGACAGACCCACATAAAACGAGTGCAGTCATCAATAAATGTGATGTACCAACGTGCATCAGAAATGTTCGCAACTGGAGAAGGACCTCAAACATCACTATGAATAAGATCAAAAGGAGAATGACTTATTGTTTTGCTTGGAAAAGATACACGAGAATGCTTAGCAAGTTCACACACATCACATTGGAAGGTGGAAATATCAATACCACTAAAAAGATTACGAAATATGGTTTTGAGAACATAAAAGGATAGATGACCAAGGCGCTTATGGTGGAGCCAAATGGTGTTGATATCAGTAGTGATGGTGGTAAGAGCTTTTGTGGGGGGTTGGTGACAACCAGTGTATCAAGATAGTATAGTCCACCTCGTTGCTTAGCAATTCTAATTGTCCTCCCCATGCGTAGATCCTGTAGGATACACCATGAAGGAAAGAAAACAGCAAAGCAATTAAGGTCCGCGGTTAGTTTGTAGATAGAGGCAAGATTCATGGCCAAGTTTGGAACATGTAGGGTACTTTTCAGATGCAGCTGGTAAGAAAAATATTTGTACCATGTCCAACAACACGTGTAGGGCTGCCATCGGCAGTGGTAATGTGTTCAGGTGTGGAACAGGGGTGATAATGAGAAACTAAAGAGGAAATAGCAGTCATATGAGAGGTGGCACCTGAGTCTAAGATCCATTTGGAGGGTGAAATCTATTCTGAAGCATTAAGACAAAAATGAGTAGAGGTCTTACCTTGCAAGGCCAAAGAGCTATGACCAGAATCATTTGAGACATCAAGAGATTGTAAAATCATGCAAAGTTTGTGTGTTTCCTACGCAGAAATGGGTGAAGGAGTAGCAGACTTGCTTGCAGTATAACGAGATGAGGGAGTGGCTAAGTTAGCACGCCCAGCACTAGATCCATGCCTTTCCTGACCCTTCTTTTCTTTTTGTAGATGGGGATATAGCTTCTAGCACTGGTTCACATTATGATTAGATCTTTTGCAATGTTCATACCATCGTCCTCCCTTATTTTCTTTAGTCGCCTTAGCATCTGAAGAAGCAGGTTAGGCATCGAGAGCGGTGTTGTCAATTGTCTTGGTGCTCATTATGATATCACGTCTACTGTCTTCATGTTTGACAGTAGCAATGGCAGAAGATATAGCTGGAAGAGGAGTGGAGTTGAGGATCCGTGCTCGAACTTGATCATATTTTGGATTTAAACTAGACAAGAAACAGTAGAGGTGTTGCTGATTTATATAGTTCGTGTGGAGGGTTGCATCAGCAGCATATTTCTGTGACAGACTGCGAATCTCGCTTAAGATTCATTGTTTGGAGCCACAAGTCATAGACAAACGCACCATCTTTAGCAGCAGAACAGGACTGCTTTATGAAATCCCAAATGTCTTTGGCTGTATCCATATAGAGACATGTGTTGCTGATATTGGAATCCATCGAGTCCCATAACCAGACCCGTATATTGGCATTAGTTTTTTCCCAGCTAGCAGCATCCGTACCTTCTTTTGGTGTAGAAGCAGAGAGATGCGCTTCAACATCCTTGCCGCGGAGAAGAGTGTAGACCAGCTTTGATCATCCAAGGTAATTCTTACCATTGAAACAGTATGATGGCTGGATAGGAGGAACATCTAATTTTTGTTGTCGAAGAGCAATTGCTGCTGGCAGCTAGGACTATAGTTGAGTGGTCAAGGTGACTTGTGGGTGAACCAGTTTCTGTAGACATGGTCGAACCCTTGGTGAGGAGACTCACACTAAACGTGAAGAAAAAAGAATTAAAGACAGCAAAGGGGTTGAGACACCCAAAGAGATTCTGTAGACGTAGAAAGTTGAGATGCAGAGGGGTGGAGACACCCAGGAAACTAGAGCACAAAGAGGAGTGAATAAAAGACTGCTCAAAGGGTACAGATCAGATGGGTTTAGATCATATTAGGCTCTGATACCATGTAGTTTCTGAGGTTTTTACTGTTTATTGAAGATTTACAAAACTGATATACAATCCTATAATTATAGTAGAGTCATCTAAGGGAAGACACTTTGGAAGAATCTAGAATAAACCCCGTGAAGTGCCAGTCTAGGAACTATAAATAAACTGTACAGAATCTGAACAGGTATACTTAATTATAACCTGAACAGCCACTAGTGACTAATAATTACAGACTTAATAAAGAAACTATTTCCTAGGCTAATGGTGTTTGTTCGGTATACATTCCTCATCAGATATATCAACAGTAATAAACTAATGTTGTGTTATACATCAAAATCATTAAAGAAGAGGCAAAGCAGAGTTTTTGAGGCAATAAACTAAGCTAATTTATCGAAATATAGCACATTGATTACCTGATGTAAACGGGCTCTTTTCTGGAAAATCTGGTCCTCATGATTTCCTACAGCTTGAATATAATGTTCAATCCTTTCCAAGAATACCTGAGCACAAAAAAGTAATGTCAAAACACACTTTAGACAACAAACACAAGAAACTAAAAATGGCTTTGGAACAACTTATAATTTGATGGCAACAATCTTGCTTATGGTATTCAATTTTTGCTGGAATCTTTTCTCATCTTGGATGCGAGTAAATAACTGCAGAACACACAGGCTCTGGAAAACAACTTGCCTCGCCACCTTCTGTCAAATAACCACCCATGGCACTAAATTCTCTTCGGTAGATATGCATCAACAGATTTATAGCACCCTAGAAGCAGAAAGTCCATATAATATTAGACCGGGTATGGTAGAACATAATGTTGTCTTACAAACAAAATAGAGGTAATGTGTGCATAGGTTTCCTACCTCCCGTATCTCCAGTGTTGGCATGTGGGGAAGAAAGTCATTACCAACAAAGAAACAAAGAAATACAAAATCATCTACTATGCGTTCAAAGTTGATCTCAAAAGGTGGATTGACTATATCCATATCAAACTGCAGATATTCTCGAAGTACCCAGATGTTGAGAAACTGTCAAAATTAAGGAAGGAAACAGTCATTTGTAGCCCGAAATCAGGAAAACAATACAAGGTAGCCCGAATCAGGAACACCACAATTCTGGATGTCAATTACACAACCTGATATTTTTTCTTGTAAATAGGGGTATTGTCTACCAAATCGCCGTTCAACTTCTCAGTTTGATCATCAGGCTTACCACCACAATCAGTGGCTAGATGCCCAACTTGACCACAACGAAAGCATTTCTCTTGTTGATTGGGTAGAGTAACAATCTGCAAGGAGGAACACTGGCTGTCAACTTAAAAAGATTAGATGAGGTAAAACTATATGGATGACGAATTACTAACCTCTCTCAATATGGAAAAGTGGACCTCATGAGTAGCGAGAGCCAACGTTATCAAATCAGCATCCTACAATGGGAAAGTCAAATCCATATCAACTCATATCATGAAGCAAAAGGAAATCATGTAGAAAGGGAAACAGTGCTATATGAACACAGATTAGTTGAAGAAACGCTCACCAGTCCATACAGACAATGCCGGGTGTTTGGATTAAAACCAGGGCGATTACGTTGCGACCGTATGTATGACATGATTTTGTGTTCTCCCTCTCCAGGAACATTTGCATCAGATAATATAACCTTCAAATAAGCAGCCAATGCAGCCCCATAAATACATTTACAGATAAGTTATCCTGAAATTCATGTACACGGAAACCATAAAGAACGGATTACTCCTGAATAAAAGGAACAATTGGATCATAGAACGCATCATTTCGAACCTTTACTCTCCTCCAACCAGGATTGTGGTTCAAACTCTTCTGGATGTAGTACTGTAGCGCGACTGAAAGCACAGCCATAAATTGAGTCCCGGGGGTAATAATATTTGAGTCAAATGTTTCTGGTCTTTCTTTAGGAGTCAAAACACTTCCCTCCTCCTCAAATTCTTTTCTCAGTCTTTCTTCCTCTGCCTCCTAAAAGCATGGAACACAAAAATTAGAACACATACAGCACATGCAATTTCCTTCAAAAAAAATTGTCATGGAGGGCATCTTACAGCTTCTGCTGCATCTTTTGCTGCCCGGAATCGTCGAGAACGCTGCTGGTTCATCTTAGCTCTTGGAGCGACCCCATCTGTTTTGATACGGAGGAAAAGAAATTCTTATAAAGTGAAAGTTCAAATAACACATAACCATAGAAAGATAATAGTGAATGAAACCCTGCCTATCGCCATATAAAGAACCTTCCTTGGACGAACCAATGAGAAGACATGATCGATGTAGTCGAATATTGACTTGAAGACATCATCATATGTTGCGGGAGCAGGCTACACAAATACAACAAAATAATATATAAGCATGTCCGTGCCCAGGTCTCTTCCCCTCACCATTTATGGTGCATTTAGGCCTTGTAATTCTTAATCGGGTAGACATTATCTTGACAATGCAAGAACAGAAGCAAACAGAGGACTAGAAAAGAAGAAAGAAAATACAGTCTGTCTTTATGCTCAGGCAGAGTATTAGACAGGAGGGAAAGATAAAGCCCCTAGATAACAATTGCAGCTTCAACAAAAGGTTCAAGGATGATAAAAGCTTTATCTACCCTACTGTGGCTCTCTGAATTGCTATCCGAGAAAAATAAGCAGTTTTGTTTTTTCTTCTTCCTAAGTTGCAATTCAAGCAATAAGCGACACTATGGCATCTATTAGTCTTCTTGTCAGTAGAGGACAAACAAGGAGCTATGCAAAATGTCATGAGTTACTCAACCTCATCCTAGAATCAAATATACCGAACCACACTCAGCATTGCGCAAATCACGCCCTTACACACCTGAGGCCTATCCCACGGCTTCCCGTCGGTCCCCCAAAATTTTAAGGCTTGTAAAGTTCAGAAACGATCCTGGGGGTAAAGCACGCTACAAATCTAATGACAAAACTATTAATCATCCCTTTAATCGTCACTTATCAAACCCACTAACGAAAGCAAGAGATGGAGAAAGGGTGAAAAACACACCTTTCCTTCCGGGTGAAAGCACGGGTGGATGATACCATTCATATCCAAATACATATTATCGAATTCCAAGCCATTAGGGTTTGGCTTGCTAACATCAACGGGCAAGAGAAAGCCATTTGCGTCCTCCCTCGGGTCGTCTTCAATCACGTCGGTGATCGCCAGCGGGTAGCGATCCGCCAGCCACCGGTAGAATGCGGGAACACCCATGACTTCTGAGATCTACCAGTAATTGCAGCCGCAAGACGATGGATCGTCAGGTCTGAGAACGAAATCCACCAAGCTGAATGCGTTCGCCGTTGCGTAGCAAGCTAAGGGGAGGATTGTCGAAAGCAAAAAGGATAGAAGAATGTTTTAAAATATCGAAAAAAATATGTCATCTCGTGGTGAAAGTGGACGTTTTAGTTCGTGTACAAAAATATGCAACTTTTTTTTAATACGTGGAACTCAAACTTGGAAAAAAATTCTGAAATAACACTCCACAACAAAAATATTACTCATATTAACCTCCAACCAAAACTAATTCCTAAAATAACACTCCCGGGAGAAATCGTCTCTTCAAAAGACGATTTCACAAATTGTTGAAATTGAAATCGTCTTTTGAAAAGACGATTTCACCTATTACCCAACACTTAAGAAAATTCCAAGTGTTGGAACGTTGCGATGGTTCAACTTGACTCAGAGATTTCTAAAGTTGTCTTTTGAAAAGACGATTTCTCAGTTTTTCAGAAATAAGTGAAATCGTCTTTTGAAGAGACGATTTCAGCTTCTACAATTAATGAAATCGTCTTTTGAAGAGACGACTTCTCCTAGAGTGTTATTTTAGGAATTAGTTTTGGTTGGAGGTTAATATAAGTAATATCTTTGTTGTGAAGTGTTGTTTTGGACTTTTTTTCCTCAAACTTGCGGTCGCCGGTCGACACTGACTGGGAAAGGAGAAGGGGAAGTTAGAGGGGAAAAAATCCAAATTAACATCACTCTACAAAAATATTATCCTTATTAGTTTTATTTCAAAACTAATTCCTAAAATAATACTTATGGGAGAAATCATCTCTTCATTAATTACAGAAGTTGAAATCGTCTTTTCAGTTAACCCCGCGTCACATTGGACACTGACCCAGCGGGAGCGAGGAAGAAAGAAATAGTCTTTTATAAAAACGATTTGTGAACTCGTCTTTTAGGAAAACGATTTTTATAATGATAAACAGTCACGAGAAAGTTTTCTTGTGAAATCGTTTTTTTGAAGAAACGATATCCTTGGAAAATATAAATCATCTTTTGTGGTTCTAAATCACCGGTCAACTTTTTTCTCTTTCCCTTCTTCATTTCTTCCTTTCTCCTCTCGTACGAACAGCGGCCCTCCCTCCCTGTGCGACAACACAAATCACCACCGCCCCCATCTCTGTCGCCAGAACCGGAAAAAGCCACCGTCTAGGGGTGTCAATTTCGGGTTTTGGGTCGGATTGACCTCAACCCGAACCCGACCTGCTCAATTATATGTTCAACCCGAAACCGACCCGAACCCGAAACGGGTCAGATTTGATCAACCCAAAACCGACCTGCTCTACATATGGCCAACCCGAATCCGACATGATTGACACGAACCCAAAACTGATTCGCAACCCAAACCCAACCCGAAATTAACCCAAAATTAGCCCAGCTTGTAATTACAAATTTTGCATTTGAACAAACTCAGAAGCAGAGAAACTTAAAAAAAAAAAAACTTAAGAGGAAAAAATGAAACCAAATACACAATCCATTGTCATTTAAAAAGAAAACAAATATAGGACTAACAAAAACATAATTCTCATGCAGTATAAGGATTCTGCAGTGCATTACATTGCAGCTAATTAAGAAGCAAAAACATAGTTCTTTCTGTTGTACAGCAGCAAGAGAGCTCTAATATTCAGCAATCAGCACGGATTAGTTTCTAAAAGAAGACAAAATCAACAAAATGAGGCTTCCCAAATATCCAGCTGCTGCTGCTTTGAGCTTCTTCCAGCCCATGTCCAAAGTTCCTACAGCAGAAAGAAAAATAAAATATGCAAAGAAAGCTTTAAATTTTGATTTGTAATAAATGCTTGCAGCAGAAAGAAAATAAGAGAACTGATCTCTACTAGGATCGAATTTGAGCATTGTCATACACAGAAAGCTCAATGTGCAGTTACTACCATGCAACCTCCAGCTGAAGTGGTATATGCCGTACTGCCAGTTAGAAGAGAAAAAGAAGAGTGTTATTCGGGACAATTTATTACTCCATCTCCTTGTACCTGAAAAAGAAGTGTTATTTAATCACACCAATAACCTATCATTCAACTGGACAATGTCAAGATCTAAGATATGCTACTTAATTCAAACACGTTGATACTTTGCGGAGATATTAGTAGGTAGCAATAACAACAAGAAGACAATGAAGTAACTACCTTGGTAATTAGACTATCATGTTCATAGCACTCAATCTTAGATAGATATGGATTGGAACCACGATCAACCACCACATTCAAAATTTAAATAAGATTGATAATAGTTTCACAAAAGGGTAAGTTTCGAAACCCACTAATGACCAATAAATAAGAGAACCGAAGCATAATCACAACAGAATACCAATTGCAGCAACATGTACACACTCACACTACCAATACAAATTGAAGAAAAAAACCATAATTGACAGATCCCACAATGATGACAGATCCATACTTTTGATATGCAGCAGCAGCAACTCATAGTAGTCATTAACAACTAACAAGTCTCAATCATAAAGGTGAACAACTCTATCAAGTGACTAACTACAATTATGATCAATCTCTAGAGACAAAAAAAACACCAAAAGGTACCTTTATCTTCTTCAAGTTTCCTTCAAAGCCATTCCTTCCAAAAGGTTGATCAAAGTGTCTTCCTCATCAACTACAAGTTAGAAAGAAAAAAAAGAAGTCAAATGATTAGTATATCAAATTATAATGATAATAACCAAAACAAATGATTAGTCTACTGATCACCATTCTTAAACAAGAACAAAAGAATCAAAACATGATTTGAGCAGAGACTGGGAAGAGATGAGTAAGATGGAAGTCAAACACTATTGACTTAGTCCCTGTTTAGTCTGTTTGTTATAGCTTCATATTAGTTGCTACGCAGCGTTTTGTCTTTGCTGTTAGTAGTATAAATAAGTGAACAGTTTTTGTTGTAGTTACATTCTGTATTCGAGCTTTCTTGCTGCTCACACTTTATGAATAAAACACAAACCGAAGCATTCATGGTTCCCGCTCTCTCTCGTTTTCGCTCTGAAAGCGCAATTATATGATCAAATTGAGCACCGGATGTTCAATAAGTCGTATGGCTTATTAGAAGAGACAGACAGAACATAATCAAGGGATAGTCTTACAGGGGAAACTTAACAAAGAAAACTAATGGGTTGCATTCTAAACCGTTGGTTTTAGAGGTTGCAGTTCTAATAGATATTTAATCTCTATTTTATTTTTCTTTTTTGTTCCAGTATCTCTCATGCTTTTATCTCTCAGCTACAAAAGCAGAAGTGTAAGGTCCAAAAGTAACTGGCGGCCATTAAAGAACTCAAGGTTATTATCTAATCAAGTGTGCACAACTGTTAATAAATATAGTAGGTATCAAATAAATTTCAGAATAGAGTATAGATTCTCAGAATGCAAGATTCAGGGACATCTGCCCTAACATATGCTAAAAAGAGGAACAGGAAAACCAGGAATACTAAATCATTGAAGCTAAGGCTTTTCCACTGGTCTCACTATGACAAAAATATACATTTTTGGCACTATTTTTTTGGCAGTTTTTAACGAAATCAACGAAGCTCGGCAATACTTTTTTTTTTTACTACTTTGAATCAAGAAGATACGACTCAACAACTGCTCGATTCGACCAAACTCAGCAATAGTTAATTAGCAACAGAAAGAGAATGAAAACTCAACAACCGCTTGATTCGACATATAACTAGCAAGTTTTCAAGAAGAAGAAAACGTTTATGCACAAGAAAGAGAAGAAAATATTAGGAATATGTTAGTTCCAGATTGTTATATGTTCTGTACGTTTCTAGTGTGTAACTAGGAATCATTTACATGTAATTACTTTGGTCTAGCTTTCTTAATACAGACCCGGTTTACTCAGCTTGTATAGAGCCGGTTTCCAGATAGGTTAGTAAACCGGCTAAGATACATCTACATTAGTCGATCTAGGGTTACTCTATTTGATACTTTTCTTTTCTCTGTAACAAGAGCTCTCTCTCGACTGTATTCTCCATTCTCATAAATCAATACACACTCTCTGATTCTTTTTCATACTCGTTCTCAGTCTCGATCTCTCCTACCCAAAATTAACATGGTATCAGAGCACCATTAAGATTCAATCAAGAAATGAGCGGAGAAATCATCGAAGAAGATCAGAACGATAAACTGAAGAACTCGAAGAAGAATGCCGCGAGTGTGTCTTCCTCGATCGATGTCAACGATCCATTGTACGTACACGCCACAGAACAGCCTGGACAGCTGTTGACGACAAAGTTCAATGGCGAAGGGTTTCAGTCTTGGAAATGGGGGATACGACGAGCTCTCAGGGCGAAGAACAAGTTGGGCTTCGTCGACGGCACCGTCAAACCACCAAGCGAAGAAGATCCGGTAAGACTTGCGGCTTGGGAACGCGCAAGTTCTTTAGTCTGTTCCTGGCTTATTTCCTCCTTGTCGCCAAATATATCTCGAAGTGTGACATACTGTGACGACCCAAAAGAAGTTTGGGATTGGTTGATTCGAAGATACGAGTCGAAGAATCTCACAACCTTGCACAATGCCAAGGCTCAAATCGTCAGTCTGAAGCAAGGAGAAGAGAGCCTCACAGATTACTTCATGCGATTGAAGGAAACCTGGGCTGAATACGAGTTAGCCCTACCTGTTGATGTCTGCGTATGCTGTTCCGCGTGCAAATCAAGAGAGAATCAAAGAAAGAGAAGAGCGGAGGAACAAATAATACACTTCCTCATGGGGCTCAATACAAGCTATATGCAGTTGAGAGGACAAATCCTTGCGATGAAGGAGATGCCGCCACTTGAAGAGGTCTTTTCGATTGTGCACCAAGAGGAACAACAGAGGATATCGACAGATGGAAAGGAGGAAGAGGCTAAATCTGTAGCCCTAATTGCAAAGGGAGGAAATACCAACAATTTCTCGAGCCAGAAACAGAAGACGAATTACGGGACCTCAAACCCTAAGTTCGGAAACAAGAAACCCTCATCAAGATTCAACAATTCTGGCAAAAAGGAACCACCGAAGTGTACGAATTGTGGAAAGATAGGACATCTACGGGAAAACTGCTGGTGGCTAAATGGTTTCCCAAATGAGGAAAACAGAAGATCGAGAGAGGTCCGAGTTGGCTCAGTCATTGAAGAAGAAAGAAAGGTGGCTAGCCCTAAGGAAGATGAAAGAAATGAGTCACCTGTCCAAGGGCTCAGCACTGAGCAACTAGGACAACTGGTCAATTACCTGCAACAACACAAGAGCCCAAGCAAAAACAACACCACAACTCTTTTGGAGAGTTTTCAGGTAATCCTAAACCAAAGATCAATTTCCTGCCGTGCTTAAGTACTAATGATATTATAGTTTTGAATTTACTTAAGAAAACATGGATTATTGACTCTGGGGCAACCGAGCATATAACTGGAAATTTATCTTTTTTGTCTGATTGCAAAAGGCTGGGAATTAATAAAGAGGTTACCCTACCTGATGGTCACAAGGAAGTTGTTCATAGCATTGGAAACTTGATTGTTGAAAACATTGAATGTCTGAAAAATATCATGTTTGTGCCATCCTTTAAGTTTAATTTACTTTCTTTAAGTAAGTTAATCAAAGACTTAGCTGCATCTGCTGTGTTTTTTCAAAATTACTGTGAATTGCAGGATTCTGAGAAGAGAATTTGTGTGAAAATAGGGAGACAAGCCTCTGGTCTTTATTTTTGGATGTTCATGCCTTGTGTAATTTTGTGTTGGAACAAAGAAAAACGTCTATAGTCTGTAGTAGTACTCTCAAAGATAATGTAGATACTGATGAACACAAAGTTTTGTCTCTGTGGCATCAAAGACTAGGCCATATGCCTTTTCAGAAATTGTGTAAGATACCAGAGTTGGGAATAAATAAACATGACAATTCCAAGTCTGAAATTGTTCCCTGTAGCATATGCTTTAGGGCCAAAAGTAAAAGACTTAAATTTCCCATCTCTAGCATCAAAACACTCCAACCTTTTGAAATGATACATTTAGATGTTTGTGGGCCTATGAAAACTGAAACAGTGGAAGGCTATAGATATTTCCTTACACTTGTGGATGATTACACAAGAGGAACATGGATCAGACTTCTTAAACGTAAATCTGAGGCTTTAGAAGAAATCAAACATTTCATCACCCTTATTGACACTCAAATGAACAGAAAAATTAAAATTATCAGAAGTGACAACGCCAAGGAGCTAGGGAAATCAACAGAGGGAATAGAATTTTATAAAAGGAAAGGCATTATCCATGAAACCACCTGCCCACACACCCCCAACAGAATGGGGTTGTTGAGAGGAAACAGGGCCACATTATGGAAATAGCCAGAGCTTTACTTTTTCAATCTGGTCTAGAGAATCAATACTGGGGTCATTGTGTAGAACAATCCACATACATAATCAATAGGATACCAAGTAAGGCCATTTTCGGTTTAACCCCCTTTGAAAAACTTTACAACACTAGACCTGATTACAATGACTTAAGGAGTTTTGGGTGCCTCTGTTACATCACAAATGTCAGTCCCAACAGAAGCAAACTTGACCCAAGAGCTTTTCCCTGTATATACCTAGGACCCTGTAAAAACACAAAAGGAGCCAAGGTTCTGTCTTTGGAGGAAAACATAATCAAAAACAGTCGTGACATAACCTTTTTTGAGCATATTTATCCTCTAAAAGAGAAAGAATGGAAAGACATCCTCAACAGCAACAAAATGATGAAACTTTCCCTCTTCCTAATATACACATTGAAGATGATCCTCCACCAAACATAGAACATGACAGTAACAGCAACATTGAAACAGACCAAGAAACACCAGAAATAAATGAGGAAAACCCAATTTTAGAACAGCAACAGATAGAAAGTAATGAAAACCAACAGACCCACACCACTAGCCTCAGAAGATCCACTAGAACACACACTTTTCCCTCAAAATATGATGACTATGTGTGCTCAACCATTCAGGATAAAAGGGATCTATTCTCCACTATTTTAGCTGCTAGACTTGACCAAGAAAATTCAAACAATTCTACTCCTTCTGCTTCTGCTATTAACAGTCTCACAGATTACATACCACAACAAACCATTCTCTCCTGTTCTCTCAATCAAAATGCCAACACTTTTCTTGATCAATTAAGCAGTCTAGACGAACCCTTAAACTTCAACATGGCCAGCAAAGACCCTAGATGGATCAAGGCCATGACAGAAGAATTTGAGGCCCTAAAACAGAACAAAACATGGTCCATAGTGGATCTTCCTAAAGGGAAACGCCCCATTAGCTGCAAGTGGGTTTACAAAACTAAGTTTAAGGCAGATGGGAGTCTTGAAAGATTCAAGGTTAGGCTAGTGGTCAGAGGATTCACACAAAAACAAGGATTAGATTATGAGGAAACATTCTCACCTGTGGTAAAACATCCTACCATACGTGCTCTAATTATAATAGGCATAAAAAAGGGGTGGACCATAGACCAACTCGATGTTAACAATGCCTTTCTCCATGGAGATCTCCATGAAGATGTCTACATGAAAATACCTGAAGGTCTTAGAGTCCATGGGGAGAATAAGGTGTGTAAACTCCACAAATCCATCTATGGTTTAAAACAAGCCTCTCGTCAATGGTATGAGAGGCTTACAAACTTCTTAAAAACCCTAGGTTTTGAACATTCTAAGAATGACTACTCCCTATTTATAAAGAAAAACAGAAACAGTATCACTCTCCTTGGTATATATGTGGATGATGTACTTGTTGTTGGAAACAACAACAAGGAAATACAGTCCCTAAAGAAACGGCTGGATAAAGAATTTAGGATAAAGGATTTGGGCAGACTTCACTATTTCCTAGGAATGGAATTCCTCCAAACAAAGGAAGGGATGATAATGTCACAACAGAAGTACTCAAAACAGATAGTAAAGGAGTTTGGAATGGATCAAAACAGAGCCACTGTTTCCCCCCTACCAATAAATCTAAAACTCTATAAAGATTCAGGAACCAAACTTGAAAACCCTACCAGTTATCGGTGTTTAGTTGGGAAATTAAATTTCCTAACAAATACAAGACCAGATATATGTTATGCAGTACAATATCTCAGCCAATTTTTACAATCACCC
Source organism: Limonium bicolor (assembly GCA_023374045.1). Lineage (NCBI taxonomy): Eukaryota > Viridiplantae > Streptophyta > Magnoliopsida > Caryophyllales > Plumbaginaceae > Limonium > Limonium bicolor. The sequence continues at coordinate 7,704,343 of CM041779.1, read as the reverse complement.
ACAACAGAACATCTCAAGGCTGCATACCATACTCTGTCATACATAAAAGGAACTTCCGGTTTTGGATTGTTTTTTAATCAGAAAAATGACTTTGATCTGGTAGCATTTTGTGACTCAGATTGGGCTTCATGCCCAATCACAAGAAGATCTGTATCTGGCTACTATATCCTCCTTGGAGGATGCCCTTTGAGCTGGAAGTCCAAAAAGCAAGTATCTGTCTCATTGTCCTCTGCAGAAGCAGAATACAGAGCAATGAGACAGGTTACTAGCGAATTAAGTTGGCTCAGTCGGTTATTAAATGAGGTAAGTTTGGAAAACATTACTCCTATTCCATTACACTGTGATAATCTTGCTGCTGTACATATTGCTAAAAACCCTGTTTCTCACGAACGCACAAAGCACATTGAACTTGACTGCCATTTTGTGCGTGAGAAAATACAAGAGGGCCTAATCCAGGTCCAGCACATACCCAGCAGATTTCAGCTGGCAGATGTCATGACAAAGGCCCTAAACGGTAAGAACTATCATAGACTGTTTGCTCCTATGGGTTTGCAGGAACAAGTTGACAAAGGCTGAAGAGGACAAAGCAGCAAAAACAGCAATCTTCACAAGTGCAGAATGCAATTTTTGAGGGGGGATATTAGGAATATGTTAGTTCCAGATTGTTATATGTTCTGTACGTTTCTAGTGTGTAACTAGGAATCATTTACATGTAATTACTTTGGTCTAGCTTTCTTAATACAGACCCGGTTTACTCAGCTTGTATAGAGCCGGTTTCCAGATAGGTTAGTAAACCGGCTAAGATACATCTACATTAGTCGATCTAGGGTTACTCTATTGATACTTTTCTTTTCTCTGTAACAAGAGCTCTCTCTCGACTGTATTCTCCATTCTCATAAATCAATACACACTCTCTGATTCTTTTTCATACTCGTTCTCAGTCTCGATCTCTCCTACCCAAAATTAACAGAAAACTCACCAAGATCAGTATTGTCGATGCTCTCTTTTTTCTGCCTCTGGTCGGCTCTTCACTTCTGTTCGATGCGTGAAATGAGAAGGGGGGTGAACTGGGGACGAGAGAAATGAGAGGTGAATGGGGCCGGCGAAGGTGAACTAGAGCATGGAGGTGGAGTGGTGAAGGAGAGGATTCAGACAAGAACGGCTGGAGCGCTGGTGGAGGAGGTCGATTGGTAATTTGGTCGTGTGGATGGAGGGGTCAGGTTGGAGATGGACTAGTGAGTGGAGCAGCGCGAGAGGAGAATGAGGATTAGAAAACCCTAGGTTAGAATTTAAAGGGGTACGCATTGGGTTGGGAATTATTTGAAACTCTTTTTTTAAAAAAAAAAATTGGGTTAAAATCGGGTTGATATGTACAACCCGAAACCGACCCGGGTTTTTAGTGACCCAACCCGAACCTGACCCGAAATATTTTCGGGTTGAAAAATGTAACCCAAACCCGCATTTTAAAGTCGGTTTCGGGTCGAATTTCGGGTTCGTCTGTAGATTGACAGCCCTAACTGTTGTCGTCAAGCTCCGGCGCCGCCTACCTACAAGAACATCCACAGCTATTTCCAGTACTTACATTAAGCTTTAAGGTAATTTCTAACCCTAGCAAATTTGGGATTGTTAGGAAATCGGTATTTTATGAACTTGTTGACTTATTGTGATTCTTTTTGAAATCGTAATGTTAACTGATTATTTGAAGTGCTTTGTGAAACTATTAGTAGTTGATATGATTGAATTATACTATTAACTGATAATTTGTAGTGATTTGTAATATTATAGTGTTAGTTTATTTTTTTGGTGTTTAGTTCGGATGATTTTGTGCATGTGTTTTTAAATAGTTATAGTGTTTTGTGATACTACAACCTATTTGTTATGGTTTAATAATAGTATTAATTGATGAATTGTAGTGTTTTGTAATACTATAATGTGAAGTTGATTATTTTCAGTGTTATGTTGGATAAATATGTCTACAATCAATCAAATGGAGATGGTGTTGGATTAAATCTGTGATGATGCAATGGTGTGTTTAAATAGGTGGATATGTCTGCACTCATCCAGTTTTTATGTCTTGCTAATGGCAACATTGTGCACGGGGTAAACGGAGCTTATTACGAGGGTGGGAAGAAGAAGCTCCTCTTAGTTAGTGTCAACACCAGTTATGAGCAGCTTATGGCTGAGATTGGTAGTCGTTTCGGTATTAACATGTGCACCCACAAAGTGAAAGTGTCACAGAGGATTGGTCAGTCAGTTATTGACGGCCCTACAAAGTAAATAATGATACCATTGAAGATGACGAGGATATCCAAAATGCTATGCTCTACTGTCAGGGTGAAGGGCCATGAGATATTTTCTATGAATTGTACCTTGAAGAACATGAAAACCAACCACCCCAAACACTACTCACCTCCTCATCTTATCAACACCAAGGCCCTCAAAGCTTCACACCACCCGAAAACCAAACCCATTTGCCTTCTTCATATTCTTCACACCAAAAACAAATCATCTCAAACACTTTTCACCTACTCAATGCTCCTCCTCAAAAGGAAACCTTTACATACACAAAATCCTTCATCATACCCGTTACCTGTTGAAGATCATGACTAACATGAAGTTGGTGAAGAAGAGATGATAGATCAATTTGATGATGATGGCGACTTGCGTGAAGGCTTCAAGGAAGATGAGATGGAGGGGCTTGAAGGTGGTTCATTTGACGATGACAATGATGAGGACGAGGACGAGGATGAGGATGAGGACAAGGACGAGGATGATGACGATGACGATAACGATGACGATGACGATGACGATGACGATGACGATGATGATGACGATGACGATGATGATAATGATGACAATAATGATGACGACGATGATCATGATGACACACCGGATGATGTGGCTAATGTTGTGGTCACTACCACCACCGGGGATAGTGATACTTCTCTTGTCCATCCATACCCGTTATACAACGCCGGTGGTGGTAGTGGTATTATGAGGTGGGAGGAGGAACAAGAATTGGAACTAGGAGATTGGAGCTACAGTGATGAATTTAAGAAGGGTATGTTTTTCCGAACCAAAGATGCGTTGATACATGTAGTGAAGAGACATCATATTATTCATCATCGATCGTTTGTGGTGAACCGGCCAACCATAAAGTTGTGGGACATCTATTGCTCGGCTGAAAATGAGTGTAGATGGAGATTGTGTGCTGCGATAAAGAAGATGAAGATTGAGTTGCTCCTAACTCAATGGGAGATGTTCAAGAAAGAAGAGAAGGAAAATGTCTAAGAAATGCACTCAAGATTCCTAAGACCGACGAATGAGATGCAGGTGCATAAGAAGACCATCACCAATGAAGAACATGTGCGAATAATCCTAAGATCTCTTTCAACTTCCTTTGAAAGCAAAATCAATGCAAGCTCATAATCTATCAAAGATGGACATCTTAGATATACTAGGATCATTAATGGAATTTGAGCTAAAGTTACAACATTGAGAGGCTGAATCTTCCAAAAAGGAGAAGAACAAAGAAAGTGCCTTCAAAGAACAAGTGTTTCAGATGCAAGAATCAAGGTCACCACATCATGAACTGCCCAGATAGGCCAAAGAACATCAGGGATGCTAGGAGGAAGCTTGATAGAAGGTTCACTAGAAAAAGGAAGAAGGATGCAATCATGGTAGCATGGTGTAACATGGATGATGAAAGCTAAAGCAATTAGAAAGACAACGAGGATGAGTTAGATGACGAGAAAACCAACATTGTCCTTGATGAGAGACATGCCACTGATGACATTGAAGATATATGTTTGATGGCAACATAACGGTCTGTGACAAGGACGTCGTGTTCTTTGAGTGAAGAAGTATGTAATACTCCCATCCACATCAGGATATGAGTAGTATGTGAATGGTTTATAAAAATTCATATGGATTGACTACTACAACAAGGCTTTCCACTTTTAGGCCCAAGTGAAGACAAAAGGCTTCAAGGGGCTAGTTTTCAAGTCTTGATGGGTTGAGAGCTAGGTTATAAAAAATTGCCCACATGAAGTGTTACCAATGGTATCAGAGCTAACTAAAGACTGTGTTCTGATGGACTTCCTAAAACCTATCAAAGAGGTCCGTGAGACTTGGTTGTTAAGCTGGCAACGAGGACATCATGTTCTTTGAGTGAAGGAGTATGTGATACCCCCACCCACACCAAAATATGAGTAGTAATATGAGTTTTTTATAAGGATACATATGGGTTGACTACAATAACAAGACATTCCACTTTTAGGCTCAAGTGAGAGCAAATGGATTAAATAGGCTAGTTTTCAAAGCTGATGGCATGTGATCTAGGTGTTTTGACTATTACTCATATGTGGTGTTACACCAATGGCTTGTCCACCAATACGAACGTAACATTTTCTTTGGAAGAAAGCTCTTCTAAGTACAAGACATAAACTTCCAAGGGTGTCCCTCTAGCATATGCGTTGCACATCATTCTAGGGGCAAAATCTTTATCTTGTCAAGTAAATGCCATCTAACAACTGTAATCAAGCTTATCAAGATAGAAAAGATGGACCTGGGCATCTTGAGTCCCCATCCACACTCGTGGAAGAGTCAAAATCTCTACCAACATTTGTTGTCTGTTACACCTATACATAAACCTTGTTTATATTCAATTCGTCTATGGAAAGAAATCAAAGTATAAGGCCTTGGAGTATCAACTTGGGAGAAAAAGAAAGACAAGATCAGATCATGATTGGGAGTTAGTGTCAGATAGATTTGGTGTTCTTCTTTTCCAACTCTATCCCTCCTCTTTCATGTATTCTCTTTTGTTTTTTCTTATTTTTTTATTCCATGGCTTAGTAATGTTTTTAGCATTCTAGGCTTGGATGTAACTCAAAAGCTCTTTCATTTGAAATTGACGGTAATTTATCTTCTACAATACAATTTGATTCTTATGCTTAACTAACTCGTGTGTCATAATCAAAACAAGATTTGTGTGGTTCCCTTCAAACATGAGAATCTAAGAAAGGAGTATAAACCATGGAAAATTGAACTGGTTTGCTTAAATGCATGATTTGTTAATAAGTTAATCATAACTATGAAGAAACGCGTGCTTAATGCTATTAGATGTGTGATTATTGTCATGCTCTGTGCTTGCTCCAAGCTTCTCCATTGTACGATCGGTGTGCACCATCTCTCTGACTCTGGTATTATATGACGATGACTGGTCATCGTTTATCTTCTTTATGTTTTTGGATTGTCAGTCGTTGCTTAGAGAAAAATATGAACACCAGCAGTGTACCGGCCATTGGAGTGGGCAAGTTTTCCTATAAAGGTACTAAATTCGAGGAAATTTGGATGTTTAGCTACTCTTGAGAAGATAGATTTATGGGTGTTGTGGGTTTTATGTTTGAAAAGGAAAAAAAAAAAGAAGATAAGCTAAGAGTTAGAATCTTCGGTCGCTATAAAGGTAGTCTTCTTGGGAGCTTCTGACAGTCTTTCTTCCACCATGATCCCCGCGGGATTCAGTCTCTTTGATATTATGGATCACCCACACCAGAGACCTGAATGGCCTTTCACCGTCCTTTCACTTTCGTACTAGGAATGTACACCCATATGTTGTAAGATCGTTACCTTTTGGAAAGGAAAATAAAGCTAAGCTAGGGGCTAGAATCTTTGGTTGGTATAAAGGTAGTCTTCTTAGGAGTTTCTGACAGTCTTTCTTCCACCATGATCCCCGCGGGAATCAGTCTCCTCTTTGATATAGTGGATCGTGCACATTAGAGACCTGAATGGTTTTTTACCGTCCCTGCACGTTTGTACTAGGGATGTAACTTGCCCATATGTTGTAAGGTCGCTACCCTTTGGCTATAGGTAGAGCTGATCATTCGGGCGGGTCGGGTTCGGGTTGGTCGGGTTGGAGGAAAATTTTAGGCCCGTCGGGCCTATTTTTAAAAACCAAGCCCAGTTTTTTACGTGCTCGGGCCAGGTCGGGCTAGGCCCGGTTTTTTACGTGCTCGGGCCAGGCCGGGCTAGGCCCGGTTTTTTCCAGGTTTTGCCGAAGCCCGGCCCGCCCGACCCGGTTTTTTAATTTTTTTTTATATAAATTAATGAAAAAAATTTAAAATTAATATATTTTAATATAGATTCATATATATATATAACTTAATTACAATTTATATATTATATAATTTTTGTATATATTATATAAAAATTAAATAAAATTAAATATGTATATATTACATTTTAAAAAATAATAATAAAAAATATAAAATCGGGCCGGGCTTGCCCACGGGCTCAAAAAATATGCCGCGGCCCGGCCCGGTTTTTTATTTGGGCATGGTTTTATGTCCAGACCCGCCCGGAAGCCCAATTGGGCTCGGGCCTGTCGGGCTTTTTACGGGCCGGGTCGGACCGGGCTGCCGGACCGGACACATTATGATCACCTCTAGCTATAGGGAGCACTCAAAACGCCTCTCGACAGTTGGGTGGAAACCCCTGTCCAATCTCTCTTGATCTCAATTGGTAACCACAGTTTTTCGCATTGTTGGAGATGGGATGCAACACTATAAGCGGTCTTTCTTCTAGGAGTTTGAAGCACTGGGAGAAAGAATGATCTTTGTGAGAAGAAGTTGAAAACCATAAACTCTAAAGATAAAATGCCTTTATAAGGACTTTTATATTGAACATTTATAACCTAAGCTAATGTATATCACAAATCAACTCTAAAAAACCTATATATGAGAACTTGGACAAGGATGAAGGGGAAGCGCTCACTGAGAGAAATGAAAATAAATGAGCTCCTATTTATAGTGTATGAGGGTGAGATCTGCCGGTGCTAAGTCACTTACAGCCGAGGTTGGTTATCACTTGGTTAGTTGCTTACGCCCTAAGTCGATTTGTGCCATCTCTGTAGAGCCAATGAGATTGGGTCAAATGTTAGTGAAAATTTGGCAATTATAATTCTCTAACATAGATGCGGGAAACCAGGAGAACCGACTGATAACCACAGTTCATTGCTCATCGGTTGCCTACTTTTGGCGAGAGTTCGTATCTTTCAGAAAGCTTCACGCACTTCGTTGTAACTTCCTGGAAGTTTCTGGGCAACTTCCTAACTTTGGACAGATGGCATTGCGACCAACTTGTGACCGATGTTAGTTGGATACCGGTCGCCTCAAGACAACCACCAAGTGTTGATGAATCGTGGTTGTACATCGGTTAACCGCATAAAATACATTAAAACTAAATCAATTTCATTAAAACAATAAAAATGCTAAAATAACAAAATATGAAGGTATAAAGTGGTTTATGAAGTTAAGTTGCTCAATAAATGGGGAAAAGAGGGCCTTAAATCACTGCTTCTAAACCACTAATCAAATATTTGGAAGAATCGTTGTAGTTTGAATAGTATAATATGGTTTCCTAGAACAAGACTTTAGCTTGGAATTATCTTGTGTTTCATAGTTACTTTTGAGTGTTTACCTTACATTTTATTTAACAACTGTTTCCCTTGATTTATCAATTTAATCTAGTATAGGTTTAATCTGAAAGTTAAATGCCGATTACAACTCAATGTGGGTTCTACACTCTATTCTCCACTATTTTACATGAAAATGAAAGGCACAATTGCCTTATTGCTAGATTACTGCTTACACCATACCACTAGAGCTAATCGAACCCAACCTAGTCCGGTGATCCGACCCGACCCGAAAAAAAAGCCCGAAAAACCGGGCTGGAAAAAAATTGGGGGTACTTGGACAAAAAACCAGTCCCGAATTAAAAACCGGGCAGGGCTCCGACAAAATTTTGGCCCGAAAAAAATCTCGGCCTGGCCCGAGTTTAAATATATATTATTTAAAAATATATATAATATAATATAGATTTAATTTAATTTTTATATAATATATATAAATTTTTATTAATTATTTAACATTTTATGTAGAATTTTATTTTTTAATCAAGATTTTATTTACATTTTTATTAATTATTTATAAAAAAGTGGAAAAACCGGACCGGACAGATCGGGTAGCGGCAGAGTCAGAAAAACCCGAGTTTGGGCATCGGAAATAGACCCAACAGGCCTTAAATTCTCTCCAGGCCCGACCCGTCCGTCAATTTGATCACCTATACATACCACCATGAGGATGCTCCAGAGGAAAACCAATCAAGGAATGTTGTACTTCCAAGTGAAGGCTATATTATACTAATTCCTCTTTCGGAAGTAAACACATAGAATGTACTTCACTTACCGAGCAATACCTCTATCGATAATCACTTTGTCTTTTCCCATGCTTGTAATTTTCCCAATAGTGAAACCTCTATGAGAGTCCCTCAATCTCGTGGACATAGATCACTTAAGTGACTGAATCATGTAAATACTTGTATGATCTCCCTGTCTCCCTCATTTTTTCAAGCACACGTCACAGTAATAAGTTCGGTGTTAAGAGTGATATCACATTATATTATGGAACTAGAGGTGATCGGGTGGGCGGTCCGGGTCGGGCCAGACGTGGAAATTTTTTTATGTTTGTTGGGCCTATTTTCATTGTCCAAATCCAGTTGTTTATTTGCACCCTCCACGCTCAAAATTAGTAGCTATTTTGATCAGAATATGATATCTAGTTGTAGTATGCGACGAAAACAAAATGTTTTACCTTTGGAGCACATTGGTTTGTACTATTTGACGTGTATTAAGTCCATCAATATCTTAGACAGTTTTTAATTTGGGGTGACTTATTACTTATAATTCAAAAATGGTTTTAAAGGAAAATATTGATTTTATCCAATTATATTTACTTCATTTTCTAATTTCCAAACAAATTGCTTCTATATTCATTATACAATTTTCTTTTCACAATTCGCTAGTCTAATTGCAATTTATTTCATTTTGAACCAGATAAATGTATGCCTTCGGATTTTGTATTCAAAGTGTGTATTTTTTTATTTTATTCTTGTTTTCTTTTCATCTCTTTCCAATATTTTTCAATTATTTTACCAATAATAGTAAATTAAAGTAAATGAAATAAACTAAAATTGACTATAATATGAAAATTCACTATATTTTGTACTATCTCTAATATTCCAATATTTTAATATTGATGGTGCAATCCTTAATGAAGCCATACTCTATTTTTAAAGGAAAATTCAACTAATAAGATTAGTTTATTAGTTTTTCACTTTATATAATAGAGTAAAAAAGTAACGTGAATTCTCTAAAAGAGATATGTTTTGCCTTAAAAAAAACAAAGAATCTGTATATCATAAAAAAGCACCGTCATTAATTTGTTTACGACTGAGGAAAATAATCTTAACAGTTAGAGAACAAACACCAAATAAAAAAAGAACAAATATCAACCACTTCAAATAATGTCGATATAGTAGAAAAAGAATAAGGAAGTGTTTGGATATGTGGGGAATCGGATAGGAAACAGAATGGGAAAGAAAAAATAACCGAATGCATGTTGTTAAGAGAATGAGAAAATTAATGAATTTTTTTTTTTTGGAAAATTTCATGGGAGGAAGTTTGAGTGAATTTAATCAAATATCTCCACTTTTTACAATATATTTCTGAGTTTTCTTATTCATTATGAAATATTCTTTCCTTTGAATCCTAACATAGTATATTATAGGTATTCCTATTTTAGTCTTTCACCACATGCGTTTGCAATAATTTCAATTCTATATGGTCTTACTTTTTTTTAAAATTGCATCAATTTAAACAAAATACACAAAGAATAATTAAAATCATATAAATTAAAAATAATTTTGATAATAACTAAATATTATTTAAAAGACACAAAGTATAATTAAAAGCATAAAGGTTACATAAAATAATGAAAAATAATTTAAAAAACATATAAAATTTGAAAACAATTTGAATACAAAAAAGTTCAATAATAAAAATCATGCAAAGATTCAATGAAATCTTAAAGTTTGAATAGATATAAAAAGTGATTAAAAATCATATAAAAGTTGAAAACATTTGAATAAATGACTAAAATTATAATAACTAAACCATTAAATGAGTTCATAAATAACAAAATTTTTTGAGTAAATTACTCGGAACCCCCTTGAGGATTGGACATAATACAGTTAACCCCCTTGTGTTTATCGTAATTATTGGCGACCACCTTGAGGTTACGGTATCTCTGACTATGAGCCTCCTGAACTATAACTCTGTTATTAAAGCATTAACTACATGCTGACCCATCAACTTAATCACATTATTAATGCCAGCTTGGACAACAAACTACTTGATCAACATCATCTAGCTCTCTCTCATTCCAATTCAGATGTATTTTTGAGGTAGGGTTGACGTTTTTTGGACAATAAAAATGCTAACTAGGGTGTGTTTTTTGTCCAACATGTCATTAATAATGTGATTAAGCTGATGAGTCAGCACACAGTTGACGTTTTGATAACAAACTTATAGTTCGGGGGCTCATAGTCAGGGATACCGAAACCTCAAGGTGGTTACCAGTAATTATGATAAACACAAGGGGATTAACTGTATTATTCCCAATCCTCAAGGGGTTTTGAGTAATTTACTCAAAAATTTTTAATAAAATTTGAATACTCAATATTTACTTTTACTGTCTAAAATGATAAATAAATGAATATTATATATATATATATATATAATTTGTTATATTTATTTTAAACCTTTATAATTTTAATGATTTTTGCATAGGTTTTTATAAATATTTATAATTTTAAATCATTTGCTACAATCATAATGATTTTTACTTATTAAATAATTTTAATTTATTAAAGTATTATTGACTTATCATTATAATTTTTTTTGTAATTTTAAGTTACCTACTATATATTTTTTATATTATATAACATTTTAGCAATGTATATTTAAAAATTTTAGTTATTTTTTCTATATACTTTTTTAGCTTTTATGTTTTTGTTATATTTTCCTTTTGAGTTTTCATAATTTTATTCATTTGTCCAAATTATTGTTAATTTATATGATTTTTAACTATTTTTCAGGTGTTTGGTTTAACTTTGATACAATTTTTAAGAATATTTGACTATATACCTGGGCATATTGAAAGAGTAAAATGAGAATACACTAGTACAAAAAACGTCTATTTCGGCGGTTGTTTTGGGCCTATTTCGGCGGTTGTACAACTGCCGAAATGGAGACCGCCGAAATAGGTTCTCAGACCTATTTGGCGGTTGTGCAACCGCCGAAATAGACACCCTATCTCGGCGGTTGTTAGCTAAAAACCACCGAGATAGGCCCGTGTTAGAACAAAAAAAACACACCTATTTCGGCGGTTGTTAGCTAACAACCGCCGAAATAGTTCTTTTTTTTTAAAAAAAAAATCGATTTTTGTGTCGTCTTCAACCTCGCAGCAGTTCCAGTGATTTTCGACAGAGGCGCAAACACAAGCGCAAACACGAGCGCAAAGCATGTATGTTCGCCTGCAAGTTTGAGTATATTACTGGTTCGCAATGAAATGCTTCAGTTTGAGTAGATTATTTCGACTCTAACTACAGATGGAACAACACAAAACAAGCAAAACGAATGGACTGATTTACACCTTTGAAAATCTCCAGAAGTTATTGGCTCTAGCTCTTTGGCACCCTCATCGATTCGTCCCGCCCGTTCTCTATTCCAGCCGCGTCTAGTGTCGAAGCTTCACCATCGCCGCAGGGTTGCGAATCCCGTGAGAAAGAGAGGGGAAGTGCGAGCGAGTATGTTGTTGCCAGTTAGGGCTCGAACATCACCGAGGTTTGAGAGGAATTGAGAGAGTTCGATGGTGAGTTGAGGGCGCCGTTCGAGAGGGAAAGGAAATCGAGAGGATGAAGAGATGAGGCTGGCGAGCAAATATATAATTAAATAAAGTCTATTTCGGCGGTTGTTAGTAACAACCGTCGAAATAGACTGAAAATTAAGCGACATTTCAAAATTTTCAGAAAAAAATCCCGGGAAATGACCCTATTTCGGCGGTTGTAATGACAACCGCCGAAATAGGGCTCCGAGATTTCTAGTGTATTGAAAAAAGACACCTATTTCGGCGCTTCCTAGCTAGGAACCGCCGAAATAGGTGTCTTCGGAGCCCTATTTCAGCGGTTGCCTCTACAACCGCCGAAATAGGTGTTTTTTGTACTAGTGATACCTAAAATATACCTTGTTAAAATTTAAATAATACTCTTTATTATAATAGAGATACCATATTTTAATTTATATGACATATTTAATGATATATTTAGAGCGAATGATTTAGATTTTGGAGTCCCACACAGGTCATTCGTTTTTCAACCAATAAGAGTATGTCTGACTATTAATGGTTCTTATGGGTTCTTAAATTAAAAAATATGAGGTGGACCCACCATATATTTCTAATTATAATATGTTAAATATAAATAGTTAAACCTTATCTATTTTAAAATATTAATATTTTAAAAACTAATAACGATATAAATAAACTAAATATATCAAAATTCTTAAAATATCATTTTCTAGAAAATGAGATCCACATTGACTACTTCATATTTTTAATATATATATTTTGGTAAATTAATACTTATCACTTGTATTTGTTGATATAAAACTGTAATACTAAAATATAGTTGAAATTTATAATATGTACCAATGTATTCATTTCCAACATCATTAAAATATTTTAATCCTAAATACAAGGATTGGTTATGATTATGTCTTATATTATTAGTAACATCATATTGATAATTATGGATGGATATTTTTATTCTTATAATAATTAATAAGTAAAAAGTAAAGTGACATGACAATTGGAGAGAGTTATAAACTAAAGAATGGATTCTCTGATGTTAGTAAAAAATATACATGGTTCTTAAAATGATGTGACAGTGAGAAAAATAGAAAAGAGAGTGCTAAGAACCCACATTTGGGGTTCTTTGATAATCATGCTTTAAGGGCATCCACAATGCTGGAGAGTTTCTTAGTTTTTTTAGGTGTCATGTCAACAAAATATATTATTTGATTATATAAAGAGTTCTCATCTCTACTTCCTTAACATTCTCCCTCCTCTCGTCCTTAAGTTTTAGTTTAGGTAGATATTAGGGCTTTTATTTATTTTTAATGTTGCAACGTTATAACCAATAGGATTGATTTGCATATAGCGTTGCTTATTCAAACAATGATGAGGGAGAATTAGGTAGTGCAGTAATTTTTTTATTATTTTTATTTTTTATTTATCTAAGCGGATGAATCCATACCGCTATGAATGCCCTAACATACTAACACTGTACTACATATAAAACAACTGAATTAAAAAATAACCACAATATGCTAATAAATAGTAATTAACAAAAAACATGAGAGAAATCATCCCCGTATATTTTTTCGGTATAATTGTTTTACAACTGTTTTGACTGTTTTGTGTTCGGCATAGTTGTTTTGCAACTGTTTTGGTCTGACTATTTTACATGTGACAGTATATTATTATAGAAGAACGTATGACCCATATAGGACCCATCCAAAATATATCATTCAAAAACCAAACGAAGCCATAGTGCTCAAAAACTCGGTCTCTTCCCTATGTCATCATCCTTCAAACACGGCCAAGAGGCCAAATTTCCTTTTACGCTTCCGTGTCCTTTGTTTTCCCGTTCAAACAACCAGTACCTTAGACGAAACCAGCTTATGCACCACTAATCCAAAAAGCAGAACACTACTGATCGAGAATGGACTCTTTTAAACCTATCCAGAGGGGGCAAAATTTTTTTTTGACACTATTGTTTTTTAAAACATTATGTTATTTTATATTTTTCAAAAATTTATAAGAACATTTTATAAATTTTCAAAAGTTTTGGGGGACCCGGCCCCCTCTAGATCTGCCCCTGGTACCAGAAGGAAGGACCAAGACTCGATAGTTTCATCATATCGAATGTAAAATTAATGGGGCTCTCCTACATACACAGTATTTGATCTGTACCAGAAAACAGTAAGCACTGCTCCCAGAATCTTAGCCAGTCGTCAACAGAATAGACGCTTAACGGATACTCCCTCCGTCCTAAATTGACCGTCTGTTTACTTTATGACACGTTTTTCCACTTCAATATTAAGCATATAAGATAAAATAATTTTATAAAACTAAATTTTATAATATATAGTTTATCATGTAAGGAATCATATGCAAAACTTGAATTTTCAAAATTAATTTATCTTACATGTTAAAAATTGAAGTCAAACGATATGTCCAAATAGTAAACAAGACGGTCAATTCAGGACGGAGGGAGTACATACAAGAAACGATCATCAAAAGTTTGTCCATCATCACAGAAAACCAACCCTCCACTTACATTTCACAGCAGGAGAAATTGCCCATAAAACAATAGTTCAGCAAAGTAACGGGCGTGTCTCTTAGACAATGATCCCCTAAACTCTTTGTAATGTACATGCTTCTCTATGGTATATCAAGGTCTTTCACAAAATAAATGGTCGGGAGAACTCAAAGCGACTATCATAAATAGTCTGGTAGAGATACATAGATTCATATATGAACCCTAGCTCCCTGTCACTTCATTCAATTCACATATACACTCAAATTAATTGAGCAAACTTACATCAAATCGGACAGATAATAATTATCATTATTCATCAAGCCCCTAGCATCAATTAGCCAAAGAAAAGAAGAAAGAAAACAATCTAAACAAGTCACTGACTACATATATATAATTAGACAGGGATCATCAACCCCACAACAAATTAGAAGATCCCAGATCACCTTCGTACTGCTAATCTAGTCAAGTACTCTCAACAAACAAACCTCAGTTGAATTAGATTTGATTGATCAATTTAATTCCCTGTTGATCTCAGCTCCTCTAGCGTCACCTTAATCTGGTCCTGAACCAACTCCAATCGCTTGGAATACACCTCCAATTCCATTATTGGTTGTTTCCTCCACCTTTCATCCATTCCCTCACCACTTTTTCTCCCCAAACTCACTGCCGAGAAATTCATCGGAACTGCATTCAAAGCCAATGATCCAATCCCATTCGTTGCCCCTTCTCCAGGTCGTGCTGCTTCCCAACCTCTCCTTCCAATGGCGTCGTTGATAAACTCCTCCAACAATGAAGGCAAACAGCTTTTCACAGTCCCCTCAACAGAACTCTGAACAGGAGGATTAGCGGGAGCTGGAACATCATTCCCACCAAAACTTACATTCCTCAAACCACCAACACCACCCTTCTCCTCCACTTTCACCCGCGTCCGTTTCCTCGACCTGTTGTTAGGTGTACCCATGTTCACGGTGGTAATAGCCGTCTTATCCGAGCTATTGATATCAATACTGTAACTAGTGGACGTAGAATTCCGGTGATCACCGGCACTGTTGAGGTTGAACCCAAGGGGGGTTGAATTATTAGGGTTGGGGTTTTGCTCCTCGTCATCAAACTCGGGACGATGAATGGTTGAATTACTCCAGATTTTGCTAGAAATCTCGAAAGTTGCCTGATCATGCGGGCTCTTAAAGACAAAATCTTTCCCCGACCTGATCCGCGCCACAACTTTTCGGTACTTCTTTTTTAATCTCCGGAGCTTCTCCACCAGCTGGTTCTTGTTGCAGTCTAGCTGCAACTTCGACTTGATCTGGTCGTAGAACGCCGTCGTATCATGGTGATGACCCGTCCAATTAGGCCCTCTCTGGCTGGTGTACTCCAGAAACCCTCGCAGGAGCTCGATCTCGTCTTCGTCCGTCCATAGCCGCTGGAACAGGCGCCTGGAATCGTCGATCGGACGTCTCTCCACTAACGCCGGAGTGGCAGTCGTCACTGCCGTCAAGGCGGCGATGGCCGTCGCGGGAGTGGCAATGGAAGTCAGC
Organism: Limonium bicolor; assembly: GCA_023374045.1. Lineage (NCBI taxonomy): Eukaryota > Viridiplantae > Streptophyta > Magnoliopsida > Caryophyllales > Plumbaginaceae > Limonium > Limonium bicolor. The sequence goes on along the minus strand of CM041779.1, from coordinate 7,688,528 downwards.
GGTAGGGAGGGATCGCTGCCGTTAGGGACGTGAGAGGAGGAGGAGGGAGGGAGGATGGCAACGTTCACGGCGGAGGGGGCAGTGGAGGTGGGGTTAGGTACGGAAGACGAGATGGGGACTGCAGAAATTGCGGGTGCAGAGGAGGTGGAGATGGTGTCGGACTCAGAAGAATCGGCGTCGGCTGCTGCGGGTAATTCCTCCTCGTCATCGTCGTCTTCCTCGTCCAGGATGACGTCGTTTAAGGGCTCTTCGTCGTCGTCTAGATCTTCTTCATTGTAGGCAGAGGCGTTGATGCGACCATCTTCCGACGCCATGCGCAGAGAGGAAAGAAGAGGGACTAGTAACGGACAAACTGAATTTGGCAGGAACAGACAGAGAGAGAAAGAAGTTGGGGACGGAAAACCGTGGGCTAGGTTAGATCGGGTTAGGGGGTAGTAGGGTGGTGGTTCTCGGGTTCGAGCTAACATAGGCCGAGATAGAGGTGCTCACGAGGAGTTTGTTTTTCCGCTTCGCTTGCGTGTGTATGACTATGACTTGGCACACAGGCACAGCAAATGAAGAGGGAGGGAAGGGAATAGTATCTTCCACGCGCTAATATGAGTGTGTGGGGGATGGTTGGTTAGTTGGTTGGGTGCAGGTTCTTCAATTAGCAAAAGTTAGCCTTTTTCAGATCGAACCAATTACCTTTATTAAAAAACAACTAAAGTCAATTTTATGGCGATTAATCGACCCGAAAATTGGAAGTGATGAGCGAACGGGGTCTTATATTGTGAGCAGGTCGGGCTAATGGTGATATTTCAACTCGTGTTCATTTCTGTTTGGGTTCCACCGTTTCGGTTCGATTCTCGAATATGTGTATTCAGATTTGGAACTGGTTACGAGTGATTTTGGTTCTGATTTCAAATACTATATTTAGTTTTGGATTTGTTCAAAAACTGTTTCCGACCAGTTGCTTATCGGTTCGAGTTTGATTCCAAATTTGAACATTTTCTGAATTTTTTTGAAAATTTTCAATTTTTTATTTAAATTTTCAGGGGGATTAATGGTTGTTTTGATCGAATTAAGGGCGCTTTCACCATTTCCGATTCTTCATATTCATCCTTATATCAAATCATCCGACTTCAAGGCGGTTTCGGTTCCAGTTGTCCGGTTCCGGTTCCAAATCTCCAAAGGTGTATTCGGATTCGCTACGCTTGCATACGGATCAGGTTTCAAACCGGTTCCGGGTCCGGGTCCAACCGGTTCCGGTTCGGTCCCACCGATTCCGGTTCTATTCGACCACGTTGGCCACCTTTAATTCTAACTCACTAGATGGATATAGTTTTTTTAGGGAAATTTCACCAAATACCACTGAGTTTTTGCTTAATTCATGATATACCACTGTGTTTCTAAAATTACACAGGATAACACTAAGTTTTTACTTATTTCATCAGATAACACTATGTCTCATATTTTGTTAAATGTCTAGTTAATATTCCAGGAAAATGACTAAACTACCCCTGTTATTAATTAACAACTTGAAAGTAATTTGCCATACTGATAAATTTCATAAGACACCACTTTTATTTAACTATTTATATGGGTAGTTTAGTCTTTTTTCTAGGGATATTAATGGAACATTTTTAAAAAAATATGAGACAGAGTGTTATCTGGTGAAATAAGTAAAAACTTAGTGTTATCCTGTGTAATTTTAAAAACACAGTGGTATATCGTGAATTAAGCAAAAACTGAGTGGTATTTATTGAAAATTATCTTCTTCTTTTTTTTTTAAAAAAAAGAAGATTCACTCCCTTTTAAAGCAAAGAGGAGTACAATGACAAGGTAAAAGAAGTATGAAAATTAGTAAGGATACAAGAACTACCTTAATTAAGCCAATAATCTGAGCTTGAAGAACATCTAGTGATATAGTCCAAACTGACTAAACTTAGAAAAAGTTTAATGTGTTTAACATGCTCTTTGTGACCGATATCTCCCATAACCAAGGTAAATTGGACGGGCGGGTTGAGTTCGGGCTGGGCGGAGAGTTCTTTTAGAACGCCGGGCTGCTAAAGCTAACCAGACCCAGTTCTTATATTTTTCAGACAAGACCGGGCTAGCCCAGATTTTTTGTATGGCTTTATCGGTGCCTGGCCTGCCAAGCCTGCTTTTTTATTTGTTTTTATATAAAATTAATTAAAATTTTAAATAATTTAAATAATTTAATTAAAATTAATATATAATTTATTTATAATGTGTATATTACATATAATTTCTATATACATTATATAAAATTAAATTTAATATACAAATATTATATAGTTAAAAAAAGATAAACTGAGTCGGGCTTGTCCGCGGGTTCAGAATTGTGCCACGATCTAGGATGGATTTTTTTTTGGGTTTGATTTTTTGTCTAGGTCCGCCCAGAAACCCATTTGTGCATGAGCTCGTCAAGTTTTTTCTCGAACTGGGTCGGGCTTGGTTGTCGAACCAGATATGTTATAATTACCTCTACTTCTCACCAATCCACCAATGCGCCTTAGAACGAAGGCTACTAGCTAAGCTTGCACCGCGAAGACTAGCACTACTAAAAACACATCAATTTAGCTACGAAATTAGAGATGGACTTATTTTCGTCTCTAAGTAAAGGCGAAATGATGACGGACTAATCAAATTTCAAATTGTGCCGGAATGACGACAGATTGACAACGAAATTTAGGCACGAAATTTGGCGCTGAAAATGGGATTCTTGGTAGTAGCTTTAGTGACGGAATGTCGGTGGAACGCCCGACACTGCTCGAGGATTTTTTTTTCAATTATAGTTAGCGACAGACTGCGATCCATCGTCATTTTCATATTAAACGATATAGTTTGTTGTTTTTATCCTGGGAAGTTACAATTAAAATAAAAACGACGTCGTTTTTAAATTGTAGTGGCAGAGTCACAAAGGAGTGGGTCGTAGCCAAAATTAACAAAAACAATGTCGTTTTGGTATTTCTTTACACGCTCGGGTAAGTAGAACTTATTAAAATGATGTTGTTTTGTTTAGAGTTCGTGACAGATTTGTGACGAACCTTTCCGTCGCCAATTCTTTTAACATTATCAGGCACATCCACCTCATTTCTTCTTTTCCTTCCTTCTCGTGTTCTTTGTTCCTCTTCCACCTTCTGCACGAGAACTCTACCAGAAGCCACCATTGGAAGAGCAACCATCTTACGCACTGCCGCCACAATAGCAACGAATCCACAATCGTAAATAGGACTATCTTTTGTGTTGGATTTCTTCTTTTGTGATTGAGGTAAGTCTCTTAAAACCCTTAAAAATGAATTTCAAAATTGGAACTTACGTTGTCTGAGAATTTACATGTCTATAAGTTAATTGATGTTGCAAATTGTTGTCAATGGTTGTTTTTGGCATTATATGACAATTCAAGGTAGTTGATTATGATTCTTTTTTATGTTAGGAATTTTTAGGGCTAACTGTGTACACAACCGAATTAAAACTTTTCTTTTTCCATAAATTGAACCCATAGAGTGGGTGTGTCTGTCAATAGCATTTAGGTGTACAATTGTTTGTCCACATACAAGATTTTCATCTTTTGTGTGTATTAATTGCTTTGCATTTAGAGCTCTAATTTTAACAAGTGAGTGAAAAGAATTGGCTAAACAAAGAACTGAAACATTAGCGGTATACACAACGACAATAGATTCTCAAGTGACCATAATTTGTTGATTTTCTACCCACACCGGACTACTACTACTTGACATCACGATATATATAATTGCTAGTTATTAAGTCTTTATCATATATTGATTAGTATAACATAATATATTTGCTTCTTTATAAAAGGGAAATCTATGACCAAATTATACATAAAAAATAGTGAATTAAAAGTTCCAACAACTATATCTTATCAACAACTTGCAAACACATAATGATAAATGATATGAGGGATTAGGTGGCATACTGCAGACTGTTATTTTCTGAGTGGTTAAACTGGTGTAAAATTAAAAGAAAGGAAATTTAAAACTCAAATTATAAACGTCGGGCTGCAAACAAAATCCCGGTCGTAGTTAGTAAAACAAGTGTCGTATCCACAGGGAGATTGTTCAATTTATCCTAGTCTTGGTAGTTACTTAAAAACTGTAAAAAAGGGGTTTAGCCGGAGGCAAGCTTGATTTGTCGTTTGATCAGTGCAAATATAATAAAACAGTAAAAAGGTGAATTAATTGATGTGAATGGAAAAATGTATCCTAGGATAGCGGGGGAATTTCCTAAATTACTTAAACATATTTATAACCATGTCTCAATTATTTATTGCCTACTAGAGTTAATAATTGTCAGTTACGAACTCTTAATAAAAGCCTTAGTATTTTCCTGCTCAGTCCGGAGTGTAAATACTAAGATTAATTCCTTTGTGGTACCTAGACTATCTCAAAATCATATGTTGATAGTTACCAAATAAATGCAGTCGTTTGTCGCGCAAAGCATTTAGCAATATTAGTTGAAAGGAATTAAAACAAGTTAAATGAGAGAAACAGGTGATAAATATTAATTTACGTAATATTAGAAATCAAACCCCCATCCTAGGATACAAAAGAAAATTACTCAGACATTAACGGAGATAAGAAGATTACACAGATAGATTTTGACATTAATTCAGAGGAAGAACTGGTCTGCTCTCGCTCTCACTGCTGCTCTTCTATTTCTTTTGTTACTGCGTGAGTGTGGAATGTTGTGGTGTTACGGGAGGAAAATAAGTGGAAGGGAATGGATGAGTGTGGTGAGCGAATTCTTCAGACTCCCGTCGTGTGCGTGTTGTGTATTATGCAGTTATGGTGCTGGGTTTATATAGAGGTTTGGATCCGTACGAATTTGATTGAGCATTGATTGAAGACTGAGTACTTCATTTAATGCAGGGGACAGAGCCAACGAGTGGAGTGATTTAAGGTAGGCGGTGCGGCGGAGTAGATGGATAACAGAATCAATTTGCATAACGCGTCGCGAAGAAGAAGACTGCGCGACTGATTTTTGCGCCTGTTTGTCTTGTCCGCCTGTTAAGAGGCGGTAGCCTCTGTGTTGTCCGCCTGTTAAGAGGCGGTAGCCTCTGTGTTGTCCGCCTGGCGGTAGCCTTCATTTGTTGGTCCGGGTCTTGGGACTGGGGTTAGGTCCCGGACCATGTCTCTTCTGACGCCCGAGAGTTTCATTTCACTTGTTGGTCCGGGACTTAGGATGGTGATAAAGTCCCGGACCATATATTTGTTTCAGCCGTTGGTTTCTCAATTGTTGTGGTCCGGGACTTAAGTCTTGGAACAAGTCCCGGACCATGTGTTGAAATCAGCCAATAGTTTCTTCATATGTTGTCCTAGCTTTGAAGGTTTTTAACCAAGCTAGGACATGACTTCAGAACCCTCTAAAATCTTCGTTCTGACTCCGTTTTCTGAGCCGTCTGCGGCTATGCGTTTGTTTCTTCATGTTCTTCGCTTCTAGCTTGGCTATTTCTCATGTTTAACCGATAAATCTGTAAGACAACCACTAAAACATAAACTAGAGAAAAGCTAAGATAAGTGGAGAAATGAGCAAGAAAAGTGCTAATAATATATATGAAATACACCTATAAAACATGCTCATTTGGATACTTATCACACCCCCACACTTACCTTTTGCTTGTCCTCAAGCAAAACCATGTACCCATAAGTAAGGAGAATGCTCAATATTAATAAATACTATTATGAAGGGTAGGATAAAGAAGTCAATAGTACATGATCTTAAACTTTTAAGAGGAGTGTGATCCATCACCTACTGGTGGCATAGGTGTACTCAGGGCAAAAATAAAAATTAGAGTTTCGGGGTATGATCCGGAGTACTTCAATGCTTCTTGATTTAAGGTGACTTTGAGAACTTTTACCATGGCCAACTTCTCTCAAGAATGGGCATTGAGGAGAAAACAAAAGGAAAAATAGATTTATGCATTTGTTTCACTTTTGCATAAGAGATGAGAAGATAATATGTAGGCATCAAGCCTTTGTATTTAAGAACACTCAACTCTCTTGTTGGTTACCAATGGTGTCTCACAAGTCCCTTATTTATTTTATTTTTTCCTTTTTGACAGAGAAGCACCCCTTAGCAATCCCTAAGAAAGAAGACAGAAAGAACCCCTGAGTAATAAAAATCCAACCATTTCAGATCATTTGGTCACACCGCATAAAAATGCTCCTCAAAAGTAATCAAAATTTTAAAATTTGTACATTTTGTACCATTTATCCCACAATTCATAACAATATTTATTCTAAAGAGAACAACCCACATAAAGGGTCCAGATATTGAATTTGAACAAACGCAAGATAGGCAGAGAGATTAAGCATTTTAGCATAAAATGTCACCGAAAAGGGCACACTCCCCCACACTTAAATTGAACAATGTCCTCATTGTTCACCAGAAAAACAAGGGAAAGTTTCAGAAGGCCTTTTCGGTAAGTAGATAAAATAGAGAGAACACGAAGCTCACGAATATTCATTTAAGCATATAAATTCTCCTCTGCATTTTATTTAAATAAAAGCAATTAAAGAAACTGGTACTCCCCTGATATTAATTTTGCTTGCGTTATAAGAGGTCCCCCACACTTGAGCTTCAGCCTCAAGTAGCGTAGCTTGGTTGCGGTGTAGACATGAAATTGCACCTGCATAAGACACTAGAAGCAACCATACTATAAACGAGGTTAAAAGTTAGCAAAAATAAAATTAAAGGGAACTGAAAATTAAAACAGCATAAAAGTATAAAAGATAAGTTCGTCCGGGTTGCCTCCCGGAAAGCTGCCCTTCTTTAACGTCTTTGGCTAGACGCTTTTTCGTTAGATCGATCCTGGGGGGTGGTTATGAGGAGTAGATCCAAATCATGACTTGATGGTTTTTTTGAGAGTCCACCTGGATGCATGTTTTCTTTTCTTATCCCGCTCTTCGTCCGGGATTGGTGGTGGTATCTCTGTAATAGACATGCCGTCTGGAAGGGTAATAAACAGAAGTGGGGATGATGGTGATTGAGTGTCCCACACAAATTTGAGTTCCTTGGATTTGTTATCTGGAGATCGTCCTGATGCAAACTCCAGCTTTTCGTTATAAGCCTGAAAGGTGATTTTCCCCTGGGCTACCCAAATATGCACATCGGCTGTGGCAAGGAATGGTCGTCCAAGGATGAGAGGTGTAGTGGAGTTCTCTTCGATGTCTAGAATGACAAAATCGCATGGGAAGTATAAGTGCTCCACTTTAATGATAACATCCTCCACCACTCCGCTTGGGTATGTTACCGAACCATCTGCCAGTTGCAGGGTCATCTTGGTCTTTTTCATCTCTCCAATTCCCAGCTTTTTGAAAGTGGAGAGGGGCATCAAATTAATGGAGGCACCTAGATCGCATAGGGAGTATGGAAATGAGGTGCTACCAATTGTGACTGGAATGGTGAAGCTGCCCGGATCATTGCATTTTGATGGTAGTGGTTTTTGTAGAGTAGCTGAGCAAGCTACATTGAGAGGTACCGTACCGACTTCGGCCAATTTAGTTTTGTTGGATATGAGGTGTTTGAGGAATTTGGCATAGTTTGGCATTTTGGCAATGAGGTCTACAAACTGTATGTTGACGTTTAGTTGTTTCAGCATTGCCAGAAACTTACCATATTCATTATCCAACTTCTGCTTCTGGAGTCGGTGAGGAAATGGTATAGACGGTTCTTGTGAAGAAGGTTCTGAAGCTGGTGGAATAGTGAGGATGGTGGGAGATGTTTTTTCTACTGGGGCCTCAGCTTTTCCTTCACTATCCTCTTTGGATTCTTCTGATTGTTGCGGGATGTGAATCTCGTCGGTTTTCTTACCGCTTCTCAAAGTTATCGCCTTAACCTCTTCTCCTTCTTCTTCAAATTCGAGCTTCTCATTTTCATAACCGGCTACCAAGTGCTCAAGGTAGGTATTCTCAGATTGAATACGATTATTATAGACTTTGGCGGTGCTTTCAAGTTCAGCTACATTCCTTTTGGAAGTTTCGATTGCTACAACCCACTCTTGGAGGGAAGGGTGTAGTTCTGGAACTTTAGCTGTTTTAGCCACCTCCATCTTTTCGTCATCGTGCTCCTTCACATAGATGCACTTGGCTTGCTCTCTTGGATTTGGTTCATTTTGGCTGGGGAGAGCCCCTGGCGGTCTGCGAGAAAGATGTTCTGCAAGTTGATTGAATTTACCTTCGATTTTCTGGTTGAAGGCTTCTTGCGCAGAAAGCTGGTTCTGAGTTATGGACATGAAACCCTTCATCATCTCTTTGAGTTCTGCGTTTGGATCAACAGAGGATGAAGATGGTTGTTGTTGTTGTTGTAAACCTGGAGGGGGACCTTGTGCTCTATAACCCATATTAGAGTTTGGTTGGGGTCTGTTCCCCTGATAGGTGTTGGAATTGTTGTTCTGCCCTCCTTGGTTCTGATCATTATTTTTCCATGAGAAATTCGGGTGATTTCTCCATGGATAGTTGTTGTTGAAGTTGTTGTTGTAGGAATTATCGGGGCGGTTTCCTATGAATTCACATCTTCGTGGTTTTACCTTCGCACTGATGAGTTTCATGAGGACCGGCGCATATGACACATCCTTCTGTGGGTGGAACTGGTGGTGAACTTGTAGGTGGGGAAGCTATTGTTTTTACGATTTCGTTTTGTGATGTTGTTAGCTTTTCCACCATCTTTGCAAGGGACGAGATCTGAGCTGATAAATGATCTGTAGGCTCAACATGGAGTAGGCCTGCTGCTCGTGGTGTTCTTCCTTTGGATCTCGTCCACTGTCTTGTATTGCTCGTCATGGTTTCGAGAAGGTCCATTCCTTCCTTAGGAGATTTCATCATGAAACTTCCTCCTGCAGAGGAATTGACGAGTAGTCGGTTCCCATCATCCAGACCGTTGAAGAATGACAGGCAGAGGGATTGATCGTCAAGACCATGGTGGGAACATTTCATTAGCATATCTTTGAATCTGTCCCATGCGTCGTACAACGTTTCTCCCGGCTCCTGACAGAAAGTGTTGATTTCACCGATCAATTGCCTCGTTCTACTGGTTGGGTAGTATTTGGCAAGGAATTTTTGGGCCATTTGAAGCCATGTGGTGATTGATCGGGAGGGAAGACTTCGGTACCACATGTTTGCTGAATCCGATAATGAGTGAGGAAAAAGTTGTAGTCGGATTCTTTCTTTGACATTGCCGGTTTGGCCAAAAGAATTGCAGAAGTCTAGGAAGAGACTCAGATGATTTGGGGCTTCATCTGGGTTCGCTCCACTAAACTTGCCTAGATCCCGGACGGCGGTGATGTAGTGGGTTTTGAAAACCCATCGTCCGGCTTCTTGTGGTGTTAGTTCGGGGAGAACTATGGCTGATGCTCTTCCTTCGGTGTTCGGTTGGTGGTAATCGGATAGAGCACGGTGTTCTGGTTGATTTGCATGGTCTATTTCATTTATAACTTCGTTATTGGCCATGGCTTGATTTCTCAGGTTTCTTTGTGCTTGTAATAAAGTGCGCTCGGGTTCGGGGCTCGGACTGATTGGTGGAGAGCCTCGGGTTCGAGTGTTTGGCATGCACAGAAGATAACTTGTGGTTTGAGAGAAACTGCAAAATTAGTTAGTAGATAGAATAAGAAAGGCAGAGATATTGGTTAGGCTGATAAACGTTAGTTAAACAATACTGAAATATTTTTTTGTTTTTTTTAACAAGAGTAAAATGACAGAATATTAAATGACAAGGGAAAGAAATGACAGAAAATTAGAGTTAGGAGTTAGTATACAGAAATTATAAGTTAGTAGTTAGTATACAATGGAAAGAAATGTTAAGGACAATGGAAATGAAATGTTAAGGACAATGGAAAGAAATGACAGGAAATTTTAAGTTAGTAGTTAGGGACAATGGAAAGAAAGGACAATGGAACGAAATGACAATGGAACGAAATGACAATGGAACGAAATGACAATAATATTAAGATGTTAGGAGTTAGATGTCCAAAGTCCGAAGTCAAATGTCCAAGTCAGGTCAGAAGTCCGATGTCCAATTCAGATGTCCGAGGTTAACAATTTAATAGTATTAACAGATTATTTTAATACAGCGAGTGAACTACCGGAAACTAGGGAAATTGATGGAATCAATCTCCCCGGCAACGGCGCCAATTTGCAGACTGTTATTTTCTGAGTGGTTAAACTGGTGTAAAATTAAAAGAAAGGAAATTTAAAACTCAAATTATAAACGTCGGGCTGCAAACAAAATCCCGGTCGTAGTTAGTAAAACAAGTGTCGTATCCACAGGGAGATTGTTCAATTTATCCTAGTCTTGGTAGTTACTTAAAAACTGTAAAAAAGGGGTTTAGCCGGAGGCAAGCTTGATTTGTCGTTTGATCAGTGCAAATATAATAAAAACAGTAAAAAGGTGAATTAATTGATGTGAATGGAAAAATGTATCCTAGGATAGCGGGGGAATTTCCTAAATTACTTAAACATATTTATAACCATGTCTCAATTATTTATTGCCTACTAGAGTTAATAATTGTCAGTTACGAACTCTTAATAAAAGCCTTAGTATTTTCCTGCTCAGTCCGGAGTGTAAATACTAAGATTAATTCCTTTGTGGTACCTAGACTATCTCAAAATCATATGTTGATAGTTACCAAATAAATGCAGTCGTTTGTCGCGCAAAGCATTTAGCAATATTAGTTGAAAGGAATTAAAACAAGTTAAATGAGAGAAACAGGTGATAAATATTAATTTACGTAATATTAGAAATCAAACCCCCATCCTAGGATACAAAAGAAAATTACTCAGACATTAACGGAGATAAGAAGATTACACAGATAGATTTTGACATTAATTCAGAGGAAGAACTGGTCTGCTCTCGCTCTCACTGCTGCTCTTCTATTTCTTTTGTTACTGCGTGAGTGTGGAATGTTGTGGTGTTACGGGAGGAAAATAAGTGGAAGGGAATGGATGAGTGTGGTGAGCGAATTCTTCAGACTCCCGTCGTGTGCGTGTTGTGTATTATGCAGTTATGGTGCTGGGTTTATATAGAGGTTTGGATCCGTACGAATTTGATTGAGCATTGATTGAAGACTGAGTACTTCATTTAATGCAGGGGACAGAGCCGACGAGTGGAGTGATTTAAGGTAGGCGGTGCGGCGGAGTAGATGGATAACGGAATCAATTTGCATAACGCGTCGCGAAGAAGAAGACTGCGCGACTGATTTTTGCGCCTGTTTGTCTTGTCCGCCTGTTAAGAGGCGGTAGCCTCTGTGTTGTCCGCCTGTTAAGAGGCGGTAGCCTCTGTGTTGTCCGCCTGGCGGTAGCCTTCATTTGTTGGTCCGGGTCTTGGGACTGGGGTTAGGTCCCGGACCATGTCTCTTCTAACGCCCGAGAGTTTCATTTCACTTGTTGGTCCGGGACTTAGGATGGTGATAAAGTCCCGGACCATATATTTGTTTCAGCCGTTGGTTTCTCAATTGTTGTGGTCCGGGACTTAAGTCTTGGAACAAGTCCCGGACCATGTGTTGAAATCAGCCGATAGTTTCTTCATATGTTGTCCTAGCTTTGAAGGTTTTTAACCAAGCTAGGACATGACTTCAGAACCCTCTAAAATCTTCGTTCTGACTCCGTTTTCTGAGCCGTCTGCGGCTATGCGTTTGTTTCTTCATGTTCTTCGCTTCTAGCTTGGCTTTTTCTCATGTTTAACCGATAAATCTGTAAGACAACCACTAAAACATAAACTAGAGAAAAGCTAAGATAAGTGGAGAAATGAGCAAGAAAAGTGCTAATAATATATATGAAATACACCTATAAAACATGCTCATTTGGATACTTATCACATACACCTCAAAGTATATATATGTGATTTGCATCAGCATTCCTTTAGATGGTCTGCATTACATTCAACTTGTACCTTTGTTTTGGCTGTTCACACTGATGACAAGCAGTAGGGTTTCCTTAAATCAGTTGCTAATTGGTGTTTTATTGTTCGCATATATTTGTGTAACCACCACTTGGATAATATTGTATTATGTTTTGAGTTCATGGACGATGGTGGCTAGATGTTTTTTATGAAGCCATGCTGGTAGAATGCTTGCAAATATGCAAAACTGTAAAAAAACTAGGGAGACTATGCTAACTTTTTTAAAACTTTATTAATTGTAACTAAAATAGTGTTTAATTAGTATAGGTATGAGACCTGATGGGGTGTGGATGTATAATGAAAGAACATTTGAGAGAGGTAGAATCTCTACCCAATGGTTGAAGAAGATGGAAGAGTTTGTCGCTTTTACACTATAACACCTTGAATGTATGGAAAATGGTAAAATAAAGGGTTCCCAACATTAAAAGTGTAGAAACAGACAATACCTTGAGCCTAATGTTGTCAAGCTTCATTTATCTTATAAAGGTTTTATGTATGGTTACATCGATTGGAAATTCAATGGGGATGATTATTAAGACAAGATCCTTTAGTTTTGATGATAGTAAACCTTGTATTGTCTATCTAATGCGTTTGTCAAGATTCATGATTTCATATAGACAGGTGAATAAGTGGCTTAGCACGCAAGGTTGTAAGCGCACTTAAGTCATGAGTGGCTTAGCCCGCAAGGTTGCAAGCACGCTAAATCCATGACATGTGCTCTACCAGTCGGGCACCTGTCGGTGAGAGCTCCGGAGAACTTCTAGCAATACGCAAGCAGTCAAGAACCACACCATCATATATCTCTTACATCCGACATTAAACAAGGATCAAAAGGAGTTAGCAACGTCGACAAACTCACTTAGATGATTCAAAACCACACAAGCAACTTGCTCATGACAAACTCACGACAAAAGGTGTATCTCATTAATGTACAAGATAACAAGATAAACAAAGGCTATTAATGAACATCATTACATAGCCGTAATAAATTCATAAGAGAGCATTTATGAGCATTAATGAGCCAGACAAGGTCAGACAAGATGAAGTGTGCAAGTGGTGACCGACCACTTGGGAGACGCGCCGCTAACTTGCCCATTCACAAGGCAACGCGTGTGCTATTGGCTCCAGATCAAGTTGGAAGAAAATCTGCTGTAGGGTGTGGCTATTATATTCGTAGAAAAATGAGTACTCTACTCTTAGAGTCACAACTCATAGGTTGTTGGTTGACATCTCAACTAACTTGTATATATATATATATGTGCATTAATGTTCCTTGTAAGATAAGCCTGTACGAGAGAAAAGATAGAGATAATCTGGGCAAGTGTGGATTAGATTTAGGAGTGTGTGTAAGTGCTAGAGAGTTGGTGAGCTAGAGAGGACTGGGTAGAGTATCAATACATTGGGTATTTGATAGGACGACAGGTCGGGGAACGGTCGGTGAACCGTAGGCCGATAGTCAGGAGAGGGTTGACGACTTTAGGGGTAAAGTCGAAACTATCCTGGGAGTCCGTGTGTAGGGCAAGGGAGATTGAGTGAATTTCGTGTATGTAAATTCTCAATCGAAATGTGTTTTCCAGTTTAAGTTTATCTCTTATCCCTTCCTAGACTATCAAGGTTTATTAGAAGTCTATGATATGTCCACGACACGTCGGGGACGCATCAGGAAGCACTTGCTAGTTTCAATTGGTATTAGAGCATGTCTCTTCTAGAAAGCTAACTGCTTTGGAAGACGATCAAGATGTCTCATGCAAGCATTCTAGCAGCAGAAGAAGGTTCTGCACCAAATCGACCACCACTCTTCAATGAAGACAACTACACTCACTGGAAGAACAAGATGGAGTTTCATATCAAGTCTGACGATCCAAGAATGTGGAGGGTGATAACACATGGAGAGTACACCTTTCAGAATCCTCAAGGACAAGACATATCTATTGACAACATGATGGATGATCAAACCAAGAAGCTGGTATTCAACGCTCGATCTGTAAGAATACTTCACTGTGCACTACTACCTGAGCAATACTCCAAGATTGCTGCAGCTAAAACAGCCCAAGGGATCTGGAAAACTCTTGAGGTCACCTATGAAGGGAATGATGAGATCAAAAAGACTCGCATTGAGTTGCTACTCACTCACTGGGAGCTATTCAAGAAGGAAGAAAAGGAGAGCATTTCTAAAATGCATACAAGGTTCACTAAGCTGATCAACGAAATGTTGGTGCTTGAAAGAACTATCTCTAACGAGGAACACATTCGGAATTTCCTCAGATCTCTTCCTGCCTCCTTTGATAGCAAAGTCAATGCCATGCAAGAAGTGCATGATCTCTCCAAGATGTCTCTAACAGACATGCTAGGATCTCTAATGGCTTTCGAGTTAAAACTACAACACAGAAACTTGGAAAGCTCATCAAGAGATAGAGGGAAAGGCATAGTACTTCAAGTAGTTGAAAATGACAGGTCCGAGTCAGAAGATAACAATGATGAAATGGCCCTCTATGCTAAGAGGTACGTTTGAAAGTTCATAAGAAATAAAATGAGGAAAGGCAAGGAGTCAGATGATCAGAGGAAGAGCAATGACAAGTGTTTTGGGTGTTCAAAACGCAGACATCATATCAAAGACTGCCCTCAGCGATCACGAGAGGACAACGATAGGGTCAAGAAGTCTACCCGACGATCATTCAACAAAGGACCAAAGAAGGAAGCCTTCGTTGCCGCATGGGGAGATTCTGAACAGAGTAATGACAATCAAACCTCAAACAGCAACATCTCAGAAGATGAGAAGGCTCACTGATGCCTTGAAGAAGTATGCTTGATGGCACAAGGCAATGATGTCTCAAAATCAGAAGGAGAAGAAGAACAACATAAGGTAAACTATTCTAAACTTAGAAGGAGAATTCAAAAGGCTAAACTTCTAGGACTTAGAAAGTTTTCTCTTACAATAGCTGATCACCTAGAGGCATTAGAAACTGAAAACGATGAACTTTTGGAAGAAAATGAAAAATTGAGAAAAACCTCGGATAAAAGCAAGCTAGATAATCTCATGAGGGCACTCATGAAATTACAAAGAGATTATAGTGAAATTCTCTCCGTTCATGAAAAATTGAAGCATGAAAAATAACCTGAAATAGATGAATTGATTGTTGCTCTTAACACTGAAGAAAAGGAACTAGCTACCATTAAAGAAAAATATTTTAAGATAGATGTTGTTTCTAAGACACCCATGAGGAAGCAAATGACAGGTCGGATGCCGGTCGAAGACCAGTTGTAGAGATGTCTGCAGCTTATGCAGACAACCTGGTCATCATGAATCCAATTGCTATAAAACGAGTTTTATGAGGCATTGGCAACTCAAGAAACTAGGACTAAAATGGGTAGTAAAAAATAATCTTAGAACATTAAATGGTGGAAATGGGTCCAACCTCTCTATGGACCCTAACCCCACACCACTAACGTGTTAAGTGCAGAATCGAGTGAGAATGGACCCCTGTTGGTACATCGACAGTGGGTGCTCTAAACACATGACAAGAGACAAAAAGAAGTTCTTCTCACTCGAACCAGGAAGCCAAGGAACCGTTTCCTTTGGCGACAACAAGAAAGGAAAAATCATCGGTGTAGGTAAGGTTGGTATTACATCTGACTATGTCATAAATAGTGTAAATCTAGTTCATGGTTTAAAATTCAACGTGCTTAGTGTTTCTCAAATTTGTGACAAAGGAAAATCAGTTCACTTTTATCCTACACATTGTAGCATAGTAAGTCAGAACAATGGCAAAGAGTTGTTAAAGGGAAAAAGATGGAAAAATGTTTATGTAACAAGCTTAGAGGATATTGACAGTCCACATCTTCCATGCTTGACTGCTTCAATATATGTCTCTACACTATGACACAGAAGACTAGGGCATGTTAGCACTTCTTTACTAAGAAAACTTGTTAAGAAACAGTTGGTAAGAGGTCTTCCTGAGATTAAAGAATCTGAGACCAATCTTTGTGATGCTTGTGTTAGAAGCAAACAAACTAAGACTTCTTTTAAATCAAAGAACTTAGTTAGTACATCCAAGCCACTCGAACTACTTCACATGGACTTATGTGGACCTATGAGAGTCAAAAGTTTTGGAGGAAATTGGTATGTGTTTGTAATTGTTGATGATTACTCACGATTCATTTGAACACTCTTTATTGCTTCCAAAGACGAAGTCTTAGAGAAATTTCAAGCCTTTGCAGGAAAAGAACAGAGCACTACAAAAGATAGCCAGGACCATGCTATTGAGGAGCAGTCTTCCTCAGGTCTTCTGGGCAGAAGCGGTGACAACTGCATGCTACATCACAAATAGAACGCTCATACGAACTATCCTCAACAAAACTCCCTATGAGTTAATCAAGGGAAGAAAACCAAACATAAGTCACTTCAGGACATTTAGTTGCAAATGTTATGTCCATAATAATGAAAATAGTCCCCTTGGAAAGTTTGATGCCAGAAGTGATGTGGCCATCTTCCTTGGATACTCTGAAAGAAGTCGGGCATACAAAGTATGCAACAAAAGGACACTAAAGGTGGAGGAAAGTGTGCACGTAGTCTTTGATGAGGCTGACGTACACAAGGTCAAGGAATCTGATGAAGATAAAGAACTTGGATTCAATCTAGCTGATCAAGATCACATAGATAATCCCAAATATGAATTACCGACTGAAGAAAACTTGCCCGACAGGTCAGCGGCAGGACAACAACAAGTCGACGAAGGAAACAATGATGTCAAGGATCCTCTCTCTCCATCAACCATTCATCAATCTCGTGATTTGTACAAAAATCATCCATTGGAGAATATCATATCAGACATATCCAAAGGAACTCAGACAAGAGCACAAACTCGAGATCTTCTAGCCTTCTCAACTACAGTCTCACCCATCGAGCCCAAGAACGTCAAGGAAGCTCTTCGAGACTCAGACTGGATCAATGCAATGCAAGCAGAATTAAACCAGTTTGAAAGATTCAAAGTCTGACATCTTGTGCCTTGTCCTACTCATCAAGGAGTACTTGGTACAAAATGGGTCTTTAGAAACAAGCTGAATGAAATGGGAGAAGTTGTCAGGAACAAAGCTCGTCTGGTAGCTCAAGGACATCGTCAACAAGAAGGAATAGACTTCCAAGAAACCTTCGCTCCAGTAGCAAGGATGGAATCTATCAGATTACTAATTGCATTTGCTGCACACAAAGGAATCAAACTCTTCCAACTTGACATCAAAAGTGCCTTCTTAAATGGGTACGTCAAAGAGGAAGTGTATGTTGAGCAACCTCCAGGTTTTGAGACACAAGAAGGGAAAAACATGGTACTTAAACTTGACAAGGCTCTTTACGGGCTCAAACAAGCACCAAGATCATGGTATGATCGCCTGTCCTCCTATCTTTTGTAAAACCACTTTAAAAAAGGTAAAGTAGACACAATTCTATTTGTTTACAACAACAAAAGAGATTTTCTAATTGTGCAAGTATATGTTGATGATATAATTTTCAGAGCCTCTGATGAGAAATATTGCAAAAAGTTTGAAGCATTGATGAAAAAGGAATTTGAGATGAGTGATCTAGGAGAATTGAAGTTCTTCCTAGGACTTCAAGTCAAGCAAAATGATGAAGGTACCATCATATCCCAAGAGACGTACGTAAAAGATTTGCTGAAGAGATTTGGAATGGAGGAATGTAAGACGTTTGACACACCAATGGCAGTTGGCACTAAGATGGGCATCATGACTGGTGACCGACCGGTCGGCCAGCGATCTTACAGAGAGATTATTGGTTCTCTACTATATTTAACTGCTAGTATACCTGGCATCATGTATAACGTTTGCTTATGTGCCAGGTTTCAAGCAGATCCAAGAGAAAGTCACCTCACAACTGTAAAAAGAATCCTATTCCTATGTTACTTAAAAGGAACCATGAATCTTGGTTTCTTTTATCCTAAGTTCAATAACTGTAATGTTGTAGGATTTTCAGATGCAGACTATGGAGGATCTATCATCGATAGAAAAAGTACTTCAGGGACAACATTCTTTGTTGGGTCATGTCTGATTGCATGGGGATCAAAGAAACAACAAAATGTTGCAATCTCAACAGCTGAATCTGAATACATTGCTGCGGCAAACTGCTGTGCTCAACTCCTATGGCTTAAACAACAAATTGGTGATTATGGCGTCAAAACAGGTACTTTACCAATTATGTGTGATAATACAAGTGCCATCTCAATTTCCAAAAATCCTGTGCATCATTCTTGTACCAAACATATAGACATTAGACATCACTTTCTTAGAGATTGTTGTGAAAAGGAATTAGTTGGTTTAAAGTATATTTCTACTAAGGACCAACTAGCTGACATCTTTACTAAGCCATTAAGTAGAGAAAGGTTTACTAAGATTGTTCATGATCTTGGAATGATATTCATTAATCACAGTTAAACTGCTTTTTATTTCCCACGATCGGTCAACAACATGTGAGCAACACCTGTTATATTGTCGTTCAGTAGTCAATGATCAGTTTAATGCATAGAAATCATGTCAAACGACTACTTGAAGCAGAGACGTCATTTTCCATAAAGTGAGATTAGATTAGAGATAGTCCAACGGATAGAAATGCGAAAACTTCTCAACGGATCACTGACAACCGTCATGACTGCTGCCCGTTATGAATAAAACCGTTAGGACATGTCAGCGAGCGGACGAGGAGCGGTCACCGACCGTTACTCGATATCTATAAAAGGGCGATGAGAGTTTTACTCTTGTCACACTATTGCCCTCACTCTCTCTAATCTCTCTAAGCACTCAAAGCATCTTCTCTTCTCTCTCACAAAACTTCCTGCGAGATTTAGAGCAAAAATCCCTTGCCTCACAGCCGTTAAAGAACACCCGAGCAAAAAGTTCTAAATTCCAGTATAAAATCCTCTACACTGAAAATGGCACCCAAGACTACTCTACGATCAAAAGTTAAAGAAGTTTCCACGCAACAAGTGGTCGACATCCAACAGACAGAATCTCCAACTCGACTGACAAAAGAGGAGGAAAATGAGCTTACGGTTAAAATAATACAGGAAGGGAACCTTCTCGCCAGTGAGGTAGAGTATATAAAGTCCCACATTCCCAAAATCTAATCCCTCATCGAATCCGGCACTTTCAAACCCACTATCATTTCTGATCCTACTCCCACACTAGAACCGAAAATGTCTTCTCCTGCCCTCTCACCTAAAGCCTCTAAAATCTCCACAAAGCAATCCAAAGCCAAACAACCAAAATCCAAGGGCCAATCAACTACCACAACTAGTCGTGTAACTCATGCATCTAGGCGTGCCCAAAAACAAATAGCTCCACAAAAATCCCATTCAATGCCAGAAAGAATAACACGTCGGTTACACTTCACTGAGGAAAAAGAAGTCTTTCCTTCAGCTGTCTTTATAGAAGTGGTTCAATCACTAGAGGAAGAGGAGGTTCAAAGTGACGAACCATCACAAAAGGAAGCCTCAGTGGAAGAGAAAGGCCATGAGGAAGGTGTAACTGCACCTAACTCCGAAGAAGAGACAAACCTCATAGCCGCTTTCGGAGAACCAGTCGTCGACAGGTCTCCAACACCTCAGTGACAACATAAAAACGGATATAGCGACACAGAATCATCATCACCTGTTATTCTCACGCTCGAGGAGCGTGCTCACTTGGAGAAGGCGAAGGGAAAAAGAAAGATAGGCGCTTCTTCTCGCATCAAAGAGGTCGAGGAGCTTACTCACGTCGAAAAATCAGTTGCTAAGTCCCAACCTCCACAGTCCTTGAAGCGACTGAAAAGACTCAAAGAGCTGGAGACTCCATTGATCGAAGCCGAGAATGTCAACGACCGCTCCTGTCCCGTCTTACCCAAGACAATGGATATGGAATGGATGAAGAAGATGGGTCTAGGTGAGGTCATCGAGCTACTGGAGTTCCAAGGATGGGTAGACTTCTTTCAGGAGCCTATCCCTGTCTACACCGAGCTGCTCAAGGAGCATATGAGACATCTTGGACCACTCCAGAGTGATGAAGATGACGACCACCTCCTCTCGATAGTCCAAACGACTCAAATCACCATCTCCAAGTCTTGGATCTGCAAGACTTTCAACCTAGAGCCAGAAGGTCTGGTTATTCCTAAGGAAACAACTTGGAATGATCTAGGACACCAAGAAGGGAAGATGGTCAACTTGCTCAACAAAGGAGCAACAATGAAGAACTTCAATGTCGTGGACATGTCCATCACAGACAGAGTCCTCTTTAGCATAGTCACCCACAACATCACCCTGAGGAACCAGCGCACCCACATTGTCAATGCCCGAGATGTGAGGCTGCTGTTCGCACTCAAGACCAAGGAGAAAATCGATCTACCAGCCATGATTCTCCTCACCCTAGATGAGAGTCATCAAGTAAACCAAGGTCTGGTGCACGGAGGAGTAGTCACCACGGCACTCCTGGAGAGTGGAGTGGACACCAACAGGTTCCACGAGTGTGCGCGCACTGCTCAGGACTGCATCTGCTCTGAGATGCTATCCAAAATGGGGATAAAGACTAAGGGAGATAAGCTCGTGGCTGTCTAGAAGCCCACAAAGAGCGAAGATGCAAGGTTAGAACCTAGACCAACGGCAAGAGCTTCAGGAATTAAAAGGAGGAGAAGTCTCTCACCGGTCCACGACAGGTCGAGGACCAGTCTGGATACTTCAACTCAAGACGTTCTTCAGCGAGTAAGAGTCACTCTTACCGCTGTGCAGGCTGTCTCTACCGAACCAAGTGGTCATCACATGGTTCAAGGAGTAATAGATTTAATAGACTCCCACATAGCCTGAGCGTTCTTTGTCTCCTAGAGACTCGAGTGAAACTGTGAGAGTTAGATTTAGGATTAGATTTTTCTTTTCCATCAAATGTTTTATTTTCCGTTGACTATCTATTTCAAAGTATCAATGAAAATGCAACTAGTTTTTGTTACTTGAATGCTTATGATGGGTACGAAATAATTTATTGTCTTGGCTGCTTCTTCCTTGATTAAAAATTACAAAAATATCTGAGATATTTAGTTCCATCAATTCCACTAATCCAATCTCGGACCTTGACACCTAAAAAGCCTATAAATATAGCCCACACACTACAAGAAAAAACATATTTAGCTACTGATGATTTTCTACCGCACATATATTGGTAGCTACTTTTAGATATTGCTACTGATTTTTAATGGTACTAACATAGTGGTGTCTATTTTGCTACAACAAAGACAATGGTAGCTAGATTTTTTAAACAGTAGCCAAATCGCTAACGCCTGACAAGATTGCTACCATTAGTAGTAGCTATTTTTGATTTCATCTTGGTTCTTTTGTAAGAAAAAATTAGCTACCAATGTTGGTAGCTAAATTACGGAATGACTACTGCTGGATGTGGCTAATTCAATCATGGTAGCTATTGTGCTACCATTAAAGCAGGAGTAGCAAAAAATATTATAACTAGTAGCTAAATTGCTACTACCAAATAGATAAGCTAAGTTAATGAAATTGCTACTGACATTCATCTTAGTTGCCGTTCTGCTACTGTTTAGGCATCGGTAGCGAATATTTTTAGCAAGCATAAAAATTGTTACTGTCTTTAATTATGAAATTGCTGCCGACTAATGATGTTAATGAGATTATGGTTAATATTGTGCTACGTTATAAGAAATGATAGCTAATATTTTTAAGCGATAGCAAAATTATAATTCTCTTATAATTTAAATGTGTGATACATATATAATTCAAAATACACAACTATTTATAATTATGAGAAATATATATTTTTAAGAAATTACCCCAAATTAATGCATATAAAGATAAGTACCATAACTTTGAAACTATGGATTGCGTAAATGGTTAACTACCCAATTAACAATTTTAATTACGTCATTATTATCCCGATAATAGTTCATCATCCAGACCTAAAACCTAAACACACACATATCCCATCATGTTAAAGTGTTGTCTTAAAGCAAAAACAAAAACTGAATTTGAGTTGAGCATTATGGGTAGCTAGTCAAGTACATTAAATCGGGTCATTATTAAAAAAATCTAGTACTTTCTTGTAATCTAAAAAAATAATTGAATTAAAATTAGACTTTTAAGATATGAAATCGAGTAAACTCAGAGGATAAGACATCTCAAATTCGAAGAAAAGTTTTTAAAAAATCCAAAGTACAAAGGGGATGATGAATTGCTATTGCACATATTGGTATCTAAATTAAAAATTGCTACTAATTTCTAAAGTTATTAACAAAGTGTTAGCTGTTGTGCTACATGAGCAACAATGATAGCTAAGTTATGTTACTTGTTACCGCCAATAGTAGCTATTTTTTCTTGAATCTTCCAATAAAACTAATTTTGCTACCAATATCGGTATATAAATTTAGAACTTGTTGTTGCTGGTGGATGCTAATTCGAAAATGGTAGCTATTGTGCAACTATTTCGACAACAATAGCAAAAATATTATAACTAGTAGCTAACTTGCTACTATCTTAAAGTTTCTATGGTCAAGTGAATAAGCAAAATTATGAATTGCTACTGACACTTGATTATAGTTGCTATTATGCTACTATTAGCAAATGCTTTAAACAAGTAGCTAAATTGCTACTATATTTAATTTCGAAATTACTACCGACTAATAATGTTAATACAACTTCAGTAGATATTATGCTAGAATACAACAAATGAATGCGGTATCAAAATTATTATTGTCTTATAACTTAAACATGTGATTACTACATAATTCGAAATACTAACCGACTAACCTATACTGCTACTGCCATAGTGGACATATTATCTTTTTATAAAATTTTTTAATTTTTTAATTTTTTCAATATAGTATATGTGTTAGCTTTTAGCTATCAAAATTTTGAAAAAGAACAATAAGTAAATAAAAATTGTCTAATTCTTGAAAAATAATTAAACTATATACCACTACTAGAATTTATTTTATCATATAAGATATGCCTAACATAATATATTTTTGATATTATAATTTTTTAAGTCTCAAAGTATCACACATATTAATACATTATAAAATAGACTAAAAGTATTAATTATTTAAATTAGTACATATGTTGGTTAAAATTTACAAAATGAATATAAAAATAGTAGTAATAATAATTTAAATTAGTTAAGTGTATATATATGTGTGTTTATATATATTTAATTTAATACAGTTTGTATTACTATATGATGCTTTTATTTTAAAAAGCACATAAACTAATATAACATAAAAAAACTAAAACTAATAACAATTTAAATTAGTTGACGTGTAGGTTAAAATTTGCAAAGTAAGTAAATATGTATGTATGTGTGTATAAAATTTTAAATTATACAAAATTATAATAAAACGTATATAAATATACTATATATATTAATGTTTTTAATTTACAAAACAACACACAAATTTATAGGATTTTGAAAAATAGTAAAGTTATAGCAATTTAAATTAGTCAAGATTATACAATATTATACATCTATTAAAATTTATAAAAATATTATATTATACAAATTTACAAAAAAAAATATTATTTAGAATTTAGAATTTTAATATAATGATGTATATTATATTAGTATTTGTAACACTACTATAATAAGACTTAATTAAATAAGAACTTTACATAATATATTTTCTTTTTGGATAATTTCTGACATTTCAAAGATTTTTAAAAGATATATATATATATATATATATATATATATATATATGAATTTTTTAATTTTTTATAATTTTAAGCCAACAATATACTTAATTTTTTATTAGCTTTACTATTTTGGTCGCATTAAATTAATTTGTTATATTATATAAAATAAATTATCATATAGCATGATCGACCGTATATCTATTTTATTAATTTTAATGTATCCCTGGTTTGATCATGTCTCGGCAAAAACTTTCATTTATATTTACAGTATCAAACATTCAATATATACACGTAGTTTCTATATATGATGTGTATAACTATCACGACACAATGGTTAAGACGTTCTATATTCATCCCAAACTTCGGGGGATCAATTCCTGCTCTATGCACATTTTATTTAAACACACTAGTATGAATTAAATTGTCATTAGTATGGAGGTCTATTTATACTCATACGTTGTAAGGTTCGATCCTAGATGTGTACACAGCTAAATACCACTATATTCTAGTATTGATTTTGTTATTGCTATACTAGTAGCAACTTTGATAATAGCCATTTTGCTACCAATATTTTAGTATCGATTTTGTTATTGCTATACTGGTAGCTTTTTTGCTACTGGTATAATAGTGTCGATTTCGCTACTATTGAAGTAGTAGCTATTTTGTTACTGATGTACTAGTAACGATTTCGCAACTGTTATACTCGAAGCCATTTTGCTACTGTTACACTAGTAGCCATTTGGCTACTACATTCTAAAACGGTAGCAACATCTAGTTATGAGAAAAGTAGTAGCGAGGCCAAAGCGAAATAGCTACCACATTCCAAAACGGTAGCTATTTTTAATTTAGCCACTAGGACCTTTGCTATCACTGTATATCAGTAGCTAAATCATAAAATACGGTAGCCCGTTGTGTTTAGTTACCAAAACTGATGATTTAGCTACTGATATACAGTGGTAGCTAAATCTGATTTTTCTTGTAGTGACAAGACGTAGCACCTCATTAAATGCCACTCACCGATCAGTCGTTGAGCATATCTAAAATGTCTATAAAACTTGCTTACTCCTTTTACCACTCACAATCATCTCACGAAATGGCTCAATACCCATGAGCAAACCATTCACTCCACCATTCACAAGTTTATGACCACCAAACACCCAAAGAAATACGTCGCCCAAAGCTATGTTCAACCAGACTCCGACTCCCTCACAACTTGGTCTATCACATCAAGTGTCACTCTATCACATACACGTTCTCCACACTGCATGGAGTTCTCCATAAATTCTGATGAGTCCGACCTTTCTACCATAGCTGAATCTCCTTTGATCAAACCTACCACAACCAATCCCTCTTAGATCAAAGCCGGTTTTTCAGAGCAAGAGCCTTTTTGGCTCAGAGGATTACAAATGGGATACCCAACTACGTCACTCCATCTAGATTATCTTGATCATGTTTTGTAGTTTGTAATCTATGGAATGTCATGGCCTTTACAACATCTTACGTCGTGTAGTTGCTCCCTGTTTTTCTGTATGGCAAAAGGGGAAAGTAAAGTATATGTACTTGTGAGACTATGTCTTACGTCCTTGTATTATGTATCATCTGAATGAATATGAATGAAAACTTTATCTACTTTGGTTATAGTATAACATAAAAGTTGTCACTTATTGTGCATAAAAGCTGTCACTTATTGCTATCATTCATTAAAGTATTCCATTCTTAAAACCCTTAATAAACTCAGGGAGAATCCTTCTTAGGGGGAATCTCTCATTTTTTTGAATTGCTAAGTACATATATGAAATACCCCAAACTAATAAAACATTGATTAAACATATGATCAAATTAATTAAGGCCTAAACATGCCTTAAAAGTCAATTGAGAACAACAATGGTCAACACAAAGCAAGAATTGCACCCTTTGACCGTTTAGGGTAAATACATACCCAAATGAACTCCTTAGGACCTAAAATTTTGTCCTAAGCATATTAACACATAAAGGAACGTATTAAGTTATTGGACAACACTCCAACACAAAGAACATGCATTAACATACTTAAAAGTCAATTAGGACAAAAATGTGCTCTAAGAAACCTTAAAGGTCTTATGACCTCCATTTAATACAAAATTGGATTCCTAAGTTCAATTATCATGTAAGGGATGTAATGAAACCTTTCTCAAAGAAAACCAAGCTCAGAAACACCTTGGGACACAAAATGTGCACTAAAACACCTTAAAGCACGTTTTTGTGTATGAGCTCTAAGATATTGACTTTTTGTCACTTTAAGACCTAGATTACATTCTTTATAACATTAATGTGACATGATAGAATATATTATAAAGTCTAAATCAAAGTTTAAAAATAAAATCAAATGGGTGATTTTGGGTGAATAGTACCCAAAATAACATTTAATTACCTTACTTAAACCATGGTCAAATGTCATCCTTTGACCTAACCAACCCCTGCCGCCCACTTATGCTGTCATCCTCATCCATTAATCAACCTAAAATATCTCCTAATGAGTCATCTAAGACTATTCAATAAAGTAGTAAATCTTACCTTATAAGCTCATTTTTCTTCTTTTTCCTCCCATTACTTCCTCCATCCGAGTTATTCAGTCTCCATACCCTCTCTTTCAACCTCCTTAACAGCAAGGAAACTCCAAGTTCAGTTGGTGAGATCTTTTGATCTAGGTAAGCTTCTAAGACAAGTTTATGTCCATTTTCTTCATCTTTTTCTTCTCTTTCCATTGAGCTTACCAACTTCCATTTTCATCCAGCCATTTGGTGTGAGTTGGGTTTGGAAAATAGGCTATGTTTCGGTGGAAAAATTCAGAGGAGGAAGGAAGCAAAGCTATATTGTTCTTAAGGTATAAAACATGCTTTAAGCATGGTCCTCTTCATTCCCTTCATTACTGGTTGTAAAACTTGATTCCCTAGGCTTATTATCTTCTTCTTTACATGCTTATTAAGTTGGTATATCAAGAGCTTCAAGGAATAGCCAAATCCATGCCAAAAACACCATTTTTGGCATCTTAATCAAGGTGAAAATTAGCCATCTTCTAACCTAAGTTGTTACAGTTTTAAACCTTGTTTTAGTAGCACTTTTGATGCTCTTTTTCTTCTGTAAAATTAGGCCGAAGAACAGCCTTGGTTGCCTTTGCATTTCTAAGGTAATTTAACCTTGAAATCATACATTAAAACACTTCTTATGGTTAGTGATAGGATCGGGGTGCTGACCGAGTAGGTCTGAGGTGTTAGTCTCAGACCAACCCTACTTGGAGAACAAGTATTTGTAGAAGATAATTATGCGGAAGCTTTTGTTTTAAATTGACAAGATAGGATTCTGCTTGTATTGAAATTCAATGCGAATTACAACCTAGCTTCCTATCTTGGGATTCGACAGAGGTACTCTGTCTCATCCAACACTCGCTCTACTCTCGGCTTAGATCAATGCGTAACAAGGAGTAAAGGGGAGTGTTCTATGTGTGCTCTCTAGGTAATAAATACCTAAGCTGATTGACAATATCTCACTAAGATCTCTTGAAAATGTTATCTCTCTCAATATGACTCTCTCTCTCTCTCTAAATGTGGAAGTGAAAGCTCCAAAGATTACAAATGATTCTAGGTGCTTAAATACTGATAATACCCGAAGTTTCTGCTCCCATTACGTGTAAAATGACGTTTCCACGACCTCCCACGATCTCCCACTACGCATTGGGCGGGAAATATCTCAGCAGCTCTGTAGTGGGACTCGTTCTGGCGCTCTTTCAGCTTGACCGCCTTAATTTTCGGGCCTGGTCATATTTGAACGTGTGTGACAGTTATTTCCTTGTTTTTCTCCACGTTCTAACAGTAGAGTGTCGCCTTTTAGCTTCTATAACTTTCCATGAGAGTCTTGTGTCGCAGAACGACTCCTTCTGCGGTCAGACTCGTTCATCGCCCAGACTTGCTCTGATGCTATTATCAGTGATATTTCTTCTGTCACCAGACTTACTCTGTTGCCATAATCAGCAAAACCTTAGGTTCCAACAAATTCCCCCTTTTTGCTGATGATGGCAAAGGGAACCGACTCAGTCAAGATGAGATAAAGTTCCCCCTTAAGTTAAGCATCATTTATAAGATGATATGAATTCAAACCGCTTGACAGATCGAGTTGGTTGACAACCAAACTACGTCTGTCGAGACTCTTTGTCTGTGGGCAGGCTCTGGATGACTTGTTCTGCAGTGGGAGTTACTGTTCGCTAAACTCATACTGTCTTTGACTTGGTCTCTTTTCGTTGCTTCAATTCTCAGACCGACTCTTGCTGACGGCTAGGCTTTGGCAATCTTCAGCAAAACTCTAATATTTTCACACATTTTCCCCCTTTTTTTGCTGATGATGCCAAAAATCACTCGGGTGAATCCCGTAGCAAGAGTTAACCTGTAAAAAAGACACACAAGCAAACAATCTTGGAAGAACCAGCGTCATTGACTGATTCCCCCTTAGTCCAATATTCCCCCTAAGTTTGAGCACGTCATTTAAGACAAGACCAATGAGAAAAGAGCGTAATAGAATTAAACTAAGCTTAAACAGAAACAGTCTGCTTGACCATCAAGCAAGGCAAAATCCATAAGTGCAATTCAAGTCTTCCTACCACCAAAAACATTAATTCGTCTTAGTGAGAGTGGGATTCACCGCTTTCCCCCTTTTTGACATCATCAGGCAAAACAGGGTGAGTATGCCTGACATCCAGAAGCAATCACATGGCTAAATAATCAACCAACGGAGTCTACCAAAGTTTGAGAAAAAACATCGCCAAGATAAACAAAGTTTGAGATAGGTTAGAAGTATGGTCAGGGGTGTAGGCTAGGAAATGGGGCGAGGGACTTGGTCTGCATCTTGGTATTGACCCATTCATTTTGAATCTCAAGAGAGTGCTAGATGTGGCTAACTGTTGTAGTGAAGCGTATTAGCCAAAGAATTCATACCCATATGTGCAAGCTAGCGTTGCTATAAAGCGCAAACTAGAGTCACGCAAGTTCCACTCTTGGAAGTGGTGGCTGGAGCAAGAGTACGTCTTCTATAAGTTGAAGAGACGATCGTAATTTGCTTTGTTTTAGCCTTCTCATGGGATTTCTGTCTTTCTTTCCTTTTCTTTTCTTTCCCTTTTTTTCTTTTTTTTTGAAATTCACTTCAACTACGTGGGTAATTTTGCCAGACTGATTCTGTCTGCAGATTGACTCTAGCAGTATTTCTTGGTCGAATGAAGGAAAGGGGTTGTGATGGATTTAGGTAGTAAGAGGTTGTAGGTTTTGCTTCAGTGGTAGTGGTAGTGGGTTTGGTAGGAGTGGCAAGGGCTTCGGCTGAGATAGTAGTGGATCTTGGGCAAGGTAGGTTGGGTAATCGACTAGGGCTGTAGGGTGAGTTATGCATTAGTAATGATGGACCCAAAGTGGATGAGATTTTTGTATGGTGAGACGGCCATGGGAGACTTAGTGATTGGTTTCGGGAGTTGGGACAACAATAGTGCCTTGTTTAGAAGGTTTTCGGCTTTGAGTGAGAGAGTGAGTAGGAGTGGTTTGAGGGTTAGGAGAATATAAGCTTTGGGGTTGTGGGATGGTTGATGTGGGTGCTTTGGTCGAATTGGTAAGGAAAAACTTGGCGGGTTTTCAATAAACATTTGTAGACAAAGTTTAGTTTAACTACTTAACCAAGGAGAGTTTGGTGCCAGAGAGACTATACCTGAGTACCCAGACTCTGCCTTCAAGAGGGAGAGGAGATACAACCATCCACAGTTAGAACGAGTCATGCCATGGTGTGTGCGAAAAAGCTCAAATGCAACCATGTGTGATGCCTTGGTGATGATATCAGCAAGCTGGAGTCTGTGGAAACTTAGTTTAATTAGATTAAGTTCATCTCCACATGATCTCGTAACAAATGAGAACTCAAGTACATAAATTTAGTGCGAGCATGGAAATTTTAGAGAATTCGACGACCTTAGCTGGTATTATCATACATAATGGTAACATTTTGATCAAAAATACCGTAGTCTTCAAAGTACTTGAAGCTGGAGCGAGTCAGCTTGCTTTTTGCACAAGATTCGCAGAGATAGTCGGCTTGCTTCGGTACATGATTCACAGACCGAGTCTGCTTGCTTTCCGCACGTGATTCTCATATATATGTATCGGATATTCATATCAACACGTGCCATATGCCTTAAGATCACCAGAATTAGAGTCATAATCCATATTTCCTTACAATCATGAGTGATAGAGTCATAAATCTTATAACATAAGATTGGAGAAATCACAAATTTGAGAGACACTTGAGAGACTATGTCCAATAACAATTAAGTAAATATTATGAACTTTTAAATAAAGAGGGGTTACCAATGGAGCCAATTCTTATGATTTTTATGTGCATCTTGTCTCTAAAAGTAACTTTTCCCCCTTGATGGTCAGAGTGAGTCGTAAACTCAACTTGGTTTCCTGTCATATATCTTGAACAACCACTATCTAGAAACCAAGAGTCATTGTTTCGAGCCACTCTGTCTGCAAAAAGCTACTAGTTAGTTTTGGGAACCCAGGTATACTTGGGTCCCCTCTTCGATAATGATGAAGAACTATTATAGTAAAGATCACGAGCTTTGATAATTGCAGACACACGAGATATATTAAATGATAAATCACGAAGTTTATTACAAGAATATTCCGTATGACCATCATAACCAAAATATCCGCAAATTTTCGATGCAGAGGGAGTCTCACTTACCTGATCATGAGCGGTTTTCTTACCATTGTGAGCCATCAAGCACGTCATACTGGTGGTGCATGACTCGGGCTCCTCTAAGTCGATAAGATCTTCCATCTTGAGAGATTTGTCAGCCAACACAGGCTCTGATACCACTTGATAGGATCGGGGTGCTGACTGAGTAGGTCTGAGGTGTTAGTCTCAGACCAACCCTACTTGGAGAACAAGTATTTGTAGAAGATAATTATGCGGAAGCTTTTGTTTTAAATTGACAAGATAGGATTATGCTTGTATTGAAATTCAATGCGAATTACAACCTAGCTTCCTATCTTGGGATTCGACAGAGGTACTCTGTCTCATCCAACACTCGCTCTACTCTCGGCTTAGATCAATGCGTAACAAGGAGTAAAGGGGAGTGTTCTATGTGTGCTCTCTAGGTAATAAATACCTAAGCTGATTGACAATATCTCACTAAGATCTCTCGAAAATGTTATCTCTCTCAATATGACTCTCTCTCTCTCTCTAAATGTGGAAGTGAAAGCTCCAAAGATTACAAATGATTCTAGGTGCTTAAATACTGATAATACCCGAAGTTTCTGCTCCCATTACGTGTAAAATGACGTTTCCACGACCTCCCATGATCTCCCACTACGCATTGGGCGGGAAATATCTCAGCAGCTCTGTAGTGGGACTCGTTCTGGCGCTCTTTCAGCTTGACCGCCTTAATTTTCGGGCCTGGTCATATTTGAACGTGTGTGACAGTTATTTCCTTGTTTTTCTCCACGTTCTAACAGTAGAGTGTCGCCTTTTAGCTTCTATAACTTTCCATGAGAGTCTTGTGTCGCAGAACGACTCCTTCTGCGGTCAGACTTGTTCATCGCCCAGACTTGCTCTGATGCTATTATCAGTGATATTTCTTCTGTCACCAGACTTACTCTGTTGCCATAATCAGCAAAACCTTAGGTTCCAACAGTTAGCTCTTGCTTGGAGTCTAATCATGCCTTAATTGTTGTATAAAAACATGTAAATGAAGCTGTGGAAAAATTCTCCCAAGCTTGCCGTGGCCAAACAAGGCCTTATCTTGGCTAAAATAAGGTATAAATCACTTAAACCTTTACTTGGTATATTAATATGTGTTTAAACATATGCATATATAATTGTCGTGAGTGAATAAGGTATAAAAGGTCATATTTTGACCTTAGGTGGTTAAGGAATGAGTTATTAAATTTATCTAAGTAATTAAGTAACATAAAGGTCAAAATAAGACTTTATGTGGAAAATTGGTAATTAATGGAAAATACTAGGTGAGGCCGAGAGTTTAATGCATTTTTGAGCATTTATGTGTAATTTATTTTATAAGCTAATGTTTGTAATAAGGCCATGTACTTTAGGCCATTTTATTTATGTATATTAAGTTTAAATTAGATTTTAGGTAACAAATATATATTACCGCAAAGTATAAGGGGTTAAACCATAATTAAATTAAATTTGGGGGCTATATAATAATAAAGCCGAAAATTAGGTGTTAAAAGGGTTTAAAATAAAAATTATGAGATTTTATAAAGTTTTGGGGTTAAATGGTAATTTCTGGAAAATATGGGTACAAACCGTAATTAATGGGAAAGTGATGGTCAAGGCAATATTAAGGAGGTCAACCTTGACCATGTGGTAGGTTTTGACCAAATTAGATAAGTTAAATAATTTATTTAAGGTTATATAATAAGTTATGTATTTAATTGTAACATTTTTATAACATATGGGGTATATATGTTATTACCGAAAGTTAAGGGTGTAAAATGGTATTTTAAACACCCATGGGCTATTAGGAATTTTTAGGAATTTATTGGGTTGATTTTGGAATTAAAATAAACTATATATGTATAATATATAGTTATTATGTAATTGTTACACTTGGGATAAGTAAATGGGGTGGAAATGTAAATACCGAGAGTATATGGGTTAATAATGGTAATTATAACCCTTGGGTGGAATTTGGTGATTTTTGGAATAATATAAGGTATTTTACTAAGATATATGTATAATATATAGTTTTAATGATATTATAAAACTATATGTTATAAATTGGGTCAAAGTGTAATTATAGGAAGTTGGTGGGTTGAAAAAATAATTTAGAACAGATTATTAGGTCTGTTAGGAAATTACAACATTATATAACTATAGGTTATATTAATATTAAGGTTTAAAAAGTTATAATATATGATATATATATATAACATAACATTATATATGTGGTCAAATTGTAAATTTGGAAATTTAAAGGGGCTGGAAAATAAATTTAAAACAGACATGGTCTGTTCGGTTATTTTAATTAAAATAACTATAGGTTATGCCTTTTTATAAGTTAAAAATGTTATATTATATGGTATATATAACAAAGTATAAATTATGGGGTGATTTTGTAAATAAAGAAAACTATGGGTTACGGAAAGGAATAAGGTTTTAATATGGATGCCTTTTCGGCAATATTAAATAGTTTTGTATAAAAACTATAGGTTATAAGTGATACGAAATAAAATATCATATTATATGATATTAGTATATGGTATAGCATTACATAATGTTATGTGGTCAAAATGGAATTTAAATGAAATATAGTGCTGTACCAAATTATTAAAGGTTGGAAAATGAATTTTAGGCTATGGTCTACAATGTTATAACAATTATATGGTATTAAGGTGATTTAAATGGAATTAATATAAGTAAGGATATTCACATTAAATAATGTGACAAACTATAAATAAATAAGATTTATAAACTAAGGTATATATTGAATTAACCTTAGGGGTTGTATATATACAACATAAAATGTTACATAATATTAGGATAAGGATCTTAATATAAGTTGTATAATATAATACAATTAATGGGAATGATCATCTAATATAAGATGATAAAAATGTAACATATAATATAAGAGTTTTACAACTCATGAAACTTACCTATAATAGTAAATATATATACATATGCAAGAATAATGTATATAAGGATGAATATATATTATGGTTGGAAACCATATAATATAATGGCGGAGGTTATTATATGAAAATAGTTATTAACTGTAAGTTATAAGTTTTTGAATTCAAATATAGTTTACTAAAGATTAATGGATTATAATACAATGTATTATAATGGATGGTGGGAAAATAATACTATATAAATATCCCAATATTCATTCAATATTGGGAGGCTCATTACTTCAACTAGTCTCCGTGTTCCTCGAAAGGATCTCTTAGTTGTTGAGAGGGTTGCCCAAAAGCGGTATATAAGGCGTACCCAGTAAAACTTACAAGTAAACCAGATATAAATATATAATAAATCATGTATGTATACATGCAACTATAAGTTATATACCTAAGTTCAATAATGGACAAGATTAGAGAATATAATGATAAACTCAACAGTCGTCAATTACGCCTACGAGTTTTGAACAAAGCCGACTAGTTTAGAGGAACCCGTAATTAACTGTAGAAATCCGGGGATAACTATCGGGGTTACTTGTTATTCAGAAATACCGGATCTATTAGTCATGGAGATGACTTTATAGTTTTATTACAGTTTAGATCATACTTCAGACAAAGGCGCCTGACGAGCTTAGTGGACTACACTGCGCATCCTAGGTCTGAGGTGTACGGTATGTAAAGGGGTTTGATCCGGGGTGTCCTGAGGAATTCCTTGGGCTCGGATTTGGTTGATCTAACTTGTGTGTTATGTGTGTGGATACGTGTATGTGATTATGTGTGTTACTGCATTAATTATTTATGCACGAGCGACCTACGGGACTAACACTACGTCGACTATAGATCGACTTATATAAACATACATATGCGTTTAATGTGATGACATGACGGTTACTTAATATAATACCGTTAGTATTAATATTAAGTATATGGTAACCTAAGTAAAACACTTAGGTACGAGTCACGACATTGTCGGTCTCTAGAGCATGGATCTCGAACATGAATATAACCTAGATTACTTCTAGGTGTGCGTGAGACTCATTGGGCAGCTAATTAATAAATTGTATTTTCCATAAAACTAAGAGTTTATCAATACATTGGGTATTTGATAGGACGACAGGTTAGGGAACGGTCGGTGAACCGTAGGCCGATAGTCAGGAGAGGGTTGACGACTTAAGGGGTAAAGTCGAAACTATCCCGGGAGTCCGTGTGTAGGGCAAGGGAGGTTGTGAATTTCGTGTGTGTAAATTCTCAATCGAAATGTGCTTTCCAGTTTAAGTTTATCTCTCATCCCTTCCTAAACTATCAAGGTTTATTAGAAGTCCACGATACGTCCACGACACGTCGGGGACGCATCAGGAAGCGCTTTCTAGTTTCAATGATAACCCACCTATACAAGTTAACCTCACTACGGGTACCACAACACCACATGAGGTACAACATGATGAAATGATGAAGAAAAGATTGCACAATCTGTTGGTTAGGTTCTAGAATAATTGAGGGATGTTTAATTTTATGCTGGAGGTTAAAGAGGACGTAGAGGATACTCTCAATCCTAAACCTAAGAAACTTTTGAGCTAATGTGATATGCAGAGAGAAAGTTATTCAATGGCACTCATAGTGTGTTAACTATCACCACTAAATTGATTTCCATTAAGAATGACTGTCAAGCACCTCAAGCATTGATTGATCGAGTATGCAAAACCTACCACGACCTTTGGCCTGAAAACAATGACATCCTAAACAATTTTTACAAAGAAAAAACAATTATATGTGCTCTAAAGTGACCTTATGAAGAAATTGATTGTTGTTCTAGGCTTTGTATGATTTTCTGGGAGAAGATAAAGATCTGGATGTTTGTAAGTTTTGTACTTGCCCTAGATACAAGTATGTCAAGGAGGGGGCAAAGAGAATAGGTTTTACGCTTCTCCTACAATGACTGTCGATCTGACATGACACATCAAACACAAGATGGAAGGTGACTACACGTGTCACCCATCAGACTCAAAAGCGTGGAAGCACTTTGACCAATTTCATATCGATTTTGCTTCGGATTCTAGAAATGTCAGACTTGGGTTATGCACTGATAATATTCACCCATTTACCGCTTCTAGAAGACAGCACCGTGCTCTTACCTTTCTTTGTTGACCATGTAAGGATCCAGTGGACTCCTTCACATTCGCTTGATCGCAAGAGGTAACTCAATAACTCGCTTCATAAATTGATATCATGCACAAATCATAACACACCTCCCCTTAGGGCACACACATGGATAGACTTAGGTTTACCTTTTTGGTTGACCTAGCTTGGGTCAGATCTCTTATCCTTTAGCTCAAACCCTAGTGTTGTCCCCAATGTCTCATGAATTCATTTAACATACAAAAATCAGCACAAATCAATAGCCATTAAACATTAATCAAGGATAATGCAAGAATGCATACTCATCTTTCACCAAAAATTAGCATTAAGCCACCTTAGGCCTTTAACTTGCTTCTAAACCTTTCTTTGTACTCTTATTATGTCGTTCAAGCTTTAAAATTGCAAAAATAGTTTCAAGAACAAAAAACCCAATTTTAAGTTCATTTTAGGCCATATAAGGCCTTGGGAAGAACCCAAAGTTTAACTTCCACCTAAACCGACAATAAGTGGTTCAAACTTAAGGTTTAAACATAATATTAAGCTTTAATGAAGGACTTAAGCCTAAAAACGAGTTTTGGAGTGTGAAATCAACAAAAACCTTACCACATGTGAATAGTAACAATGGTGGAGAAAAATATGTAGATCTTGGGTTCTCTAGCTCAAACCGAATCTTGAAGGATCAATTGCCAAGAACCTCTAATAATCAACTTAAGGTGAAGATTTGGGGTGAGGGGAGGAAAAACAAGGTTTCCTCAAGCTTCTACTGATTCTCCACGTTTTTGAAAAGGGAGGGAGGAATCAAGTGTGAATAAAGGGGAAAAAGAGAGTGTGTAACATCCCGATTTTTAGCTTACTTCTTAAACTAACTAATTTAACATATTAGTAGCAGAATACATATAAAGCTTATCGGGTTATTATCGCCATACTAACTCATGTGAGTGCTAAGGCTAAGTCATCTAAGTAAAAGTCACTTATTCAATAATAAACCAAAAGTATGCCAAGGGAACAAGCTCCCTTGTGCCCATGTCAAAATATACTCAATTGTAACTCGTGCCAAACCCTAGTTACTTGGGCGCTACCTAGTCATGCCCAAAACCCTAGTTCTCCCAAGACTTGGCCCAAGAAGATTTACAACAATACGTAAGTATATAACAAAACTATAAAACTACTTAAACGTGCCCAACCCAACAAGTCATGCCATGCACATATCAACCTACAACCATAATTACAAACAATAAAGAAAGGGGTCGCAACAAAATCAGATAAACTGACTAATTCTCGCTTCATCTTATAAAGTTTATTTGTATTTTAAGAAATACTTTAACATGCAATGATAACAAGTAAAATAAACATAGTGAGGCCTACTTCATACATATAACAATAATAAACCAACAAGCACATAAGACAACCATACAACTGAAACACACATCAAGAGTATCAACACCTCAATCACATCATACCAACCCTCGGGCACACCGGTCCGAAGACAAAGGGCACAAAGACCCTCGGCCCCTTAGGCAAACTTACCTTTCTTACCAACCTTAGGGCACACCGGTCCAAAGCAAAGGGTATAGAGACCCTCGACCCCTTAGGCAAACTAATTACCTTTCTTACCAACCTTTGGGAACATCGGTCCAAAGATAAAGGGCACAAAGACCCTCGGCCCCTTAGGCAAATAGTTACCCCCCCACCTCATGTCCTTACGTGTGCACACCCCTTAACGGTATAACTTACCCGAAAGAGTAGATCATAGTGACTTAACCGCAATACATTGGTAATAGAAAATAATTAGTGTAGACTTAGCCAATATGGTCTTACCAATTTTCCTTTTCAACCACACAACAAACACATGTCCTGAGACCAACAATTAAGAGTATAACAACACGCTCATGACATAAGTAAATACCAACATACATATACAAGTTGACCATCACCAAATCATGGCATAACCTTGTCAAGATAAACAAGAACAATCTCGACAATATAAAACCAACAAACACCATATTCCAAATATAAGATAATAAATTCAAATACATGAAGAACAATAGAAGAGAATACCAACATATCTTGCGTATATAATCAACCAAGAACATCTTACCAAATCAACACCAAGAACACATAATTGATGAACACAAGAATTACCTTATTTCCCTCAATTAAATTGACTAGAGGGACTACTCCAAATAACAAGGATTCTCCTATATTTTATCTAGATTGAATGGCTCTAGGTTCCTCATTATTTTCTAGGCAATGGCTTCCTCTTTCTTCTACTTGCTCTCGAATACTTCCCCCATTTCTCTTGGCTTCGTAGTTTACTCCTCTCTTTGCCTAACACTCTCAGCCCTCACTTATTTCTCTTTGATTTAGTAAGTTTTTTACAAGCATGGAAGTGATTGAATTACAACAAAGGGGTACGATTCTATTTATAAGACTTGGAAGATATTTCTTTAGTTTTCTTAAGGCTTAAGCACTTCCTTAGAGCATGACACCTTGATTCTACTTGCCAATAACCTATAGGACCTAATGTTTAGTTAACTAAGAAGATGACAACACTAAAGGTCTTTAAGGTAGATATTTTCAGGCAACACCACTTGTGGGTAGCAGCTTGCTTCCTGATGGATCATGTTCCTTGGCCATTCACAAGCTAGCTTAACAAGGAAGAAAGGTGACTAGCCAACCAAGGTTGTTGCCAGCTCACATTGTGCTTAGTCACCTCCTTAGGTGCTTAGTCACTTACTAGTGTGCTTCACCTACTTGGTTCCACCTCATGCGTTGCTTCCTAGTTGCTTATCCACCTACTTGCTTACCACCTCATGCTTAAATCAATCCTTCCCTTTTCAGTCATAAAAAGCCTCACAAAATATACAAGTGATTATGCCAACAAAGCTAAAGTCCTAGACAAGTTCCTAGACATGTTTTTGGGGTATTTCAGAGAGAGAGAGGAATGACTTATAGGAGAAGAAGGCATGTGACTAGGACATATCTCTAATTAGCTCTTTTAATTCATTCAAATAATACTCCTTAATCTCCTAAAATTTCATTTCAAACCCTCATTTTAAATTTTATAATTTGCCATAAATGGACAAGACACGTCCGTTTTTTGTTGTTGGCAAAAACATGCTTTAAGCCTTTAAATCAACTTAACCAAAAATTGTTTCAAGTCTCTTACCCATCATTAAATTGCTTAAAAGTCTCTAGATGGAGGTTATAATCATCTTTTAAGGTTGAATTATTTCAAACCTCAGTCAATACTACTAAATAGCTTAGCTCTAGTCCGGCTTGACCAGTTCGGAATGACCAGTCCGGCTTGAGTAGTCCAGCTTGAGAAATTCGGCTTAACCATTATGGCTTGACACAATTCCGTCTTGACACTCCGGAATGCAAGAATTGGTTTAGAAGTAGAGGTAACTATTCATTAAACTCCTTTTTAAAATGTCTAGGTGGGGTTTCACTCACTAATACATACCTTATTAAATCGGGGCATTTTAGGTAAAACACGGTTGTATAGTAGTTAACTGTAGTTTTCTCACCAAAACTAAGCACCATACAACAAAATTGGAAAAATGCTAAATTATGAAATATGAAAGGTATTTGGTGGTTATGAGGTTACATTGCTTAATAAATGGGGGGGGGGGGGAAGATGAAGCCTCAAATTACTGCATCAACCACTTATCACCAACACCGGTTGTAAATCAGTTGTCACCTTTAGGCCAGATCTAAAGGAGAAAAATATAGAAAAAAGAATAAGCACACAACTAAAGGCTAAAGAACATAACAAGTATACAAAGTATATAATAGACCACAAATAGCACATATAATACATAACATACATAAAACCACAAATAGCTCATAAACTACATGAGATATACATATGGACAATAAACTTAAAAATGCACAAAAAAGAATACTAATATATAGGAAAACTAAATAGACAAGGTAGGAAAAAGAAAACACTGATTTTCCCAGCAATGATGCCAAAAACATTGTTCATATGCTCTTATGTGTACCTTGTATGAATATT
The DNA here is from genome assembly GCA_023374045.1 of Limonium bicolor. Taxonomy (NCBI): domain Eukaryota; kingdom Viridiplantae; phylum Streptophyta; class Magnoliopsida; order Caryophyllales; family Plumbaginaceae; genus Limonium; species Limonium bicolor. Next base: position 7,649,067 of record CM041779.1, on the reverse strand, counting down.
CTCCATTGCAAAGATCGTAAGTGCACAATCTTTTTAACTCCAGTATAGATTCAAGTGAATGATCGTTGACTGGTCGTCCTTTCTCTTCTTGGTGTTGTAGATCGTCAGCCATTGCATAGATAAGAATATGAACATCGGTAGTGTACCGATCATTGGAGTGGACAAGTTTTTCAGATAAGGTATCAAATCCAAGAAAATGTGACTGTTTAGCTACTCTTGAAGGTTGGCCAAACATCTCTACCTAGACTGATTATTTATAATCGAACTCTATTTTAGGCTTTCAGTCTCCCATAAATTTAAGAGGTTGGTGTTATCAATGTTGGATTTCTCTTATTAACAATGGATTGGTTATTCAATTAATATTTTAACCCTTAACACTCATTTATTTGCGAGTTTGGTGGTAAAGCTCCAGTTTAGGAACTTTGGTGCTTAAGAATAAATTGGAATTGGTAATTACTTGGCTTGATAAAAGGTTAGATACTTGGGGCATTACAAAGTTGTATGTGATACCCCAATCCCACATCGGGATATGGGTAGTAAAGTGAGTGGTTTATAACGATATATGTGGGTTGACTAAAGTAACAAGGAATTCCACCTTTAAGTCCAAGTGAGGACAAAGGAGCCAAATGGGCTAGTTTTCAAGCTCGGATGACTTGAGAGCTAAGTTGTTAGATAGTAGCTCATATATGGGGTGTTACAAATGGTATTAGAGCTGACTCGGGACCGTGTCGAGATGAACTATCCGACATGGTGCAGGGGATTTTCCAGAAAGATGAAGAAGACCTCTACACTTACTGAAATCTACAAAACATTCTGCAATGTGGTTTAGAATAAAGAAAATTTCTCTAGTTGCGAACCAGACATGATAGCCCCAAACGTCAAAATTCTTTCAGATGCAAGAGAAGTATTTACACAAGAAGCTTATAAACTCGTTCAAGATAAGTTTTAAAAAATGTCATGTTTGCAAAGATGAAATTAAGCATATGGCTACATTGAAGAAAAAAAAGATTCAAGTGTTTACTACACTTGTAAGATGATTATTATAAATAATACATGAAAGACTGATATTGTTCCTGATTAGCTAGTATTCCTTTTTTAAATAAAAGATTCATAATGTTTATTACATAATTGTACAGACAAGTTTCTTTTTAGTTTATGGTTCTTTTCCTTCTTTAAGTTGAAGTCTTAGGTCTATATGCACTAGCTATCAGAATGATATATTGATAGACATTGTTGTATGTAGAGGATTCATAACAATAATAGACAAAATTCACTTTACTAAAGTTGTTGATATGTATTAGATGCAAGACTATCAGTCATGTTCAGAATCCAACTACAAGCCAAACTAATAGTCATGTTCAAAATCCAATTACAAGCCTAACTGAAAGTCATGTTCAGCATCCAACTACTTACCAGACTGAAAGTTCATTTTGTAAATTCAAGGACAAAAACCTTCCAAGTTTGACAAAGTAGAAGTCATTATAAGACACTATCTCAAACCAAAACTAAAGTTTTAAAAAGTCACTAAAACTTATATACATATACAGATCCTCTCAACTTCCACCATATGACTACTTTCTCCTCATAGCATCCAGAATAACACCCTTCTTCATGATCTCGTTATGCTAAAAAATCTAAAGAGCCTATTATTTTCTCAGATGATCCATAGTCGATTTCTACAAAATATGAAAATATTACAAATGGTTAGATAATCTGTCTTCTGTAAAACGAAAACAAGGAAAAAAATGGAAATAGGTAGACATTTAGGAGACGTTTATTTTGGGTAATCAGGATAGTGAATCAGACTAATTTCATATCTTCCTATTTGTTTAGCCATTCTTTTAAATTTTTAAGAAATGGAAAGAAAATGGGATTACCCGAAATCTCCCTAACTTGATTCCCTACCTCTCACTAGAGGATGAGATTCCCTTTTCCTATTACATTTTGATCGGTGGTTGGTGGATGTTGACCAGAAATTGGTGGCCGTCCACCGATGATTCATTTCTTTTTCTCATGCACCAACAAATAGCCAGAAATATCAAAGAGAATTATTTTTCATTCCCCATCATTCCTTTTCATGATTCCATATTGTTCCCTCTGTCCAAAACAAATACCCACTCAAAGGGTGTTTGCATTCAAAACAAAAATAGGGAAATGATAGATCAATATACATAGAGATAAATTTGTTGATCCCTTTAGGGGACAAATCATTTTCTACAAAATGTTCTTTATCTAAAACCAAATTTTAAGTTGACCTTGTATTCCTACGCCTCACCATTAATAAAAACAAAATGACAAACTGACAAGCAACTAGAAGAAAATTAGGGTTTATGGAGAGAAGAAGGAAGACGAAAAGAGATGAAAGAGTAGGATGCACATAAATGAGGAGGATGCATAGAGTCAAAGACGGTGAGGCGATTAATGGGTAAAAGCAATAACGAAAATCTATGGTGATTTAGCATAGGGAAGAACACAACAACATAGAGTCAAAGTATGGTTCTAGGAGGAAGAAAGAAAAGACAATTGCAAATATAGTTATACCCCTCAAATTGAAAAGACAAAAATACTCCATCGTCACAGAGGAAGCTGACACATATATTTTCTATCACATTGTCGAAACACAAAAATATGGGATGAGTCTATATAGGAATTGTTGATAACTAAAGGTATGGTATGACAAATATATCTACATCTTATTTATAAAAAATCAAAATCACCAATGAAAATAATTAAAAAAGAGGAAATTTCATAATATATCCCTAAAGTTTATGCGTGTGATACCCCATCCCACATCGCGATATGAGTATTAATATGAGAGGTTTTCACGGATACAAATGGGTTATCTAGAACAAAAATACCTTCCACTTTTAGACCCAAGTGAAGACATAAGACTTTAAAAGGTTAGTTTTCAAGCTCGAATGACTTGAGAGCTAGGTTGTTAGATAGTTGCGTATATGAGGTGTGACAACCTCTTTTTTTCAAAAAATACCCCTAAACTTCACAAACCACTATAATATATCCCTTAGGTTTCTCGTACTCTACAATATACCTCTGTGCAGCATAAAAAATATGTTTTTCTTGCTTTACCACTACGCAGTGTAGCGGTTACCTTTTCATGATATATCCGTGCACGGTTTAATGACTTTTTTTACGATATACCCTTGCAGAGTGTATTGAGTGATTTTTTTCACAATATACCCCTGCATTATGAATGGCTAGTTTCAACTTTTAAATGCTTAGCACATCTAATTGTGGTCAAAGGTTTAGTGTCTCAGAAATAGTATTCAATTGTATGCACTAAGATCCGTGTTAAATTAGCTTTCAGTTTTGGTGAAAAAAATATTATTTGTCATGTTTGGCTTTATAGAGGAAATCAAAGGTCTACACCTCTTGTTCTAGAAATCTTTAGTGTAAACTGGGCCTCTTAGATCGGTGTCTAAGTTACTCCATATTCTTGAATTGCAATTGCTAATCTTGTTATGATATTTTTATTATTAGGAGTTAATGCATATGTGGGCATATGACTTATCTCAATGTCTTTAACTGTGCAAGAGAGGGGTTGGGTCAGTGTTATATTACTGGTTCCATTTGCAGTCATTGGGTACATCACCCGTAGTCTCTTTAAGGAAATGTTAAGATAAGGACAAACAAATCATTACATATTCAAATATTGGACAAGATGTGTTGGGCAAGTGTGGTCGTCTCTTCTTGTTTGTAAGCCGGTCACTTGAACCTCCGTCCATCTCTGGAAACCTTTATCTCAGTCCAGAGCATTTTCTAGGGATAATTGTCACTCATTTTTCTACAATCATGCTACTTAAAGAATCTTCATTGTGTATTTTTATATTTCTATTATATCAACCAAGTTTGTCTAGGCTACAACAATTTTCAATAAGAAAAAAACCTGTTAAAATAATCATTAATTTACTTGGATTTAGTATTGCCTTTCCTATACAAATGAAATGAATTGAACTAAATAATATAATTGGTGGTGTGATGGGTGAAATCTTTCTGGTATTTACACTAATAGTAGTCGGTACAACGAGTAAACTCAAGTTCCATAAGTCGTGTCCGGTTATGAAGTGAAGTGACATTCCTTTTGTGCTTGGAGTATTTGGATTTTACCACTATGAGCATGCAGTGCTTCTTCATATACGGTTATCTCTTTCCAATCCATTGACATACTGTGCAGGGTTATATTGCGAATAAAGTAACCATTACTCGTGTGAGGGTATATTGTAAAAAATATTCATTACATTGTGCAGGGTATATCGTGAAAATATAGCTGATACACTATGAAGGGGATATCATGAAAAAAAAATAACATAGGCGTATATTGTAGAGTAAAATAAAACTAAAGTTATATTATATCGATTTGTCAAATTTAAAAGGTATTTTGTAAAATATATAAACATAAAAGATATATTATGAAATTTCCATTAAAAGTGGCAAATCCATGCCTGCGTCTTGGTCTGTAACGCGAGCCGGTTCGTTCATGAACCGCGCGTCCCATTTTTTCAATCTTCTGTGACAATAGATCAAAAATTGCCCGGCAAACCCAAGCCACTCAAAACGCCAGAAAAGATCCTCAACAAAGGGCTTTCTTTCTCCTGTCACTCACTCATTCCCCTCCTACCTCCCATGAACACTAGTACACTGCTCTCTCCTTCGTTTCCTCTCATCTTCCCACACACCATCCATGGAAACCATCCTCTCTTCTCACTCCCTTCCTCCTCTCTTCACTTCCAGTTCCAGACAACCTTCTCCTTCTCTCCACTACCTCAAATCCACTCCCGTCATCCAATCTAAACCCTTATGCATCTCCAATACCCTCAAGACCACTCTAATCCCCTCTTCCTCCGCTGCTCCCACACTCACTTGGGCCTCACAGATCAAGCACGGAATATCCGCCCTCGCCCTCACTCTAGCTCTCAGCTTCTCCCCAATTGTACCCGGTCAAGCCCTAGCTTCCGAATTCGATGTCCTGAACGAACGGCCCCCCAAGGAATCTTATGTAGTTGATGACGCCGGCGTGCTTAGTCGACTCACGAAATCCGATTTAAAGCGGTTATTATCCGATTTGGAATCTAGGAAGAATTATAGACTGAATGTTGTTACACTTCGGAAATTAACCGTAATTAAACCAAACCGCTGTCTCTATCTCTATATCTATCTCCCTCTTCTGTTTTAATTCGATTAAGATGATTGATTGAATTGATCATCGTGTTCATTTCGACAGAGTAAAGCTGATGCGTTTGAATACGCTGATCAAATCTTGGAGAAATGGTATCCAACTGTCGAGGAAGGAGATAACAAGGGTGTACTTGTTCTCATCACTAGCCAAAAGGAAGGAGCTGTTACTGGAGGCCCGTCGTTTATAAAGGCTGTTGGAGACAACATTCTCGATGCCACTGTATCAGAGAATCTTCCTGGTACATAAAATTTTTGGTTTGCATGTATCTGCACTGCGGTTGCAACCAACAATTACTCATCTGAAACTAATGTATATGTGTGTATTTGGGTTCTTTAAAGTGTTGGCTACGGATGAGAAGTACAATGAAGCGGTCTACAGTAGTGCTAAACGGCTTGTAGCTGCAATCGATGGTTTGCCGGATACTGGAGGGCCTCAGCTCAAAGATAACAAGAGAGAGTCTAACTTTAAGACAAGAGAAGAGACGGATGAGAAGCGTGGACAGTTCAGTCTTGTTGTGGGAGGTTTGTTGGTAATTGCCTTTGTTGTGCCTATGGCGCAATACTATGCCTATGTTTCGCGAAAATAGTACCAACTTTTTTATGTTTTGGAATCATTTTGGTTGAATTGAGAATATTTGTAAACAAATACCTGTACAAATGTATCATGGTTTCTGTACGATTACTAATCAGGGGCGGGCGACTTCTTCTATCCATTGAATAAGTGGTTGAAACTGTCTGATTGATGATAAATAGTAAGTGTTGTCTGGGTAACTTTGTTGCTTTGGTGTGCAACCTGGTTAAAAAGAGTCCAATTATGCAAAATCCATATACTTTTCCTGTTCTTGAAGTAGATTGTTAAGGTGGAAGGTATTTTAAGCTACCAAGACTAGCGTGTTGCTCATTTCACTCTGCTTCATCTAGATAGATAGATATCTGTTACTAATGAGAACACCTACTGTTAATTATCCACTATAACCTTCAGCTACAGTTTGTCAATTACAAGCAGGGAACGAGGATCCCATTTGTAATGTAAGTCTACTACATGTCTTTTTTCTCAAATCTAAGCAAGAACACTGCTTTATTTGTTATAATTGGCGGATTTACAGGCTTAGCAGAGTCATCAGAGAAGAGAGTTTGGGGAAGCTGTACTAATTCTCCTTTATTATCTGATATGAAAGCAGTACATCGTTCAGTCTTATATTTATAACTACTGCTATCAATGTGTGCTGGCTAAATACAGCCCAGAGTACAAGGGCCTAAGCTAAACTTTCCTAAAAAAAAAGCTAAGCTAAACTTTCCTAAAAAATAATAATAGTATTAATTCACAAAATACCACAGTTTTTAAAAAAGTTTTCCAGATACTATAAAAATACTTTTAATTTACCACATACTACAAAAACTAATCCAAAACTTTTTTAGTACCAAATAACTGTACTTGCTAATAATATAGTTCACATTATACCATATAAATATTTTTAATTCACAAGACACCATAACATATTAATATGTTAAAAAGAGTAAAAAAATATAAAAACTTATAAATTTATAAATATATAAGTTAATTTTTTTTTTAAAATTAAAATACCAAATATATAATTATATAATTACTAAAAAATATTAACAAATTTACATAAAAAATAGGAAAATTTCACGATATACCCCTGTTTTCTTTCGTAATTCACAATATACCCCTGTGATTTTCGTAATTCAACTTTAAACATGTTTAAATGTTGTCCAAAATTGATGAAACTTTACATGGACGATGCTAAAGTGTTATATTTTGATCCAATATCAAATTTGAAGCCTTTTAAGCTCACATGTGACCTGTGGGACCCAATGAATGTGTGACTGTTCATTGGGTCCCACAGGTCACATGTGAGCTTAAAAAACTTCAAATTTGATATTGGACAAAAATATAACACTTTAGCATCGTCCATGTAAAGTTTCATCAATTTTGGACAACATTTAAGCATGTTTAAAGTTAAATTACTAAAATCAAAGGGGTATATTGTGAATTACGAAAGAAAACAAGGGTATCTCGTGAATTTTCCCTAAAAAATAAAACATACCAAGTAGTTAAGAGAATAATAATTCAAATTTTTATAATATTTTTACTCTAATAATTTTAATAATATAAAATATTATTATTAAAAAGTTAATTTATATAAGTAAGATTATAAAAAATTAAAATTATCATTCTTTTTACTATTTTTGTCTTTTTTAATCAAAATTTGTGGTTTCTCTAATATAATTATATCTTTTTATTATTCTTCATATTGTTGAGATTTTACTATTATATATATACATGATATTTTTTATTTTTTTCAATTTTAACCCATATTAAAAAAACTTTTGCTACTTATTTTTTTAAAATATATTTAATTACTTTTGTTGTATTTTGAATTAAATATATAAAGTGATATTATATAAAAATATTACATACTATATACAAGCTAAAAAATTTGATAAAAAAATAAAACAGTATTATAGTCTAATAATTTTTTATAATATCATTTTATATATTTTCATTCAAAATAAAAATTATTAAACATATGTTTTAAAATTAACTAGTTGTTCATATAAAGGTTAAAATAAAAAAATATAAAAAAAGACCATATACATAATAATGAAATCTCTAAACATAATAATGAAATCTCTAAAGAAAAATACTCTCTCCGTTAATTAATATCTGTGTTCTAGGGAGTGATTCTTGTTCAACAATACATGTCATTCTAGCTTTTTAATACACCTTTTTTCATTTTTAACCCTACTATTCAACACAAAAGTAATTATTATTTAGATGAAAAAGTGAAAAGTAAAGGGTACATGAATCTTTTTTTACTTTCCTTAATAAGTGTGCAAATTTTTAGAATGACAGGTATTGTTGAACGGAGGGTGTATAATATATTAGAAACACCACAAATTTGATTATATAATTTATTTCATATAAATTTAATTTTTTTTATATTAATGATTTACATTACTAAAAAATACTTTGAGTAAAAATATTATAAAAAATTTGAATTATCATTCTCTTAACTATTTTTTATTTTAATTAAGTTTTTTAGCTTTTAAATGATAGTATATTTTATAATTTTTAATTTTTTAATATATATGTGTTTTTTTATTTTATAAAAATTTAACCAATAAATAATAAACTTAATTTTTTATTATTTTTGTACTGTTTTTAATATATATTTTATTAATTTTTGTGGTATCTTGTGAATTAATATTATTTATGTGATATACTGTGAACTTTATTAACAAGTAGGGGTATTTTGGTCTTAAAAAGTTTTACGATAATAATTTATGGTATCTGATGAATTAAAATGATGTTTTGTAGTATTTGATTTTTTTAAAAAAAGTATAGTATTTTATGAATTAACAAATTAGTGTTATCCATGAATTTTCCAAAATAAAAAAGGGCCTAAGCTAAACTAAATATAGGTTGGCTAAACCGGGCGAATAGGCAAAACAACTTAGGGAGAGCATCATGAGCATATCTCATCGGACCGGCTCCTATGACACCTTCTGAATTAAGGTCATCGAAACATCCTCATTTGAGGTGACAACACTAAAATGATCTAAAATGATTGTGTGGTCCATCTTCACTTAGGGGTATTTTGGTAATCAACTTTTTGATTTCATTTTTCATAGGGATGAGTATTCGGGTTAACTGAAAATTGAATTAGTAATAAAAGTTTAATTTTTGGTGCTTGTTCGGTTATGACTAAAAAATTGAATTTTAGTATGAGAATTGAATAATTGAAATTAAATTTCATTAATCCACTTTTCAATTAAAATCAGATTAAAAAAAAGATCTGGGAATTGAATTTTTTTCAAGGTCGATTGGAACTGAATTATAAAATACAAAGTATAACATACAAAATCAATTAGGTTATTAGGGTAACCGAACATTGGAACCACAAACCGAGTCAAAATTTATCCCCTTCCCACGCGTTTTAACATATTTCTTTATTTTTCTTCACATTTTCTTTTAAATTCTTACTTTTAGCAAGAACAATTACTCTAAAAAAATACATAGACTTGTCTACCTATATTCCGGTAGACTATATTTTTTTCATTGGAAAGTACAACTTTCATAAGTGTAAAGAACATTTGGCAGCTAGTCTTACTAAAATGTAGACTTTTACTAAAATATATTGTTGTTAGAAGATACTTCTTATTGATGTGTATTAACAAGGAGAATTTGTGATTTTTTTTTGTAAGAAAATGTAGCTTAAAGAATAAGCTAACTTGCCTAATTTACAAGTTTACCCTTAGTATGTACAGGTAAAGGAATAAAAGAATAAGGCCCAAGGCCCATTACATAGTTAAGTAGGTTTAATACCCCCCCCCCCCCCCCAAGTTGGGTTTGTAGATATCTTGAATTCCTAACTTGGAGATGAGTCTATGGAACCTAGGACTATGTAGAGATTTTGCGAAGACATCAACAACTTGGTCTTAAGAAGGAATGTAGTTTAGATTGATCAGACCTCCCTTCACCTTTTCTTGAAGCGGGTGTAGGATTAGGGAGAGATGAGGATGAGTAGAAAGGTGTTTGTTCATGAAAGGTAGCATCAGCAGTAACATAATGCTTTCTTGTGGTGGGGTCATATCATTTGTATCTTTTTTAGTAGGAAAATAACAAAAAAAAAAAACACACGTGGTCGATCTAGAATCCAGCTTTCCTCTATGAGGTGTGTGAACATATGTCAAGACAATGCACCTAAACACCCGTAAGTCAAGATCAGCAGAAATTTGGTGAAGTGGAAAAAAAATGTCCAAAGGCATTCCAGACGAGATTTATTATGAAGTACCCGAGTAGGTTGTTTGTTAATCAGATGACATGGGGTCTTAGTAGCTTCCCCCAGTATTATTTTGGCATATGAGTTTGAAAAAGAAGGGCTCTATTCATTTCAAGAAGGTGATGGTTATTTTGCTTAGTTAACTCATTTTGTTGAGGAGTGTAGAGACAGTGATTCATGAATGATACCTTGTGAGTAAAAATAGGAAGTAATGGTCTGAATGAAGTAATTTGTAGCATTATTTGTGCAAAAACATTTGATGGTGATGGAAAATTGTGTTTGAACCATGGTACTGAAAATGGGAATAATAGTACTAGCCTCACTTTTGTTTTTCAAGAAAACCCACATAAATCGAGTATAGTCATCAATAAAAGTAACGAACCATCGTGCTCTTGAGATATTAACAACAAAAGGACGCCATATGTTAATATGAATGAGTGCAAAAGGAATAGTGCTTCTTGTATTACCTGGAGAAATTGTGTTCAAGAGTGTTTAGAAAGTTCACACACAACACATCACACTGAAAAAGATGAAACATCAACATTAGTAAATAGTTTGGGAAACATTGTCTTTAGAGTATGAAAAGATGGGTGGCCAAAACGCCTATGGTAAAGCCAAATGATGTATGTGGTATATGAAGTAGTGGCAAAAGCTTTTGAAACATTAAGAACAACAGGTATATTGAGGTACACTCCATCTCGCTGCTTAGTAGTACCAATCACCTTCCCCGTGCATAGATCTTGCAAGATATCACTAGTAGAAAAAAGATTTTTAATGACGGCGTTTAAACCACGGTTAAATGAAAAACCGTGGTTTAAAGTTTATAAACCACGGTTTTCAGGGAAACCGTCATTTAAGGTACATGCCAGAGTGAATATACCATGATTTTTGGAGAACCGTCGTATATAAGTTACTTACACGCCATAGTGAATATACCACGGTTATTGGAGAACCGTCATATATAAGGTACTTATATACGACGGTTCCTCGGTAACCGTCGTATATAAGGTACTTATATATGACGGTTCCTCGGCAACCGTCATTTATATTGCACATCTTACTATATTAAACCACGGTTTTTTGGTGAACCATGGTATATAGTCTAAGCGGGAATTTCAATTTTCGGCCCAAATTAACACGACTCTTTCTCTCTATTCTCTTATATAAATTCTCTCACGGTAATTTTGGAACCCAAACAGACGAACATGCTCTGCAACTCTTCTTCATTCTCTTCAACCTCACGGTAATTTTGCAACCCATATTGGCAAACAAGGAACATGCTCCGACTTCTCTTATCTCTTGTTTTCACGGTAATTCTCTTGTTTTCACTGTAATGTTTTGCAACCCACACCACGCGAACACATGCGAACAAGGACCACATGCTTTCATTCTCTTGTTTTCTCTTGCAACTCTTCTTCATTCTCTCTCATTCTCTTGCAGCTTACACTTGCGAACAAGGAACACATGCTCTGTGCCTTCCTCATCTCCACTCACTGTAATTTTCGCAACCCTAACCGGCGAACAAGGAACATGGTCTACGCCTCATCCATTCTCTTTCACGGTAATTTTGTAACCCACCGCGAACAAGGAACATACTACCTAAATCGCAAACAAGGAACATACATGTTCTGGCCTCTTCATTCTCTCGTGTCTGTGCTCTGTTGAGATCTGTGAAGGCGGCGCTTCTAAATCGCCGACGATTTGGAAAAAAGTTCATAGACTATAAACCACAGTTATATGTATAACCGTGGTTTATTCATTAATTTTATACATTATATACCACGGTTGTAGGAATAACCGTCGTATAAAAGCACTTTATACCACGGTTCAGGCGTTAACCGTCGTATAAAAGGTACTTTATACCATGGTTCAGACCTTAACCGTCGTATAAAATCAGTGAGACCGCGTCCGAAAACGGTCTTAAACGACGGTCATAGGTAACCGTGGTATATAGTACCACTTTTAAACGACGGTTACGAACCGTCGTTTATCGCTATTTGTAAATATACGACGCGAGCATAAACCACGGTTCCTAACCGTGGTATATAGGCAAAATAACCATGGTTAAAAACATTTTTTCTACTAGTGATATACAATAAGACAGAAAGAAAACAGCAAAGCAGCCAAGGTCAATAGTGAGTTTGTATATGGAAGCAAGATTCATAGCAATCCCTGAAACATGCAAGGTTTCCTTAAGTTGAATGATATTCGATAAGACAACATTCCCGTGTCCCGCGACATTGGTCGACACACCATCTGCAGCAGTAATGGGTTTAAGAGTATAACAAGGACGATAGTGAGTAAGGAGAGAAGAAACATATGTCATATGAGTGGTAGCTACGGAATCCATAATCCGTTGTGGAGCAGAGGATTGGTGTGATGTATGATAGAATAAGGAGTTGTAAGAGAGATATGACCAGATTTAGTAGAAACCTGAAGAGATCACAACATCATGCGATACTTATTCAACTCGACAGGAGTAATAGGAGTGGCGGAGGGGTTAGTAACACAATAATCTGAACAAGAATCTTTCCCCATGATAGGAAACCAATATGGAGAGACTCACACAACGATAAAGACAGGTAAAATAATCCCTAGGAAGAACCTGGTTGAGCCAGATCCGGTTTATGGTAGCCGGTTTTTTATAGCACCAGTTTAAAGAAACTAGTTTTGAGCCAATTGAAGACACACAGATATTGACAGATAGAAGATCACGACCATTCGAACACCTTCCACATAGATGGTAGAGGGTAGTGCAGCCAAAGAAGGGCGACGTCAGTTATGCAGGCGGGCAGTCGACCGGCGAGGAGGTAGAAGACCACCTAGAGAAGAGAGTTCGTCGAAAAGGAGGTCATCAGTCCGGTGTCGATAATCTAGCATTGTGATAAGTGGTGAAATAGTGCTCTCTTAAGGTCTTTATTCACCGTCATTTTATTTGGCGCATGACTTATTTCACCACTTTATGGAGTATTTTTGTGTTTATTAGTGATCTTATACTTTTGGCATATTCAAATAGGTAAATACTCATATGAGTACATTTTGAGAGCTTAATATGAGAATGCATCAATGTTCGAGCACCTCGGGAAGGATGCCAAGCCAACGAGAAGCATCGGAGAATTCCGACACAAAAGAAGGACATTCTGGGGCCGACCGACCTTGGGACCAACCTTGCCAAGGTCGGTCCGACTCTACCCAAGCCGTCCCAAACACACTGGAATCGACCGACCTTGGGACCGACCTTGTCCAAGGTCGGTCAAGCTTTAAAACCTGTCACGTGCTTCCGTCTAAGTGAGTCCGACCGACCTTGGGACCGACCTTGCAAGGTCGGTCGGACGGAATTTTTGTCCAGAATCTTCTTTTAAGAGGCTAAATTTTGGGGCTTCCTTCCCCATTATCCAACACACATGACTCTAGCCTGAAACAAGAGAAAGAGAGGCGAAAATAGAGGAGAAAAGAAGAGGAGAAAAGAAGATAAGAAAGGAGGAAGAAGAAAGTGAAGATTTCTACCTCCATTGAAGCTTGGAAGCTCCTCTAATGGCTAATTATCCCTTCTCCTTCCTCTTTCCTTTAGCTATGGCTGAGTAGTTCCATTTGTATCCCAGGATGAGGGTTTGAACCCATTTTGCTCATTGAATGCTAGAAACCTAACTCATTTATTACTCTTGTTTTATTCCCTTAAATATCAATTAATGCTCTAAATTGATCTCTTATTGCATTTATGGTGGTTTCATTCAATATTTGAGCTTGAGTTTGGAACTAGACCAACAAGGGAGTAAACCCTAACTTTTGCTTTCTTGGTTTTGGGAGTGAATGCTTAGGGCTTTTGATTAAGAGTGCTTGCTTAAAGCTATTTGATGACTTGAACCTCCTTTAATTAAGGGGTTTGATTATTTAGGTAAGAATTGGATTTCCCATGGTTTGGGGATTCATGAGCTAAAATCTAAAAGGCATTGAGATGATGAGTTATGGTTTTGAAGTTCTTTGAGTGAATTAGGTGATTCCCACTATCCTAGGGTACTCTCCCCATCCATTCCATACACAAACGTTTTAATGTTTTTATTGCATTTCAATTGACAAACAAACAAGCTTGCCTCCGGCTAAACCCCCATTTTTACTGTTTTTTCGCACTTAACTATTATACCGAAGCTTGGGATTTAGAAACCAATTTCCTTGTGGATACGACACTTGTTTTATTGCAACGAATTGGGTGCACTTGCCCATTTTAGGTAGGTTTAATTACTATGTTTGTAATTTTCCCAACAAGTTTTTGGCGCCGCTGCCGGAGAAATTGATTATTCAATTTCCCTTGGTTCGGTACTTTAGTTTTTGTGCATTTAGTACTTTTATCTATTTTATTTTATTTGTTGTATTTGTGTTTTTAGTTGTTGTCTATATTTTTACATTTCCTTCTACTTAAGAGCATTTGGTGTTGGTGCGGTTTAGGTACCTTCTATTTTCTCGGTGTATGCCAAACACTCGAGCCAACGGATCTCCACTTGTTAGTCCGAGATCCGAGCTCGAGCGTTCATTGTTGAGAGCCATCTGAACTGTGAAAAATTCAATCATGGCTTCTAGACCAACACGGGGGTTTAGAAGAAAACGGAAACCCACAACAAATGGCTCTCAAAGACTACAACCAGCCGGACACCGAAGGGAGACCTTCGGCCATAGTCCTACCGGATTTGACGCCTCAAGAGGTCGGACAATGGGTATTCAAGACCCACTACATCACTGCTGTCCGAGACTTAGGAAAATTCAGTGGAGCAAATCCCGATGAAGCTCTCAACCACCTAAGTCAATTCCTCGACTTTTGCAACTCATTTGGTAGAACTGGAAACGTTAGTGAGAGGATACGCCTGCAGCTCTTCCCTCACTCACTGTCCGACGCTGCATCAAGATGGTATAGGAGCTTACCGTCAAAATCAATCCATACTTGGGCACAAATGGCTCAAAAATTTCTTGCCAAGTATTACCCCACTAGTAGAACGAGGCAATTAATTGGAGAGATTAATACTTTTTGCCAAGAGCCGGGAGAGACGCTATACGATGCATGGGATAGATTCAAGGACATGTTGATGAATTGTTCCCACCACGGCTTGGATGACCAATCACTTTGTCTATCATTTTTCAACGGTCTCGACGACTCGAATAGACTACTTGTGAACTCCTCACCTGAAGGAAGCTTTATGACTAAGTCACCTCAAGAGGGGATGAAACTCCTAGAGGTGATGACTAGTAACACAAGGCAATGGTCTAAGCCAAAGGGGAGAGCACCAAGAGCAGCTGGTCTCTTACATGTTGAGCCTACCGACCACCTTTCCGCTCAACTATCTTCACTCACCAAGATGGTGGAGAAGCTAGCTATAGCTCAAAAAGAAACAACAAAGTCTATAGCTTCTTCATCATCACCCTCTCCATCTGCTTCTACTTCAATCCAAGAGGGGTGTGCAATTTGTGCGGGTCCTCACGAGACCCACTTTTGTGAAGGCAAAGTTTATGCCGATCCACATGAGGATGTAAACTTTGTAGGCAACCGCCTAGGATACAACTACAACCAACAAAACGCCCCATGGAGGAACCATCCAAACTTCTCATGGAGAAATAATGACCAAACCCAAGGGGGAGCTAGCAATGCTTCCAACAATCCCACGGGCTACCGGTCACAAGGGTCGTCTCAAATGTCCAACCCACAATTGGGTTACCGACCACAAGGAGCACCTCCGGGCTTTCAACAACAACACCAACCACATCAACAACAACACCAACCACATCAACAACCTCCTCCTCCATCCACAGATGCCAATGCCGAGCTAAGATACATGATGAAGAATATTGTCTCGGTTGTGCACACTAAAGCGGCTGATTTGGATGCTTTTAAAGCAAGCCAAGAAGCCACCAACAAAAGGGTTGAAGCTCAACTTTAAAGCATCTCCCAACAACTTGCTCAAAGACAACCGGGTGTTCTTCCAAGTCAAGCCAAGCCCAATCCAAGAGAGCAAGCAAAAGTGGTAACACTAAGGAGTGGGAGACTCCTTGATCCGTCATGCTCACAAGAGGACATGGAGTCCCAAGAAGATGAAGCTCAAGAAGAAGAGGAAGAGATTGTTGAGGAACCACCACCTCCACCTAAGGAAGTTTCCATGGAGAAGGAGTCTCCTGAACCTTCTACTTCTACTACTCTTGCAAAACATCTTCCCCCTCTTCCTTTTCCCAATAGACTCAAAAAGAAAAATTTGGATGAACAATTTGGGAAGTTTCTAAGCATTTTCAAGAAATTAACGATTAACATTCCTTTTTCTGATGCTTTGAAACAGATGCCGATTTATGCTAAGTTCATGAAGGACATCATAGCAAATAAGGGATCGCTGGAGGAAGCGGAAACCGTTCACCTCACCGAAGAAGTTTCAGCGGTTCTACAAAGAAGTCTACATCCAAAGCTTGGAGATCCCGGTTTACCTATCGTTCCTTGCTTTATAGGTGAAATTGATTGTGGTAGTGAGTTATGTGATTTAGGTGCTAGTATAAATCTCACGCCTCTCTCAACTTTTAATAAGCTTGGAATTGGTAAATGCACTCCCACTCCCATTCAATTACAATTAGCGGATAGAACTTTGGTTATCCCTAAGGGAAAAGTAGAGGACTTGGTAGTAACTGTTGGTACATTTGTTTTCCCAGCTGATTTCATTGTAATAGACATGGAAGAGGACCAGAGAGTGCCACTGATTTTGGGTAGACCTTTTATGAGAACTGCTAGGGCCCTTATAGATGTGGAGAAATGCAAAATAATTCTGTGACTTCATGATGAAAAATTAGAATTTGACATGTCTAAAGTAGTGAAGAGACCCTCACAGGCTGAGGCTGTTTTTGCTATAGATGTCATAGATTCAATTGTGCAGGATCACTCTCTCTCTCTTGTTAAATCTGATGCCCTTGAATTAGCTTTGTTTGAGGCTTGTTTTGAACAGGAATTCCACCCAGAAATGATTGAAATGGTGGCTGAGTTGAACAACAGATTTTCTGGCTATAGACCACGCTATCCGCCACCCGAACCATTGGAACGAGCTGCTCAGAAGCCGTTGCCCTCGGTTGAGAAGCCTCCCACTGTGGAGATGAAACCTCTACCCTCTCATCTTAAATATGCTTATTTGACTGACCGTGTGTTCTACTGTTATTATTTCTTCTTCCTTGACAGGTGCACAAGAGGAAAGTCTGATGAGGGTGCTTCGAAACCATAAACGGGCTATCGGTGGACTATAGCCGACATCAAAGGGATCAGTCCTCATTTCTGCACCCACCGGATATTCTTGGAAGATGACTACAAGCCGTTGGTCCAACCTCAGAGGAGATTAAATCCCAATATGAAGGAGGTTGTCAAGAAGGAAGTTCTTAAACTCTTAGATGCGGGATTATCTATGCCATCTCCGACAGCAAATGGGTAAGCCCCGTGCAAGTGGTCCCAAAGAAAGGAGGCGTTACTGTCATCCCCAACGAAAAGGGTGAGCTGGTGTCTTAAAGGACTACCAATGGTTGGAGAGTCTGCATTGACTACCGGAAGCTGAACACCGCCACCAGAAAAGACCACTTCCCTCTCCCATTCATTGATCAAATGCTCGAGAGGTTGACGGGGCAAGACTATTACTACTTTTTGGATGGAATGCGGGGTATACTCGGTCAGCTTTTCCGTTCTCCTTGAGCTTTCAATCTCCAATCCATAGCTCCTGAGGATCAGGAGAAGACGACATTTACATGCCCGTATGGGACGTTTGCCTACACCCGGATGCCTTTCAGGCTTTGCAACACCCTGGCCACATTTCAGAGATGCATGATGGTAATCTTCTCCGACTTCCTAAAAAAAGCATTGAGGCCTTTATGGACGACTTCTCCGTCTTCGGCACCTCCTTCGACACTTGCTTGGACAACCTCGAGGCTATTGCTATCTTGGAGGTGTGAGGAGACAAATCTTGTGCTCAATTGAGAAAAATGCCATTTTATGGTAAAAGAAGGAATTGTCTTGGGGCACAAGATCTCTTCAGAGGGTATTGAGGTAGACAAGTCTAAAATTGAAGTAATTGAAAAGCTACCTCCTCCAACATCAGTGAAAGACATTCGAAGCTTCTTGGGTCATGCCGACTTCTACAGAAGGTTCATAAAAGACTTCTCCAAAATTTCAAAGCCTCTCTGCGACCTCTTGGCCAAGGATGTAAAATTTGAATTCACCGAGGAGTGCTTTAATGCCTTCAACACCCTCAAACAGTGTCTTATATCTGCGCCTATCGTGGTCTCCCCCGATTGGAGTTTACCATTTGAGATCATGTGCGACGCCAACGACTATGCGGTGGGGGCGGTCCTTTGTCAGAAGAAGGAAAAGATATTGAGGAGTATCTACTACGCTAGTAGAACTCTCAATGATGCCTAAAAGAATTACGCCACCACCGAGAAGGATCTGTTAGCTGTGGTTTTCGCCCTCGACAAGTTCTGATCCTACCTCTTAGGCAGCAAGGTTGTGGTGCACACAGACCACTCAGCACTGAAGTACTTGTTCAACAAAGGTGATGCAAAGCCGAGACTCCTCCGATGGATTCTGCTCCTTCAAGAATTTAAGATAGAGATCCGAGACAAACCGGGTGTGCAAAACGTAGTAGCTGATCATCTATCTCGAATGGAGGCCCCTGACGATGGTGTGCCAATCAACGAATTCTTTCCAGACGAGAGCATCTTCATGATTGCAGAGACCGGAGACCCTTGGTATGCAGACTTTGCAAATTATTTGGCAAGAAGGGTGGTCCCACCGGAGATGACCTATCAACAAAGAAAGAAATTCATCTCCGACGTCAAGAGGTATTTTTGGGAGGACCCTTTTCTTTTCAAAGTTTGTGCTGATGGTGTGATTCGGAGATGTGTGCTTATGAGTGAAGTGCAGGATATTTTGATTCACTGTCACTTGGGTGAAGCCAGAGGACACCACGGTCCGGCACGAACAGTGGCTAAGATTCTTCAAGCCGGGTTTTTCTGGAAAACCCTTCATAAGGACTGCCACTCGTTCGTTGCCTCCTGTGACCAATGTCAGAGACTCGGAAACACCTCACGCAAGCATGAGATGCCTCTCAACATAATGATAGAGGTCGAGCCGTTTGATTTGTGGGGTATCGATTTCATGGGCCCCTTCCCATCTTCTTACTCCAACTTGTTTATTCTTGTGGCGGTCGACTATGTGATCAAGTGGGTTGAAGCAATTGCAACCCCGACTAATGACGCCAAAGTTGTGATCAAGTTTCTGAAGAAAAATATTTTCACCCGGTTCGGGGTACCGAGAGCCATATTTAGTGATGACGGGTCTCACTTTTGTAACAAACAGTTTGAAGCGCTGATGACTAAATACGAAGTGAGACACAAGGTTGCCCTTCCTTATCACCCTCAATGTAATGGCCAAGCTGAGGTCACAAACAGAGAGCTTAAATGGATCCTCCAAAAGACAGTCAACTCCTCAAGGAAGGATTGGTCCATGAAGCTCGATGATGCATTGTGGGCATATCGGACCACCTACAAAACTCCAATCGGCATGTCCCCGTTCCGGCTTGTCTATGGGAAGGCTTGTCACTTGCCGGTCGAATTAGCGCATAAGTCATATTGGGCGGTGAAGGCCCTCAACTATGACCTCAAGAGCGCCGGTGACAAGAGACGGTTCCAATTGACCGAGTTAGAAGAGATTCGGGAGGAAGCCTATGAAAATAACCGCATCTACAAAGAAAAGGCCAAGAAATGGCATGATAAGATGATTGTGAAGCGGGAATTTCACGAAGGTGACCGGGTTCTCCTCTACAACTCAAGGTTGAAGTTATTCCCCAGGAAGTTAAAGTCTCATTGGGCTGACCCTTTTACTGTCACAAGGGTCACCCCTTATGGAGCTTTTGAGCTGAAGAATGTCAAGGGGGAGACTTTCATGGTCAACGGTTCCCGGCTAAAGCATTATCATGGAGGAGACATCCAAAAAGTTGAAGCTCGGGCTCTTTACTTAAGAGACCCTCCAGGTTCCCTCTAACCCTCACTATGGTCTAGCCAAAGACCTTAAAAAGACGGGAAACTTTCCGGGAGGCAACCCGGACTATTGGCACTTTTTACCTTGCATTTTTTTCTCATTTAAGTTATGTTAGTTAGTTGCTTATTCTATGCTTTATTTATTGTTTGTTCTGGTTATTTTTGCATGTTGAATCTGTTTTTGATTGATGTTAAGTGTTGTGGGCAAGAAAACAAACATTTTGGGGAGATTCTGGTCTCGACCGACCTTAGGACCGAACTTGCATGGTCAGTCGAGTCCATGATTTCAAACCCGCCAAGCTACTGACTTGGACCGACCTTGCGACCGGACTTGCAAGGTCGATCGGACTGAAAATTTTCGAAACTGAGACAATCTGGAATGGACCGACCTTGCGACCGGACTTGCAAGGTCGGTCGGGTCAAAAATTTTGAAAAAAAAAGAGCGAACCGTTGCGTTTCACTCTTACCCTCTCTTTTCCTTCGTCCCCAACCTCTCAACCCAGCACCCCGATTTCTCCCTACTCCCTCCCGCTTCCCTCTATCTCGCGTAGCCCTCACCACCCTTTCCCTCTCTCATGCCACCACCGTCATGCTCGCCCACCGCTCCACTGCTACGCCCCTTCGACGCCCCCCTGAACCGCGCGCCCAACCACACCTGCAACCACCCGCAACAGCAACCCACCGCCACCCTAAATCCCTAAAATCGCCCCCTTATCCCCAAACTTCGTTTAGTCCGATTTTTTTCCTCCATTTTGTCAATTTCTACTCCATTTACTACTACACAACATCAAGGTATGTACTTCTAGCCCTAACTTGTCAATTTGATGAATTTTCATGCAAGTTACACTTTGGGCTCAATTAAACTCGAACCAAACACAACCTTATGTTACAATTTATGATTTTTGCAAAATGGTGAATTGAATAGCTTCTAATTGTTAATTACAGGGTTTTGTATGGGAATTGAGATGAAAATAGGGGGAATTGGGTGGTTTTGGTTTGAAAATTATGTTAATATCCTAAATTGCATTATTAATTGATTTGGTCACAAAATGAAATGGTTAAGCTGTGTTAATTGGTGGTGGCTTATGATAGAATATTTGTGGATTTATTTATGCTTAAATCGCCTGCTGTAGCGCCCTTTTGGATTGAACATCATTATGGCCTATAGTGACCAATTTTGGTGAAATTGCACCTTTGTGATCAGGAAATCCTTGTGACTGATATGTATGCACTGGATTGTTAATGATTATGCGTGGTGAACTGCATGACACACCTTCTGGTGAAATTGAGGAGGTTCTTAGAACCGGGGAAAGATAGAAAAATAGGGGAGACTCTGTCAAAATTTTTCCAAATTAACGTCGTTCCTTCTGCTCTATAACATGCTTCATGCTTAATGTTTTGCCCCTTCCTTATTGTCATCCTACTTATTTTCTAACATTTCACTGGTTGTTATTTTTGTTGTTTCTATTTTGCATTTTCTTTTCTTTTCTTTGTTTTGTAGACCATGGCCAACCGACAACGCCGTGTTAGGAGGAACCAAGCTGCTCCCAACCAAGAAGTAGGCCACCCCAATGGCCTCCTTGATGGCATCTTCATCAACGAAGAAGCCCGACACTGGTTCACCTCCCCCAAACGACGGGAGATTGTTCGGGAGCGGCCTGTGGATCCGGCTCTCATTGCGGACCTAGAGCTCCGGCCACACTTCGACTATCTGGGCAGAGCTGCGTGCTCACCATGGGTGGTCAATACCACCCCGGCCTGATCAAGGAATTTTATGCTAATGCGGCAGTCAGCAGGCAGCCCAAGGAGATCACCTCAGTTGTTAGTGGACGGACCATAGCCATCCGGAGGTGGGATGTGCACCAGTTCTTTCAGCTCCCAGATGATGACCTCGACCACTTCTCCTTCATCCACCCAGGAGATCTGATCGCCACCCGCCACCGCTACCTCGCCGACCTCCCGGTCCAGACACGTAGACAAAACCAAGCCGGGACGGACGTTAGGGTCACTATGACCCTAAACATGGTGAGCAGCCCGCTGAAGAGGGTCATCCTCGCGATCTTACATCACAATGTCATCCCTCGCGACAGCAAAGATCTGAACTCCAGGGACTGCTATCTCATGGATTATTTGGTCGCCCCGGACCCGGAGAAGCCGCTCTCCCTTTCCGATCTTATCTTCGACCACCTCTGCCACATCCTTACGAAGAAGGATTCCCATCACTTGGGTTTTCCTCACTTCTTGGAGAGGCAGTTAGTACGCTGTGGAGTGTGCCCCAGAGCGGATGAGGCAGCCAGCCTACATGTGGACCCTATCTCCGACACTACTATGCGGAAGATGGGCTTTTATCGCGATGACGACGGGTGGCACAAGGTGACCGCAGCGCATAGGCAGAGCAGGGGTGCATCCTCGTCTTCCGGTGCCTCCACTTCCGGTGCCTCCACTTCCAGTGCTGCGCCCGGCCCATTCCTCGCCCTGCCTCCTCCACTACCGACCGGCGCTGTGACCCCAGAGCAGCTCGAGGCGTTCGAGAGACAGATGGTTGAGCACCGGCGTCTCATGATGGAGCACTAGCGCCAGATGGACGCCCAGATGTAGTACCTTCGCGACCAGGCGGTGCGTGGTGGTGCTCCTCCCCAGTAGCCATCTTATGATCCCGGGACTCCCTACCATTGTTTTTCTGCTTGTTTCATCTATCTTATGATTCTCTTTTAGACTGTTACATTTCGTTTAGATGTTTCATATGTTTGTACCTTAAAATTCCTTTACTTTCGCATTGTCGTACTTACCTTCTGCGCTATGGTGTTTTACGCACCTTATTGAATACTCTGTTACGGGACTCATTTATGAGTCCCCTTTTGGTTATCTAACTCTGGCATTATTGCGAATTCTCTAGAATCCATATTGTGCCTAGTTTCTTTTTGGTTTTGAATTGTAGATGTATCAACTGAACTCGAGAACACCCTAAAGTGAGTTAGGAGAAATTCAAGAGAACCTCTTGTCAATTTTTCCTAGGATCTCCGACTCTTCCTGTCAGACCCAACGCTTACATGAATATGCACACTGGCAAGTGTGGGGGAACCCCGTCACCAACTCATCTTTATTAGGGGAGTAAAAGTTCTCTAAGCTTTCCCAATTTATACAATGCAACACACTTTTTGCTTTCTCCATGCCTAGTGCTTCAAAAAGGTCTTCTGTTTGTTTTTCCATGAGCTTTTCTTTGAACAATGAGGACATTGTCCCATTCTAGTGTGGGGGAAACGACCTTTTCTTTTGACTGCACTGCTCAATTTTCTCATAGATATCTATAGCTTCCATGTAGGAGTTATGTTTATAGTAAGCAAGTTTTCCACCGAACTTTTTTTCAAAGGTTCTCTCTTGAGGAGCACTTATGTGCGGTGTAGTCATAAATCCATATCTTGGTGAATTTTTATTGCTTAGGGGTTCTTTCTACCTTCTCGTCTAGGGATTGCTAAGGGGTGCTTCCTTGTGAAAAATGTTAAAAAGGAACTTGAGAGACACCATAGGTAACCAACAAATGAGAGTTGAGTGTTCATTGAAGCAAGGAAAAATGCCAAATTACCTCTCCTCATCTCTTGTTGCAAAAGTGAATCAAATGCAAATCTCTATTTTTCCTTTTGTTTTTCCTCAATGCCCATTCTTGAGAGAAGTTGGCCATGGTAAAAGTTCTCCAAGTTCCATAATCTGTAAGAACTCGGAAGCACTCTAGATCATACCCCGAAACTCTATATTTTCATTTGCCCTAAGCACACCCATGTCATCATGAGAAGGTTGGTTGCACTCCTCTTGAGGGTTTTCACAAATTTTGCTCACTTGAATTCAAGAACTCATCTAAACACTTGCTTGCTTTAAATGTTCCTTCCTTTCATGGGTCCTTAGCTAATTTTGCTTGAGGAAAAGCAAATAGATAAGTGTGGGGGAGTTGATAAGTGGTGAAATAGTGCTCTCTCAAGGTCTTTATTCACCGTCATTTTATTTGGCGCATGACTTATTTCACCACTTTATGGAGTATTTTTGTGTTTATTAGTGATCTTCTACTTTTGGCATATTCAAATAGGTAAATACTCATATGAGTACATTTTGAGAGCTTAATCTGAGAATGCATCAATGTTCGAGCACCTCGGGAAGGATGCCAAGCCAACGAGAAGCATCGGGTGAATTTCGGCACAAAAGAAGGACATTCTGGGGCCGACCGACCTTGCCAAGGTCGGTCCGACTCTGCCCAAGCCGTCCCAAACACACTGGAATCGACCGACCTTGGGACCGACCTTGTCTAAGGTCGGTCGAGCTTTAAAACCTGTCACGTGCTTCCGTCTAAGAGAGTCCGACCGACCTTGGGACCGACCTTGCAAGGTCGGTCGGACGGAATTTTTGTCCAGAATCTTCTTTTAAGAGGCTACATTTTGGGGCTTCCTTCCCCATTATCCAACACACACGACTCTAGCCTGAAACAAGAGAAAGAGAGGCGAAAATAAAGGAGAAAAGAAGAGGAGAAAAGAAGAGAAGAAAGAGGAAGAAGAAAGTGAAGATTTCTACCTCCATTGAAGCTTGAAAGCTCCTCTAATGGCTAATTCTCCCTTCTCCTTCCTCTTTCCTTTAGCTATGGCTGAGTAGTTCCATTTGTATCCTAGGATGAGGGTTTGAACCCATTTTGCTCATTGAATGCTAGAAACCTAACTCATTTATTACTCTTGTTTTATTCCCTTCAATATCAATTAATGCTCTAAATTGATCTCTTATTGCATTTATGGTGGTTTCATTCAATATTTGAGCTTGAGTTTGGAACTAGACCAACAAGGGAGTAAACCTTAACTTTTGCTTTCTTGGTTTTGGGAGTGAATGCTTAGGGCTTTTGATTAAGAGTGCTTGCTTAAAGCTATTTGATGACTTGAACCTCCTTTAATTAAGGGGTTTGATTATTTAGGTAAGAATTGGATTTCCCATGATTTGAGGATTCATGAGCTAAACTCTAAAAGGCATTGAGATGAAGAGTTATGGTTTTGAAGTTCTTTGAGTGAATTAGGTGATTCCCACTATCCTAGGGTACTCTCCCCATCCATTCCATACACAAACGTTTTACTGTTTTTATTGCATTTCAATTGACAAACAAACAAGCTTGCCTCCGGCTAAACCCCCATTTTTACTATTTATTCGCACTTAACTATTATACCGAAGCTTGGGATTTAGAAACCAATTTCCTTGTGGATACGACACTTGTTTTATTGCAACGAATTGGGTGCACTTGCCCATTTTAGGTAGGTTTAATTACTATGTTTGTAATTTTCCCAACACATTGTCAGTCAATCGTCATCAGTCCGCCGTCGTTAGGCCAGTGTCATCAGTTCGGTGTCATCAGTCCAACGTTGTTAGTCCGGCGTCGTCAATCCGAAGTGAACAGTCCGACATTGTCAGTCCGGTACTAGCTAGGGTTTGAGATTTGAGTATATGAGGGTAGGGTTAGAGTTTAGAGTACATGAGGCCAGGGTTTGGGTTTGAACCTAGAGAATGGGAAGTTAATGTTTCGAAAAAAATTTGGCTCTTGATAACATGTTGTTAGAAGATACTTCTTATTGATGTGTATTAACAAGGAGAGTTATAAATTATTTATAATAAAAATTGGTTTAAATAAAAGCTAACTAGCCTAATTTACAAGTATACCCTTACATAATATGTGCAGGTAAAAGAATAATACACATTACATTGTTAAGTAGGTCTAATAACATATACAAATACAAAAATGTACTATTTAATAGTAAAATATTCGATTGTAAAAAATGTACTAAAAATGACTCAAGCAAGAGTAATCCTGATCGTGCTGATCTGAATTACCTAGATGTAGGCAACATGGTCAGAGTTGCCAATAGACAAAGCACCCTGCCCAATAGTTGTATTTTTGTTCTTTCCTTCAAGAACGGGAAATATCTAATTAATTATCGTTTATCTCTCTTTTAAAGAGCTATAGAGACTGGAATAATTAACACATGACCTTGGAAGAATGCACATATCCTTGTGGGAAAATACAATATTTATATTATGCTTTTGTTCAATACGCTAGAATTTTTTTAAAAGAAATTTATTTATAATTATTTTTGTACTATACAAATATTTCAAAAACAACCACAACATAAAAGTTTTATTCCCTAAATAATAAGGGCCAACCAACATCGATTAATATTAGAGATTGGGTAAAACTATGGAAATATAGAAAAAAAGTAAAAAGGAGGGAGGAGTAAGGAATGAAAATGTAGTTACCAAAACATGATGAAAAAGATCTAAAGTTGGGTAGTGAGAATACTTTTAAAACAAGAGCATATGCAAAAGATACTTCACCATTCTATCCTTTTCATTGACATTTTCTCGTCTACCTCTGGTAGCCACATGTGCTTCTTGACTACCGTAGTCCATATTTGTTTATCTTTTCCTCTTCTTTTCCTACTTCCATTTTCGTCCAGGTTTTAAATACTTCTAACCAGTGCCTCTATCGATCTTCTAATTGCATGTCCAAACCACCGCAAAGGAGATCCACTCATCTTCTCTTCAATAATTATTACTTTTTGTCTAATTGATTCATTCCTCATATGATCTTTCTGAGTATGTCCACTCATCCAGAGTAACATTTGCATCCTTACCACACTCATCTTTTAATGTGTTAGTGTCATACAAAACTACACTTGTGTTAGTACTAAAGTAAAGGCTTAATTGATCCACAATAGAACTTACCCTTTAGTCTAATGGGCATGCCATCATCCATAGAAATCTTGACGCGTTCCTCCATCTTTGTGATTCTGTTGTTAATCTATATAATACATCTTTATCTAGTTACTCGTTTTTTTAGATTTTATATATATTCCATGTAACTGAAAGCATCACTTCATGAGATTTATCTCTCATCCAAGGCTATCCTGTAATCGTAAGTGTTCCTATTCCCGCTGAACTTACAACCCATATACTCAACCTTGCTTCAAATAAACCTAAAAAAATTACCCTCTAAAGTGTGTCTCCATAATTTCAACTTCCCATTAACCCCTGTTTATTTCAAACCAATCAATACAATCTCATCAACAAGCATTAAGCACCATGGTGTATCTTTTTGTGTCAGTTTTGTGATTTCATCCATGATTACGGAAAACAGGAAAGGGCTCAAAGCTGACCTTGGTGTACTCCCAATGGTAATGGGATCTCTTTAGTTCTCCCCATTCTAGTACGCACAATTATATTACATCCCTTGTACATATCAATGATAATGCTGATACACTTACACGATAAGCCTTTCATTGTTAACACCCACCAGAGAACTTCTCGTGATACCCTATCTTTTGTCTTTCCAAGTCAATGAGCACCATGTGTAGAACCTTCTTTCTGTCTTGATATTTTTTTAAGTTTCTAAGAAGGTGAATTGCCTCGGTGGTTGACCGACTTGTCATAAGGTCAAATTGGTCATCTAAAATCTTCACATTCCTTCTCAACCTTTGCTCAATCACTCGCACCTAGAGTTCCATGGGATGACCATAAGCTTAATTCCTCTTTAGTTGGTACACTTTTGGAGATCACCTTACTATTAAATACGGGAAAAAAGAACTCTTTCGCCAACTCATTGGCATCTTGTTGATACCTCTCTCCCCAAGCTCTTTCAAGCTTTGATGGTTATGTTATCTGGTCCCACCGCTTTCTTTTGCCCCCATATTTCTCCATGAATCTTTCACTTATGTCGTCTCGATCCTCCTCAGACAATCCTGGTTTTCCATATACTCTAGTATGGTAAGATCACTAACATCTCGGGTTTAGTTCTCATTGAACAAAGTGTCAAAGTATTACCTCTACCTCTCCTTTATTTCCTCGTCCATAACCAAGACTCTTTGTTTGGCATATACTCTAGTATGGTAAGATCACTAACACCTAACTTTCCTAATATATCTGGTCTTGTGATCTTAAGACGTGCAAGTCTACAAATGTTTCTTTCTTCCGCTTTCATGTTCAATTTCTCATATAACTCTTCCTCTTTATAATTCCCCATCTTCTCCTCAATCTCAGTCTTCTTCACATTTTTGTAGTGTCCCCTTTCATTTCACGTCCTCATTCCACCATGATGTATTGTTATTTCTTTGGTGGCAAGTTACCTTTGGTATCTTAAGCACCTTTTTGCCATTTTGTTGATGGCTTGCTCCATCACTGATAGGGCTGTCAATTTTGACACGAACCCAAAATCCGACACGCTAAAACGCGGGTTTGGGTTACAATTTTCAACCCGAAAACATTTTTGGGTCTGGTTCGGATTGGGTTGCTAAAAGCCCAGGTCGGTTTTGGGTTTGAACTGCTGACCCGATTTCAACCCACAACCCGAAATATTTTTGAAAAGAAAAGAAAAAATATATTTTTATAGTTATCTGACATAACCCTAAATATTTCAATCATGTTACCATTTATGTTTAATGGTTTTTTATGTTATTGTAACACCCTTGATTTTACCTCAAAAGATAGCTTATGAAAATACCGATCTAACGATGCAAGCGGCATTAAAAACGGACTTCCAACGAGTCCTAAAAGTGCAAAATAGTGTCGGTCCAAACTTGTGTCCGGACGTCGGAAGTTCGGACACAAGCCGAAGAAAACAAACCGAGAAAACACACATGTTTGAACTTGTGTCCGGACATCAACATTCGGACACAAGTCGAGAATGAAAAATCTGAAAACCGGAGATGTCCGAGCTTGTGACCGGACTTTGACGTTCGGACACAGGTCGAGTTTTTAAAATCCTGAAAATCTTTTACGAGCGTCCGAACGTTGGTCCGAACTTGCAAGTTCAAACATAAGTCGAGACTTGCAAGTCGAATTCATCCTCGCATGCTGTCCGAACATTGATGTTCGGACGCTACTAAAACAATGAATTCTTTTAAATTCTCGGGGCCTATCCGAACATTGAAGTCCGGACGGACATTCGGACAAGTCCTAAAATATGTTTTTCAGAAACGCAACAGAGTAACAACAATGGCCAAAACACCACAAAACCAATGTTTGCAATAAATTAAGTATATTAGCAGTATATGTGGTAGTAATCTCCAAATGAACACATTTAAAACAACACTTAGATTACTCAACATCGAAAATGAATGTTTGAATATTATACTAAAATTATAACCTCAACTACAGCGGAATCAAATCCTCCAGGGTATTACCACCACATCCAAACCCCCTGGGTGCTTAGGCTGATGATCCAAAAACATATACGAAATTAATTGTCAAGTCATTTACTCAATCCATGCGAAAACTTCAATTAACATAATAGTTTAGCCAAAATAAAAAAAAACTCAACAGGTCTCAAACACTGCATCTAAAATACTGTCTCAAATTGTCTCATGATTCCCTATTCTATGTGATTGCGCAATCCCAGTTCCCCAATTCAGTCATCCATACCTGCGATCAGAAATCAATAGACAAAAACATAAAGGATCGCACAAATAAGTTAAATTGAGTAAACTCTACCTCAATATGTAAAATACATTTTGAAATTCGTTTTGCATTTATGAAACAGTCGAGGAGGGAAATGACCAGATTAATAATATTTCCAAAATCACATTAGTGAACAGTTCATCAGGGAGTTTTCGACAGGAATCAACACATTTCCAACATAGGATCACCTATGGGATCCCAATCAAAAGTACAAGGACAGTCACCTACGGGACCGTCAACCAACCACCTCACCCCAAGTCCTTAAGTGTGCACACCCCCTATGAAACAACAGTAACATAGAGTAGATCGAAGGGCTTAACTGCAACAATGTGTGCAGCGCAAATCACAATAATGGGGAACACCTTTGGGTTCCCAAACAAATAACAATCCTGCGAAATACTCCCAAAATTCCATAGTTAAATACCAACCAAACAAACCAATTTCTCCACTTCCAAACACGTGGGAATCAATCCCAATTTCCAACCACAAACTGAAAATCCACAAAAACACAACTGAAACCTTTTTCCTCCGATTTGCAAAACATCAATCAATTAGACTTGAGCATAGAATTTACCTGATCACACAATCCACCTCAAGAAATCACTTCTCAGGATTATTGGAAGCACCCGGCGATGCAATCAGAGTCTAGATAATAATTAACCACAATTAGAGTCTACCAAAACAACGAATAAAATAATTACGCTATCTAGGTAAAACACATTACCCAACGAATCTCTAACTGGCACCAGGGAAGTGATTTGACCACGTTGGAAGTAGCGTGAATTCACAAGAGTTGAAGGAAGAAGAAGCGTAAATATTTTAGTAGAGTATAAGCGTAGAATAATGGCGTGAATTTTGAGAGCCTGGAAGCGGAAGAGCGTAACAGCAGCATGATGTGGATGAAGAGGAGTGGAGGAAATCAGTGTTTTAAATAGAAATAATTTGTATAATAAAAGAGATTCTAATAATTTAATAATTAAAGTCTCATGTTAAAGGAAAGAAAAATATTAAATAGCTAAAGAAGAGTTCTATCAATTAGTATTTTAAATATTTTTAAGAGGCAGAAATTGTTAACGTTAAGAGAAATTAGCAGAACAAGTTAGCAAAACACTTTTAGGAAAAATAAATTAATAACCCTCAATTCAAAATATTAGGAGAACGTGGGTGTAACGAGGTAACAAGATAAGGATGAAAAATAAAATATCTAGGAAATCAATTTGTTAAACATTTATTTGTAATAGGAAGAGATTGAAATAAATAAGTTAAATAAAGCACAATACCAATTCCAGCAAGAGGTTTGTTATAACGTTAACGAGAATTCTAGAATTCTAATAACGACAAAATCAAGAGAAGGATATATTATTAATTTTAAGGAAGTCAAAGGGATTTGAATTCTTGTAACTAGAGATAATTTATTAATAGGAAGTAAAATCGAATTCGAACACTAAGATTTTTAAATCAATTTAGAGAAAGTATTCCAGGACTGAATTTAAGAAGCGTAGAATCGTCGTTGGAAGGTCAAAGCAATGCTTGAATAATAATATTGATAACAATATTAATTAGTAGGGATTTGGTAGGTAATCATAAACGTTTATGTAATTATTTTATAACCGTTTAGGAAAGTGAAGGAACATAATATAAGGAATTAGCTTATCTTCGCTGGGCCACTAATATTATTACTACGAACTTATTCCCTCTTACTATATATTATATTATTCCTAACTTGGAATTTCATGAGTATTTCAGTTATGTTATATTGTCTTGGTGATTTTTTGTAGAATTTGTATTGATAATACAATATTTTAATATTGGGATGATTTTGGGTTGATTTCGGGTCAATTTCGGGTCAATTTCGGGTTGATTTTGGGTCATCGGTTTCGGGTTGACATAACATAACCCGTTTCAGGTTCGGGTCGGTTTCGGGTTGAGGTGAAACTTGAGCAGGTCGGGTTCGGGTTGAAGTCAACCTGACCCGAAACCCGAAATTGACAACCCTCGCTGACCACACATAATCCATACCAACATTCTCTTTTACAATGTCCTAAGCATCTTCAACTATAATCATATGGACATGGTGTTTGGTGGTTATCCCCTTGGAGCTTCACCATTTTATCTTCAGATCATCTAATGTCTAACTCATCTTGCACGCCTTTTCCTCAATAATCAAGCCCCAACACCACCTGAGTGGCTACACTCTCACCTAGGATAACCTTACAGTTTGTATAGCTGGTAGTTGTACTCTTAG
This sequence comes from Limonium bicolor, assembly GCA_023374045.1. NCBI lineage: Eukaryota > Viridiplantae > Streptophyta > Magnoliopsida > Caryophyllales > Plumbaginaceae > Limonium > Limonium bicolor. The sequence continues at coordinate 7,617,318 of CM041779.1, read as the reverse complement.
CCCTACTTTAGTTCCCTTTTTTTTAATCAAATGTTTGTTATGGCCAACTGGCCCAACTCAATTTTTCTTGCTTAATTTCTAGAGCCAAAAACCATGTCCTCAATGCACACTTTCATATTTATCGCAGTTTGAACCCACGTGCGTGTTGAGGTCACCATCTATGATAAGTTTCTCATCCTTGGGCAACTGTTGCACCACCTTTTCTAGATCCTCCCATAATTGTCTGAGTTGAGGATGCATCAAACCCAATTTGTGGCTCATAGGAACTATTATTCACTGTTACTATCTCATTTTCTATCACAAACTTAATGCTCATACTTCTGTTACGTTCTCGATATACTCTTGCATCACATAATGCCTACGTCATTTCTACTCTTCTTCCACCCTAAATACCAAATCTTATAATCCTATGATATGAGCTATCTCACAGGCCTTCTCATCAACTCATGCACATAATGTTAATCGTTCTCCTCTTTATTACATCGACTACGTACTATCTCATCTCATACGACTTCGCCATCAAAGGCCAATGTTCCATATCTCAAATTGCGTGCTTGTATCCTTCTACTCTTATTTCTATATCTACCCTGACGTCTACCCCAACCTGGTATACCTTTACTCTCACGTCTTCCCTGGTCTCAACCCTGCCCTTTCATATTTCAATATTTGACATCATCCCCAGGTATTAGGATGAAACGACGCTTCTAAAAGACACCCTAACAACCCTTGCATACTACTACACCCCGACCTACAAAGTATAGCACGCCCATTTGATAGTCCATCTTAGCCGAAGTTGTGCCCAGATCTTGAGTTAGACAGCCTCGAAATGGTCTTGTTTAATATAGTTTACAAAGCAGAAAGTATAAAAATACTCGTATTGAACAATACAAAGATCAGATATTTAGTTTCCAGGCCGAATATACATTTATTTGCAAACCGTCATGGATTTCCGGAAAGGCAGCTCTCCCAGTTTAAATTTACAACTCCAGAATCATGGGTGGCAGTATCAAGTGATCACCAACTCATATACATTGCGAATATCACCACCACTGACGCGCCTCAATTTTTCAAAATTCCTCCTGCTGCCTAGGAGGTCAATGCGTTTGCACGACAGCGGACCATCTTTTGCTGTTCTTTGCGTAGCATACATTAACCGTAGCTTGTCCGCGTGTCTCGAATCAGTGTGAATCGCAGCTTCTATTTCATGTTCTGACAAGTTCCCCTGTGCAGAAACCAAGATCAATCTTAGACCAAAAAACATGAGTACAAGTTGCCCCGTCAGTAATGGAAATCAATATGATACATCAACAAAAGCTGATCAATAGGCCACTTAATCCTATGAAAAAATATCGAGATGCGTCCCCTATGGCACGGCCCAGACACGGTTTAAGTTTCATGTTTGGTGGAAAAAAACAAGTTTGACATGCGGCGGACACCCAGATGAAAGCGCCAGTGACATTACAATTAAGACAGCAACATATCAAGAAAGGGATCTAAGCTGACCTTGGACTACTCTAATGGTAATCGGGAACTTTATAGTTCTCCTTACACTAGTACACAGTTGTACATCCCTCATACATATTAATGATGATGTTGATATACGATATGTCTTTCCTACTTCCATCAGAGGAATAATTCTCATGCTACCCTATCATCCTTGTACCTATCTAAATACTTCTTCATGAATTGTCTAAGAAAGTGAATTTTCTAGTAGTTGAACATCCCGGCAGAACACCAAATTGGTTTTCCAAAAAATTTCACACTTCTTTTCAGCCTTTGTTCAATCATTCACCCAGATTTCTATGGTATAGCTAATAAGCTTAATCCCTCTATAGTTGGCACACTCTTGTACATCACCTTATCTAAAATAAGGGGGTAAGAGTGCTCTTTCACCAGCCCATCGGCATCTTGTTGTTATTCAAACCTTGTTGAAGAAAGTCGCTAGCCACTTGATTCCTCTCCCCCTCAGGCTCTTCTAAACTTCAATCGGTATGTTAACTGGTCCAGCTACTTCCTTCCGCCTCATCTTTCTCAAGGATTTTTGTCTTCTGAATCCTCACACAATCCCGTTTACCATATACTCTGGTAGCGTAAGATCAATAACATCTCAAGTTTGTGGTAGGAACAGATGAAAAGCTAACACATTAAAAGTTGCACTACAGCGTACCAAATCTAGGCTATGTTTCTTAACCGTTATTCGTTATTTTACATTCAAACAACCACAAGAAACGACTCACTACGCTACCCCTTAAAAGAGTCGCTAGAAACATTAACTCATTACCCAGATCCCTCGTATGCACTAGATACTCACTAACCACTAGACTAAGAGACCAGTAGTAAAGGTCGTACGAGGAATGAGGCAATCAGACAGAATGTTTGGAGCACATCACGATGGATGTGGTTGGACCCTAGGTTGTATCTGGATGTGGCGGGTACTCTTTTTCCTTCTTTGGCTTTTTCCCATTGGGTTTTGCCTTGAAAGATTTTAATGAGGCCCAATCTAGTCCCATCCCCCTGGTTCTCCAGGTTGTTTAATACAAAGGCTCTAAGCCATAATTATCAAAAAAACATCACGACACTTAACCGCACCACTGCCAATTTTGTTTTCTGCCGTACACAAGGACAGACAGGCCGGATATGTTGTGACTTTTCTCCCCTTTATTAAGCTACCCTTTCGTTTTATAAGGCCCAGGGTCAGTCACAATATAATCTTTAAGGCTGCGCCCAAGTTTGATTCCTTTCTTATTCCCAACTGCCAAACCGACCTCACCCTCTAAAACCATGAATTAGGCAGAGCATCATTTTTATCTTAGACATGATGGTATGCTCTTGACTTTGTCTGGTCAAGTAATTTTTCGAAAGTAATATAGAGAGTACAGTATAGATTAGTAACTAGTTACTTGCTGCGTAGAAGTTTTCAACCTCCATTAGGTGCATTTTGCGTTCATGACATTTTGATCAATTATAAGATATCTACTGGCACCGGACGCAAAGTGTTACTGATAAGAAAATCTAAAACAAGTAACTACGACCAAAATACTAATAACATCCTTGAAAAGAACTCTTTTGATGAAAAGTAGCAAAGGTAAATAATAGTAATGTTATTCTAGAAACACCCCTTTGACATGGAATATTATTATGGATCATATACCTGGTAGAAGGCGTAGATGAGATCCAGCACTTGCAAACATGTGAAGCCTTTATCACTAAAGTAAGTTCTAGAAGTAGGTCCCATCTCATCAAAACGATCAACTGGGAAAAGTACGGTAAGAAAGTGGTGTCTATATACCAACTCATTCTTCTCACTGCAAAAGCAAAACCATGCGTAATGAAGTTAACAAGATCGCAATAAACAGTTACCTAGTTAACCGTTACGCACTACAGATAATTGAGACACCCCATGTGTCTACAACTCCATTTGGTTGCCAAATCCAGATTCTTCCTTTATTTGGTTGAAGGAATAATTTTGAGAGTATAGCAGCAATGTTACATAACCTAGTTACTATATATTTAAATAAAATCTAATTCTAAAGAACAAACCCTATAAGAATGTGGGTATAATAACAGAAATAGGCCTTGAGTAATGGACCTAACAAACTAAACAAGTGATGTAATAATCAACACTAGTCACAAGCTGAGAAGTAGAGCGGATGATTAGATTGGAATATAAGTCTTCAAACCCAGCAATTGGACCGTTAACAAATTTTCAAGAACTTCACTCTTCAACTTGAAACCTTCAAGGCTTGATAGGCGGGATGAAGAAGCACCAATTCTAGAGAAAAGGCGGCAAAGACACTACCAAAAAAGCATGATGGTGAAGACACCTTACAAAAGCTGGTGGTGCCAGAGACACCTACCATTAGAGAGTGGTGGCGGAGATGCCTACTGAGAGTGGGTGTGGGATTATGATGGGACCACGAAAAGGGGACTGAGGGCAGTTTTGGGATAACTAGCGGTTGCCACTTGTCCAAGCAATTCTTTGGTTATTTAAGGCAAGGGAGTAGACTGAAAAGGGCATCGAATGTTTACTCCTTTTGGCCACTTGTGGATAGGCAGGGCTTGCCCTGAATATGCTCCCTAGGGAGAGACTGTTTTATCGTTTCTTTCACTGTCCAGCTATCTCCGGTAACACTTGTAAGGCTACAGCCAGTTTTCCCACTACAATACAAGATTGCCTCATTGTCTATCTGTTTTTGTGGTTCAAAGAATGAGATCTATCAATTGGTATCAGAGCTGTTCGGTCCTTGGTGATGGGGTAGATTGATACAGAAATTTTGGTAATATTAAAAAGAATGATGAGAAGGGTGGAAGAGCTGACTAGCCGCTGGAGACGTGACCAACCCCTCAACCACGACACTCCTTCACCACCACCAAAACGCAAAAGCTAGATGACGAATGAAATCGGCAACAAACAGAAACCGATAATTCTGATAAATTCTGTTGTAGAGGGAGCAGCACTGGGACTAAGGTTGATTGCCTTTGAGGGGCTGCTGGAGGAGGTCGAGGTCAAGAAGCCAGAATTGAGACAGAAATCAGCCATCGAAGAGGAAAATAAGTCACACAAACGATATGTGGAGTTGGGAAGAAGGAAAAGAAAGAAAGGACCAATAGAAGCTGAGACCGTTCAATCCCAGAAAATAAGCAACTCCCAACTCTCTGTTACCACGTCCATTGGGGAAGTCTCGCTGGAGATGCCACTCGAGGAGAAATGGAGGAGAGAACCTACAATCATGAACTGGAGATGGAAGTGGCGACCAGCAAAGAAGACCACCCGCTCGCGGTGCTGCTTGCTCAACCAGCCTCGACTACGGGCGACGGTGACTGGTAGCAAACATAAGGTAACCAGCAGAAAGGATCCATGGCGCTCAAAAGTGAGACAAACAGATTGGAAAAGGTTGAAGATGAGAAGAGTTGGTGACGACGTAAGGGAAAAGAAGAAAGAGGGTCCATGACAGGGAGACTGCAAGGTTTTTTTTAACTCAGCAGCAAGACCTTGTGAAGTTCTATCACCTTAATTGTGGGCTTGGACTTCCTTGGACTTTGGGTTGGCCGTATAAGGTGCATGAGGAGAAAATAATTTGGCCTGTTTTTCTTTTAAAGAGACAGGGATTCAGTAATAATCCATTACAATACACAACAAGAAAGAAGGATTTGTGATAGAACACAAGGAAGCCAAGGAGACCAACCCTCCATGGTAAGTTGGCCGTCCGTTTGAGGGTGATAAGTTGTGCTGAGACGGAGCTGTGTACCCACTGCCGTAAACAATTCTTTCCCAAACAAGCTAACAAAGATAGGGTCACGATTAGATATAATTGTCTTAGGGATTCCATGCAGGCAAACAACCTCAGCCATAGACACAACAGCAACATCCTTAGCAGTGTATGGATGTTTTAAAGGACAAAAATGAGCATTTTTTGACAAACGACCGACCACTACAAAAATCACCTCATAACCATTTTCTTGGGCAGCCCGATAATGAAGTCCATGGTAATATCTTCCCAAACATGGACTGGGATGGGGATGAGATGGGCTGTAATAGACCGGCGGGAGAGCAAGAACTATACTTGACCCGCTGGCACACATCGCAAGAAGCTACAAAGTCTTTAACTTGTTTCCACATTCCGTGCCAAAACACAGCACCAGAAATGCCCTTGTAAGTGCGTAAGAATCCTGAGTGACCACCAACCGGGGCAGCATGGTATTCTTTGAGAACTATAGGGATGAGCTGAGATTGTTGAGATAACACAAGCTTGCCATTATAAAATAAATGACCGTTTCTGAGTTCAAAACCTGGATGACTATCTGGTTGCAGCAACACTTCGTGAGTTATTCTGGCCAAAAGGGGGTCGCTATTGTTTTCTTCATCTACCCGTTTCCACCTATCAAACAGGACAGTGGATAGGTGGTGCAATGAGGGAGTGGGTTCAACTCGGGATAAAGCATCAGCAGCTGAATTTTCCTTTCCCGGACGATAACAGATCTGAAAGTCATAGCCCAACAATTTAGTAACCCATTTGTATTGTTCCTTTGTCAGTAAACGCTGCTCCCACAAATGCTTGAGGCTGTTTTGGTCAGGTTTGATGATAAAGCTCAGGAAGATAAGGCTTGGCTCATGAAGGCAATAGGCCACCCTGCTTGCATGAGAACAGCCCCCAAACCTTTCCCGGAAGCATCAGTTTCAATAGGCCACCCTGCTTGCATGAGAACAGCCCCCAAACCTTTCCCGGAAGCATCAGTTTCAATAGTGAAAGTGGCTGTAAAATCAGGTGTGGCTAAGACCGGGGCCAAGGACAATGCAAATTTGAGGGATTCGAAGGCCTGCTGCGCAGCTCCCCAATAAAATCCGTTCCTATTAGTTAGAGCAATAAGGGGTGCAGCGATCATTCCGTACCCCTTGATAAACCTTCTATAATACCCGGTAAGGCCAAGGAAGGAACAGAGTTCTTTGAGGGTTCTAGGTACTGGCCAATCAACCATACTCTACACCTTGGTTGGGTCAAGAGCTACCCCATCACCAGAGATAACATGTCCCAAATAATCAACTTGCCGCTGGGCAAAGCTGCACTTTTTGAGGTTAACACGGAGCTGGTGCTGAGAGAGTACCGCCAAAGCTTCTCGAATATGCATCAAATGCTCATCAAAGGTCTTGCTGTAAATTAGAATATCGTCAAATAAAACAAGTATGAACCTCCTCAAATAAGGTCTGAAAACATCATTCATGAGGGCTTGGAAGGAAGCTGGGGCATTCTTCAGCCCAAAAGGCAGGACCAAAAACTCATAGTGCCCTTCATAGGTGCGAAAGGCTGTTTTCTCCACATCCTGTTCGCAGACTCTAATCTGGTGGTAACCCGACTTAAGGTCCTACTTGGAGAAGATGACAGCCCCATTGAGTTCATCCAACAACTCATCAATGGTTGGGAGAGGAAACTTGTCGGGAATGGTGATGTTGTTAAGGGCTCAATAGTCCACACAAAACCGTCACTCACCAGATTTCTTCCTTACCAACAGAACCGGGCTAGAGAAGGGGCTGGTGCTGGGTCGGATAAAACCAGCAAGCTGTAACTCTTCCACAATCCTCTGTATCTGGACCTTCTGGTAGTAAGGATAGCAGTAAGGCCGAATGTTGAGGGGTTAAGCCCCAGGTATAAGAGGGATCTGATGATCATGAAACCGAGGTGGGGGGTTGGTGTGTGGATTATATAGGACTATGGGCTCCCCTTCCCTTGAGATAGCTTTTGGGAAGGCTCTCTCATGGTCCTATCAATTTGAAACCCCTTGGAAGTGGTGCCCGACCAGAGAGGACAACACCGAACATTTTCTCACCCCTTTGGAGTAAACCGCTACAGATACATGGTTAGTACTTAAACCTTCTTTTCTCACCCCTTTAGAGTAAACCGCTACAAATGAATGGTAATTGATTAAACCTTCTTCCAGCAATAGAGTGGAGCACTCAATTAAAACTAGAAACCACCACTACCACAATATTCTATAATTATCAGTCACTTAACCTTTTAGCCAGCCTCTCCACGATCCCTATTTCCCCATTGGTGAGTCCTTACCCAGTCAAAGCTCAAGCACCTGGACAAATTTGTCGAGCTCCATCAATTTATCGGGTGCTGTCAGATTCAAGTTCGAACACCACCTTGAGGACAATATGGTTTATCGGGGGAGGTATGATGGGACCACGAAAAGGGGATGGAGGGCAGTTTTGGCATAACTAGCAGTTGCCCCTTGCCCAAGCAATTTTTTGGTTATTTAAGGCAAGGGAGTAGACTGAAAAGGGCATCGAATGTTTACTCCTTTTGGCCACTTGTGGATAGGCAAGGCTTGCCCTGAATAGACCCCTAGGGAGAGACTGTTTTATCGTTTCTTTCACTGTCCAACTATCTCCGCTAACACTTGTAAGGCTACACCAGTTTTCCCACTACAATACAAGATTGCCTCATTGTCTATCTGTTTTTGTGGTTCAAAGAGTGAGGTTCTATCAGATTAACCCAAATGAAGTCCAGTGGCGGAGACACCTTGTGTAAGATAAAAGGATTAATCAAAGAGCCTGATGACAGCTACATCAACCAGAACAATAGGATTTATCAAGGAGTTTGATGGAGGAGACACCAATTAGCCCAAAGTAAAGGTGAGGACAGCAATTAGAAAAGTGTGGGTTTGACCCAAAGAGCCTGGTGGTGAAAATACCTACCAACAAAAGAGTATAAGTAATATCCAAAGAGAGTGAGCTGTCAAAAAAGCATGTGCTGACCATAACGCCAACCAGAACTCAGATTTCTGAAGGAAGATGAGAAGAGAGCACAACAACCCAAGAAAGTTTTCAAGTAATCTTGTGATCTTGTGGAGGAACGGTTAGGCAGTGATGAAAGTATCAAAGAGATAGTGGGAAAAACACTAGAGAAATTTTGCAAGATCAAGATGAGCTTACTAAGAATATGATGGAACCAAATAGATTGATGATTCTATAGCACGCAGCTCTCACTCTAAAACAACCGTTTGTATTGTTATATGAGAACCGAGCATGGACAAATTACAACTAAATCTGGAAATATACAGATAAAGGAACTAGATAGAAAAGGAAAAATAAAATCAAGAATAAATCCTACCATATTAGGGAAATCCTGCCTACTCCTCTAAGTGGTAAAATATGATATTCATCTTGATACATTGTGGGTTAAATGGGTCCATGAGTACTATGTAAAGCATAATACTTTTTGGGATGTAAGTGTACCGAGAGACAACTCTTGGTGTTGGAGGAACCATATGAGGAGCAGACAACCTTTGTTAGAGTATTTTGGAGAGGGGGGCTCAATCAACTGGCCATGTCGTGGAGGATGTTTCTTTATCAGCAATTGTTACGAGAAGATGTTCAGAAAAGATCCATTGCTGGAATGGGACAAAGTGATTTGGAGCAAAGAGAACTTCCCTCGGCATTCCTTTATTTCTTGGTTAGCAGTCTATGGAAGAATTGCAACTAAGGATAGGCTTAGAAATTGGGGGATGATAGCTGATGAAAATCATGTTCTTTATCATGATGGCAGGGAATCGATAAAGCATTTGTTTTTTTGAGTGTGGGTATACCAATGAGGTTTGGGTAACAGTCTGGACCATTTTGGAGGGATTAGAAATCCAAAGATTGGGATAGGATAGTTAGGTGGGTTAGTAGAAGATGGAAAAAGCGGTGTAATAGGAATAGGATTAACTCTTTTGCGTTCACTACTCTCAGATATTGTATATGGAAGGAGAGGAATGATAGGATCTTTCGGGATCTCTTTTGTACAGTACAACAATGTGCTAACCATGTAATTAGGGCAGCAGCTCTTTGTAACTTATAGGTTGTAAAGCTGTTTTGGTCCTCTTGTGATGATTAATATATTACTAATTAAAAAAAAAAACAACCCATCCACTAGCCAGGGAGATACTTGCCAGCAGCTGTGTGCAACTCAGACTTGAGGTGCTATCAGAAATGGCAACACAAAGTAGAGTAGAGGCAGGTCTAGGATTCCATAAACAATGGACAACGGCAGTAGATGATGAAGGTAAAAGCAAGTGTGGAAGCCTTTGTTGGTGGTTGCATTTGCAATTTTCTTGTAGCATGTGTAAGACAGTGACGGAGGCAATAAAACTGGAGCAGATTCCATAGATAGTTGACACGCCAAGTTAAATATTAAGGACAATTTTGTTCTCTCTGTGTAGGTTTAGTATTTAAATATTTCAGTAGCTAATTCTTCAAGCTAGCCTGCCTAGATCCTAACTCTATATATAGGATTATACTCATTCTTTTCAAAATATACCACTAAGATCTCTATATTCTAAACTACATGGTATCAAGAGCCAATTCTTTTCTGAACCTTATCCCTCCACCCTAACCCTAGTCCACCAAAGGGCTGCCACCACCCTCAACCCTCTCAGAGCTTCCTCTCTGATCTATCCCTTTCTCCAGCGAGTTGTAATCAAATTAAAGAAATATTAATGTTGTTGGTATAAACTTAAATATTAGTTGAATTGATACTGATAATTGCGTAATATTATCAAGTTACATAAATCACTTTATGTCTAACAAAAATATTTAAGTCATATATACTTATTAAATAATTAATATTATCAAATAATTAAGTGCATGTCGAAATTTATCTTGATATGAATTTTTCACTAAGAAATATAAATATAAAATGTTTTTTATAAGTAGTATGTTAAACAAAAGGAGAAGATCCAAAACTTTACAATCTAATGGATGCTAAGCGCAATCTTTCTAATAACAAGATTCGCTCATGACCGTGTTGTACAATAGCCTCTTATACAACACGGTCATGAGTGAATCTTGTAATTAGAAAGATAAGAGCAATGAATATATAGGAGAAGATACTATGAGCATTACACTTTTTCCTCCATCTATTGCTAACCCATCTAATAAGTCTGGGCCAATCTCTAAATGTTCTAATTCCTCCAAAATGATTTCATACTGCATTCCAAATATCAGAAGTAAAACTACATCTGAATTGCAAATGCTTCACTGTTTCTTATCTCTTTGGCATAAAAAGCACACTTCTTCCATAGTTATTCCCCATTTTCTCATTCTGTCTTTAGTGGCCAACTATCATTAACAGCTAACCAAGAGATAAAAGAGTACCTAGGGAAGTTCCCTTTACTCCAAATCACCTTACTCTATTGCACTTTTGGGTAATCACATGAAGCTTGTCATAACATTTCTTAATAGATAAATTGTTCCCTCACGTAAGCCAGACAACCCCATTGTCATCTGAGAAACATCTAATGGCATGTTGTCTTAGATTCAATAAATTCCTCCAGCACAAAGAGCTGTCACTAGGGATACTTACTTCCCAACTGAATTGTAGTTTTAGGTAGTGTCCATTAACCCATTTCGCCCACAAGGGGTCTTGCTGGTTTTCAATTTGCCAAATCTGCTTAAATATGGCAGATGCATCGGGCAAAGGAATCAGTGCAGTGTTGAGGCAGAGAGATCATCCTATTGCTTTTCTTAGTCAACCCTTCTCTGCTAGAGCTTTATCTAAAACAGTCTATTTGAAGAACTCATGGTTGTGATGTTTCTGGTTCAAAAATGGTGACATTACTTGCTGGGTAGGAGGTTTTTGATACGTATAGACCATAAAAGCTTAAAAATACTTGTGGGAACAGAGGTTAATGACGGAGGATCAGTATAAATGGGTTACTAAGCTAATGGGATTTGATTTTGAAATCTGCTACAGACCCGGCAAAGAGAACACAGCAGCTGATGCTCTTTCTCGGAGGGATGCAGGTGCTTCCATATTGCCTCTATCTTCTATTGTATTTGAAGGGTGGTGAGTCGTTGATCAGGAGGTGGAGCAAGACTCTGCATTGAGGCAGATTGTGCAAGATCTTCTTGTTTCTGCTGAAAGTCACCCAGGTTACTCTCTTCGCAATGGCCATTCATTCTTTCAAGGGAAGCTAGTGTTGTCTAGCTCTTCTCACTTGATTCCCACCATTCTGCAAGAGTTTCATGCTTCACCTGGGGGAGGTCATTCTGGGTTTTTGCGGACTGTTAAGAGGATTGCAGCAGTGGTTTATTGGAAAGGTATGCAGTCTTGTGTTAAAAAGTTTGTAGCAGCTTGTATGCCAAAGAGTCAAATATAGTGCATTGTCTCCAGCTGGATTGCTGCAGCCATTGGCTATTCCGGAAAGGGTGTGGGAAGATATGGATTTCATCTCTCGTTTGCCAAAAGTGAAGGGCTTTGACACTGTTCTGGTTGTAGTTGACAGATTTTCTAAGTTCGTCCATTTTTTGCCCCTTAAACATCCTTATACAGCTGAAGGATGTGGCTGCTGTGTTTGCTAAGGAAGTGGTCAGATTGCATGGGTACCTAAATCAATTGTGTCTGATAGGAATCCCATCTTCTTAAGCAATTTTTGGGAAGAACTCTTTCAGTTAGCTGGGACTTCTTTGTGTTTCAGCTCCGCTTGTCACCCACAGTCGGATGGGCAAACCGAGGTGGTAAACCTGCTGAATCCTATTGGCCAAAATTTTACTGATAATCTTATAGAGCACATTACAACACGAGATAGGTCTATAATCATTAGGACTGCTAGGATTGTCCTTCTTAGGAATGAGTGTGATAGTTGTACAGCTTATGCTTTTCCTCAGAAAACCACTGTTAAAGAACTCTTTAACTGCCTTAGTAATAAGGGGACCAGAAATATCACACGAGTCTTTAAAAAAAGTGCTGCTATATCCATCAGGACCAGGAGCCTTGGAATCAGGAATAGAGAAGAGGGCATTCTTGATTTCCTCATTCACCACCTCGCTGCATAGACCAGATATATCTTCTTCAGAAATAAGGGCCCCTCGATTCACCACATCTTGGTCTAATTTCAGATAGCTAGAAGAAATGCCAAGGAGGTTTTGGAATAAGAAACAAGCTCAGCTGAGATCCTCTTGATTGCTTTTGATTTGCCATTACTTCCTATAGTAGAAACAATAGTATTTCTAGCTTGCCATCTTTTGATGACAGCATGGAAATACTCATTTTTTCTATCCGTAGATTTGAGCCAATTGCAATGACTCTTCCATATGAGGAAGCTTTCCTCGGAACCATAGAGTTGCTTGAGCTTACAAACAACAATCTTCTCACTTCTGATTAGATTATTGTTGAAAAGATCAAACTGCAATTTCTCTTGAATGTCATCAAGCTCTTTCTAAGCCTCATCCATTGATGTCAGAAAATTGCTTCTGATTCAACTGCTTGAAGCTGCTCTTTAATTCTTTCAACTTACTACATACTTGACCCATAAGGGAACCTTGGTGAGTCTTATCCCAAACTGCCCTAACCAGCTGCTTAAACTCTGCGTGAGCACTTCACATCTTGCAGAATTTAAATGGTTTGGGGCCAAAATTAACACTCTCCTGCACTTTAACAATGGATGGACAATGTTTAGAGATATTCGGATGTAAGAATTGCACAAAATAATCACCAAACATGGAAGTCCACACTCCATGGACCAGGACTCTATCCATCTTAGACCACACTGTCCCCCCTTTCTCATTCTTATTCCAACAGGTTATGAAATATCCCATATATTTCAAATCTTCCAAGCCAGTATTGTGCAAGAAGTTTCTGAACTCAAGTTGGTCATTCCTAGAATACCTCTGCCTCCCTCCCATTCTTCTCCAACTTTAATAACATTGATGTCCCCAAGGAGGGTCCATGGTTTAGACACGGTGGTGCTAATATACTCAAGAGCTTGCCATAATCTCCTTCTCGGCAGGTGGTCATTCGCAGCATAAACAAAAGTGACAGCAAGGGTGCTGCCACTAACTTTGGAAACAACTTCACAATGGATCAGCTGATCCGTCAAAAAAATAGGTTGCACAGCCCATTGCAAGTCGTCCAAAGAAACAATAATACGAGCCTTCTGAACATAATCAATGTTGGAGTGAGTTTCCATCTTCCAAACAAAGTCTCTCGATATTTTGTAGATTATTCCTAGCAACTTTAGTCTCCAAAAAAGCTCCAAAAGGCAGACCATTCTCCTTTATCCATTTCCTGACCGCATCATGCTTATTAGGGTGGTTCAGGCCCCTAGTGTTCCAGCTCGCTATTTGAATCATCATCATATTGACTACCTTGGTTTGATTCACTATCACTTGCAGTCTTATGATTTTCATCTGAACTGCTAACTAAAACCTTCGGATGTAATCCCTCAATGATGGAGATTATTCTCTCTGTGTGATTTGGACTCTTAGATGAGTTCCACTGGCCAAAGACTTTCCTTCTAGCTTTCTTTGAAGGGATATATGTCCTGAAACCATCATCCACATTCTGCTGAACATTCTGTTATATTGGTAGTTAGTGCGAGTGTTGTTTGTGAGGTAGATGTACAATTTTGGCGGGTAAACTAGTGTAGCTGGATGAACTTAGTTATACTTTGGGCTACATAGCCACTATCTATCAAAAAAATGTTGTTCACCGTATGAACCATGTATATTACAGCTGACCACCATATATCCAATAATGATTATGCATATTGAACATGCTAGAATGAGAGAGTAGTTAAGAAATAAAACCTTTCTTTAAGAGGTCTAGATAAATGTGAGAATGATGAATCCAATGCACCCCCATCAACTTTTAAATTAAAGCAGGCAGAACTTTGTACTCTTGCACCCAGAGCTTCTACATCTTCAACTACTGTACTCAAAGAATCCACATATATTGTAGCTGTAGATGAAGGATCAGATATGGACCAGCAAACTGAATCTAGAAAGCTCCTTGGGTTCACCACTTGCAATGGCACGGGATAAGACTGGAACCAAAAAACAACATTACTTCATGTCAGATTCATAGCATCATTAGTAAATTGGTATTAAAGAGCTAGAAAGTAGGAATATTATGCTTGTGCATTTACTAGCAAGAGAAAAAAACTAACCCTTCAAGCAAAGGGTCATTTAGCAGCTGAAGTAAGGTGTTTGATAGGAGTGCCAGGTTCTAATAATGAAATGATCATTAGCTAGGTGAAATAGCAATATCTTAGGAAGAGTGATGGTCTTGAATACACAGAGGGAAGTAAATTCTTTTTAACAAACTTGGTAGACATTTACAATATCAATTCTATAGAAAATATCAAAGATGTAGTTGTGCCCTAGTCCCCATTGGATATTTGTAATAGTGGATAAGTTAACTTACCCCTTCACAAATAACAGTAAATCGTGAACAATGCAAAAATTGGATGTACAATCATTAGTCACCAGTCACAATAGTAATCCAAGAAGGACAAGGTCGATACTTTTGTTTAGCTAATCATTGCATTCGAATGGAAATCAAGCACACCCACGCGTCTATTCAAAGAGTGAAATTACACGCCCGATTTCAGGTTTAAGAGATTGGAGGGCTTGCTCTAAGAAGATGGCCACAAATACTAGCTGACAGAGTAACTGTCATTTTGCTTGAAAACTATTAATTAGTGCTTTTGCTTATAATATTATTTTGGGTATAAGTGCATATAATATTATTTTAGGAAGGGGAAAAAGGCTGGGAAAAGGAGACCTAGATAGAGAGAAATGGTCCCGAGGGAGTTATTACGGAATGGAGCCACAATTCCCCGAAGTCCAAGGCTGATCAACTGTACTTTGGATCAGTTTTGTTTGTCATACTGTTATGTATATTCTTAGCTAGTGTGGGTAGATGATGTAGTATAGATTACACTTTGATTGTTCTTCGTGGTGCTTGCTGGATTGACGGAAATCATGAGGGCACATTAAAGTTCTAAGTGGCGAAGTTTGATCATGTTGGTAGGATCAACTTGTACCCAGTTTTGTTTTTGTCTTTCAAGGTAGTATGAGGTTTTTTGTAGTTGGTCTTTATTGTACCATCCTACAGACGCTAAACCATGGCTTTATGCCCAACCTATTAAAAGAACCTGCAGCGAGCCCAGCAGAGCACGTAGAAGGTTGTAATGCTCATTGTCGTGAAGCTGGAGTACCAACCAGGGGAGATGTCATCCTTAAATTGTGCCTCTACCACCAGGCGTCTGCAGCAAAACACCTCAACCAGAAGCTGTCCTTCAAGTTCTACAGGCCCTTCCGAGTGCTGGAGCAGATCGGGCTTGTTGCTTATCAATTGAATCTACCGCTGACATCCAGATTTACCCAGTTATCCATATCTTCCAGCTGATGAGTGTCATACTTAGGTGATCATGAGGTCCAGCCCAACCTGCCCTCCCACCTTGCCCAGGGATGAGCCAGGGTTCAACCTAGAGGACATCTTAGCCATCCAAGGCCGCACTAGAGCTGATGATCCGTGTTGATATAATTGTTGACAGATGTATACCCGAACAAGACCATTAGTTAGGATATAGTTTCTTTATTAGTTCTGTAATTATTAGTCTCTGGTGGCTATTCAGGTTATAATTAATTATATATGTTCAGATTCTTTACAGTTTATATATAGTTCCTAGATAGGCACTTCCAAGGGGTTTATTCTAGACTTTTCCAAGGTGTCTTTTCCTTTAGATGATTCTTCTATAAATACAGGATTGTACATCAGTTTTGTATCATCTTCAATCAAAAATAAAACCTCATAAACTATATGGTCTCAGAGCCTAATCTGATCTAATCCTATCTGATCACTGCCCTTTGATCAGCCCTACTGCCACCTTTATTCATTCCTGCTTGTGCTCTAATTTCCTGGGTGTCTCCACCCCCTGCATCTCAATCTTTCTACGCCAGCTGCATCCCTTTGGGCGTCTCCACCCCCTTGCTATCTTCAGTCCCCTTTTTAACTCTCAGTGTAAGTCTCTTCACCAAGGGTTTGATCATGTCTACTGATTGATTCACCCACAAGTCACCTTTACCACTCAACTATTGTCTCAGCTGCTGTTGCAGCAGCAACTGCTCTCGACAACAAACATTTGACCTTCTTTCTATCCAGCCATCATACCGTTTCTGTAATACCTCCATCCCACATCGGGATATGAGTAGTAATGTGAGTACTTTATAAGAGTACATATGGATTGACTACGACAACAAGGTCTTCTACTTTTAAACCTAAGTGAGGACAAAGGATTTAAAGGGGCTAGATTTCAAGGTCGAATGCTTGAGCTAGATTGTGGAACAGTTACCCATATGGGATGTTACAGATGGTATAAGAGCTGATTCGATACCGTGTTAGGATGGGATACCCGACACCTATCGAGGTCCATGGGACTTTGATGTTAGACTTGCGATGAGAACGTCACGTTCTTTAAGTGGGGAAGTATATACCCTGATCCCACATCGCGATATAAGTAGTAATGTGAGTAGTTTATAAGAATACATATGAATTGACTACAACAACAAGGTCTTCCACTTTTAAGCCTGAGTGAGGATAAAGAGTTTAAAGATGCTAGTTATCAAGGTTGAATGGCTTGAGCTAGATTGTTAAACAGTTACCTATATTGGGTGTTATAGTTTCAATGGAATTACCTTGGATGGTCAAAACTGGTTTACACTCTTTCCCGCGACAAGGATCTTGAAGTGCATCTCACTGCTTCCACACCACAAGAAGGTACGGATGCTATTAGCTGGAAAAAAAACTAATGCCAATATACGGGTCTGGTTATGGGACTCCATGGATCCCAATATCAGCAGCACATGTCTCTATAAGGATACAACCAAAGACATTTGGGATTTCATAAAGAAGTCTTATTCTGCTGCTAAAGAGGGTGCATTTGTCTGTGACTTATGGCTCCAAACAATGAATCTTAAGCAAGATTCGCAGTTTGTCACATAATATGCTACAGACCTCCAGCGAAGGTGGTCTAAACTTAACCAGTATCAAACAATGGAGTGGTCTAACGCTGCTGATGCAACCCTCCACAAGAATTACATAAATCAGCAATGTTTCTACTGTTTCTTGTCTAGTTTAAATCCATAATTGATCAGATTCGAGCACGAATCCTCAACACCACTACGCTTCTAGCTATATCCTCTACCATTTCTATTGTCGAACATGAAGAGAGTAGACGTTATATCATGATGAGCACCAAGACAGTTGACAGCACCACCCCTGCCGCCAAACCTAATTCTTCAGAAGCTAATGAGAATAAGATGGTGAGTGAACACTGCAAAAGATCTAATCATAATGTGAACCAGTGCTGGAAGTTGTATCCCCATCTACAAAAAGAAAAAAAGGGCCAGGAAAGGCGTGGATCTAGTGTTGGACGTGCTAACTCAGCCACTCCCTCATCCCATTATACTATTGGCAACTCTACTACTCCTTTATCCATTTCTGTGAAGGAAATACAAAAACTTCGTATGATGTTATAGTCTCTTGATACCTCAAATGAGTCTGGTCATAGTTCTTTAGCCTAGCAAGGTAAAACCTCTACTCATCTTTGTTTAACGCTTCAAAAAAGATTTCACCCTCCAAATGGATCTTCGACTCAAGTGCCACCTCTCATATAACTATTGTTTCCTCTTTACTTTCTCACTATCACCCCTGTTACACACCTGAACACATTACCAGTACTGATGGAAACTCTATACGTGTTGTTGGACATGACACAGTTATCTTTTCTGATCAGTTGCATCTGAAGAATACCCTACATGTTCCCACCTTGGCCATGAATCTTGCCTCTATTTACAAACCAACCGTGGACCTTAACTACCTTGCTGTTTTTTCCCTTCATGGTGTATCTTGCAGGATCTGTGCACGGGGAAGACGACTAAAACTGCTAAGCAACGAGATGGATTGTACTATCTAGATACGCTGGTTGTCCCCAACCCCCCACAAAATGCTCTTACCACAGCCACTGATGATATCAACACCATTTGACTCCACCAGAAGCGCCTTGTCATCCACCTTTGATATTCTCAAAACCATATCTCCTAATCTTTTCAGTGGTATAGATATTTCCACCTTCCAATGTGATGTGTGTGAACTTGCTAAGCATTCTCGTGTACCTTATTCATAGTGATGTTTGGGGTCCTCCAATGGCTAACATTTCTGGTGCATGTTGGTACATAACACTTATTGATGACAACACTCGTTTTATGTGGGTCTTTTTAACACAAAAGTGAAGTGAGTACAATAATTCTCATCTTCTGCATATGATTCACAATTAGTTTTCCACCACTATAAAATGCTTTTGTTCTAATAATGCCCTTGATTACTTCAATCAAAATGTCACATCCGTGTTCTTGCCAAAAGGTATTGCCCATGAGTCTTCTTGTCCATACACACCTCAACAAAATAGTACTGCTGAGAGAAAAAACTGCCACCTTATTGAAGTAAGTCATTCTCTAATCTTCCAGACAAATACTCTCAAACATTATTGGGGGGAAGCTACTCTAACAGCTTGTCGTCTTATCAGTAAACTGCCCACTCGTATCCTTCAAAATAAATCCCCTCAATTGCCTCTGTCACTTCTTCCCTCATACCAAAATCTCTTCTGATCTTGATCTACGAGTGTTTGGTTGTACTATTTTTGTTCATATTCCTTCCCCTCATAGGGGGAAATTTGACCCACGATCTACTAAGTGCGTTTTTTGGGCTATTCCCCAACCCAAAAAGGATACAATTGCTACAATCCCACCAAAAAAAGGAGCTTCATAACTGCTGATGTTACCTTTCATGAAACTGACCCATTTTACCTCAACTCTACCACTTCTTCATCTTTGATCCTCAGACTGCTCCAACACTCCCTACCTGCACTGTTACACCATCTTCCCCAAAACTTCCAATATCATCCAATTCACAACCATCATCAGACATACCACCACTCACACTTGATTCACAACCATCTCAATCTGACCAACAATCATCCTCTCCTAACTTACATACCCCAAATTCACCACCAACTCAACCTAACTCTATCTTCAACCGAATCCTCCAACCATGACCAGACCCCAGCCCACCTCGTGTGACATGGGTGTATTCAAGAGAGCACACGTCAACTCTGTAGTTAAAGTAGGACCAAGCGTCCAACCCAGGTAATGATTCTCTTCCTCAAGAGTCCTCTCCACCAATTGCCTTACGAAAAGGGGTACATCAGGGCACCAAAACTCCTCTTTATCCTTTGGCTAATTTTGTTACCTTTAACAACTTTTCTCCTTCTCATACCTTGTTTGTTCAAAATCTTAATGGAATCCGAAACCTAATTCTGTTTATGAAGCATTAAGCAAGAAAGAGTGAAGGGATGCTATGCAGAAGAAGATTCGAGCTCTTGAACAGAATCATACTTGGGAAATTGTGACTAAACCTCCTGGCAAGCATGTTGTTGGCTGCAGGTGGATTTTCAATGTCAAATACAATGTTGATGGTTTACTTGAGAGGGTCAAGCTCGCCTTGTGGCTAAAGGGTATACTCAGACGTACAAAATTGACTATCAGGAAACCTTTGCTCATGACGACCTCCTTCAAAGTATGTTGGCTAAAAAAGGCTTTATATGCCTCAAGCAGTCCCCTCGAACTTGGTTTGACCGCTTTGCCAAGGTTGTCCGCGCTGCTGGGTATAGTCAAAGTCAAGGCGATCATACTCTATTCTTCAAGCACTCTCGCGCAAGGGGAGTGACTATTCTCCTTGTATATGTTGATGACATTATTGTTATTGGTAATGATCCAGCAGAAAATTATGTGTAGAAAAGCAGCTCAAATGAAAATTTGAGATGAAGGCTCTTGGCTCTATCAAGTATTTCCTAGGGATTGAAGTTGCTTGCTCATCCCAAGGCATCTTTATCAGTCAACAAAAGTTTATCACAGACTTGCTAAGTGAGACAAGAAAGAGTGCTTGTAGACCAGCTACTTCACCAATGGATCCCAATCAAAAGCTTGACATTGCCCATGATGAGCCCAAGGTTGATTCATCTATGTGTCAACGTCTATGTGGAAAGTTTATCTATCTCTCCCATACTGGACCTGACATTGCCTTTGCGGTTAGTGTCCTAAGTCAGTTCATGCATGATCCAAGGAAACCACATCTAGAAGCAGCCTATAGGGTTCTCCATTACCTAAAAGAAAGTCGAAGACAAAGAATTTTGTTTAAGAAGGGGGAGCAATTAACAATTCAAGCCTTTATTGATGCTGACAATGGTGGCTCACTTGTTGATCGAAGGTATGCTACAGATTTTCGTGTATTTCTAGCAGGGAATCTTGTGACATGGAGAAGAAAATAACAGAATGTAGTGACCCGATCCTCTGCTGAATCTGAATTAAGAACTCTTGTGCATGGTCTCTGCGAACTTCTCTGGATAGGAATTATCTTTTCTGATTTAAAAATCAAATTGAAGGGACCCATGGAGCTGAGGTGTGATAACAAATCAACAATCAACATAGCACGTGATCGTACTAAGCATGTTGAGATTGACCGACACTTCATCAAAGAGAAAGTTGAAGGAGGGTTGGTTGATCTAAGCTACACTCCCTTTCAAGATCAAATTGCAAATGTGTTTACCAAACTACTTCACAGTCCTAGGTTTCGTAGTCTTATCATCAAGCTAGGTATGAATGATATTTACAAACCAAGCTTGAAGGGGACTGTTGATATAACTGTTGACATATGTATACCGAACAGACATCATTGGTCAAGGAAATAGTTTCTTTCTTAGTTTTGTAATTATTAGTCTCTAGTGGATGTTCAGGTTATAATTAATTATACCTTGTTTAGATTCTTTACAGTTTTTGTATAGTTTCTAGACAGGCACTTCCAAAGGGTTTATTCTAGACTCTTCCAAGGTGTCTCTTCCCTTAGATGAATCTTCTATAAATATAGGATTGTACATCAATTTTGTATCATCCTCAATCAATAATAAAACCTCATAAACTACAATCTGTGTCACCAGCTCTTCATCAAATGGCACAACAAACCTCCAAAGCCTCCTAGATCAGCTCGCCAACTTCAGAGCCCAATAAACTTACTCCAGCCTTGTGGACAAGGCCTGTCCTGATGGGTTAGGGGTGTTAGAGGCCCAATATCAGGCCCAATTTCTGGTATAAGATAGTGGAGGGCTTATTGAAGAAGAAAGTGGCGCAATCTGAAGCACATGACACTGAGGAGGACGAATGATAAGCTGACAGGGTAGTCGTTTTGGGATCGAGTGCTAGAAGTTTAGAGATCTGTTCGGGGGAGTGCCCTATAAATAAGCTAGTAGAAACAATGTCTATGATAAGTAGCTCTTTCCTAAAAAAGAAAGTTTGTAAGGCGGCAGCCTGTGGCCATTGTGGCGGAACTTAATATAGCAATATATGTGTGGGTAGTGTATTCCCTACGTCATGTTGGTGTGCTTCTGTGTGAGTCTCTCTTGCATAACTCTATAAAAAAAATCAACAAATACTCTAATTAAATAATAAGACTCCAGATCAAGATACAAAATTCGCAGACCTGCATACAATGAATTCGGCGACTTCTAACACCACTTTTGGCAATATTCACCATTTGTTTCTTTTCTTCCATTTCAGTTTCATTACTGTTGAGCACCAAATTATCTTGAGGCAACATTCGCTTGCAATTTTCCTGCAAAAGATGAAGACTTCAGGTAATTGAGCTGTCAAAATAATAGATGACATATGCAGGAACAAGTCACTGACAATACACAGTCCATTGTACCATAAACATATCGCACAGGAAGCATATGCAACAATCCGCCACCAGGTAGACCAAGCCTCTTTTTAACATGAATGTGCCTGGTGCTAATTCAAAATATTATCTACTCGACAGCTGACTCCCAAAGTTGCATGGTAACAGAGATACAACCAGTATCAATCTATTTAGATACCTATTATTAAGCCCAACCCTACTTTGCACTTGTTTAGGCCCATCAAGAAAATCCTTCTAGAAAAGCAAGCACTCGTTCTAGAGGTCCTATCATCTTTTTATCTTAATCAGTTCTGAGTTTTCTTCATCCTCCGGTCATCCCCACTTTTCCTCAGACAGAAAATTGGTGATCCTTAACATGTGTGCCGAATTATTTTATTACCACTCAATACACGACAAAAGCATGACACTGTTAGGGCCAAGCTTATGCAATTAGCTGCATCACTTATAAGCAAGTCATCCATGTAAGGAGCCACAGCTAGAAATGAGACCCAAAGGATTCCCATGCACCTGTTCAGCGATTTCATCCGTAAAATTCTCAAGAAGCATTCCTATGTCCCTTGCAAGATCAATAGAAATCCGAGCGACCTTTGGCATATATCCATCCTTGGCAGTTCTTAAAATCCACATAGGCTGAAAATAAAAACAGAATTATAATTGAAAAGTAGATGTCAAAGAGTCCACAGCCTATCACTTAGAAGCCTTCATATGACGTGCATATTAGGAGTCCAAAAAGTGCAGAGGATAATGAAAGAGGTATTGAGGTTTCGCAAGACTTAAGAAGTCTTACAATCCTAAATGATGCTCCGGAACAGCTATTATAAGATTAAAAAACCACCATAAAAGGTGATTAGGAACTCAACAAGAGCAAAAGTGAGACAACACACTAGACATGTTTGCTAACCAAATAACATAATCTTTACAGAAAGTCCTCGAATGTTCCAAGTGTATTGGTGCATGATAACTCTACCCGTAAAGCTAAATAAATAGTAAATAAACTTTTGGTCAACATATAACAGAAAATTTCCCATAAAACGATCTCGCAATATTTATCTTTTTCAATATCAACATGCAGCAAAAGAAAAGGTCGGTTAGGAAAACCAGGGATACTAAGCTCTTACCATCAGCTCACCAGAAAGAACCTCCCTCACAAGACTATTAACCTAGTATATACTATATAGAATAAAAAGATATTACATATGTAGTGATGCCTACATGATCCCCCAAAGCTCTTATATACGTTTAGTCAAACACAACAAGTATGTTCCACGGAAAGATCTCATGGTTGTGCTATTTTTCCGTATTGGCATGCGTCACAATAAATTGCAAATCAAGAGAATAAGGGATTACTGGTTCTAACCATCTCTAAGAAAAAACTTCCTTCACAAGATCCTTCACAAGACCTTCAACCATCATTTCACACTATAGTAAGATGAATTCATTTTAGAGATGTCGATTACTCTATTCTTTCTCAGTAAATATATAGAAACTTCTGGAGATCTGGTCAACAAATAGCAAATAGGATCCACCAATGGATTTATGATATTTCTTCAAAATTTAAAATCAACATGCATCACAAGAAAATATCAACGAAAAGAACCAGAGCACACTGAGTAAACCATCACTCAGGATGGTAAACCTTAAAAAGAATTTTATCATCTATAAAGGGCAAAGGAAGAATCTGCTTTTTGCTCACACTTACATGAACAATGTTATCAGAGTGTCCAAGGTATCTTGAGATGGAAGACCCTTCGCATACTACATAACTTGCACCACAGCCAACAAACCACTCGTTCATAAACAAGGCTCCAACTAGAGTGGCTGCTTGCACAACCTTGCAAATCGTGTTAAATAGGGATTTACATGCCACTTAAACTCAGTATTTGGCTAACTCTCCTCTTGGCTAATGCAGTGCAGTCTACAGAAAAAATAGCTATAGAAAAGCCACCAAAAGTATCAACCAAACTAAACAATGATGTTTACCTTGCTTCGCAGCTCAGCTGAAATATTAGAATCAATATACATTCTTTGGCCAGAAAGACAACATTGTTTTGTTCTTCCAAATACTTCTTCCGATAACTGTGCATAACGCTCTTCCAATGAGCTAGTTGATGTAACAACATGCTTCAATCCTAAAGGGGAACAAAAATCCTTGCCTTCTAACAGTTCAGGAATACTGGTATGAGTATGAATACTGTACAATGATTCACTCAGCCGCACTGCAATTGACAGATATTTGCATAAGAATGAAATTTAAAATTTAGGAGCATAAACTGTTAAAGTGCAGGGGTTGCTAACAAACAAAAGGTTCCCTTATTTTCCCTCCTGATTTTGCTGTTCTTACCATTCCTCTGAGCACTGTCAATAAACCAATCAAGAGTAACGACAAAAAGGGAGGTTTGATATCTATGCCTTAGAGTGTGTTTCAATTTGTGTCCTCCAAGACTGTGAAAAAGGGTCAAGTCTTACCAAAATAACGATAATAAACATAATTCATGACAGAAATCACAAAAGCAAACACTAAAAGTTCTTCTAGACTAGGCAAATAATTGATGGCAGCACATGAGGTGAGAAATAAGTATCCTCTGTACTAAATCATAGTTCACCAACATAACCTCAGAGAAACAGTAGTACATCGCAAAAGAATGAGGATGAGAGAACCTCAATGTTTTCCAAGTAGAACGCAAGCATAGTACAACATGAACAGATATATTCTATTGCGGAAGATATTGAACAAAAGGATATCTGGACCACCAAATGAGTGCATTTTGAGTCCAAGCTGGGGCTGTACTGACCGCCAAAAGTCTCAGTCGTTTCCATAACTACTTTCCTGGATTCTGTGACAGATAAATAAGAAATTGGAAGATTCCTTATCTGATTAACTACAGTCACCATATAATACGTATAATACTAATGAAATTCAACAGATTAGTCGCTTTTGCTACACTCGCATTTAAGCAAACAGAAATCAAGACGATGAAAAGGAAGGGTACGCAGGGAGTAATGGAGGAAGCCTGTTTAAGCGATTGAACTGGTTATAAAAGAAAGAATAACCGCGTAAATGATCAGCTTCTGCATATTGTATTATACAACTCATTGGAATTAACGAGAGGAAACAGTCACGATATAGATTAGGACGTCCAAAACTTCGCACAAGATATCGCACGAGGAATGATTTCACATGGTAATTAACTCGAGTTCAGATATCGCTACTCAGCCTCATCTTAGTACCAAACTCAACTCATCCTCCTCATCTTAGTAAGCAATCTCCTACTGGTAATAATCAAATCAAAAATTTGAAAAGAAAAATACTATCACTCATCTCGATAGTCATTTCAAGAAAATTCATGAATCAGCGTGGAATCTTGAATATCTATAATCGCCAGCAACGGTCCTATAACCTTCTCAAAAGAAATTGAAAGTTCGAAAAATATAATTAGTGAAAAAAAGAAATGCAGCATTCCTGTGGCTTATACAGAAGTAGCGATACCCTTAGAAAGGCCCGTGAAGCAGATGACTAGGCCATTAAAAGCGCCACCGTTCCCATGGCCGTGGTAAGATGCCATCACCGCATGAAATCTGAGCTGTGGTTTAGGCCATGAAAAAACGGTTCAAGAAAGCAACTGGGGAGGTAGCTATCGACGGAAAGCAATTTGTTTCTTTAAGCATAGGATTCAAATTTGAAGAAGCTGCGAACTTCGGTTTTTTTCAAATACATATATACATATTGTCCACCATGACATATTAGGAAATTATAATGTCACAGTTTAATAACATTACACTGTCGACCAATGTACTCATTGTTAAATCAAACATCTAACTAAATATTACATCGTGTGAGCTCAAAGTTAAAAATAGAAGAGGAATCACATAAAATTGACGAGGAATGTATTTTGTCTCTTTTTATTATTATTATCATTATTATTTGAGAAATTTCATGAAATATCACTATATTTTTGTTAACTCATGAAATGCCACTAAGGTGTTGTTCGGCATCCACATCAAATGCAGCAAAGTACACCTTTAAGATAAAGGCAACCATGGTTAACATATACAAAATTGACAACTCACTATTCGAACCACTTATAAGTTGCCATGTAGCTTACTTTATTGATGGGAAAGAGATTACTCTTCTAAACATCATGAACGAATGACATCTAAAAAAAGAAAGTCATGAAATGTCACTATATTTTTGTAAAAGTCCATGAAATGCCACTTTGTTATTTACCAGAAGTAAAAAAGACAAAAATACCCCTACTAGTTAACAAAGTATTTTTAAAGTTCACAATATGCCCCTAAGTGTTAAAAAAATCACTAAAAATCACAAAAAATTCAAAATACTATAAAAATTATATATAACTATAGAAAATATTTAAAATATTATAAAAATAAAAAAAATCATAAACATTGAAAAAAAAAATTCTTAGATTTTTTTCAAAATTATTTAGTACCATAAAAAATAATATAGAGTTAATACACATAATTTATACTAATATTTATACAAATTTATGCACTTATGGGGCTACATTTTGTTTGTGGCTAAAAATTTGTGTAAATTACACCTTCAGACTGTGATACCTTAGAACATCAATTATGTAACCTCTTGGGACTGAAGGTTGTTGAACTTTACTGATAATGGTTGCTACACTTGGTAGTTGAATTTATAGTTTTTGATGAAATTTGTGGAGGTTCTTGGAACCACGAAAGAGAAGAAAATAAGGGAAAAGTATGTCGAAAAGTTTAATTGGAGGTGAACTTCTTTCTACTACTTGCTCTTCATGAATATAACCTAACCATCTATTGTTGTTTCATTTCATTGTTTCTCTCTAACTTTGACCTTGTGTTGTTTGCTTTTCTTTTCTTTCTTTTGTGTTTTTTCTTTTCTTTTGTGTTTTTTCTTTTCTTTTATTGTTTTCTTTTCAGAAGATAAGCTTCTAACCAAGACAATCTACAAGGACGAGCATTGCGGCATCTTCTCAGCAAAACCCGGAGCGAACAGTCATCCCTACCAACCCCAAACCTCACAATAGGCTTATTGATGACATCTTTGTCAGTGAAGATTCCAAGAAATAGTATGAGAGTGAGAGATGTCGAGACATAGTGCAAGAGAGGTTGGTTGACCCATGCCTCATTGTTGATCTTCAGCTCTAGCCTCTCTTTGACCGTGCGGGCTGGGGTCTCATTCTCATGATTGGTGAAGAGTTCTAACCCCGCCTAATTAGAGAATTCCATCCAAATGCTACAGTGCAGAGGCAGAACCATGAGGTCGTTTCATATGTGAGTGGGCGGGAAATCCTCATCGAACAAAAGACTTTCAGGCATTTCTTACGATCTCTTTTGAGGACTTGCTTTACTCGCCAGTCCTTTCAGTTGTGTGCCTATTGCACCACCGTCGGTATTATTTGGCTACTCTCCCGATCCAACAAAAGGAAGAAGAACCAGACTGGGATGGATTCCCGGGTCACCATGACCCCAAATATGATTTGAGATCCTGTCCGGGGAGTCACATTAGCCCTGATACGCCACAAAATCATGCCTCGGGACAGCAAGGACTTGAACACTACCAACTACCTCCTGATGGACTACATGGAAGAGCCCGCCCCTGACTTTCTCCTCTCCCTCTCCAACTTGATGGTCACCCACCTCATCCACATGATTGAGAAGAAGGAGACCCAACATTGGGTTTTCCCTTCTTCCTTAAGACTCAGTTGTTGAGAATGGGGTTGACACAAAGGGAAAGGTGCCTAGACCTCCCATGGACAATATTCACCACTACACACTCAGAAGGATGGGCTTCAGATGCACAGAGGCTGGCTGGCAGAAGGTTGACATCGCCCAGAGCCAGCCAAGTGCGGGATTTTCCTCCAGGACTTCAACATAGAGTGGTCCTTTGTTTTCACCACCCCTGCTCCCGGTCTTGCTCTGCCCCGCCACCACCCATCACCATCTCGCGTGAGGAGTTTGAGGCCTATCAGCAACATGTAGAATGCAGCAACTATGGGATGAGCTCTGTTCCCGTGGCCGCCTTGGGTTGTGGTTTATCAGTCATTTTCTGAAACTTTTGTTATTATCGGATAATGTTTTAGTTATTATTTATGCACATCTTTCCTTTATTTCTTACTTTAATTGCTTTTTGTACTTCTTTAATGTTTTATTTGGAATCTAGTTATGTTGCCAATGCATTGGACTCCTTTGAGTCCATTTTTGTGGTCCTTTGACCTTAATGGGATTTTTGAGCATTCTTTGAAATAGCATTTTGTGCCAAATTTGGTTGTGGTTTTGCGGTGTATATATGATGGAAACATTTATACCCCAAAACAAAAAAAAATGGATTAGGGAACATTTCAGAGGAACCTCTTACAAAAATTTCCATGGCCCTTCATCTTCTAATGTCGAAGGGAGCGCTTCGTTGACCCCGAACACTTGCTAGTGTAAGGGAAACACGCCTACAACCCTTACCCTATGAGGAGAGTACTAGTTTCTTCCCCTTTTATCTTTCACACAATGTAACTCATATACTTACTTTCATCTACTATTCTATGTTTTGTGCTCCAAAAAGGTCTTCATTTTGTTTCTCCCGAGCTTGTCGTTGAACAATGAGGACATCATCCCATTTAAGTGTGGGGTAAGCAACCTTTTCTTTTTGCGCACTTTTCAACTCCGCATGTTTTCTTCTTGCTTCCACTTGATGTGAGTTACATTTATAGGAAGCATGTTTTTTTATGAATTATTGGGATTTTTCATCAAAAAATTTCTCTTGAGGAGCATTTACGTGTGGTGTAACTATGCGACCTTATCTTGGTGAATTTTTTATTGCTTAGGGGTTCTTTCTGTCTTCTTATCTAGGGATTGCTAAAGGTTGTTTCTTTGTGAAAATTTAAAAAGGGACTGAATAGACACCATTGGTAACCAATAAAAATGAGAGTTGAGTTTTCTTG
Source organism: Limonium bicolor (assembly GCA_023374045.1). Taxonomy (NCBI): domain Eukaryota; kingdom Viridiplantae; phylum Streptophyta; class Magnoliopsida; order Caryophyllales; family Plumbaginaceae; genus Limonium; species Limonium bicolor. The sequence continues at coordinate 7,588,313 of CM041779.1, read as the reverse complement.
AATGTAAAGGCAAAATGCCTAAGCATCTTCTCTGCAAAAGTGAAACAAATGCAATCATCTATTTTTTCTTTTGTTTTCTGATCAATGCCCATTTTTGAGAGTTGGTCATGATAAAAGTTCTCCAAGTTACCTCATCTTCTAAGCTTTGAAGCACTCTAGATCATACCTAGAAATTCTATATTTTATTTGCCCTAAGCACACTCGGGTCACAATGAAAAGGTTGGTTTGCACTATTCATGAGTTTTCCCATCCTTTTTGCTCATTACGACCCGATAATTTATTTCAGCACTTGCTTGCTTTAAATATTTCTCTTTCTTGTGGGTTCCTAATTTTTCTTGAGGACAAGCAGAAAGATAAATGTGGGAGAGTTGATAAGTGAAAAAAAATGAAATTAAAAGGTTTATATTCATATTCATTGTGTTTGGTTTATGACCCATTTGGCTATTTCACCACTTTATAGAGTATTTTGTTTACATAGGTAACTTACTCATTTTGTATATGATAGTAAGTAAAAGCTCATTGGAGCATGCATGGAAGACGTAAAGAGATGTTGTGGCCAAGAATTGATGCTTTGGGATGTATTTCAAGGACAACGGGACATTTTGGGAAGATTTTGGTGCAAACAAGTCTATTTTGAAGCCGACCGACCCATAGTACTGCCACAGTGGGTCGGCCAGACTTAAGCCGGCACGTGCTTCTTCCAGAGGCAACCGACCCACGGGACCACCCTAGTGGGTTGGTTGGACAAAAATCAGCCAAGTATTTTGTGCTTTTCAAAAGTCTAATCTTGGCATATTCTCACACACACTTTTGGGAGCCCGACCACAGAAGGAAATAGAAAGGAAAAGGCACATTTTAGAGCTAGAAGAGGAGGAACCCCACCACCATTTGAGCTCTTTATACCTCACTTCCATGGCTATTTCTTACTCTGTTGTCCTCGTTCACTCTCTAATGCTTGAGTAGTCTTCTTTTGTACCTTAGGATGGGGGGCTTAACCCTAAATCCCCCAAAATTGCTTGTATAACTTTACTTCATTAGATGTAGTTAATTTTCTCTCACCTAAGCTTAATTAATGCTTTAGCTTGATCTCCTATGACATTTATGGTTATTATAGAAACATATGATTTTAAGTTAGGGATTTTGACCAAGAGAGAGAGAAACCCAAGGTTTTGCCATGTTGATTAGTTGGTGAAATATATTTTTATTGTTATGAACTTGTAATTAATACTATTTAGTGATTTGAACCCAACTTGATTAGAGGGATGCAATTAGCTAAGTAACATTTGGATTTTCCATGATTTGGAAAGTCATTAATTTGGTTCAAACATGCAACTAGAAATTGGAATTAAGGCATGTTTGCAGAAGATTTTAAATTATAAGAAATTATTAAATAAATTTATAAATTATGAAAAATTATTAACAAATATATTATTTGATATTACTAACCAGAAGAGATGATCATATTTTATGGTATTTTATACTTTATTTTTCTGATTTAAAAAAATGAGTTTTTGTATGTACTATATGAAATTGTTACTTTTAATATTTTTCATATTATTGTTATAAAAATTTTACGATTTTAAGTCATCACCAGGAAACACTTTAACAATTTATGTTTACTTTTCAAAATAATTTATTTTTAATTATTTAGTAATTTCCATTTATTTAATTTTTTTATTTATTTAACTATATTCATTTTCATAATTGATTTAAAATTTTACAAGATCTTAGTTTTTGTGTATTATATTCAAGTTTTAAATTTAAAAAAACTTTGACCATGTATATCTGAGGTTATTGTAGGGGCATATGGTTCGAGGGTAAAATTAGGATATGAAGAACATAATATATCAGAATTTGAATGAAAGGGCATCTCGTGATAAAATTTAATCTTCAAGGGTATCTCGTAATGAAAATGAAACCTCAGGGGTGCCTCGTAAAAACAAATGAAACCTCAGGGGTTTCTAGTAATGAAAATGAAACCTTAGGGTTTTTTTATAAAAATTCATTCAAATCTTAGGAGTATCTTGTGAAATTTCCCTAATAATTAAGCTAAGAAAGCCGGATTCATTGATTTGTTTGGTCATTAGTTGAGTTACACAAACCCAAAAAAAAGTAGGGAAAGCAAGAACAAATAAAATAGGAAAATAGGTGATCAGGGCTTCCCCATTTGGATCTCATTCTTTCCTTCTGCCCACCTGCAGCAGATGGGGTTCGATTCCCTTATGAGTGAACCTTCACAGACCCAAGTCAAGCCAGCCCCCAACAAGCTCGAGGCAAACAATTTCTCGGCTTGGACACTTCTACTAGCCATGTAAGAAGAAGGCCCAAGCCGGAGCTCTCACTCTTTGCTTAGCTCTAACACTTAAAAACTCTGTAAACCTAAGTCAAGCCCACCCATTGCAAACCAAGGGTGGGACATGCAGCAAGAAGAAAAAGTTTTCATTAAACATCAAAAATGAGAGAGAAGGTCTAGATTACAAACCTATCCAAAAAGAAAGAAGACAAGTAAGTCTAAGGGAAAATACCATGCTAAAGACATCGGCTTTCTATAGTACTACCTTATTTGTCGAGCAAGAAGAAAAGGGTATTCAAACTAGGCAGCCACCGGTGAAATAGTCTAATTTACAATGTTAATATAATAGATTGTATTAGCCTTTAATTGGGTTTGGCAGAGGCTTTAAAGAGAAGGGAAAACAAAAGAAGATAAAGTTGGTCCTTTTATGTCTTAAATAGCCTAAATCGGTTTCTATAAGCAAGACTTTAAGGGAGATAAGTAAAGGATATTCTCTCTCTTTCTCTTCTCACTTACTCTCCTTATTTCGGTTCGGTTTTTCAGTTATGAACCAAAAAATTTTAGTTAACTGAATAATCGAAATCATTTTTATTAAATTTTTTAAATAAAAACATATAAATATTATTAAAAAAATCTTAAATTTTCTTTTAAGAGCTTCAGTTCACCGAATTAATTCGGTTTTCAGTTATTAAGTGTAAAACCAAACCTGGTTGTCAGTTTCAGTTTTTAGTTATAACTGAGTTAACCAAATGAATAACCTTATGGTGGGGGTTGGGGTTGGTTTTCCAACTTCATAAACAGTTAATAATACTTTTGAACATGTGATTAATTCATTGGAACTCTTGAGAATGGTATTCAAAAAATTTAGTGGAACTCTAGGGTTTTGAGGAAAGGATAAACTATACAACTTTGGGTATTGTTGATCCTAGTGGTGATTGTGTGCTTACGTATATTAACTTTGATGCCAATGAAGTATCTGAGCACTGAAAAGTGTGAGAATTAGAGATAAGACCCAAGGTGTTGAGAGAGAGAAGTAGCCCATCTTTCCTTAACTAAAAGGCCCCACGCTATTTTAATAGTTATTTAGATTTATTATGTTGTTATCTCATTTAACCATTTAATTTGAAAGGAAATAACATAAATACTTCTTCTCATTGATCCCTTGTCTTATATTCAGTTGTTTGTGTCTGCGTTTGTGTTTGTGTATGTGTATGTGTATGTGTATGTGTCTGTGTATGTGCTGTGTCTGTGTCTGTGTCTGTGTATGTCTGCTGTGTATGTGTCGTGTCTGGTCTGTGTCTGGTCTGTGTGTCTGTGTTGTGTCTGTTTGTGTCTGTGTCTGGTCTGTTGTGTCTTGTGTCTGTGTCTGTGTCTGTGTCTGTGTCTGTGTCTGTGTCTGTGTTGTGTCTGTGTGTTGTGTTGTCTGTGTCTGTGTCTGTGTCTGTGTCTGTGTCTGGTCTGTGTGTCTGTCTGTGTCTGTCGTGTCTGTGTATGTGTGTGTCTGGTCTGTGTCGTGTCCGTGTCCGTGTCCGTGTCCGTGTCCGTGTCCGTGTCCGTGTCCGTGTCCAGTTCGTGTCCGTGTCGTGTCCGTGTCTGTGTCTGTGTCCGTGTCCATGTCCGAGTCGGTGTCCGTGCGTGTCCGTGCATGTCCGTGCATGTCCGTGTCTGTGTCCGTGTCTGTGTCTGTGTCCGTGTCCGTGTCTGTGTCTGTGTTTGTGTCGGTGTTTGTGTTTGTTGTCTGTGGCTGTGTCCATGTCTGTGTCCGTGTCCGTTCCGTGTCCGTGTATGTGCTGTATGCATGTTGTGTTGTGTGTGTGTGTGTGTGTGTGTGTGTGTGTGGTGTGTGTGGGTGTGTTTGTGTGTGTGTGGTGTGTGTGTGTGTGTGTGTGTGTGTGTGTGGGTGTGTGTGTGTGTGGTGTGGGTGTGTTGGGTGTGTGTGTGTGTGTGTGTGGTGTGTGTGTGTGTGTGGGGTGTGTGTGTGTGTGTTGGTGTGTGTGTGTGTGTGGGTGTGGGTGTGTGTGTGTGTGTGTGTGTGGTGTGTGGTGTGTGTGTGTGTGTGTGGGTGGGTGTGTGTGTGTGTGTGTGTGTGTGTGTGTGTGTGTGTGTGTGTGTGTGTGTGTGTGTGTGTGTGTGTGTGGGTGTGTGTTGTGTTGTGGTGGTGTTGTGTGTGTGTGTCTGTGTTTGCGTCTACGTCTGTGTTTGTGTTCGTGAATGGTGTTTTCTTCAATTAATCACAATACTCTCATATTAAAAATGGTTGTTGCTAGGAGTAAGTTTCTTTGACTACCATTGATTTATTTATATAAATTGTTTCTCCTATCCAAGTTGTCTTGGGAACTCATTAAGAGAGAACCTCAAAAGTGAAGCATTTTCACTCATAGTTACCATCATCTAAATGGGGGAATTTGTTGAACCATTCCTTGTAAGTGTTTTGATGATATAAACTATAACCTTTGATTACTAATAACATTTAAGTGAGCAAGATTGTTGTTTATTTGGTTAGGTTGTGTAGCTCCAAAGAGCTATACAACGACAATAAATCGAGAGTATAGCAACTTTTCTTTATGGAAAACCAACAATAAAGTTTGTGAAAGATTGAAATCAAAACAAATGCTGACACCATGTCACATATATTTTTGGAATGAAATTAGTGCTCTCGTATCAAATGAAGCACACATTCACATCAAACGAATCACTGGATAAGTTTCCTTGAAGACAGTGTGGTCTTGTCACTTTCACGCTAACCGTTGGAAGACATATCACTTCCATATATGGGTTATATGTTATCTTTAACAATCATGTCATTGTCAACTAGAATTCTCATGTGACCTATCCTCAGTTATCAATAAGAATCTCCGAGATGCATGGACTTAAGACTTTATTCATTATGGATAAGGGAAGAAAGATTCCAGGTTTTCATAGCCTTCATTGAAGACACTATAAATGGTAAGAGCTGCATTCAATGCAAGACGTGCATAATAGTGAGGGTGAAAGACATTTGGAGCCTTTTCTAATTCAAAAGTGTTGCTCAGTTTCAAGAGTGAAGAAGTAAGTGTCATGTTTTCCTAAATGTTGTACTCTTGTAAACAACTGTGTGAAGAGTGTTATACCTGAAACTCGCAAGCGCTCGTGATGCGTCCCCGACGTGTCGTGGACTCTAATAAAGCTTAGTGGATGAGAGGCAACTATTAAACTGGAAAACACATTTCGATTGAGAATTTACACACACGAAATTCACTCAACCTCCCTTGCCCCACACACGGACTCCCGGGACAGTTTCAACTTTACCCTTAAAGTCGTCAACCCTCTCCTGACTATCGGCCTACGGTTCACCGACCGTTCCCCGACCTGTCGTCCTATCAAATACCCCTTGTATTGATAATCTAACCCAGTCTTCACTAGCTCACCAACTCTCTAGGACTTACACACACTCCTAAGTCTGATCCACACTTGCCCAGATAATCTCTATCTTTTCTCTCGTGCAGGGGCTTAACTTACAAGGAACATTAAGCCACATATTTATACAAGTTAGTTGAGATGCCAACTAACAACCTAGGAGTTGTAGACTCTAAGAGTAAAATACTCATTCTTCTACAATATAATATCCGCACTCTACTTTTAGATTTTTGTCCAACTTGATCTGGAGCCACCAGCACACGCGTTGCCTTGTGAATGGGCAAGTTGGCAGCGCGTCTCCCCAAGACGTCGGTCACCACTTGCACACTTCAACTTGTATGAACTTGTATGGCTCATTAATGCTCATAAATGCTCTCTTCTGAAGTATTACGGCTATGTAATGATGTTCATCAATAGCCTTTGCTTATCTTGTTATCTTGCACATTAATGAGATACACCTTTTGTCGTGTGTATGTCATGAGCAAGTTGTTTGTGTGGTTATGAATAATCTGAGTGAGTTTGTCGAAGTTGCTAACTCCTTTTGGTCCTTGTTTGATGTCTGATGTAAGAGATACGTGACAGTGTGGTTCGTGACTGCTTGTGTCTTGCTAGAAGTTCTCCGGAGCTCTCGCCGATAGGTGCCCGACTGGTAGAGCACATGTCGTGGATTGAGTGTGCTTGCAACCTTGCGTGCTAAGCCATTCATGACTTAAGTGCGCTTGCAACCTTGCGTGCTAAGCCACTTACTCACCTGTCTATCTGAAATCATGAATCTTGACAAACGCATTAGATAGACAACATAAGGTTTGCTATCATCAAAACTAAAGGGTCTTGTCTTAACAATTTCCCCCTTTTTGATGATGGCAACCTATATACTTATTATGTACTTGGCAATCAAGAATTGAGAGATTCCCCCTAAGAAGGATTCCCCCTGAGTTTATTAAGGTTTTTAAGAATGAAAGAATTTTAATGAATGAAAACATAAGTGACAGCTTTTATGTTATACCATAGATAGATAAGGTTTCATTCAGATGATACATAATACAAGGACGATAGACATACTTTCACAAGTACATATACTTTTCTTTCCCCCTTTGCCATACAACAAAATAGGAAGCAACTGCATGATGTAAGATATTGTAAAGGCCATCACATTCCATAGATTACAAACTACAAAATAAGATCAAGATAATCTAGATGGAGTGACGTAGTTGGGTATCGCATTCATAATCCTCTTAGCAAGTAGGCTCTTCCTCCGAAAAACTGGCTTTGATCCAAGAAGGTTTGGCTTTGGGTGCGGTGATCAAAGGGGATTCAGCTGTGGTTGAAAGTTCAGACTCATCAGAATCTATGGAGAACTCCATGCAATGTGGAGAACGTGATTGTGATAGAGTAATACTTTAGGTGATAGACCAAGCTGTAAGGGAGCCGGAGTCTGGTTGAACATAGCTGTGGGCGACGTATTTCTTTGGGTGTTTTGTGGTCATAAACTTGCAAATGGTGGAGTGAATGGTTTGTTCATTCGAGCTGGATGAGCTTTGTGGGTAATGAGCCATTGTGTGAGATGTGTGTGAGTGGTAAAAGTGGTAAGCAAGTTTTATAGACACCTTGGATATGCTCAACGACTGATCGGTGAGAGGCATTTAATGAGGTGCTACGTCTTGTGGGCTATGTTGGTAGACTTTTTAGGTGTCAAAGTCAGAGTTTGGATTAGTTGAATGGATGGGACTAAATATCTCAGATCATTTTGTAATTTTTAATCAAGGAAGAAGCAGCTAAGACAATAAATTATTTCGTAACCTATCATAAGCATTCAAGTATACAAAAACCAGTTGCATTTTCATTGATGTCCAAAAGATACAGTGAAACAGATAGTCAAAGGCAAAATAGAGCATTTGATGGAAAAGAGAAATCTAGTCATAACTCTATCTCTCATGCTTTCACTTAAGTCTCTAGGAGACAAAGAACGCTCAGGCTATGTGAGTATCTATAAAATCTATCGCTCATTGAACCATGTGGTGGACACTTGGTTCAGTGGAGACAGCCTGCACAGCGGTAAGAGTGACTCTTACACGCTGAAGAACGTCCCGAGTTGAAGTATCCAGACTGGTCCCCGACCTGTCATGGACCGGTGAGAGACTTCTTCTTCTTTTGATTCCTGAAGCTCTTGCTGTCGGTCTAGGCTCTGACCTTGCATCTTCGCTCTTCGTGAGCTTCTAGACAGCCACAAGCTTATCTCCCTTAGTCTTTATCCCCATTTTGGATAGCATCTCGGAGCAGATGCAATCCTAAGCGGTGCGCGCGCACTTATGGAACCTGTCGATGTCCACTCCACTCTCTACAAGTGCCGCGGCGACCACTCCCCCGTGCACCAGACCTTGGTTTACTTGATGACTCTCATCTAGAGTGAAGAGAATAATGGCAGGCAGATCAATTTTCTCCTTGGTCTTGAGCGCAAACAGCAGCCTTACATCCCGTGTATTGACAATGTGGGTGCGCTGGTTCCTTGGGGTGATGTTGTGGGTGACTAAGTTGAAGAGGACTCTGTCGGTGATGGACATGTCTACGGCATTGAAATTTTTCATCGTTGCTCCTTTGTTGAGCAGGTTTACCATCTTTCATCCTGGTGGCCTAAGTCATTCCAGGTTGTTTCCTTGGGAATGACCAGACCCTTTGGCTCAAGGTTGAAGGTCTTGCAGATCCAAGACTTGGAGATCATTATTTGAGCAGTTTGGACCGTTGAGTTGAGATAGTCGTCATCTTCATTGCGCTGGAGTGGTCCAAGATATATCATATGCTCCTTGAGCAACTGAGTGTAGACAGGGATATGCTCCTGGAAGAACTCTAGCCATCCTTGGAACTCCAATAGCTCAATGATCTCTCCTAGACCCATCTTCTTCATCCACTCTATGTCCAACGTCTTTGGTAAGACGGGACAGGAGCGGTCATTGACGTTCTCGGCCTTGATCAAAGGAGGCTCTAGTTCTTCGAGCCTTTTTAGTCACTTCTGGGATGGTGGAGGTTGGGACTTGGTAGATGACTTTTCTGCAAGAGCAAGCTCCTTGACTTCCTTGGTGCTAGAGGAAGCGCCCATCTTTCTTTTACCCTTTGCTTTCTCCAAATTAGCACGCTCCTCGAGCGTGTAGATGATAGATGATGACGATTCTGTATCGCTGTCACCATTTTTATGTTGTCGCTGAGGTGTTGGAGACCTATCGACGACTGGTCCTCCGGGAGCGGCTGTGAGATTTGCCTCCTCTTCGGAATCAGCTGTAGTTACACCTTCCTCCTGTTCTTTTTCTTCTACTGAGGCCTCCTTCTGAGATGGTTCGTCACTTTGAACCTCCTCTTCCTCCAATGATTGAACTACTTATTTGACGATAGCTGAAGGAGAGGCTTCTTCTTCTTCGGTGAAGTGCAACCGTCGTGTTGTTTTCTCTGGTGTTGAGTGGGATTTTTGTGGAGCTGTTTGTTTTTGGGTGCGCCTGAATGCGCGAGTTACACGACTGGTGGTGGCGGTTCAATGGCCTTTGGACTTTGATTGTTTAGCCTTGGATTTCTTTGTGGTGCTTTTGGAAGTTTTAGGTGAGGGTGCAGGAGATAAAATTTTCGGTTCTTGTGTGGGAGCAAGATCAGAAATGATGGTGGGTTTGAAAGTGCCGGATGTGATGAGGTGATAGGTTTTAGGAATGTGGGACTTTATATATTCTACCTCACTGGCGAGAAGGTTCCCTTCATTGATTACTCTAACCGTAAGCTCGTTCTCCTCCTCTATTAGTTGAGTTGAAGATTTTGTCTGCTGGATGTCGACCACTTGTTGTGTGGAAGCTTTAGCTTTTGATCGAAGGGCAGTCTTTGGTGCCATTTTCAGAGAAGAGGATTTTGTGCTGGAGTTTAGTACTTTTAGCTCGGGTGTTCTTTAACGGCTGTGAGGCGGGGTTCTTTTGCACTGATCTCATGAAGTGTTTTGTAAGAGAGAAGAGAAAATGATTTTGATCACTTAGAGAGATTAGAGAGAGTGAGGGCAATAGTGTGACAGGAGTAAAACTCCCATCGCCCTTTTATAGATATCGAGTAACAGTCGGTGACCGCTCCTCGTCCGCTCGCTGACATGTCCTAACGGTACTATTCATAACGGGCAGCAGTCGTGACGGTTGTCAGCGACCCATTGAGAAATTTTTTCGTTTCTGTCCGTTGGACTGTTTTTAACCTAATCTCACTTTTGTGGAAACTAACATATCTGCTTCAAGTAGTCGTTCGACATGTTTTCTATGCATTAAACTGATCGTTGACTACTGAATGACAATATAGCAGGTGTTGCTCATATGTCGTTGACCGATCATGGGAAATAAAAGCAGTTTAACTGTGATTAATGAATATCATACCAAGATCATGAACAATCTTAGTAAACCTTTCTCTACTTAATGGCTTTGTAAAGATGTCAGCTTGTTGATTCTCAGTAAAAATATACTTTAAACCAACTAATTCTTGTTCACAACAGTCTCTAAGAAAATGATGTCTAATGTCAATATGTTTGGTACGAGAATGATGCACAGGATTTTTGGAAATAGAGATGGCACTTTTATTATCACACATAATTGGTAAATACCTGTTTTGACGCCATAATCACCAATTTGTTGTTTGAGCCATAGGAGTTGGGCACAGCAGCTTGCCGCAGCAATGTATTCAGATTCACCTGTTGAGATTGCAACACTTTGTTGTTTCTTTGATCCCCATGGAATCAGACATGATCCAACAAAGAATGCTGTTCCTGAGGTACTCTTTCTATCGATGGTAGATCCTCCATAGTCTGCATCTAAAAATCCTACAACGTTACAGTTAGTGAACTTAGGATAAAAGAGACCAAGATTCATGGTTCCTTTTAAGTAACGTAGGATTTTTTTTACAGTTGTGAGGTGACTTTCTCTTGGATCTGCTTGAAACCTGGCACATAAGCAAACGTTATACATGATGTCAGGTCTACTAGCAGTTAAATATAGTAGAGAACCAATCATCTCTCTGTAAGATTGTTGGTCGATCGGTCGGTCACCAGTCATGATACCCATCTTAGTGCCAACTGCTATTGGTGTGTCAAACATCTTACATTCCTCCATTCCAAATCTCTTCAGCAAGTCTTTTACGTACTTCTCTTGGGATATGATGGTCCCTTCATCATTCTGCTTAACTTGAAGTCCTAGGAAGAACTTCAATTCTCCCAGATCACTCATCTCAAATTCCCTATTCATCAATGCTTCGAACTTCTTGCAATATCTTTCATCAGAGGCTCCAAAGATTATATCATCAACATATACTTGCACAATTAGGAATCTCTTTTGTTGTTGTAAACAAATAGAGTTTTGTCTACTTTACCTCTTTTAAAGTGGTTTTCCAATAGATAGGAGGACAAGCGATCATACCATGATCTTGGAGCTTGTTTGAGCCCGTAAAGAGCTTTGTCAAGTTTGAGTACCATGTCTTCTCCTTCTTGTGTCTCAAAACCTGGAGGTTGTTCAACATACACTTCCTCTTTAATGTACCCATTTAGAAAGGCACTTTTGATGTCAAGTTGAAAGAGTTAGATTCCTTTGTGTGCAGCAAATGCAATTAGTAATCTGATAGATTCCATCCTTGCTACTGGAGCGAAAGTTTCTTGGTAGTCTATTCCTTCTTGTTGACGATATCCTTGAGCTACCAGACGGCCTTGTTCCTGACAACTTCTCCCATTTCATTCAGCTTATTTCTAAAGACACATTTTGTGCCAAGTACTCCTTGATGAGTAGGGCGAGGCACAAGATGCCAGACTTTGCATCTTTCAAACTGGTTTAGTTTTTCTTGCATTGCATTAATCCAGTCTGAGTCTTAAAGAGCTTTCTTGACGTTCTTGGGATCAATGGGTGAGACTGTCGTTGAGAAGGCTAGAAGATCTCGAGTTTGTGCTCTTGTCTAAGTTCCTTTGAATATGTCTGATATGATATTCTCCAATTGATGATTTTTGTACAGGGCACGAGATTGATGAATGGTTGATGGAGAGAGAGGATCCTCGATATCATTGTTTCCTTCATCGACCTGTTGTTGACTTGTCGCTGACCTGTCGGGCAAGCTTTCTTCAGTCGGTGAATCATCTTTGGGATTATCTGTGTGATCCTGATCAGCTAGATTGAATCCAAGTTCTTTATCTTCATCGGATTCCTTGAACTTGTGTACGTCAGCCTCATCAAAGACTACATGCACACTTTCCTCCACCTTCAGTGTCCTTTTGTTGTATACTTTGTATGCCCGGCTTCTTTCAGAGTATCCAAGGAAGATGGCCATGTCACTTCTGGCATCAAACTTCCCAAGAGGACTCTTTTCATTGTTGTGGACATAACATTTGCAACCAAATGTCCTGAAGTGACTTATGTTGGGCTTTCTTCCCTTGATTAACTCATAGGGAGTTTTGTTGAGGATTGGTCGTATGAGCGTTCTGTTTGTGATGTAGTGCTAAACGAGAAATTGTAGGATAAACTATATATAAAAAGAATAAAATAATAAACTAAACCTACACTCTACTACGGGTAGCAAATAAAAACCTGGTCGGAGTATAGTGTAAATATATTACGACCGAGAGAATCGTACCCAAGGGACTTATAGAAAACTAGTCCTAATCCGGGCAAAAGCCTATTCTATAATAACAAGGGGGGAAAAGTAAATGTGATTCTAAACTAAGGAACTAAATAAAATAAACTAACTTTGATTTGGGAAGATTATCAATGTAAGGGAAACGTAAGACCAATTATCAAAGGTGGCAAGTCTCAAAGAGGATTTGGTCTCGCAAAATGCATACGCCGGATGTGATGCCGGATCCTCGCTACCCGACAAATTCATGGCCTTGAACGTGCCGGATAACTTATACCCGGCATGCCATCCGACATCGTACATTTCGTAAACAACACTTCCAGATTCAGTTCTGACAAAAGGAACTCAATACTCATACTTGCACCGTGCATAGCTAATGCCGCGAATACAACAGAATAATGGGAAATAAGAGATTAACCCTAAACCTTAAGTCTTGCTCCTACTGAGGCGCATAAGACAATGTTAAAGATTACCAAAATCCTAATCTATCATATTCTTGTCTTGTGAACATCAAATAGGACTTAGAGATAAGAGAACAAATAGCTACTTTATTCTACTTGTAAGAAGATTAGAACTCGGGTTAAGAAACTTGAAAATTCCATAAATGATCATAAGAGTTTTACAAGGAAATCATCCCTAACCAAAACCTAACAAGGATTCTGCATCACCATCCACACAACTACGAGAAGAGAATACAAAGGGGGAGAAGGAGATGTTAATAGCCTTAACCCTGACAAGGTCTTCTTCTTCTCTTGCGTGGATGGATCTGCAAACGTTCCTTGGACACCAACACTTGGAGTGGGGTGGAAACTGAGATGTGAATGGAGTATAATATGGTGTTGAAGTGTGTTCAATTGTTGCCTTCCTCGGCCTATTTATAGGCATCAAATGTGTCGTTGCCGGGTGTCGTGCCGGATCACCAGTAGCTGGCACACGTGATAAATGCGCCCAACTGTTAACGGTCGAAACCGTCAATTCCGTGCGAAACAGTGCATATGCCGGGTAGGATATACCCGGCATCACACCCGGCAGCATCCTTTTCACCAACGGTCAATAACTGCTATCGCTTGGTCAACCGTGGCGAATCTTTACTTATGCCGGATAGACTCTACCCGGCATCATGTCTGGCAAGGCCTCTTTTCTGTTCTGTACTTATGCCGTGCAGAAACTACCCGGCATGGAGTCCGGCTTCAACTGAACTTTTGCCTAGAAAATTATTCCTTGCACAGAAAACTCACAAAAACATAAGACTGTACAAATAATATATTTTAACACATAATAAGCATAAATAACACATATATGACTTTATTTAGATAAATATAATACTAAATCTAATGCAAAAAATATGATAAGTCTGCGGCTTATCATGTAGCATGCAGTCGCCACTGCTTCTGCCCATAAGACTTGAGGAAGATTGCTCCCCAATAGCATGGCCCTGGCTACCTCTTGTAGTGTTCTGTTCTTTCGCTCAATTACCCCATTCTGTTGGGGTGTTCTTGGTGCTGAATATGTGTGACTAATCCCATGTTGTTTACACATATCCATGAATTGTTGATTCTCAAATTCTGACCCATGATCAGGCCGAAGAGTCTTGATCTTGAGATTGAGTTGTACTTGGACTTTTCCTGCAAAGGCTTGAAATTTCTCAAAGACTTCGTCTTTAGAAGCAATAAAGAGTGTCCAAACAAACCGTGAGTAATCATCAACAATTACAAAAACATACCAATTTCCTCCAAAGCTTTTGATTCTCATAGGTCCACATAAGTCCATGTTAAGTAGTTCAAGTGGCTTGGATGTACTAACTAAGTTCTTTGATTTAAAAGAAGTTTTAGTTTGTTTGCTTCTAACATAAGCATCACAAAGATTGGTCTCAGATTTTTTTAATCTCAGGAAGACCTCTTGCCATCTGTTTCTTGACAAGTTTTCTTAGTAAAGAAGTGTTAACATGCCCTAGTCTTTTGTGTCATAGAGTAGAGTCATTTATTGAAGCAGTCAAGCAAGATTTGGACTGTCAATATCCTCTAAGCTTGTTGCATAAACATTTTTCCATCTTTTTCCCTTAAACAACTCTTTGCCATTATTTTGACTTACTATACTACAATGTGTAGGATAGAAGTGAACTGAATTCCCTTTGTCACAAATTTGAGAAACACTAAGCAAGTTGATTTACACTATCTATGACATAGTCAGATGTAATACCAACCTTACCTACACCGATGATTCTACCTTTCTTGTTGTCGCCAAAGGAAATGGTTCCTTGGCTTCCTGGTTCGAGTGAGAAGAACTTCTTCTTGTCTCCTGTCATGTGTTTAGAGCACCCACTGTCGATGTACCAGCAGGGGTCCATTCTCACTCGATTATGCACTTAACACGTTAGTGGGGTGGGGTTAGGGTCCACAGAGGGGTTGGACCCATTTCCACTATTTAATACTCTCAGATCATTTTTGACTACCCATTTTAGTCCTATTTTCTTGAGTTGCCAATGCCTCATAAAACTCGTTTAATGACAGTTGGACTCATGATGACCGGGTTGTCTACATAAGCTTGAGACATCTCTACGACTGGTCTCTGACTGGCATCCGACCTATCGTTTGCTTCTCCTCATAGGTGTCTTAGAAACAACATCTATCTTAGAATATTTTTCTTTGATGGTAGCTAGTTCCTTTTCTTTAGTGTTAAGAGCAACAATCAATTCATCGATTTCAAGTTGTTTTTCGTATTTCATCTTTTCATGAACGGTGAGAATTTCACTATAATCTCTTTGTAATTTCATGAGTGCCCTGAGATTATCTACCTTGCTTTTATCCGAGGTTTTTCTTAATTTTTCATTTTCTTCCAAAAGTTCATTGTTTTCAGCTTCTAATGCCTCTAGGTGATCAACTAATATAAGAGAAAACTTTCTAAGTCCTAGAAGTTCAGCCTTTTGAATTCTTCTTCTAAGTTTAGAATAGTTTACCTTATGTTGTTCTTTTTCTCCTTCTGATTCTGAGACATCATTGCTTTGTGCCATCAAGCACACATTTTCAAGGCATAGGTGAGCCTTCTCCTCTTCTGAGGTGTTGTTGTTTGAGGTTTGATTGTCATTGCTTTGTTCAGAATCTCCCCATGCCGTAACGAAGGCTTCCTTCTTGGGTCCTTTGTTGAATGATCGTCGGACGGGCTTCTTGACCCTGTCGTTGTCCTCTCGTGATCGCTGAGGGCAGTCTTTGATATGATGTCCGCGTTTTGAACACCCAAAACACTTGTCTCTGCTTTTCCTCTGATCATCCGATTCCTTGGACTCCTTGCGTTTCCTCATTTTATTTCTTATGAACTTTCGAACGTACCTCTTAGCATAGAGGACCATTTCATCATTGTCGTCTCCTGACTCAAACTTTTCGTTCTCAGCTACTTGAAGGGCTATGCCTTTCCCTTTACCTCTTGATGAGCTTTCCGAGTTTCTGTGTCGTAACTTCAACTCGAAAGCAATTAGAGATCCTAGCATGTCTGCCAGAGACATCTTAGAGAGGTCATGCACTTCTTACGTAGCATTGACTTTGTTATCAAAGGAGGTAGGGAGAGATCTGAGGAATTTCCGAATTTGATCCTCGTTAGAGACAGTTCTTCCAAGCACCAACATTTCATTGATCAGCTTAGTGAACCTTGTATGCATTTCAGAAATGCTCTCCTTTTCTTCCTTCTTGAATAGCTCCCAGTGAGTGAGTAGCAACTCAATGCGAGTCTTTTTGTTCTCATCATTCCCTTCATAGGTGACCTCAAGAGTTTTCCAAATCTCTTAGGCCATTTTAGCTGAAGCAATCTTTGAGTATTACTCAGGTAGTAGTGCACAGTGAAGTATTCTTACAACTCGAGCGTTGAATACCAGCTTCTTGATCTGCTCATCCGTCATGCTGTCGATAGATATGTCTTGTCCTTGTGGATTCTGGAAGGTGTACTCTCCATGGGTTATCACCCTCCACATTCTTGGATCGTCAGACTTGATATGAAACTCCATCTTGTTCTTCCAGTGAGTGTAGTTGTCTCCATTAAAGAGTGGTGGTTGATTCGGTGCAGAACCTTCTTCTGCTGCTATAATGCTTGCGTGAGACATCTTGATCGTCTTCCAAAGCAGTTAGCTTTCTAGAAGAGACCCGCTCTGATACCAATTGAAACTCGCAAGCGCTCGTGTTGCGTCCCTGACGTGTCGTGGACGTATCGTGGACTCTAATAAAGCTTAGTGGATGAGAGACAACTATTAAACTGGAAAACACATTTCGATTGAGAATTTACACACACGAAATTCACTCAACCTCCCTTACCCCACACATGTACTCCCGAGACAGTTTCGACTTTACCCCTAAAGTCGTTAACCCTCTCTTGACTATCGGCCTATGGTTCACCGACCATTCCCCGACCTGTCATCCTATCAAATACCCCTTGTATTGATAATCTAACCCAGTCTTCACAAGCTCACCAACTCTCTAGGACTTACACACACTCCTAAGTCTGATCCACACTTGCCTAGATAATCTCTATCTTTTCTCTCATGCAGGGGCTTAACTTACAAGGAACATTAAGCCACGTATTTATACAAGTTAGTTAAGATGCCAACTAACAACCTAGGAGTTGTAGACTCTAAGAGTAAAAAACAAATTCTTCTACAATATAATATCCACACTATACTTGCAGATTTTCGTCCAACTTGATCTGGAGCCACCAGCACACGCGTTGCCTTGTGAATGGGCAAGTCGGCGGTGCGTCTCCCCAAGTGGTCGGTCACCACTTGCACACTTCAACTTGTCTGAACTTGTATGGCTCATTAATGCTCATAAATGCTCTCTTCTGAAGTATTACGGCTATGTAATGATGTTCATCAATAGCCTTTGATTATCTTGTTATCTTGCACATTAATGAGATACACCTTTTGTCGTGTGTTTGTCATGAGCAAGTTGTTTGTGTGGTTATGAATAATCTGAGTGAGTTTGTCGACGTTGCTAACTCCTTTTGGTCCTTGTTTGATGTCTGATGTAAGAGATATGTGACGGTGTGGTTCGTGACTGCTTGTGTCTTGCTAACTCCTTTTGGTCCTTTTGGTCCTTGGTAGAGCACATGTCGTGGATTGAGCGCGCTTGCAACCTTGCGTGCTAAGCCACTCATGACTTAAGTGCGCTTGTAACCTTGCATGCTAAGCCACTTACTTACCTGTCTATCTAAAATCATGAATCTTGACAAACGCATTAGATAGACAACATAAGGTTTGCTTTCATCAAAACTAAAGGATCTTGTCTTTACAATACCCCTGTTAGATCATTATGCTATATATTTTTTAGTACGATCATTCTAGATTTGGTAAACTACTATGTCTAGACCTTGTGTACGTTAGCATGGCCCAAGTGTTGTGCAACAAGCTTTACTCCTCGTCTCATATGTTGAGTGTGTGTTTGAGAGAGGTTTCCCATATGATGAGTGGGGAAATATTGTAAAACCGATATAACAACCATTACTAACTATTACTTTCTGGCATTCCTATCTTCCAAATTCAATATCACAAGCATCTTCGCACATAGTCCAAAGAAATTAATCAAAATAGTCCCCATTCAAATTCACCCCCTTCCCTTCCCCTCCCCCTCCCCTTTTATATATCCGCAAAACATTCGACAGACGTCCGTGTTACTTTCACATAAAGAACCATATTGGTTGTTTGGATAGACAGTAAGATTCAACTAGTGGGAAAAAGAGAACTAAGTGAAGCATGCTTTGATTTCCAAAGGAGTTAACCGAGGAAGGCAAAGAATGAGGTGGGGGTGGTTTGTCACGCCTATTTTTGGGTAGCATCTTGATAGTTGTAGCATGCCTTGTTGTTTCCCTTTACTTGATGCATAAGATTGATATTCGAGTGCACATGTCTCTCTTAAGTCAATTGGGTGTGTTGTTGAATGGTCCCTAATAGTCCTTTGAGAGAAGGCCCAATGAAGGGGCACCATGAAATGTACCCAAGACATCAAGGATTTATCTTTATTCTAGTATGGTAGTGTGTTGGTCCTTTTGATAGGAGGTGACATGGACAGTGTTAGTGTCACGGTTTCTAGCGAACACTAGAGGTGTCTGTTGTGCAAATAATATATATCACAAAATATATAAATATATGCAAAGAGTAGGCAAGTGCACCTATTCGATGTAGTACAACAAGTGTCGTATCCACAAGGAAATTGGTTCTATCTCCCTAGTCTCGGTATTTAGTTGTTTAATTAAAAGCGGTAAAAATATAGGTTTAGCCGGAGGCAAGCTTAGTGATTCGGTTTAGTAATAAAAATAGAAAACAATTAAACTAAAGTGGTATTTTAATGGATTGAAATGAAGATGTACCCCGGGAAAGTGTAATCGCCCAAATACTTCCAAACATAACATTTTATCCCAATTTGCTCTAGTTGTCTATTAGGACTAAAGTTATGACTCTCTCTAAAATCCTAGTGAAAGTCAAATCTTATCTAGTTGAATAAACCCTTAGGTTAGGTTGGATAAACAACACTAGATAGCATTAAACACAAGCCCTTAACAATAGCCCTAAATCCACCAACTAATTAAAGAAGGAAAAATCTAGGGTTTGTCTCTCTCTCTTGGCCAAAATCTCTAAATCACATATGTATGAAGTTAGAAGAAACCACAAATGCACAAAGGTGATCACTCTAGCACATTAATTAAATTTAGAGAGACAAAACAACTATATTTAAGCAAATTAGGTTTTACATGCTAGTTTGGGGATTTGGGGTCAAACCCCATCCCAAGGGTACAAAATATGACTACTCAGACATTAAAGAAGTAAAGAGAAAAAGAGTAAAAGAGATAGCCATGGATTGTTGAAGAAGCTTTAATGGAGATGGGTCCTTTTTCCTTTTCTTCTGTTTCCCCGTTTCTGTTTTTCTTTTCGTTCTCTCTCGACTCCGTTCTCCACTTTCTTCTTTTCTCTATCTGTCTATTCTTCTATTTTCTTTGTTCGCGTCCAGTCGTCCGCCTCTGTCTGCCCGTGCTTATCTTTCTTTTTATTTCCTCCGCGTGAGTTGTCCAAGTTCCCCCTCTCTCGTGTGTGAAATGATTTTGAATTCTCTTCTTTTTGCTCCAAGGGTCCACCACGCTAACTTCTTTTATTCACGTGCAGGTCAGGTCAGCAGTTTCACATGTATATGCTGATCGAGAGCTACCTTGCTTTTGTTTCGTTAGTGATGGTTGTATACGTGGGAGATAAAACAAGCTAGCAGTCTGCTTGCTTGCAGCAAGTAGCTTGCTTGCAGCAGGTAGCTTGTAAAGCGGTAAACAATGTCAAATTGAGCATTCACCTAAAAGATAATAAAAATATGTAAGTTCACTAATATAGATAGAGCACTCTATAAAGTGGTGAAATTATGTTATAAATCATGTAAGATACTTGCAGAAATAACCCTTAAAAATATATATTTTCACCACTTATCAACTCCCCCACACTTATCTTTTTGCTTGTCCTCAAGCAAAACTAGGAACCCACAAGAAGGAGGAATATTTAAAGCAAGCAAGTGTTTAAATGAATTCTTGGATTTTATTGAACAAACTGGTGGAATACTCATGAGGAGTGCAAACCAACCTCATCGTGGTGACATAGGTGTGCTTCGGGTAAAAATAAAAATATAGAGTTTCGGGGTATGATCTAGAGTGCTTCAAAGTTATAAAGATTAGTTAACTTGAAGAACTTTTACCATGGCCAAATTCTCTCAAGAATGGGCATTGAGGAGAAAACAAAAGGAAAAATAGATGTATGCATTTGTTTCACTCTTGCATAAGAGATGAGAAGATGTATTTGGGCATTTTAGCCTTTGCACTAAAGAACACTCAACTCTCATTTTTGTTGGTTACCAATGGCGTCTCACAAGTTCCTTTTTAGATTTTCACAAAGAAGCACCCCTTAGCAATCCCTAAGAGAGAAGATAGAAAGAACCCCTAAGCAATAAAAAATTCACCAAGATAAGGTTTTATGGCTGCACCGCATATACATGCTCCTCAAGAGAGAATTTTTTGAAAATTTTTGATGAAAAATCCCAAGAATTCAAAGAAAAACTTGCTTACATTTAAATGTAACTCCTAAGTGGAAGCAATAGATAAGCATAAGGAAATTGAGCAGTGAGCAAAAAGAAAAGGTCGTCTCCCCCACACTTAAATGTGACAATGTCCTCATTGTTCAAGGAATAACTAAGGGAGAAACAAAAGACCTTTTCGAAGCACTAGCCTAGAGTTAACAAAAAGTGTGTATGGCATGTATTGTGCAAAAATTAAAAAGAAGAGGGTGAAACTAGGACTCCCCTAATAAGGTGTGGACTGAAGATGGGATTCCCCCACACTTGAGAGTGTTCGGGGTTGATGAGGCGCAGCCTTCGATCATTGAAGATGAAGGTTCTTGGAAAAAATTTCGTCAGAGTTTCCTTTGAAATTGTTCCGAAATCCATCCCTTTTTCAGAGGGGCACACCTGTTTCCAAAATATTCACAACACAAACAACACCAATTGGGCACAAAAATGGAATTCCGAGGAATGCTAAAAAAAGCCTGTTAACTCACAAGAGTTCAAAATATTGTAGAAGTGCTAAACTAAAGAAATATAAAGATATGACATGAAATGAAATGAAGTCCGGGTTGCCTCCCGGAAAGCTGCCCTTCTTTAACGTCTTTGGCTAGACCTTACCTCCCTTTTTTTTAATCACCCGGAGGATGGGTGTGAGGAGAGTACCCGAAGCAAGAAGTTCAGACATCTTTGGGTTTCCATTTTGGTGAATGGTTTCCTTTTTCTTGTTCACCCCGCTTTTTCTTTTCATGCGTGTCTGCTGGGTAATCGGTACGGATGGCCATTCCCTTAGGTAAGGAAGAGAAGAGAAGTGAAGTTGATTGAGGTGGTTGTGCCTTTTTGTTGATGACCTTAGCAGTTGCAACCTTGTTGCTTGGAGACCTTTCAGTGGTGAAAACCAATTTCTCATCATAAGCTTTAAGGGTGATGGTCCCTTCCGCTACTGCAATATGTGTGTCAGCTGTGGCAAGGAAAGGTCTACCAAGGATGATGGGTGTAGTGGGGCTTTCCTCGATATCCATGATAACAAAGTCACATGGGAAGTATAAATGCTCCACCTTGATGATGACATCCTCCACCACTCCGCTTGGGTATACAGTAGACCCATCTGCCAGCTGAAGGGTCATTTTGGTCTTTTTTAGTTCACCAATTCCCAATCTCTTGAAGGTAGAGAGAGGCATCAAGTTGATGGAGGCACCTAGATCACATAGGGCATGTTCAAATGAGGTGCTCCCAATCATGACTGGGATGTGAAACTACCAGGATCATTGCATTTTGAGGGTAGATGGTGTTGAAGGATGGCAGAGCAAGTTCCAACCTCGGCCAGTTTTGTTTTGTTTAATATGAGATGCATGAGAAATTTTGCATAATTTGGCATAGTGGCGATTAGCTCCACAAATGGGATGTTGACACTTAACTGTTTAAGCGATGCAAGAAATTTCCCATAATCAGCATCAAGTTTATGTTTTTGGCTCGGTCGGGGAAAGGCATGGGTGGTTCATAAGGAGAGGGTTTTCTTACAGGTGGGTCTACGGGAGCATTTGAAGAAATTTCCCTTTCTAGCACCTCAGCTCTTTCTTCATCATCCTTCTCGGCTGCACCTGACTTTTGTGAGATTTGGATCTCTTTTATCTTTTTACCACTTCTCAAGGTGATGGCCTTTACCTTTTCCTCTTCATCCTTCAACTTGGCTTTTTCTTCCGCGTAATCAGCAAGAAGCCTCTCAAGGTGCTCCCTCTCATACTGAAGGTTATGCTCATGAATTTTTGAAGAAGCATCAAGTTGGGCTATCTTTCTTTTTGATGCTTCAATGAACATAGCCCATTCTTGATGAAGAGGGTGAATTTCAGAAGCTTCAATCGCATTTACCCCTTCAACCTCTTCTTCAACACTTTCTCTCACAAAGATGGCCTTCAGTTGCTCTTTTGAATTAGGCTTTGGTTGGCTAGGGAAGGTGCCAGGTGCCCTTTGTACAAACTGCTCAAACTACTGAGAGAGATGATCCAAATGGGTTTTAATTTCTTTGTTGAAAGCATCTTGGCTCAAATTCCTAGCATCCTGGCGGGCATTGTAAGCCTCTTGTGCTGCGGTTTTAGCATTAGAGGAGGCAATGAAGGCCGACATCATGTTCTTTAGCTCCTCATCAGCACCGCTAGAAGAAGATTGAGATTGTTGAGTTTGTTGTTGGAATCCCGGGGGACCTTGAGGTCTATAACCCATATTGGAATTTACTTGGGGTCTATACCCTTGAGAGAAGTTTGAAGAATTACTTGGCCCTCCATGATTTTGCTCATTGTTTCTCCATGAAAAATTCGGGTGATTTCTCCATGGGGCATTTTTGTTGTTGTATGAGTTCATGGGATGGTTACTGACATAGCTCAAGTTCTCATGATCACTAACATAGCTCTTTCCCTCGCAATAATGAGTTTCATGGGGGCCCGCACAAATGGCACATCCCTCCATAGATTGATTTGAGGAGGAAGAAGCTGCAGACTTAACACTTTCTTTCTGTGCAGTTGCTAATTTTTCGACCACCTTAGTGAGAGAGGAGATTTGAGTTGAGAGGTGATCACAGGCTCGACGTGGAGTAGGCCTGCTGCCCTAGGAGCTCTGCCTTTGTTCTTCGCCCACTGCCTTGTGTTGTTGGTCATGATTTCAAGAAGCTCCATTGCTTCTTGAGGTGATTTGTTCATAAAACTTCCTCCAGCCGAGGAGTTCACAAGGAATCGATTAGAATCGTCCAACCCGTTGAAGAAAGAAAGGCAAAGAGACTGATCATCTAGTCCGTGATGAGAGCAATTCATCAACATTTCTTTGAAACGGTCCCATGCATCGTATAATGTTTCCCCTGGCTCTTGAGTGAAAGTATTAATTTCACCAATCAACTGTCTTGTTCTGCTGGTGGGGTAGTACTTAGCCAAAAATTTCTGAGCCATCTGAGCCCAAGTGTGGATAGATTTTGAGGGGAAGCTTCTGTACCATCTTGAAGCTGAGTCCTGAAGAGAGTGAGGGAATAACTGAAGTCTTATCCTTTCCTTTACGGCACCAGCTTTTCCAAAAGAATTGCAAAAGTCGGGGAAGAGGCTTAAGTGGTTTGGAGCATCGTCTGGGTTCGCTCCACTGAACCTTCCCAAGTCTCGGGTAACCGTAATGAAGTGCGTTTTAAATGTCCATTGTCCATTCTCCTCTGGTGTTAACTCTGGAAGGACTATGGCTGAAGCTCTTCCCTCAGTACATGGCTGATAGTAGTCACTTAGAGCTTGAGGGTGGGCGTGTAGTTGCTCTCCTTGATTGTGCCCGTGGTTTTCAATTTCTGGTTGGTCTTGATCTGCCATGGTTATACTTCTTAGATCCCTTCTAGCTCTTAGTAGGAAGCGCTCAAGATCGGGTCTCGGACTGACAAGCGGAGAACCACGAGCTCAGGTGCTTGGCATACACAAGGGGAGAAGAAGGTACCTAAGTAAACACCAAAAGCGAAATGCTAACTATTAGAAACAAGGAAATATAAACAAGAGCTAAATAAAAAAAACTAAAATAAAACAAAGATTAAAGATAAAACAAAAATAAACGGAAACAAAAACAAAAATAAGCAAAAACTAAAATACCGAAACTGGGGAAAATGATAGAAACTATCAATTTCCCCGGCAACGGCGCCAAAAACTTGTTGTGCAAATAATATATATCACAAAATATATAAATATATGCAAAGAGTAGGCAAGTGCACCTATTCGATGTAGTACAACAAGTGTCGTATCCACAAGGAAATTGGTTCTATCTCCCTAGTCTCGGTATTTAGTTGTTTAATTAAAAGCGGTAAAAATATGGGTTTAGCCGGAGGCAAGCTTAGGATTCGGTTTAGTAATAAAAATAGAAAATAATTAAACTAAAGTGGTATTTTAATGGATTGAAATGAAGATGTACCCCGGGAAAGTGTAATCACCCAAATACTTCCAAACATAACATTTTATCCCAATTTGCTCTAGTTGTCTATTAGGACTAAAGTTATGACTCTCTCTAAAATCCTAGTGAAAGTCAAATCTTATCTAGTTGAATAAACCCTTCGGTTAGGTTGGATAAACAACACTAGATAGCATTAAACACAAGCCCTTAACAATAGCCCTAAATCCACCAACTAATTAAAGAAGGAAAAATCTAGGGTTTGTCTCTCTCTCTTGGCCAAAATCTCTAAATCACATATGTATGAAGTTAGAAGAAACCACAAATGCACAAAGGTGATCACTCTAGCACATTAATTAAATTTAGAGAGACAAAACAACTATATTTAAGCAAATTAGGTTTTACATGCTAGTTTGGGGATTTGGGGTCAAACCCCATCCCAAGGGTACAAAATATGACTACTCAGACATTAAAGAAGTAAAGAGAAAAAGAGTAAAAGAGATAGCTGATAAGTCAGGAATTTGTCTAAGTTTACTAGGCTAATTCATGCTTAATTGTCTACATTATGACTTTATATTCCTTCCTTAATGCTTTATTTACTCTTTATTGTTATATTTGTCTCCAATGATCGATTTGATATGTTTTCAGGATAAAATGCTCAACAAAGTGCTTAAATGAAGATTTTAGAGGTTGAAGCAACAAGTGAAAGTCAAACCAGAGTCAAAGGCAGATTTTCATCAACCACTGCCATGTTTTATTGAGGGTCCGGGTTTGTATCCTACTTTGCAAACCCGGACCATCTCATCGTAGAACTCTCTGCCTATTTTTAGACGCGGTCCGGGTTTGTGTCCTACTTTGCAAACCCGGACCATCCCCAAGCGAGAGTCTTCTGCCGAGTTTTAGTGGTGGTCCGGGTTTGCGTACTTGTTTGCAAACCCGGACCAATACAAGCGGAGCGCCAGAAGGTCGGTTTCGGAAATAACGGAAGTTTAATTATTCTATCTTTAACTAGCGCCGTGTTTAGAGATTAGAAGATAGAATCTGATTGTTATAAAAGGGGAGGTCCTACCAACGTTAGAGGTATGCTTGGATAGACCACAATTAGTCACGTTACAACACAGAGAGATTAGCTTAGTTTGAGATTGATTTTGATTGGGAGCCTGGAGCAGAGCAGAGAAAGAGATTCATCACGGAGACTTTACCAGAAGTCTCAGAACAGAGTTTCTTCTTGTTCTTAATTATTACTCATTACAGTTTTGCTTATTGTAACCATGTCAATGGCTGAGTAGTTCCTTTAGATTCCGGTTTTCTATGTACCCCTAAATTGACTATTCCTGTTCCTTTATGATTTAATGCAATTCTATTGAGTAAAGTTATTTTCCTTGCTTAATTTCTTTAATCGTTATAATCTGGCCAATTATAAAGATTAGTATTTTGTTAGCTTATATGTGACGACTGCGGCTTTCAATTGATTACAGGAAAATAACCGGTTAGTTTAGAGACGGTAATTCTTCTAAATTGCTAATTGACCAATAATCTAGATTGTTCTTAAGGCGGTTAGTAAACAGTGGGTTCGTAACGAGAGTTAGAATTCGGTCTTTGCTAACTAGAATTTGCTAAGCGGGAGACCGGAGGTGAATTATCTTTGTTCTAGGGTTTTACTCAGAATTGTCTTGGAAATCACTTAGGGATAGGAATTACAAGATTTAGGGAGAAGTAGTAAACCGGGATCCCTTTCCCAATCAGTTTCACAACAATTATTTTCTTGCTTTTTACTGTTTTACATTCTGTTTACAGTTTTTAATTGTCATCGAATCAAACCCCAATTTCCTGTTTTAATTTGTTATTTAGTTTTCTTATTTCTTTTCCAGTTAGTAAAGATTTAAACTAGACATCGCCTCCTCTGGTTCGATACTTAGGGAATACTCTCTATTAAAACTTGCTCGAATTGACCGGTACACTTGCCGTTAGGTTTTACCCCAACAAGTTTTTGGCGCCGTTGCCGGGGAGGCACGGTTATTTAGTTTTATCTTTGTTCGATTTTGCTTTTGTTTATTTTATCTTGTTTAGTTTATATTATTTATTTTATCTTTTTCTTCATTATTTTCTTTATTTTTATTTTGGTCGAGTTTTGTTTAACGTCCGTTTCTTTTGCTTTTGGTTTTGATTAGTTGGATCGGTAGGTGTGAGCCTCGATTTTAAACCCTATCCTATGTTGATTAAAGCTGATTAGGATCTAATCGGGTTTTAGGTCCACTTATAACCTAAGATTAATAACTATGTCATACAACAATAATTATTAAAACCTAAGCTAGCTCACTGGAACCTATTATGAGTCGCCACCTAATTTTAACCTAGATCAAATTTGGAAAGGAGAGTTCGGGTTCGGGGGCTTGATATTCGACTTAATTAGGGTTCAATTACTTTCATTACCCCTAGAAGTCGTTTTTCCTCTACTTAGTTTAATTACGGCTTATTACGAGTCGTTTTAACCTAAGTGCGCGAGCTTCTGTTTTTTTTTTGTTTTTTAGCATTTTTTGACTGAAAATAAAAGTGAAAGTTGAAATTACCTAAACTATTGTTTCGGAGGCGGAATTAGGTCAAATTTTATTTCCGTCCGTAGCCACGGACCTAATGTCCGTAACCACAGACCCTAGTTAATCTATATGAAAATAAAAGTTGAATTAAACAGAAAACAAAAATTTGAAAAGTCCGGGGCCACGGACAGGACGTCCGTAGGCCCGAACATACTTTGGCAAAACCTAAATTTTTAAAATTTTAAAATCCCGCCGCCGCCCGTGGGTGTCCGTGGCCACGGACAACCCGTCCGTGGTCCCGGACCATAGGTCCGAGATCCCGGACCACCCACGGACAGGGGTTTTATGGTGGTTCCCGAAGGTGTTTTCGGCTCAAAATTTATGCACGTGTAGCCTGAAAGGTATACAATTCGTTAGTAATTGAAAGATTGCAGTTTGAAGTCGAATTATGTACGAAACTTGACGAACAAGTAACAAGGCAGAAACAAAAGTAACTAGCAATACAGAAGCGTAAAAAGGTTAGTTTGAACCCAAAATTTGACAGAGAGTTAATAAGGTCGTGGAGAGTTAGAAAAGTAGAATTACAACCTGTTTTACCTTCGAATTCAGGAGGATTCTTCACGTCGGGATTCTTCGGAGGCTCCGATGGTGCCGGTTCCGGATTGAGTTCGACCCGAGCTTCTGGTTGTTGATTGTTGAAGGTGTTCTTCACGTTTTGGAGGTGGTTTGGTTGATATTTGATGATTGTTGATGTGTTGGGAGTTGAAAAATGTGTTTAGATGGTGATTTCGGGGGATTTTTGATGTGATTTTGGTGCTTGGATGTGTAAAAACGTGAAGAGAATGAGACGGCTGCCTTCTTTGAGGGTTTAGGGCTCTTGAGGTTCTTCTTTGATCATGGGATAAGGTTCCTTATATAGGCTTCCTTAAAGATAGAAAAATCCGGTAAAAACCGAGATTTACCGACGTTTTAGCTCAAGGGCTTCCAAAAGGAATTTGATTATGAAATTTCACACATGGGTAAAGGATGATATTTAAGATTTTTCTAAAGTGGAATCGAATTTTTTGGATATTGGAATATTTTTAAATTCAATTTCTCGTCAGATTCAATCAGAAATTGCTAGAAAATTATTGGAAATTTGAAAAATCAAAATTCCAACGTCATTATGCTTCAGATGTCATCCTCTATCATGGGTTAAAATTTCAAAGCATTTTGAATTGATTTGACCCTTATTCGGAGGAGAGAGAAAGCCTATAAGGGGCTTAGGAGCCTTGAAAAATTACGAAAATACCCCTGGAGATGACTAAGCTGTCCCTAGTACTCTGAAATGTGCCGATCGAACTGGGAACCCTCGCTACTAGCCTATTAGTAGAGACTCTCTTCCGGGGGGGTTGAAATTTTGGGTATAACAAATTGCCCCCGTCAACTAGACTTTGTAATGGAAATGAAAAGGCTAGTTGATGCTTGAGTGATACCCCAAAATTTTGGATCTTAAAAGACCCCACGTGCAATCCGACAAGTTGCGTCGAGCTATTCTAAGGCGCTGACTACCTATGAGTAAAGTGGAAGGGATGTCAAGCGATTCTAAGGCATTGACCACCTATGAGGATGATATGATGTCAAGCTATTCTAAGGCGTTGACTACCTTTAAAGGAATGAAGTACGCCGAGCATTCTAAGGTGTCGGGAACCTGAAAGCGAATGAAATACGCCGAGCATTATACGGTGTCGGGAACCTGAAGTTGGATGGAATACGCCGAGCATTATAAGGTGTTGGGAACCTGAAAGCGAATGAAATACGCCGAGCATTATAAGGTGTCGGGAACCTGAAGTTGGATGGAATACGCCAAGCATTATAAGGTGTCGGGAATCTGAAGTTGAATGGAATACGCCGAGCATTATAAGGTGTCGGGAACCTTGAATACGCCGAGCATTCTAAGGTGTCGGGAACCTGAAAATGAAAAGTGACGTAATGAGATTGATGTGATGTGTGCCTAAATTGACGAATGTAAAGTAGGACCTATGGGTGCCTAAGTGGAATGGTAGGAAATCGGGTTCATGATGAGCCAGAGGTTGAGTTCATCTATTCTGGTGAATCTGAATCTTTGGCTGAGAATCTGCATCTCTGAAGAGTCTGTATCTTTGGCTGAGAATCTGTATCCCTGAAGAATCTGTATGTCTGATCGGGTGAGAATCTGTATCTCTGAAGAATCTGTATCTTCGGCTGAGAATCTGTATCCCTGAAGAATCTGTATGTCTGATCGGGTGAGAATCTGTATCTCTGAAGAACCTGTATCTTCGGTTGAGAATCTGTATCCCTAAAGAATCTGTATGTCTGATCGGGTGAGAATTTGTATCTCTGAAGAATCTGTATCTTCGGCTGAGAATCTGTATCTCTGATCGGGTGAGAATCTGTATCTCTGAAGAATCTGTATCTTTGGGGCGAGAATCTGTATCTCTGAAGAATCTGTATCTTCGGGGTGAGAATCTGTATCTCTGGTCTATGAGGAGTTTCATATGGATGGATGCAAGGTAAACTTTATGCAAATGATCATGATGAAAGTTGATTATGAAAGTGCCAAACATGGCAATGATGATGTGCATGTTAAAATACAATCAAAGTGTATGTAGGAAACTTGTCCAAATCAAGAAATCATTGGAAAATGTGCCAAACATGGCAATGTTAAGGATCAAAAATTGTCCAAAGCAAGACATTGCTAGAAAGTGTGCCAAATGTGGCCATGATGAGGTTTATGAAACCGAAGTGGTTAGAGGAAAGTTGTTCAAGACAAGAAATTGTTGAAAGAGGTGCCAAACGTGGCAGTATTTGAAGAAAATTTTGTTTAGTGAAAAGGAAAGTGAATTATCATTTCCTAACTATAGACTTCGGACTTGTAATTTATCTCCTACGAGATGAACATGCCGCCGGTGGGGTGTGAAGGTAAGGGCTTATGTGGGCCTGAGGTGCTTGATGTGCAGGTAAGGGCTTATGTGGGCCTGAGGTGCTTGATGTGGTGGTAAGGGCTTATGTGTGCCTGTGGTGGGATGATGGTGGTGATGTTTGAGCTTTGGGTTCCAATTGGTGTTGTCATAGCAATTGTTGGAACCAACAATTGCCCCCAGTATTTTTCCCTTAAGACAATATGAGCTAGAGTTCATGGCAATCGATCGTTCCGATCGATTGCCCCCAGTATTTTCTTTGATCAAACGTGTGAACGAGTCTCGTCCTCACAGGGTCAAGGCTTATGTTCTGATTTGGTGCTTCCTAACCTACACTCGACGTGTTTGGTGTTTACACTCGTTTCTCACTTACGGTCACAACTTCTAGACCATTGAATTTGATATTTGATGAATTTACGCATTCGATCTGCTGCTTTCACGTGATTGGATACACTACTACCAAGTCGGAAGTCTTTGAGGCTTATAACGTGGCCATAGGGTGTGATGAAAGACGACGGGATCATGAAGGGATATTTGAGGTATGTGGAGCTTAAATAGGTGACCAAAGCTGCAACTTGCGTCTTCTCTCGGATTCATCTTCCTTGTCTTGAAGTCCTCTGGCTGCTTCATGTTGACGTTGTTTTCGAGCTTCTGGACCTGGACTTTTGAAGTTGTCCTTTACACCATTTCTCTTTTCGTCATTTGGATTTCTTCGAGGCACTTCGGGTTTGCCTTTTGTTTTATCCTTTCTTGGCTTTGCCTTCGGGGTTCTTGTGTTTCCCGGTTTTGGGCTTCGAGAGCTGTTTTGATGTGAGCTCTTTTGATCCTGTGTCACTCTGGGACCATTTGCGGATCGCTTCGTCATGCTGATAGCGGCATTGCTTCTTTGGACTGATGAGAATGTTATCTGAGAGTCGGGCTCCTCGCCTCCTTTGGTCACCGGGTCGGACATTCATCATTGGCTGGGTTATTTTGTGGAGTTCATAATATCGAAAAGGGATATATGAAAGGCTCAGCGGGGGTGCCTAGGGTTTAATGACAGGGTTTACAAGCTTTTGGCTACGTGGTGTTGTACCTAGGTGCTTCGTCATTCTTGATAGTTGTGTATCCGCTCTTTGTTACTTTTCGCAGGTCTAAGAGTAAATTTACAAATTATCTTCTTCGATCGGAGTCATGCCGTTTGCCTTACCTTTGAATGTGGTCTCACCGGAGTCGTGTAAAAATGACACGCTCGTTCGCTCATGGTTTTTCCGCTCAAGACACTCTCGTGAATTTCACCCAGAGACTAGTTCACACGCTTAACCGAAAGATTCGAAGACAATGATTCTAAACTCGGATTGCCCCCAGTATTGATTTGGGGTTTGTGACAACAGTTTGATAGATGTGGGCCTTGAGCCTCATTGAGGGTTGTTTGGATATTATGGGGTGAGTTGTGGTGTTGGGTTAGGCCTGTTCAAATTTTTAGAAACAAGAGACAAGTCGTTCCATTGCATAGTCAGAAAATGATTACTTTGTGATCCTTGAAAGACGTGAGTGCTTTTTTTTAAAAAGTTTTTTCGAATAAATGAAAAAGGAACTATGTTTTATTCAACAAAAAGAATAATGTTGGAAATTACAAACTCAGGAAAACTACCGAAAATGATTCAAGGGAACTAACTACTACAAAAGTTGAAAGACAACTAATCAAGAAAAGAAATGCATTTAATGAGAAAAACACTAAAAAACAACATTTCTGATGATGCCTGGGCATGCGTGCTCTACGCTCCCCACCATGTTCTTAGAATTGGAGCCCTTGGTCAATCAGATCCTGGATTCTGTGTTGTAGGGCTCTGCAGTGGTCAGTGTCGTGACCGGACAGCTGATGAAAGTGACAAAATTGATTAAGATCCTTCCCCAAATGAGTAGTTCCTGGCCTCAGGGCGAGCGGTTGCATCGGATATCTTCCTCGAAGCTCTTCAAGTGCTTGTCTTGGTGTTCGGCTGATGTTTGTAAACTCTCCGTCGAGATGGTTCTACTGTTCCAACGCTCCAACCAGGTCCTCTTGACTGTCGATCACCGTCTTCCTCATGTTGCCTGGTTCTCTTACGGGTGCAGCTTTGGATGCAAGTTGCTGCTCCTGGTTGTCTGGTCACTTTCCCGAGTTCTGTAGCAATTTCTTTGACATTCCCCTCTGATCCTCGGACCCTAATGGAGCCAACTTCAATGCAGTCATAAAGGGTGTTGAGAAGCCTGTCCTCTAACTCATCCCGAGTTTGACGTTCGGACTCGAGGGAAAGAGCCTTTGCTTTCAACTCTTCGATAACAGCAACGTAGTTAGATTCCACGGCGTCCATGGCAGAACTATGCCTCTGCTCCATGGCTTCAATGGTGGCCATGTGCTTTTGTTCCAAAATTGCGAGCTGGGCTTCCATGTCGATTGGACCGCACTTAGGACTTGAGTCTACCTGTGTCCAAGGTGTCCATTATTAGCTAACAAAAGGAAGTGGACTGAAAGATACTAAGGTGAGAATGACGCTTCACAAGATAGATCAAAATAGACTTAGGCTGAAAGCAAGTGGGCCAGGATACCCAGAGAATGACGTGTATGGGCTGGAGTATCTCTCAGACTATGAACTGGAATTTGGACTGAAATGTAAACAGATGGCTTTGATTGGGCCTGAGAGGTAACACCTAGATCTAGGGTTTTGGACCAGGGCCCGAATAAGAAGTCTACCTAGACTAGAATGAGCCCTTGGGCCGGAATGTGTTTGGGCCTGGAGTAAAGCACATGGGCTGGAATGATCCCTAAATCATAAATGGGCCTAACTTTCTTTGGGCCAGAGAAGGTGGTTGCTAAGTAGAAAAAGATTTTATTTTCAGAATTTGTGGGTTATTTCAAGTTCAGGTGGATTTCTTTTTTTTTGGGCCTAGAACTAATTGGATAATTCAAACTGGGCCAGAAGAAAAATCACCTAAGTCTAAGCTTTTGGGCCGAAGCCCGAATGACTCACATATTAAACCAAACAGGACCTCCGGGCCACAAACAAGTAGAGCCGCCAATTCGGTTGGGCTAGGTTAATGTAGGAGAAGTTCCTATCAATCTCTAGGCTGGGTAATGGGCCGATCATACAAGCAAACAAGGCCCACACAAATTCAACATGTCCTCACTTGACGGTTAAATCAATTTGGGTATGGATCGATCCGGAGAGGTGCTTGGGGCTTGGGCCCAGGTCGCCACAAAGGAATAGGGCTTGCACGCTATTCTCTTTGGGTTTCCCCACTTTTTTCACATCACCTGAAGGTGTGCGTCTGCGGCCGGGTCTTTGACTGACCAAACAATGGGCTAAGTAAGGACACTGCCAGGAAAACGCTTGGGGCTAAGCCCAGGTATAAGGGGATGTGGTTAGACGACATCCTCCTCTTTTCCCCCGCTTATTCAAATCACCTAAAAGGTGTGAGTCCCTGACAGGGGACCCTCAAATGGGTCCCGGGGTGAAATCGGTTTGTGTGGACCCTCGCTCTCATATGATGCAAAGGTGCAGAAATTAAAGTGCGCACAAAAGTAAACAAACAATGTAATAAAGCCATAAATAAACATTTTTCGAGTTAAGCCCTCTTTCTTAAAATTAAACAAGTTAAAATTAAGAAGTTTGTCCCTAGCAGAGTCGCCAGTCTGTGAGCCTCGATTTTAAACCCTATCCTATGTTGATTAAAGCTGATTAGGATCTAATCGGGTTTTAGGTCCACTTATAACCTAAGATTAATAACTATGTCATACAACAATAATTATTAAAACCTAAGCTAGCTCACTGGAACCTATTATGAGTCGCCACCTAATTTTAACCTAGATCAAATTAGGAAAGGAGAGTTCGGGTTCGGGGGCTTGATATTCGACTTAATTAGGGTTCAATTACTTTCATTACCCCTAGAAGTCGTTTTTCCTCTACTTAGTTTAATTACGGCTTATTACGAGTCGTTTTAACCTAAGTGCGCGAGCTTCTGTTTTTTTTTTAGCATTTTTTGACTGAAAATAAAAGTGAAAGTTGAAATTACCTAAACTAGGGTTTCGGAGGCGGAATTAGGTCAAATTTTGTTTCCGTCCGTAGCCACGGACCTAATGTCCGTAACCACGGACCCTAGTTAATCTATGTGAAAATAAAAGTCGAATTAAACAGAAAACAAAAATTTGAAAAGTCTGGGGCCACGGACAGGACGTCCGTAGGCCCGGGCATACTTTGGCAAAACCTAAATTTTTAAAATTTTAAAATCCCGCCGCCGTCCGTGGGTGTCCGTGGCCACGGACAACCCGTCCGTGGTCCCGGACCATAGGTCCGAGGTCCCGGACCACCCACGGACAGGGGTTTTATGGTTGAAATACCCCTAAATTTTAAAATACATTTATTTTCTAGTTTACGAGTATATATTATAGTTTGCGAGGTTACGTGTTATTGTTTGCAAGTATAGTATATATGAATGTATATATTATATATGTATTATGAAGGTTACGCATTTGTTATTTACTAAAGAGAATTCATTCTAACAAATAACTTGTTTGAATTGGACCAATTGTTAATTTATTAATGATCCTTGTATTTCTCAAGCTAACTTGGTATATTTATTAATTAAAAATGGAGTAATAATAATAATAATGATATGATTCAAAGAGTAATGTTGATTAAAATACATATTTTATATAGTTTATGAGTATATTAGTTCACGAGCAATTTAAATAGTTAGTTTATGGTATTATACTATAATTTACGAGCGTACTATATAATAAAGATAATTCGTGTTAATAGAATAACATTTTTAAAAGTAAATCGGTTGTGATTTTTAATGTCATAACAATGATCCTTGTGTATATCTAATTATTTAGCATATTTATTTGTTTATAATGGAGTTATAATAATTATAATGTTACGATTTAAATACTACTTCAATTGAACTATACTAAATAAGTTAGTTTTAATCCATCGGTTTCATCCTTTGAGTTTCTCTGATTTTATTAATGAACTAGTTCTAACTATTCATATTTCCTACTTTACTAATGAATGAATTTTACCTTTCATATTTCCCAACCCTTTGTTTTCTTTAATTTAACTAAGCAATTTAATTCACTTTAGTGATCATTGGTTGGTATTCTTTTTCTCTTGGGTTTCCTTCCGGTTCGCATTCCCTCACTTTTTAGATTCCCTGATCGGCTATATAAGGGTTGCCGTCCTACTCATCTTAATCATCCAATTTAGTTTCTATCTTTCTCATCTTCCTTCGGCCAGCTCTCTCTCTTACATCCTTTTATGATTCACACAACAAGATGTTGCTTCTTCCTTCCTTTTTATTTTCTCTCGGTTTACAGACACAATAAAACCAAATATATATACATCATTTATCCCTACCTTCCCATCACTTACATAGGCACAAACAGAAAAAAACATAATATACGCCTCATTACCTTTCTCTACACATGCATAACAAAAATAAAAAAAATAGTTAGAAGAAGATCCAGCATGTCAACTCACACCCAATGGGTAAAGTAGAGATGGAGAGATAAGTCAGTTTTCTTCCTACGTAATCCGCGGCGCGTAGGTAGCAGAGCTCCGAATTTGTGAAAGATAACATTAATAGATTTCGTGCTTGGTTGTTGCGAATCGTTGCTAAATATGAGGTGTTGACGTGCTTGGGGTTTGGGAAGACGACTCCACATAGACTGGTTATTTGTAATTGAATTTTACTTTAGGCTTTCAGACTTCTACAGTTGTAAGTAATTGTTATTATGGACGCTGGACTTTCTAATAGAAAAATGATTTAGTTATTTAGTTAAGTTTCTAGGCCTTAGCACTCGTTGAATTGCGAGTGTGGCAATAATGCCCCGGATTAGGATTTGATTCCGCTGCTATATTAAATTATTATTATTATTTTTGAATAATTGACATAATAAAATGTTAGAAAATCCGGGGTGTTACAAAGTGGTATCAGAGCAAAACCGGCTAGAAAATAGGTTTAGAAAGATTACAAATGGAAATATTGGTCTTAGGTTTAAAATTGGACAAGCCGTCTTCTGGGGAAATTATTTTCTTTTGTGATGTTTTCTTTGTTTTAATGCATTTTGAGATATTTTGTGTGATTATGATTGAATGTTTTTTTTATGATTGATATGTTGAAATATTGATTGTGTATATGTTGACACAAAGGTATAAGTGAAAATTTTAGATATGAGTTAAATGTGATGGAATTTATGAAATGTTAATAGCCTATGATGCTCAAGTGATAATGTTATGAATTTTGTGATTTGCAGTAATTCCTTTTATTGAGGGATCGATATATCGAATGAATGTTTGATGATTGACATTCCATATTGAGTTGTATCTTATCGACAATGATTGGAATTTTATTTGAATGAATTATAGTCTTGTGGTTGTGTATTTAGGCATGATTTCTTGCAGCTCAGAACTTTATTGAATTATCCCTCATCTCTTTGAGTTAGGTAAGAGTTAATTGTGAGGTTAATCACGAGGCCGTAATATTCTTTTAAGGGAGGTAGACGGCAATAACCAAATTTATCATGGTTAGAGATATGATATAAACCTTAGTGTAAAGTAGCTACAATTGATAATTTCTTAGTGGGACCATTGGTTAGTGGGGTGAGATCGAGCTTCGGGGACGAAGCTTTATTTTAAGGGGAGAATAATGAAATACCCCTAAATTTTAAAATACATTTATTTTCTAGTTTACGAGTATATATTATAGTTTGCGAGGTTACGTGTTATTGTTTGCAAGTATAGTATATATGAATGTATATATTTATATATGTATTATGAAGGTTACGCATTTGTTATTTACTAAAGAGAATTCATTCTAACAAATAACTTGTTTAAATTGGACCAATTGTTAATTTATTAATGATCCTTGTATTTCTCAAGCTAACTTGGTATATTTATTAATTAAAAATGGAGTAATAATAATAATAATGATATGATTCAAAGAGTAATGTTGATTAAAATACATATTTTATATAGTTTATGAGTATATTAGTTCACGAGCAATTTAAATAGTTAGTTTATGGTATTATACTATAATTTACGAGCGTACTATATAATAAAGATAATTCGTGTTAATAGAATAACATTTTTAAAAGTAAATCGGTTGTGATTTTTAATGTCATAACAATGATCCTTGTGTATATCTAATTATTTAGCATATTTATTTGTTTATAATGGAGTTATAATAATTATAATGTTACGATTTAAATACTACTTCAATTGAACTATACTAAATAAGTTAGTTTTAATCCATCGGTTTCATCCTTTGAGTTTCTCTGATTTTATTAATGAACTAGTTCTAACTATTCATATTTCCTACTTTACTAATGAATGAATTTTACCTTTCATATTTCCCAACCCTTTGTTTTCTTTAATTTAACTAAGCAATTTAATTCACTTTAGTGATCATTGGTTGGTATTCTTTTTCTCTTGGGTTTCCTTCCGGTTCGCATTCCCTCACTTTTTAGATTCCCTGATCGGCTATATAAGGGTTGCCGTCCTACTCATCTTAATCATCCAATTTAGTTTTCTATTTCTCATCTTCCTTCGGCCAGCTCTTTCTCTTACATCCTTTTATGATTCACACAACAAGATGTTGCTTCTTCCTTCCTTTTTATTTTCTCTCGGTTTACAGACACAATAAAACCAAATATATATACATCATTTATCCCTACCTTCCCATCACTTACATAGGCACAAACAGAAAAAAACATAATATACGCCTCATTACCTTTCTCTACACATGCATAACAAAAATAAAAAAATAGTTAGAAGAAGATCCAGCATGTCAACTCACACCCAATGGGTAAAGTAGAGATGGAGAGATAAGTCAGTTTTCTTCCTACGTAATCCGCGGCGCGTAGGTAGCAGAGCTCCGAATTTGTGAAAGATAACATTAATAGATTTCGTGCTTGGTTGTTGCGAATCGTTGCTAAATATGAGGTGTGACGTGCTTGGGGTTTGGGAAGACGACTCCACATAGACTGGTTATTTGTAATTGAATTTTACTTTAGGCTTTCAGACTTCTACAGTTGTAAGTAATTGTTATTATGGACGCTGGACTTTCTAATAGAAAATGATTTAGTTATTTAGTTAAGTTTCTAGGCCTTAGCACTCGTTGAATTGCGAGTGTGGCAATAATGCCCCGGATTAGGATTTGATTCCGCTGCTATATTAAATTATTATTATTATTTTTGAATAATTGACATAATAAAATGTTAGAAAATCCGGGGTGTTACAATGGTGGTTCCCGAAGGTGTTTTCGGCTCAAAATTTATGCACGTGTAGCCTGAAAGGTATACAATTTGTTAGTAATTGAAAGATTGCAGTTTGAAGTCGAATTATGTATGAAACTTGACGAACAAGTAACAAGGCAGAAACAAAAGTAACTAGCAATACAGAAGCGTAAAAAGGTTAGTTTGAACCCAAAATTTGACAGAGAGTTAATAAGGTCGTGGAGAGTTAGAAAAGTAGAATTGCAACCTGTTTTACCTTCGAATTCAGGAGGTATCTTCACGTCGGGAATCTTCGGAGGCTCCGATGGTGCCGGTTCCGGATTGAGTTCGACCCGAGCTTCTGGTTGTTGATTGTTGAAGGTGTTCTTCACGTTTTGGAGGTGGTTTGGTTGATGTTTGATGATTGTTGATGTGTTGGGAGTTGAAAAATGTGTTTAGATGGTGATTTCGGGGGATTTTTGATGTGATTTTGGTGCTTGGATGTGTAAAAACGTGAAGAGAATGAGACGGCTGCCTTCTTTGAGGGTTTAGGGCTCTTGAGGTTCTCCTTTGATCATGGGATAAGGTTCCTTATATAGGCTTCCTTCAAGATAGAAAAATCCGGTAAAAACCGAGATTTACCGACGTTTTAGCTCAAGGGCTTCCAAAAGGAATTTGATTATGAAATTTCACACATGGGTAAAGGATGATATTTAAGATTTTTCTAAAGTGGAATCGAATTTTTTGGATATTGGAATAATTTTAAATTCAATTTCTCGTCAGATTCAATCAGAAATTGCTAGAAAATTATTGGAAATTCGAAAAATCAAAATTCCAACGCCATTATGCTTCAGATGTCATCCTCTATCATGGGTTAAAATTTCAAAGCATTTTGAATTGATTTGACCCTTATTCGGAGGAGAGAGAAAGCCTATAGGGGGCTTAGAAGCCTTGAAAAATTACGAAAATGCCCCTGGAGATGACTAAGCTGTCCCTAGTACTCTGAAATGTGCCGATCGAACTGGGAACCCTCGCTACTAGCCTATTAGTAGAGACTCTCTTCCGGGGGGGTTGAAATTTTGGGTATAACAGTAGGTTAGACTGGTTTAGATAAATTTTATTTTGTTTTTTTCTAGTTTTGGTTAATTGGTTTTAGTTAACTAATTTCTTTTCTGTTTTGATTTTGTTTTAGATATTCTTTTATCTTCCAGATTTTATTTCTGATTTTATTCCTTTATTTGAATATTCTGTGGTTAGTGGTTAGGATTTTTATCTGCATATTTTGTGAGTTTATCTCTTTTTATCTTTTTTTTATTCTTGTTGTTTTAATTTAATTGCTTCTGTTCTTTTAATTTGCACTATTATAGTTTCAGTTTACTAACTCTCGGTTTATGGTTAAAACCCACTCTGCAGGAGAACCGGAGTTCGAGCTTGAAATGGGGTAAATCCCTAAGCAGTCTTCTTTCGTAATTCCTTGGTCGGGATCCTAATCTACCATCAAGCTCTTCAAGTTCTATCGAATTACCTTGTTACCGAAAGAGAGCGTGCAAAGGAGGGGAAAAGAGGTTCGTGACAACGCAATACAATAGTGAGAATTCTTGGATACTGTTCGCGTGCCTTTTATTGAGGGGTGAACCCCTATTTATAGTGTTTCTCATTTGCCCTCTGGCCTATCACGTTGTGCCAGGCTGGCACAAAAATATCTTGACAAGCTTACAAAATATCTGATAAATACTTATCCTAATCTCCCTACTGACCGGTCACGGACGACCGGTCGCTATTCGTGCTCTACTAAAATCGTCCGGTCACAGACGACCGGGCGCTTCTTATATTGCCCTTTACATTTTAGGCGACCGGTCGTAACCGACCGGTCGTAGCGATACTTTTGGAGAGCGATCGGTCACTCCTTACGCTGTGCTCTGGGATTCTTGGCGATCGGTCAAATACAACCGGTCGCCACTTGAGGCCTGTTTGGGCTTGGTCAGGGGTGCTCGGTCGTTGTCCTTCCTTTATTAAGCTATTGCTCTTTCTTTAGGGCCCTTGGACATATTTTCCCCTCTTCATCAGTCCCACAAGTTCTGCTTTTGGCGCTTTGCGAAGAAAGTAGAACTTAGAACTTGACTTTGTGGCCTGGTTTTGAGGGATGAAAAAATTTTCTTTCGCGCGGCCTTGCCTTCCTCTTCCTATCTCCCAGTCCCACAAGTTCCACCGTTTTTCCTCAGATAAAAGGGTGGGACTTCTTTGGTTCGTGCGATGCGCGTGTCATGCCCGTGCCATATACGCGCCTGTGCTTGTACGAAGTGACCGTTGCAGAATTCCTATCGTTTCACGCACGCCAGCCGTCACTGCAGAATACGCAGAGTCCCTGCAATTTTGCTGCAAAAGTTTTTTTGTTTGCTTTTACGCTTTAAATATTTCCGAAATTGTTTTACCGCCTTTAAAAGGCTTTCGGAGGGGCGACAGTTTCTCTTTCCTCCGATTTTGCTTTTCTCGGGTTTTCAAATTCTCTCTCTTCTTTCGCCTTGCTCTTTCGCTTTCCTTCTCTCTTCCTCTGTTGCTCCTTTCTTGCCTTGCCTCGTTGCTTCAATGGCGGCCTCCAGCTCCAAATCATCTCGCGTTTCTGCTAAGAGCGCTATTGTGGGCTTTAAATCTGACGGGAAATTCCGCCCAACACTTTTTAAGCCTAAGTCCGCTTACTCCAGTAATCGGGAACCGTTGCCCAGTATTCTGGATGTGAGGGCTCTCGATTCGCTTCTTGCGAAGGTGGACGTTCCCACAGGGACTCAGATTTTCCTTCCCTCCGACGATTCGCATCCTCTGGACGACTTCGGGCGTGGGTACGCTGTGTATTCCGACTTCTTCCTGCGTGGGATGACGGTTCCCCCCCACCCGTTCGTGATGGGGTTTCTGATTCGCCGCTGCTGCACACTCGCACAGCTTCATCCGAAGGCGGGTGTGTCATCTCCACGCCTACATCGCTCTTTGCGCCGAGAAGGGGGTCGCGCTTTCTGCTACGGAGTTCGTCCAGTTCTTCACCAGCAGGGTCGACTCCAATAGTTTGACCATATCCGGCCGTTCCGGATATTCGCTCTTTGAGTACAAGAAGCTTGCTCAACGCTGGAGAGCGCGGTGGTTCGTCATCGTCCCCCCGGCCGGGAGATATCTCGGGGTGCCTACTGCCCCGTCGATTATTCGGGGCTCCCTGCACAGTCCTGCGGTACCGAAGTCGGAGCTTACCATGTCTCGGGCCTTAAAGGCGATTGCAGACCTTCATCCGAGTGTGGAGGATTTTTTTACTGGTCCGCGCTTGGCCTCACTTGCACATTCTGCAGGTAATAGCTTCCTTCCTCTTTTTGCTTTCTTCATCGCTTTTGTCCTGTTCTAAACTTACCTGCCTCTTTTTCCGCTGAGATTTCCCTCACTTGGGGAGAAGGTTGGCCCCTTTCACAGTTGGCAACTGGTGTCTTTCAAGACGGGGAAGGACAGGTGGACTACTACGCCACCCTGGAAGCCACAGAGGAGTCGGCTCTTCGCGAGGAGGAGGCGGTCGTTGGTCGGAAGAGGTCCGGGGGCGAAGCTGATCGCCTGGCAAAGAAGCCGAGACCGGGGAAGGACAGGGAAGAGGGGTCCCCTCGGACTCCGGAGGCCCGGTCGTCTGATACTTCAACCAACCAGGTACTTGGTACACTAGTCCAGGTTCCGGCCGTCGGGTGTTTCTTCCTCTCTTACGCCCGGGTCAGATCTCAATCTCAGCCCGTGACGAGAGAGGTGTGCATGCGGTCTTATCCTTCGTGTTCTACCTGTTCTGGCCCCCTGCTTTGTTTGTTGATTTACTCCTTTGTTGTCCTGACTGCCACCTGTCGCTAATGTCTGGCTTCTCTTGTGCTTACCTGCTTTGTACGTCTCTTGTTTGCAGCTCCCGAGGCTGGGAAGGCCAAGGAGGGAGCCGGGCAACTCGGCGCGGGCGAGACACCCGGCCAACCCCCGCCGCTCAGCATCGCCCGAAGCCCCCTGCCCCGAAGGGCAGGGTGAAGCACATGGCCAAAAAGACGAAGGCCTCTGATATAGTGCACCTGGATGGGATAGGTGCTCTTGATGCGTCTCCACGACGGGAGTCTTTGGAGAGGGGTGCTCCTTCTGGGCCCGGGGCTTCCCCCCCGAGGGAAGGCGTCCACGGGGCGGGCGCTATACCGGGCGCTGCCGAAGGGGTGCCCCCGAGTCCTGAGGTAATGCAGGATGCCGATACCGCCGCACCGTCTTCGCCCCCTCCGCCCGCCAGTGACTCCTTCTGCGGGCCTTCTGAAAAAGAGGGATGGTTCTACCATCGCGGCCAGCCTCTGCCTTTGCTGCCTGTGACCCAGTCGTCTTCTTATTCTGACCTGTGGAAGGAAGCGATTCGCCGGTCCGATTCTCCCGACGGCCTCTGCGTGATTTGCCTTAACGTCGGTTTTGTACGTTTCTTTTGATTTTTCCTACTCACTGTTTGATTTTGCTCAGACGGTAGCTTTTGCCCAAGGGGTGGACGTGCACATCCGGGCCCTCCGCTCGCAGCTCTACCTCGAGGAATGCCGGGCCCGTAATGCTCGAGAGGAGTTAAGGATAGAACGGTCCTCCAACAGCATCTTTGTTGACTCTGTTCAGGAGGAGATCTCTAGGCGGGTGCACGAGCAGACCGCGGATGTGAAGAAGGAGCTGGGCGACGCCCGCCGGTCGCATACAAATCGGTGTGACGAGTACGAGGAGCAACTGAAGAGGTTGCGTGAAGAGAACTTTTCCCTCAAGGGTCGGATCCGGTCGCTGGAGACGGAAGCTGCGTCTTTTGAAAAGGTACGAAGTGAGTTTGCTGACCGGTCGTTTGCCTTTTCTGATTTGGAGTCCTTGGTGGGGCAGGCTCGGGTTTCCCACGACCGAGAGGTTGAGGGCCTTCGTGCCGAGAAGACCATTTTGGCGCAGGAGAAGGCGTCGCTCACTGAGGGGAAGGCCAAGCTTTCTCAAGAACTTCATACTGCCTCCGAGGCGAATATTGTCCTGAAAAGGGACCTGTCGTCCTCCGAGGCGAGACTGCGGGGCGGCCCAGGCGGGTGAGATCCTGGCTTCCGAGAAGGAGAAGCTGTCCGTCGAGCTCCAGAGGCTGTCTGGCGAGCTTGCGGCTTGTAAGGAGCAACTGCTTTCCTCCGAAGAGAAAGCGAAGGTGTTGGGGGAGGAGTCCGCTAGGCTGCGGTTAGAAAACTCCGAGCTGGCTTCGAGAGGTGATTCTTCGCCTCACTACTCGTTCCTTATTGTCCTTACTCTCCTTTCTTTTTGACAAGGGTTTTCCTCCTTTCTCTTTTCCTACCTAGGCCCGAGGCCTGGGAATCCCGCCGAGGGACTGAAGAAACTGAACCTGCGAATTGATGACCTTGAGGAGGAGTTGATTACCGCCAACG
Organism: Limonium bicolor; assembly: GCA_023374045.1. Taxonomy (NCBI): domain Eukaryota; kingdom Viridiplantae; phylum Streptophyta; class Magnoliopsida; order Caryophyllales; family Plumbaginaceae; genus Limonium; species Limonium bicolor. Next base: position 7,544,914 of record CM041779.1, on the reverse strand, counting down.
CTAGCCGCGACCGGTATCGGGCTTGGGGTCAGACCTTGGAGCAGCAGGTGGCCAGCCTCGAGGCTTACTCTCGGAAGGTGCGAGAGGACCTGCGGCAGCAGAGTACGAAGCTTGCTCACTTGAAGGAATCCTTCACCTCTCAATGCGGGAGGATGGTGAAGACCTGCCGTCAAATTGTTTCGGGGTTCTTCGCGGGTAGGGGTGAGGTTATGGATGACGGTCTCTACCAGGAGTTATCCTTTAAGGAGGTTGCGCACAAGACCTCCTTTTACGAGGTTCTTGAGAAGTTTGGGCGTCTTCCTGGGGAGACGTGCCTCGCCCCTGGCCAGGCATCATTTCTGCCTCCCGGGAGTACCGCGAATCAGGGTGGGGTAGGCCTCCGGTCATCTCCCGGGAAGTCTGGGTCCTCGGAGAGTGTTCAAGGGGCTGCTCCTGCGAATCCTGACGCTGTCTAGGAGACTTAGATCAGAGAGTTTTAGATTTAGGCTTAGTTAGCTTTCTTTTTTTTTTGTTTCTTTCTTTTTTGTTTTGATATTGTACATGTTTCCAATGATCAATGGAATTACTTTCCAGCTGTTTTGCTAATTGGTGCCGTTTTGTTTTGTGACCGGTCGTTTCTTTAGACCGGTCGCCTTTGATTGCGTGCATTATCGATTTCCTTAGTCGATTTGTGTTGCGGGCGAGACCGGTCATGCTCGAACGACCGGTCGCTTTATGTTTTCTTAAGGACGCGACCCGGCCGTTCTTGTCGACCGGTCGTTCCATTTTATCTTAAGGACGCGACCTGGTCGTTCTCGACGACCGGTCGTTTCGGTCCTCGCCTGGTCACTTTTTGGTGACCGGGCGATTTTGTGTGTTTTTTCCCTATCCTTGCTTTTGATAGCCAAGCGATGGTACTTGCGGCTGTCCTCCCGTTTCCTTTTTCTCGCGAGAGGGAGAAAGAGTTTGCAAGGGGAATTCAGCCGAGGTACGGTGTGGCGTCCCACACCTAATGATTCACCCATTACAGGCGACCAGAGCTCCCAGAGTTTCTAGAGATGGGTTTTCCATTTTTGTTCTTGTTTGAGTGCGACGACTCGTAGCAAGATTTTTCAGGGCATTGCATCCTGTAGGGCATGGCCCGGGTGTTTCTTTTTCAGGGCATTGCATCCTGTAGGGCATGGCCCGGGTGTTTCTTTTTCAGGGCATTGCATCCTGTAGGGCATGGCCCGGGTGTTTCTTTATCTTTCAAATCTTTCCGAAAATAATTCCTTTATTGATGTCGTCAATGAGTTACATCGATTTTTATACATAGAATTTCTTGAGGCATTCCGCATGCCAGGAGTGGGGCAGTTCGTATCCCTCGGCATTCTTCAGGTGATATGAGGCTCGTCCCACTTTCTGATGGATAATGTAAGGACCTTCCCACTGGGGGTCGAGTTTTTTGGGCTGCTTAACTTCCCTTAGGACAAGCTCGCCGGGGACAAAGCTTCGTTCCCTGACCCTGCGGTTGAAGTACCTCTCGACTTTCCTCTTGTCTTTTACCATCCGGGCGGCTGCAACGGCTCTCTCTTCTTCGAGAAGGTCTAGGCAGTCTTTTACTCCTTCGTTGTTGAGCTGCTCGTCATAAAATTCGCAACGGACCGACGGGATCATGATCTCCGCTGGGACGACTGCCTCCAGGCCGTAAGTTAATCTGAAAGGCGTTTCTCCAGTCGGTCCCTTTTCTGTTGTTCGGTAGGACCACAAGATCTGGTGTAGTAGTTCGGCCCATCCTCCTTTCCTGCTTCCCAACTTTTTCTTCAAGGCCTTTATGATTTGTCCGTTCGCATTCTCGACCTGCCCGTTAGCCTGGGGGTGTGCCACCGATGCGAACCTCACCTCGATTTTCCATTGTTCACAAAATTCCCTGAAGCTGTCGCAATTGAACTGTGTCCCATTGTCGGTTATTATGATCCTTGGCAGCCCAAACCTACACACAATGTGCTTCCACACGAATTCTTGCGACCTCTTGGCCGTGATTGTCACGGTCGGCATTGCCTCCACCCATTTTGTGAAATAATCAATGGCCACGTATACGAATCTAAACCTCCCGGGGGATGCTTCGGGGAAGGGGCCAATGATGTCCAATCCCCACATTGCGAACGGGATCGGAGATAGTATGGGCTTTTGCATGGCCGGGGGGTTATGTATTTTGCTGCCGTGTTCCTGGCACCTGACGCATTTCCGAATGTACTCCTTGCAGTGGTTTTGCATTCTCGGCCAGTAGTAGCCGAGCCTCATGATTCTGTGGGTCGTGGCTCTTTCCCCCTGGTGGTTTCCGCAAACCCCTTCATGTACCTCCTTTATAAGTTCTCCTCCTTCCTCGTCTGTGACGCATCTGAGGGCGGGCCGGGCGAACGATCTTTTGTAGAGGCGCCCCTCTTCAAAAAAGAATGATGCCGCTCGTCGCTTCAGGGTCCTGGCTTCTTTTTCCTCCGGGGGCAATTTCCCTTCGAGGATGTACTCCGTGATCGGGGTCATCCAAGATTCTTCTGGTACGAGGGACTCAGCCGCCAGGACCTGTGTCTCGTCTACGCTTGGGCTGGTCTTTGTTTCCAACCACACCTTCCCTGGTATCCTTTCGGCCATGCTTGCTAATTTTGCTAGTGCGTCCGCTTCGGTGTTTTTTGTCCGAGGGAGGTGTTTCAGCTCACATCTCGAGAAGCTTGCCTTTAGCTCCTGAACCCTTAGTAAGTACCTCCAGAGCTTTTCTTCCTTTACCTCATATATGTTGTCGTGCTGGCGGGTGACCAGCAGGGAGTCTGAGTATATCTCCAGGTCCGTTGCTCCTAGGGCGATGGCGACCTCCAGGCCTTGAATGAGAGCTTCATACTCGGCCTCGTTGTTAGTTACTTCGAACTCCAGTCGGAAGGCGTAGTTGATGTCCCGTCCGTCGGGGGTCTGGACTACAATCCCCGCTCCCGCCCCCGTTTTGCACCGAGCGCCGTCTACCTGGATGATAAAGGGGGCGGGTGTCTTTCCCTCTTCCTGATCGAAGCTAGTCTCCGTTATGAAATCTGCTAGGGCTTGAGCCTTGATCGCCGTCCGCGGTACAAAGTTGATCTCGTATTGGGTGAGTTCAACTGCCCAACTTACCATGCGTCCTGACGCATTGGGGTTGTTCGTTATCTGTTTCAACGGCCAGTTGGTCCTTACAAGGATTCGGTGTGACTGGAAGTACGGTCGTAGCTTCCGGGACGCCACCACTAGGGCCAGGAGGACTTTTTCAATGTTGGTGTAGCGTCTTTCTACGGGAGTCAGGATTTTCCCTGTGTAGTAGACGGGGATCTCCTTCTTTTCATCTTCCATGATCAGGACCGCTGCTACCGCCCAGGCCGATGCGGATAGGTAGAGATAGAGGTCTTGACCGGGCGCTGGGACTCCCAGCTTGGGTAACTCCCGAAGCATTTCTTTAATTTTCTCGAAGGCTTCTTCGCATTCTTGGCTCCACTGGAACTTGCTGTTCTTTCTCAATGTGTTAAAAAACGGGATTGCCTTTTCTTGCAACTTTGAACAAAACCTGCTTAGGGCGGTGAGTCTCCCGTTAAGGGCCTGGACGTCCTTGATGTTCCTGGGGGGGCTGAGGTCGAGGATGGCCTGGGTCTTTTCTGGGTCGACCTCTATTCCCCGCTGCCCCACGATGAAACCAAGGAATTTTCCTTTGGTGACTCCGAATACACATTTCTCCGGGTTTAGCTTGATTTGGAATTTGTCGAGTGTGGTGAACGTTTCCTCCAAGTCTTTCATGTGCTGTTCTTTGGATGGGCTTCTCACGACTATGTCATCCACATAAGCTTCCACATTTCGCGAGAGTTGCTCCCGGAACACTTTGTCTATCATTCGCTGGAAAGTTGCGCCGGCGTTTTTCAACCCGAATGGCATCACCTTATAGCAGAAGACTCCAGCCGAGGTGACGAAAGAGGTTTTCTCGGAATCCTTCTCGTTCATCTTTATCTGGTTATATCCGGAGAATGCGTCTAGGAAGCTCAGGACGGAGCTTTGGGCCGACGAGACGACCAGTCGGTCAATCGATGGTAATGGGTAAAAATCTTTGGGGCATGCCTTGTTCAGGTCGGTGAAGTCCACACACATTCTCCATTTCCCATTAGACTTTTTCACCATAACTACGTTCGCCAGCCACTTGGGGTAAGATACCTCTCTGATAAAACCCGCCTGCAGGAGTCTTTGGACCTCTTCTCGGGCGGCCTGGTCCCTCTCGGCCCCGATCACCCTTCTTCTTTGGCGGATTGCTGGGTGTGCGGGGTCTACGTTGAGGTCATGCTGGATAACGCCTGGGTCTATCCCGGGCATCTCTTCCGTGCTCCAGGCGAACGTGGCCCTTCTTTTTTCCAGGAACCTTGTTAGATGGACTTGTTCTTCGCTGTCAAAGGCATTTCCAATCTTGAAGGATTTGTTAGGGTCAGTTCGTAGAGGTACCTCTTTTGGGAGATCAGCCGGGGCCTCGTACCGTTCCGCCGTTTCGTCGGAGAGGGGGAGTTTTCCCTTGAATTCCTTCTCAGACCCCACGGTTCTGACAGTCTCACTTCCTGGCAGGTTTTCCATGATCCGTACCTCGCATACCCGTGCGACTTTCTGGCTCCCTCTTATGGTGACGAGCTTTCCTGATCTGGTCAGGTACTTCATCTTCAAGTGGTGGGTGCTGCTGAGTGGCTCTGAAAGCATTTATTCCTGGCCGCCCGAGGTACATATTGTACCCTGACAGCCCGGGAAGGATGAAGGCTGTCAATTCTTCCGTGCGTCTCTCATCCCCTTGTCCTAGGGTGATAGTGAAGTCGATGCTCCCTGTAGACTTGGCCGAGATCCCTCCTACGAAACCGCCCAACACAGCTGAATAAGGTTTGACCCTGTCTTCCGGGATCTCGAGTTTCTTTACCGCCTCGGCCGAGATGACGTTGGCACCCGCCCTGTCGACCAGGATTCCTCCCATCATGCGGTCGTTCACCTGAGCCCTTATGACCAGTGGGTCGTTGTGCGGGTATAGGACTCCGTCCTCATCATCCTCAGTGAAATAGATCGGGGGGAGCTTTTGGTGTTTCTTGTCTTTCTTGTCCGGGAGTTCTTGGTGAACCTCGTGGACGTGCCTTTTTCTTTCATTGGGGGTCAAGGGCCCTACTTCTGAGAATAGTCCTGTAGGCATTCTCAAGGAGGGCTTTGTTAGTGTTTTTGTTAGCATTGTTTTATTTACGAACTTTAAGATGCGTGAAACTTTATTGAAATGCAATCGTTTATGTAAAAACTTTGATAGAATAACAACGAATTACAGCCCCCTGCTGGGTACAGCGGTGATTGTTTCTTTCTAAGGGGAACTTCGCCCTCTACCCTAGAGAATTACCCTAGGTAATTTACAGACCTGTGATTACCCCGAAAGACTTGCTATGGTCTAACTCGGGGTGGACCTCCTCCTCTGGTTTAGGCCGAGAGGACTGGCCACCATGGTGTTGTCTTTGCTGGCCTCCCCTTCCTTTCTTCTTGTTCTCTTCAATTATCCTTAGCTCCTTGGCGAGATTCGCACAGTTTATGGTTCTGTGGCTGCGGTGCCCATGGTACTCACAGAAGGCCACCGGTACCTCTCCCGGGAAGGGTTTCCTTGGTGGGGGGAGAAGCCCTTCTCTTACTGCGGCGGCATATTTCCCTGGGTCTATCGACACCGTCGGGAACGTTCTGGAGCTCGAGGCCTGTTGTCCCTGGGGGGCCGGGGTTTTGGAATAAGGCTTGTATCGGCTTCCCCCCTGGTGTGATCCTCCGCCCGTAACCGCCCCACCTGTCTGGCCTGCCTTCTTCTCACCCGCAGCGGGGGCTTTAAAGCTGTTGAGGAGCTCCTTGGCCTTATTCTCCGCAACCTCCGATTTGAGGAAGTCGTGGATCATCTCAGCTAACTCACCATGCGACTTTGGCGCCTTGGTGGCTATCTTTCCAGCGAGGCGTGGGTGGGCCAAGCCATTGCCGAAGGCTTTGATCAGTATTTTTTCATCGATGTCGTCGATCTCAGCCACCTGCTTGTGGAACCGCTCGCTGTATTCCTTTACGGTTTCTCCCTTTGCTTGCTTTACATCCATGAGCTCTATCGTTTCTCTTTTCACCTTCTTGCTGGCCGCGAAGTACTGTTGGAATTCCTCGGTCAATTGCTTGAAACTGGAGATCGACTGGGGTGGCCTCGACGAGATCCAGCTCAAGGCTCTCTTGGAAAGCGTTCCTGGGAACAGGTTGCACAGGGCGAGAGAGCTGATCCCCTGGGTGTTCATGGCGAACATGAACTTCTTGATGTGCTGAGCAGGGTCCCCAGTACCGTCGTACTTCTCCACCGCCGGGGCGACGAAGTGGGGTGGAAGCTTGGCTCTGCGGATTTTTTCAGAGAAGGGGTACAGGCTCATGTCGATAGCATCGTCTTCTTCTTCCTCGATGGTGATTAAGGCCTCCCCTCGGGTGCCTCTTTTCCCGTCGTTGCTCCCAGCTGCATCTCGGCCTTTCAGGAGGTCCATCGCCTCTGACATCTCCTCCCACTTTCGCTGGAATTCCTCGTCTCTCTGCATCAACTCTTGTTGCAGGAGCTCGTTTCCTTCCACGATTTTCTCATCGATCGATCTGGTGAGGCTCGCCAGCATATTCTCCAAGTCTTTTTTGGAGATGGAGTCGTGGGTCGTTTCGGGCCCAGTGCTTCCGTCGTTGGCTTGCGGGTTTTTCCTTGTTCTGGGTGCCATTTCTGTACCTAACCTGCAAAAAACACGATTTTGTTCTCAGATGTGTCGATTTCGTATGCTTTCCAAAGTTATTATTCTTGTTGGTGGACTCGTGGTTGCTAGATCTGAGCTGTTCTCTTCCCACAGACGGCGCCAAATGAAATGGGGTAAATCCCTAAGCAGTCTTCTTTCGTAATTCCTTGGTCGGGATCCTAATCTACCATCAAGCTCTTCAAGTTCTATCGAATTACCTTGTTACCGAAAGAGAGCGTGCAAAGGAGGGGAAAAGAGGTTCGTGACAACGCAATACAATAGTGAGAATTCTTGGATACTGTTCGCGTGCCTTTTATTGAGGGGTGAACCCCTATTTATAGTGTTTCTCATTTGCCCTCTGGCCTATCACGTTGTGCCAGGCTGGCACAAAAATATCTTGACAAGCTTACAAAATATCTGATAAATATCTTATCCTAATCTCCCTACTGACCGGTCACGGACGACCGGTCGCTATTCGTGCTCTACTAAAATCGTCCGGTCACAGACGACCGGGCGCTTCTTATATTGCCCTTTACATTTTAGGCGACCGGTCGTAACCGACCGGTCGTAGCGATACTTTTGGAGAGCGATCGGTCACTCCTTACGCTGTGCTCTGGGATTCTTGGCGATCGGTCAAATACAACCGGTCGCCACTTGAGGCCTGTTTGGGCTTGGTCAGGGGTGCTCGGTCGTTGTCCTTCCTTTATTAAGCTATTGCTCTTTCTTTAGGGCCCTTGGACATATTTTCCCCTCTTCAGAGCTCATTCTTGAGATCGAGAGATTCGCAAGACTGCTAACATGAAAATTGTAGGGAAAACTATATACAAAAGAATAAAATAAATAAACTAAACCTACAACTCTACTACGGGTAGCAAATAAAAACCCGGTCGGAGTATAGTGTAAATATATTATGACCGAGAGTATCGTACCCAAGGGACTTATAGAAAATTAGTCCTAATCCGGGTAAAAGCCTATTCTATAATAATAAGGGGGGAAATGTAAATGACACAATAATTAACTAAAACCTATCTAAATGCGAGGTTTAGGACTAAACCACCCTAAGTACCAACATGATCACGCAATGCAACTTCAAGACACGAACTTAACCAACCAACATGATTGCGCCGGATGTCCTGCTGGACATCAGATGCACGGCATATTCAAATTCTTGAATGTGCCGGACAGGACGCAACCGGCAGTGCATCCGGCACGTTCATATGGTGAAAACCACTCTCTTGCTTCGAACAAGAAACTCAAAACCCATTAACAAATCGAGCATATGTCATGCTACGAAATGAACAAGGAGATGGGGGAAGATGGATTAACTCGCAATCTCAAGTCTTGCTCCCGCTGAAGCGCAGAAGACAATGTTTAAAGACCACTAAGATTTGTCTAACCTATCCTACTCTTGGGCTTTCCCCCCTCAAGTAGAATTTGCATAAAGAGAATGAGTGATCAACTAATTCCCTTGCCATAAGAACCAGAATCTTAATGAACGCTTGAATTTGTATTGAAATAATCATATTGTTTACATAGAAGGAATTCATCCCTAGCCAAAGCCTAACAAGGATTCCTACTTCACCACCCACTTAAATAGAGAAGGAATACATAAGGGAGAAGGAGATTGGTTATAGCCTTTGTAACACCCCTAATCCTAAACCTGTAATGACGTCGCAAGTCGTAGCATAATAAATAACAAATCACAGCGGAAAAATAAAACTATCTACCTTGGTGTTACACGCCGTTACTCACCCTTGTGAGCAACAAGGCATCCTTACTCTTTCCAACAATACAACCCCTCACGCTGTGATGAACAGATACTGAGCACTTCTAATTATTACAAACCAAATCCAACTAAATGAGCAACTAACTGAATACAACAACCTCTTTAATACAATGCAAAATAAAATCAAAGGTGTTTGCTGAAAACACAACAGCTACCCCTGTGTCCCGCACTCCGGCTTGAGTCTTCTTCAATAACCTGGAATGTTTGGCCCAATGAAGGGCTCAGCAATCGAAATGCTGGTATGCTAAATGTAGTCTTAAATCATCAAGATCCCTTAAGTCGTTTTAGCCATCTTGATATTAGGTTCTTTACATGAAATACCGGTTTACAATAATAACAGTAATAACTGATAACATTTAACAATCACTTAACAGTTCACCTGCAAACATCAGTGTACAATAGTACACAACACCAATAACCTCACAACAATAATCCATAGCAATAACCAATAATCACACATTAACAATCCATAACAATCACCAAACAAGATACGCGTATTAAACTGTACTTGTTAGTTGGCCACCTGACCCTTATCTTTTAAACCAATCATTTGACCTTTTTCCAATTAATTTCCACCTCAGGCGTCATGTCAAGACAACCCTTAATAACTTATTAATGGACAGTAGTCCCCTGTGTTCCATTGGAACTGTTACCAGTTGACCCTAGGCCCTGGTTAATTGACCGATCCGGTCGAACCTGTGCACCAACGGCAGTGCCCTCCGCCATCCCCGAATGTGGCTGATGGATTTCCTTGAGTGACTCTCCATTGAAGTCTCTCGTAGTGATCACAATGCGCAACCAGAATGTCGGAACAGTCTGGATTCCTCTCTTTATAAGTTAGCCCTTTTTTGTCAGTGACATAATAACCAATATTTGAATTAAGACCTTAACAGTTGACCTTTGTTAGGTTCAATAATACCTAAAGGCCAGTTAGTCTTTTCCCAGTTTAGATGTATAAACTTCCAGTCATAAGACGTTCGCGTATAAAATACAATGCAACAGTTTGAGCAATACAGTACACAATATCATATACATAAAATCACAGATATCACTCTTGATAATTAAACACATAATGTCTGGACCTTAGGATAAACCTTAGGACATTCAGACCACACAATTAACATACCGTTCACCAAGTAACTGCTAGCTTGACAAGTTCCTGTTCAGTAGTTCCTTCCCGTACGCTGTTATTTAAACATGCAATACCGGGTAATATTAATATAACTATTCATTAAATATTATAGTACTGTCACTGTAGAGTTTATTTACGTAGTATACTAACTCCGTATGTTCTTTAGTTTCCCCCTGTTATTTATCAGTGGTTCTAGGTAGTTCAACAGTTCGTTATTTTATGTGATATTCACATGTGATAATGAATTTTCACCTTGTAGTATATTTCTACTTCCTTAATTATATACTCATAATTGTTTCCACTTAATCTTTATATTATATCCCTTGGTCATTTTTATTATAACCACAATTATTTTATAAACTTTATGCTATACTCCATAGTATACCATAATACATTATATTTCCTAGTTTTACTTCCTTTCCTTATTAAATTACAAAACCAACCTTATTATTTCGGTAGTTATATTTTATACTCAACAACTTAATAAATTACTAGATAACCACATATAATTTCCGGTAATCATAATTTGAACCCATTAACTTTTACAATTTTCCAAACAACCATATACTTTTATAATTTACTAAATACCCATATTAATTTCCGGAAATCGTAAAACAATTATATTAACTTCTATAAATTGCCAAATAACCTTATAACTTTTATAATTCTTAATCATCCACATTACCTTTTTAATTTACCAAATGTCCACCTTAATTTCTGTAAATTACAATCTCATTATACCAACTTTTATAAATTACAAATAAACCCCTTAATTTTCGGTTTTCACTTATATTTTCCTTTATTCACTTTTAAACCCCAAAACTTTATATAAGTCACATATTAACTTATAAACTATAGTTTAAATATTTTATTTCTTTAAATAACCGAGGTAACCCATATATTTTCTTAAATTATGATTTCGCCCCAAACCCATTCGGTTTTACATATAGAATCTTCCATAAATTACATATTCACCCCAAGACTTTTATAAACTTAATATTTTATGTCATAAATCATTTTAACCCAAAGTTTTTGATCAACACTTTGACCAAGACTTAATTTCATAATTAATACTTTAATAAACCCATAAAATCATAAATAATACTCGGCCATTCACTATATTTTCCAATAATTACAAAATAGTCCCAAAACTTTATAAAATGTCATTTTAACACTTAACCACTTATTTAAATTCACCGAAATTCATAATATTAATTCCAACCTTATATTATAATATAAATATACCAAACAACTCCTTATGTTCTCGGTTTTCATATTTTGTACACCAAACTTCTTAAAATTTATATTTTTGCCACTTAACTTATTTACCCAGCCATTTAAATACTTGTAGCTATTTTTAATATTCCCAAAATTTATCATATAAGTTAGTATACTTATATATTTCAAAAATCACTAAATAAAGCTTTTAACTCTCGGCTTTAATTTTATTTTACCATATAGTTTCCAAAACTTGATTTAAACCTTATAATAAATACATATAAATGTATATAAGCCATATAACACTTCCAAAAATTATGCTAATGACTTAGAATGATTATAAACTCAAAATAGAACAAATAACCCTTAGATAATTCGGTTTATATATATATGCATCTTAATTAATTTTTGTGACACATAATTATACCTTAAGGTAATAATCTTACCTTATATGTTATAAATTATTTTCTTGACATTATAACCCATATATTTTAGGCCTTAATTATTTAGAGGTCATACATAATTTTTATACCAAAGTTTGAAGCTTAAATCAAGCTTAAACTTAATGAACCTTAATTATATATACTTACTCCTTAAATCAAGACAATTCTTGTACTTGATTTCTCCTTGAATTCCAAGCTCCCCAAATGCTACCTTGATGAAAAGAATTCGGACTCCTTGTACATATTTAGGAGATCCATTTGTTAGACTTCTAACAAGGATTTATAAATAAGATTTGAAGTAGTTTTACAAAAGTTTACCTTAGGAATTTCTCCAGGAATTTTCAGTAGACCTTGAGATGGTTATAGATCTAAATTTCCTTCATGAAATAATGAAGAGAATATGGGTTTAGAAGTTTATAATTTTTGAAAATGATTTAGGTAATTACTTAGGATTTTTCAACATGAAAATATACCTTAACTTGATCTTGTTGTTCCTTGTGTTGTTGTTGAATTTAGGAACCTCCTTGGAACATCTAATTCTTGGCGAAAATAGCAAGGTTGCTAGGTTGATTTCTTGCTTCAAGACTTAGGAGATTTAACTAGGAATTTACATAGAATTGATGTTAGAACTTAAAACATCATTAATGGATCTTGGAAGCTCTAAAGAATTACTTAGCAAATGAAGAGAGAAAAGAGAGAACAAAGGGTTGCTTACCAATCGGCCATGGAAGGCAAGGAAAGAAATGAGACTCACGTAAGTCTTAAGGTAAGAAAAGAAAGGCAATTGAATGAATCAATTTCTTTTGCTAGTTTAATGTCAGTAATTGTCTAGCTTTTTCTTTGTTAATTACTTGATTGATTGGCTCAGGAAAGCCCCTTAATTGATTGCAAGAAATCGGTTGATTACAAGGGAAATAATGGAGCTTTGTTGGCCACTTGAAACTAGAAGACAAGACAAGGTGACCAAGGTAATAATTTAGCAATTTAAGTGTTGTTTCTCCCTTGATTCCCTCTTGCACTTACGGTAATGTAATGGTTAGTATGGCATCATATTTTTGACAATTAATAACATAGGAACATGGCTAGGTTAGTAGATAATCTAGCTTGATTTTTAATAAGCAAACCAGCCCCCTTTTTCTTGTTGAAATCGGACACTAGTAGTATATATAAGACAATTGATTTTTGATTAATGTTAGACAATAGATCATGTTAGTTAGGTGGTGTATTATTTAGCTAGATAGACAAAAATAATCCCCCTCCTTTATTGCTCATAATCGGCTGCATAGGAGACAGCACATGGGTGTTTGCTTATCTAGTCACCATCTTTACATTATTGTAACCTAACTTTACTTTTAGCATTTTTAATTTCATTCATTGTCATATACTAATCCTCCTTGCTTATCTCTTGCAGGTTATACGTGGATGAAGGTTAAATTGACAGTATTTATTTGATACTTTATCATGTAACACATGCTGGATGAGTCATTATCTACTAAGACATATTTTTGAATCAAAACTAGTCAAATATGACTAGAAATGACGCATGGGTTAGGGGCCAAATGGAATTAATTTTTCATTTGACTTTTGTTACACTATATTGTAATAATACCATACTAATATGTGTAATAGGTTCCAGCATTTAATTGGTACATTTATACCATGATAAAAGATGAAAGTTTTAAGGTAAAAATGCTGATTTTAGGTACCTTTTGATGATAAAATCGCCCCCATTTTTACTATGAATTTAGTACTGGTATTAATTTATTTAGATGGTCAATTTATCCCCTTTTAATATTATCAACTCGTGGCTCCTCAAAAACTTCAAGGCAATTGCGTAAAACGCATTTTCGTGACACCCGAAGGTGCGTTTTTGTGCTTTAAGGATTTTCTGAAAAATAATTAGTCGCTATGATTTCCAAGTGTTTATTGACATTGTTTATAGTCAATAATAATATTTTAAGGTGTTACATTGAGTTATATGGGGTTATATAAACTTGTACCTCAATTTTCGGGCTAACGGGACACTCCCGGGGTAAAAAGGAGCGTTAAGAAATTCCCCCGAGCATTTTGCTTATTTTTGAGGAAGTAGCTTGAGAATTCTCTTTAGAATGTTGAATAATGATTTTAGGAACTCTAAGAATAATTTATATAGGAGTTCGTGCCACCTCGGCACTCCTCCTAGGCACTCCCGGGCCTTTATGGGGCCCACATCGGGAACTTCCGAGAACTTTATCTTTAATTGAGAATTTATCTTGAGAACTTCATCTTAAATGTTCATAAAAGTGTTATTGTGTGTTTAGAATGAATTGTAATGCTTTACTTTATTTTATAAAGTATTTCCGGGACTTTCAGGCCTTAAGGGTCTTTAAGGGAACTCCCGGGCATATTGTATTTTTACTCAGTTCTAACTGAGTACTTGTGTTTTAAAGGTCATAAAATGATACTTGGTTAACTTCATATGAGTTTTATAACTTATATAACTTGTTTAGCTTAAGGTCGGGCTTTAATGCACGTTTTTGACCTTAAGGAGTTTAGGTGCGTTTTAACACCCAAGTGCTTATATACTTTTCTCAGGGTTTAGTAATCCCCTAAATAATACTTATTTATCATTATTTAATTATTTAAAGGTTAGGGGTATTTCAGCCTTAACCCGAAAAGGAAATCTTCTCTTCTTCTTGTGGATGGATCCGTAGAAAAGCCTTGGACACCAACACTTGGAATGAGGCGGAAATGAAGCGTGGAATGGAGTGTAATATAATGTTGGAATGTGTTAATTGATGTAGACTCTCGGCCTATTTATAGGGCTTCAAAATGTCGTTTGCCGGGCGTCGTGCCGGATCACCAGTAGCCGACACACGTGGGAAATGCGCCCAAATGTTAACGGTCAAAACCGCAAAATTTGCGTGAAACAGTACATATGCCGGGTAGGATATACCCAGCATCACACCCGGCAGCGGTTAGAAATCACGTGGAACACATGTGCTGTCGTATGGTCAACCGAAGCGACTCTATACTCATGCCGGATAGCATTTACCCGACATCGCATCCGGCAAGGCCTCTTTTCTATTCTGTGCTCATGTCGTGTAGAACCAACCCGACACCAAGTCCGGCATCAATGGAATTTCTGCCTAGAGATGCGTTCCTTGCACAAAAAACTCATAAAAACATAAGTTTGTACAAATAATATACTTTAACACATAATATAACCTAAATAACATATATTTAACCTTATTTAGATAATTATAATACTAAATCTAGCACATAAAATATGATAAGTCTGCGGCTTATCAAAGACAGCTTCGCAGGGATTTGAATCTGGATCCACCGGTTGAAGAGCAGGTCCCCGAACCACCTGTTGGCGAAGAGGTTCCGAAAGTGCAACCAGCAGTTAACATGGCGAATAACGAGAGGCAGATGAGGGACTACACCCGTCCAAGTGTTGAAGGGTTGGTGTCGCCAATAGTGATTCCCGCATTACCGGTAGGAGTGCAGTGGTAGTTCAAGACTCACTACGTGACCATGGTGATGAACACACCTCATTTCAGCGGGACGGTTACTGAAGACTCGAATGTCCACCTCACCTCATTCCTGAGATTGGTAGGAGCGTGTTCGACGCCAGCTTCGCAGGAGGTTGCTCGGCTCACTCTGTTTCCATTCTCCCTGAGGGATAGAGCAGCTGAATGGTTGAACTCACTGGCGCCCGACAGTATTACTACCTGGGAAGAGTTGGCTAATGCATTTCTGGCGAAGTATTTTCCACCCTCACGGATGCTGACCATGAGAGGTGAAATTACAAACTTCAAGCAGTTCGCTGGTGAGACGTTATCTGAAGCTTGGGAGCGTTTTAAGGGGATAGTAAGGAAGGTACCGCATCACGGACTAGGAGAAGAGGTTGTACTGCAGTCTTTTTACAAGGACTTGGACCCGTCTAGCCGGTTGTTGGTTGATACGTGTGCTGGAGGAAGTTTGATGAAGCTGCCCATTATACGGATTAAAGAGCTGTTAGAGACTATTACTACAGCAGCTAATCAGTGGGGAGGTACGAGAGCCGGAGAAGCTGCACCAAAGAAACCTGCTGGAGTCTATGAAGTGGATTCGAATACTTTTCTGGCTGCCAAGATAGAAGCGATGTCAAAGCAGTTTGAGCGTATGTGTGCAGTGATGAATCTGCAGTCAAGTGCAGCAGCTGTTCCTGAGGTTTTTCCACCTTGTGAGTATTATGGTAGGGCTTCAAACATGTGCCAATGTACTCCGCCACAAGAAGAGGCAGCGAATTATGTTGGTAACAAACCGGGTAATTATTTTGGAAATCAAGGCAATCCGGGTTACCACGCTCAGCAGCAGATTTGTTACCAAGCTGGTGGTAACAACAACTACAATCAGAGACCTCAGTAGCAGTATAATCCTTCGTATCAGAAGCAGCCGCTGCAGAATCAGCAAGTGCAGAATTCGGGTGCTGGAGCGTCTTCTAGTATGGATGAAGTTCTGGCCAGGATGAATGATTTCATCTCGGTTAGCACGAAGAAGTTCAATGAGCTGGAAGCCTTCAATCAGGAGCAGAGAACCTTCAATAATGACCAGAGGACATTCAATAGAAACATTGAGACTCAGTTGTCTCAGATATCGCAGCAGTTGGCTCAGCGTCCTTTGGGTTCCTTGCCTAGTCAGTCAGAGCAGAATCCAAGAGAGCATGCCAAAGTTGTTTTTGTTGTGGAAGATGATGCTCCACTTGTTGCTGTCATTCAGCCCGTTCGAAAAGAGGTTGAGGACTCTAGTAAAGCTTTTGAAACACCCAAGGAGAAGGAGTCTCCTGAAACTCGACTTTCTTACTCTTCTGTTTCTAATCATAAATTTGAAGAACCTATTCCTTTTCCTGACAGGTTAAAGAAAAGGGACCTTGATGAACAGCTTGGAAAATTTCTTAACATTTTTAAGAAATCAACTAAGGATATGCCTTTTTCTGAAGTGCATAAGTCTATGCCAAATTATGCTAAACTAGTAGATGATATCTTGGCTAAAAAAATGAAATACCCCAAATCTAAATAATATTATTAAATCATTATTTATTGGAATATAATCTAAATATGAATCATTTCACGTACGCATGCAAACCCATGCATGAGAACGTTACGTAAAAATAGTCGTTTCTCCATAAACGCTAAAACGCCTTAGAAGAATATGGTCAAACATGACCTTGTATGACCCTCTAATATTCAAACCAAATGGTCATACAATTATTATATGAATATACAAATATATTCCCTAAGCTAAATTCAGTCAAAACGCAAAACGCTCGGGAGTGCTCACGCCCGCTCCTTAAAGCACGAAAAGTCCGGAGGAGTGCCGAGGTGGCACGAACTCCTATAAAATTAATTCCTTGAGTTCCTAACATCATTATTAACCATTATAAAGAGAACCCACGAAGTGGTTTCTCAAAATTCAGCAAAAACCAAAGGAGGATTTCTTAGCGCTCCTTTTTGGCCCGGGAGTGTCCCGATGGCCCGTAAATTATGTCACGGGTTGATATAACCCCATATAACTCAATGTAACATCTTAGTATATGTTTATTAACTATAATAAGTGTTTAAAAACACTTGGAACTCATAAGAACAATTGGTTTCCCAAAATTTCCTTAGAGCACAAAAACACACCTTCGGGTGTCACGAAAATGCGTTTTACGCAATTACCTTGTAGTCTTTGACATGCCACGAATTGGTAATCTTAAAAAGGGAATCAGTTGGTGTGACTAGTCAACAAGGTGCTCTATAGGGGCCGATTTTAAGGGCAAAAACTAGTATAAAATTTGCCTTAAAAGTTTATAAAAGGCTTTAAAACATAATGACTCATCATCCCATGTGCTATAATACTTAATGGCAAAGAAATGTGTGACTCATTTGACCAGAGAGCTGTCGAAATTATGCTAGAGAACATGGCCAAGTTGGCTATACAAAAACAAATGCTAAAAGCAAAAAGTAGATTCCTTTTCTTTTTGCCTTTTGATTTCTTAAGCAAGTAACCTTCCTTGCTTGTTTCTTAGCTCTTCTCCACCGGTTTTTGAGCTCCATTCAAGCCTCCAATTCGTGCACCTACATGAAGAAGAAGACAAGTCAATTGACATTGAAAAATGAAAGGAATAAACTCACCTTTTCTCACCTTGTCTTCTAGCCAAAATAATTGCCTTGCCAACTCTTGCTTAGTCACTCCACATGGCCGGTTTTTAGGCTGGAAAAGAGATCATTTATTGAGCCAATCAACCATGAATTAAACTAAGGAAAAGAATTGTCAAATGACATTAAAAATTTGACAAAACAAAATCAATTTCCAAATGCCTTCTTTCATTTACGTGAGTGAGCTTCACTTTCTTCCTTGCCCTCTTCTTGCACGGTTTGGTAAGCTCCCTCCTCTCTCTTCTAGCTCATCTTCTTCCTTTGAAGCTCTTAAGTCCATTAATGGAGTTTTAACTTCTATCTTCATCTTAAGGTAATTTCCTAGCATTTCTTGGCAAGTCTTGAAGCAAAACTCTTCCTAGCATATCAAGGTGGGTTCGGCCACATTTAGTTCTCCAAGGGGATTGTCCAAACCAACATTAAACCAAGGAGCATCTCAAGGTTATCTTAAGGTAGGTTTTAAAGCTTGAAAATCCTTAAAACACATTTTTGTGTATAACCAAGTTCTACCTCTTCTAAGTCTCTTTCTTCTTCATTTTGATGAAGGAAAACTTGCTCTTCATCTACCTTTGGTGAGCCGAAATTATAAGAGAAAAAGTATAAGGTAAAGTATTGAAAAACTACTTACAAATCTACTTAAGATCTTTGTTCAAGATCTAACTCCTAAACACCTTCACCTCTTGCATAAAACCGAAGAGGAGCATCAAGTTTACCTAGGAGAAAGCTTGGAGATTCAAGAAGAAGTTCAAGCACTTAACCACCTTTGTTAAGAAGTAAGTTCACTAAGTAAACCCTTATATTATAAGCTTTGTTAAGCTTCTAAAATTGTACAAAAATTATGTACACCTCTTAGGTTAAATAATACCGAAGCTATATGGTTTTATATGCCAAAAATATAACCTATAACATATAAGGAAAATATTTACCTTAAGACACATTTTTGTGTCACAAATTTTAGTTATGTTATATATCATTTTATGCCGAATTATCAAGGGCAAAAGTTTTTTATTTTGAGCTTAGAATTTATATAAGACTTACAATAATTTATACATGAGTTATATAACTCCTATGAATTTAGTTATAATTATCTAGACATATAAATCCACTTTTATATACTATATGGTCACCAAATAAATATGGCCGAATGGTTTATGTGTTAAATGGATTTTAATGAGCTACTTAGGTATATAAATTTATATCATAAAGTTTGGTGAGTTAAGAATATTCTATTAGTGTCTAAATGACTAATTAATTAAGTTATGTGGGTTAAATGTAATTTTTACAAAGTTTAGTGTACTTATATTAAAAACCGAGAGCTAAAGGGCTGTTTGGTGTAATTATAATATAATATAAGGTTAGGAATTAAGTTTATGAATTTTAGATAGTTTAAACAAGCTTTAAAATAACTTTTTATTAAGTTTTGGGCTATTATGTAATTTATAAAAGTTGTTATGAAAGTTTAGAATTTATTAGTGGGCGAATTCATAATTAAGAGAATTATTAGGTTCACTTTCGAAATTTTAAGGAATTAAATATTTAGACTATAGTTTATAAATTATTAAGTAACTATTAGAAAGTTTTGGGGTGAAAATGTAATTAATGGAAAGTTCAAGACCAAAGCCGAATTCCTTGGGGTTAGTTTGGTAATTTAAGAATTTTTATATATATATATTCGGCATTTATGGAGAATTAAAATTAAAACTATAGTTTACATGTCATTATGTAAAAGCTATAAGATTTTGTGGTTAGATTGTAATTATAAGAAATAAATTATTAAAGCCGAGAATTTAAGGGGCTAAGATGTAATTTTTGAGAGTTATAATATTTAAAAGCTATATACCAAAATATTAGGGATGGCTTTGTAATTTAGCTAAATAAGAAATTAAAACTCTATAATATAAAGAGATTAGAACTTAATATAAAGTTTATGAACTTATGTGGTTGTTTTGTAAATAACCGAAATATAAGAGTAAGGATTTAGATTAAAATAAATATAGGTCCTACATGGATATTTGGAGGAATTTAGAAGAAAGAATCTTGATTAAAGGAATTATGGAATTAAAACTATGGTTTACATGGTTATAAGGAATTAAAAGATAAACAATAAATATTATTTATGGTTAAAAAGGAGAATAATAAAACTATAAGAATTTTATGTCTATGTATGACATATAAATATAGTTAAGGAATTATAAGTTGTTATGTCACCTAGACAAATAAAATAAACAACAAATGCAATAAACACATATCTGTGCATTAAAGGATTTATAAATAAATCAAAAGGAATAACAAATAAGTTATACATAAAATCATGAGGTGATTAAAAGAAATAAACCTCACATGAAATAACAATATGAGATTTGTTAAAAGATCCAAAAGAATTATTATATAAGGGTAACATAAATTAACCCTCTCAGTTAATCCTATTCTAGGACTTTGTTTGAGCAGACGTTGACCGGGAATTTACAAGTAACAGTCTACGGTGAACGGTATGGAATTATTGCAGTCTGCTTTCTACCGGATTACACCGGCTTGTGTGCTATCTGTTGTTTGATTTAATGACCAAGATAATTAATGTAAATGTTGTTACTCTTGTGCACTGTTGTATTATTTTATGTGCGTGAATGATGCTGACTACAACGTGTATGTCCCACGCATACAAACACTACTATACCAGTGGATTAAATATCTGCGCTTCAGTATACCGAGGACTTGTACTCAAGTCTCTCACTAACTTCACTTTATAACAGACGTCATTATCCTAATCGTGATAATTGACAATACACATTGTGTTCTTGTTTAACGTCTTTATACGACACTTAACAATTCTATACTACGAGAACGAGGAGCCCAGTTGGATCTGGCCATGCATGCTACAGGAGTTGTACCTGTCTCAGGTCGTCTCCTACTCAATTACGTCGCGACGGAACATTTCAGTTGGGAGGAAGACTCTATTCCTCTCGGGTTTCTAATGCCCATCAGTTCAGTGTGAGGAAGACTTCATTCCTCTCGTGGGATTTATTTCCCACATCTCTCAGTTCAGGGTTTAACTACGTTATCTCCTGGGGTTTTTATACCCAACCTTTCTTTATAACGAGGTCACTATACCTCCACTATTTCAGATAATCAGTTATAACTGTCAGTCCCATTGTGTGGACCGACTATCAGTAAAGAATTTCAGTTCAGCTAACTTGACCTTTTGTGTCTTGTTCTATGTGACATTATTGTCCTTGTATGGATACTTGTTATTATCAGACTATGCTTGTTTACAGCTTTATGAAAATGATCTGCATGTATTCGACAAAGTAGTTGGTGTGGCCCGGTAGACGATGGGCTGCACGTTTTCCATACCAGCATTGTTTGCTGAGCCCCTTTGGGGGCACCCCCATTTTTCAGGTACCTGAAGTTGAGGAGATCACCACACTGAGTGTAGGTGGGGTAGACCAAGCTTTGGGAGTCTACTATTAGTTAATTGTTTTATTTCAGTATTATACTTTTGAGTTTGATTCCTAGTATCTCGGGTTGTATCTGTATTCCAGACCGTGACATTTGAGGATTGTATTTGGACTTAGCCTTGTTGGTCACAAGGGTGGCCAACGGCATTGTAATACCGCCCGGTTGTTGTATTTATTTCCGCTGCAGTTGTATTTTATTTGGGAGTGATCGCCGTTCAGTTTATTGGATTTCGGGTTGGGGTATTACAAAAAATCTTCTTTGCAGGAAAAGGAAACGGTGAAGAAGGTAACTACTAGGAGCGGTAAAGGTAAAACTAATGAGCTTGAGGTGGTGAATATAGAGGAACCGGTGCTAGAGAATGAGCGTAATTGCGAAACCACCCAATCTCCTCCACCTACACCACCTGCAGTTGAAGTTTCTCCTCCAGTTCCCTTCCCAAACAGAACCAAGCGTTTTAAGGAGGATATTGAGACAGGGACTATTCAGCTTACAGGAACTTGTTCAGCGATCATACAAAAGTGCCTACCAGAAAAATGCAAAGATCCTGGAAGTTTCACAATTCCTTGCAAGGTAGGAGACATTGACTTCGACCACTGTCTTGCTGATTTGGGAGCATCGATCAGTCTCATGCCATACGCTATATTTGAAAAGCTTGGGATTGGGGACTTACAACCTACACGAATGACGCTTCAGCTAGCAGATCGCTCAATGGTTTATCCTTGTGGGATTGCTAAGGATGTGATGGTTAAGGTGGAGCATCTATACTTTCCTTGTGATTTTGTCGTACTTGACATGGCTGCAGATCCAACAGTTCCTATCATCCTTGGAAGACCCTTCCTAGCAACAGCCGACGCTCGAATCGAAGTTGCTCACGGTACAATCACTTTGAATGCAGAGGGTGAGCAACTACTATTTTATGCTGCTAGGTCTTCGAAACAAGTTTTGGAAGCTTCTCGAACTTCTTGTTGCTGGGTTCCAAAGACAGCTCAATCATCTGGAGTCTCTTGAGAGAATGAGGCACGTCTAGCCAAAGACATTAAAGAAGGGCAGCTGGCTGGGAGGCAACCCAGTGTTATATTTTCTTTTGTTAGTTTTTAATTTTGGTTTTAATTTCTTTTTGTAGTTATTTTCCTAGTTTTGTGGTTTATTAATTTTTAACCCCGTTTTGTAGTTTTGGCTACTTCTGGTGTTTTTCTTATCAGATGAATTCTTCATGATGATACTGCAACCAAGCTGCAACACTTGAGCTAAGCTCAAGTGTGGGGCGAAGTCGTTCTACATATTGCAACAATAATAACCAGGGGAGTTCTGTTCTACCTTTTTCACTTTGTTTTAATTTTGGAAGCAATGAGGGCATTGCTTAATTTTAAGTGCGAGAAAGGAAGGTTACACCTGGTTTTATATTGAAAGCAATGAGGGCATTGCTTGATTTTAAGTGTAAGGAAGGGAAATTACACATGCTCATGCTTAATTACATTCGAATATGCTAATTTTGAACATTTTTAAAGGCTACCACTCCATTTTCACTACATTTTTGTTGGCCCTCAAAAATTTTTAGTTGCATAACATACCTGAGTCTTATTCAGTGGTTGGATAAGTTGGTTTGGAGCACCGTACGAGTAGCACTAGTTTTTGTGAGATCGAAGCTGGAAAACAGTTGTGGGAATTCTGGTTGCACTGCTTGTATGTACAGTTTTGTTTGATGCTTGTCTTTTTCTTCATTAAAAAGTTAAGCCATTAGTGTAGCTATTTGATTTTTGATTTCACTTGGGGACTTTGGGAATGATTCTTGAATGAAAGGAAGGAAGGACAAAGGCAAGGTACTCCTCTAATCGAACTTTTAACCCAGAAACAGGCCTCGTCCATTTGGTAATTAAGTCCTTGGGGTGCCTCACCACCCATCTACCTAAGGTCATCTGATCTGGGATAGAAGACCCAACACCGCTACATGAATGGAGAGAAAAGTCTGAGGGATATAAAAGAGAAAGTTAATGCTTGTTTAGAAAGTTGAAGAAATTTATTTCAAATGCAAAGTGCAAATTCTTTCTTGATTATGAGTACGTGGTGATGAAAGGTAATATGGAATAAGATATTACTTCTCACCCCTTGTCGTCCATGGATTGTGGAAAGTTAATTGGAAAGTAGTCCCTGAGTGAAATTGGAGTCAGGTGGTTTTACTATATCCCTTAAGCCTTTGGAAAATACTTCTCAATTCACTGTTTATGAAAACCTGCAAGTGTGGATCATTGTTTTCCATGCCTGCTTTTCATTCTTAGATCTCCTTGTGCACGGTTCTAAACTGACGTCTCCCTTCTGTAAGACTTCAGTATGTTTCTATTTGCTTGAGGGCAAGCAAAGATTAAGTGTGAGGAAGTTGATAAGTCAAGAATTTGTCTAAGTTTACTAGGCTAATTCATGCTTAATTGTCTACATTATGACTTTATATTCCTTCATTAATGCTTTATTTACTCTTTATTGTTATATTTGTCTCCAATGATCGATTTGATATGTTTTCAGGATAAAATGCTCAACAAACTGCTTAAATGAAGATTTTAGAGGTTGAAGCAACAAGTGAAAGTCAAACCAGAGTCAAAGACATATTTTCATCAACCACTGCCATGTTTTATTGAGGGTCCGGGTTTGTATCATACTTTGCAAACCCGGACCATCTCATCGTAGAACTCTCTGCCTATTTTTAGACGCGGTCCGGGTTTGTGTCCTACTTTGCAAACCCGGACCATCCCCAAGCGAGAGTCTTTTGCCGAGTTTTAGTGGTGGTCCGGGTTTGCGTACTTGTTTGCAAACCTGGACCAATACAAGCGGAGCGCCAGAAGGTCGGTTTCGGAAATAACGGAAGTTTAATTATTCTATCTTTAACTAGCGCCGTGTTTAGAGATTAGAAGATAGAATCTGATTGTTATAAAAGGGGAGGTCCTACCAACGTTAGAGGTATGCTTGGATAGACCACAATTAGTCACGTTACAACATAGAGAGATTAGCTTAGTTTGAGATTGATTCTGATTGGGAGCCTGGAGCAGAGCAGAGAAAGAGATTCATCACGGAGACTTTACCAGAAGTCTCAGAACAGAGTTTCTTCTTGTTCTTTATTATTACTCATTACAGTTTTACTTATTGTAACCATGTCAATGGCTGAGTAGTTCTTTTAGATTCCGGTTTGCTATGTACCCCTAAATTGACTATTCCTGTTCCTTTGTGATTTAATGCAATTCTATTGAGTAAAGTTATTTTCCTTGCTTAATTTCTTTAATCGTTATAATCTGGCCAATTATAAAGATTAGTATTTTGTTAGCTTATATGTGACGACTGCGGCTTTCAATTGATTACAGGAAAATAACCGGTTAGTTTAGAGACGGTAATTCCTCTAAATTGCTAATTGACCGATAATCTAGATTGTTCTTAAGGCGGTTAGTAAACAGTTGGTTCGTAACGAGAGTTAGAATTCGGTCTTTGCTAACTAGAATTTGCTAAGCGGGAGACCGGAGGTGAATTATCTTTGTTCTAAGGTTTTACTCAGAATTGTCTTGGAAATCACTTAGGGATAGGAATTACAAGATTTAGGGAGAAGTAGTAAACCGGGATCCCTTTCCCAATCAGTTTCACAACAATTATTTTCTTGCTTTTTACTATTTTACATTATGTTTACAGTTTTTAATTGTCATCGAATCAAACCCCAATTTCCTGTTTTAATTTGTTATTTAGTTTTCTTATTTCTTTTCCAGTTAGTAAAGATTTAAACTAGACATCGCCTCCTCTGGTTCGATACTTAGGGAATACTCTCTATTAAAACTTGTTAGAATTGACCGATATACTTACCGTTAGGCTTTACCCCAACAATAGCCATGAGTTGTTGAAGAAACTTTAATGGAGATGGGTCATTTTTCCTTTTCTTCTGTTTCCCCGTTTCTGTTTTTCTTTTCGTTCTCTCTCGACTCCGTTCTCCACTTTCTTCTTTTTTCTGTCTGTCTATTCTTCTACTATTTTCTTTGTTCCCGTCCAGTCGTCCGCCTCTGTCTGCCTGTGCCTATCTTTCTTTTTATTTCCTCCACGTGAGTTGTCCAAGTTCCCCCTCTCTCGTATGTGAAATGATTTTGAATTCTCTTCTTTTTGCTCCAAGGGTCCACCACGCTAACTTCTTTTATTCACGTGCTGGTCAGGTCAGCAGTTTCACATGTATATGCTGATCGAGAGCTACCTTGCGTTTGTTTCGTTAGTGATGGTTGTATACGTGGGAGATAAAAAAAGCTAGCTTGCTTGCAGCAGGTAGCTTGTAAAGCGGTAAACAATGTCAAATTGAGCATTCACTTAAAAGATAATAAAAATATGTAAGTTCACTAATATAGATAGAGCACTCTATAAAATGGTGAAATTATATTATAAATCATGTAAATACTTACAGAAATAACCTTTAAAAATATATATTTTCACCACTTATCAGTGTCATAGTGCTACCAAGGGCATTGAGGCCCTTAGGCCCTATCGCGTGCAGCCAACGGCACCTAGGACCTATCGCATGCAGCTGAAGGCACCCCGTCCCCGCTGTTATGTTTTCTTAATGCTTCTTTGGAATGATAATCTAAAGTGATTTAGTGGTTCTAATTTATACATACCATTGTTGATGATTATATAAATTATCCATGAACATGATAAAGATGACAAGATAATAACTATCGATAATGGTCTTGTTGCATTCTAGTGGGCTTATGATTTTGCATGATTTCAATACTATTAATCCAATGATGAGAGTCAAAGATTAGAATTGGTTTAATGAACTTTCAAAATGACGCAATTGTATGCTTTACTATTTAATGTGACCTTGCAACATTTTACCCCATTCCTACATCACACAAAGTTACAAGAGAGGCATTTTCATCCCAAGGCCTTATCTTCTTAAGTTTTATCTCTCAAAATCACATTTTAAGGGAAAGAGCTTACAACTATCGAGGTTCTTAAAGAAAAATAATCTTACGAGATAAACTTTGCTATAATAGCATTTTGTCCACTATACGGGCTAAACCTAATGCGACAAGTGTACCGGTCTATCGTAGCTAATTTTCGTAAAGTATCCCTTCAGGTTATCGAACCAACAGAGGCAGTGTCTAGTTTGAGTCTCTATCCTAATTAAAGTACTATTGAACGAAATAAAAATAACAATATATTTTGGGGGTTTTGATTTTATAAAATAAACAAACTAAAATAAAACCAATTAAAGATGATCTTCTTAACAATTCTAACAAGGAATCCGGGTTTACTACTTCCCCCTAGTCTTTCAATTTCTTTTCTGAGTGTTTTCCTAATTCTAGATTGTAACCTTAGATCTAAAATAATCTATTCCTAGTCTCTCACAAAATAGACTCTTACTAGAAATTCTAAAATCCTAAATCTCGTTACAAATTTATTAATAAACTAGTAGTGTTCACAATTCATTTGGTTTTTAGTCAGCTAATCCCGAGGAATTACCGTCTCAAGTTTCATTGGTAGTACTCCTATGGTCTAATGAACGCCACAGTTCTCACTTGTAAGCAATTCAAACCAGATAAATTCAAGCAATAATAAATCAAAAGAGAATACAATATTAAACAAGGAATTAAAAAACTACAATCAGTATAGAATTAATATTCAACACATCAAGAAAACAAATCATAAACTAGGGTTTCATAGTAAACCAGAATTCTAAACGACTACTTAGACATAGCAAAAACGGAAATAACAATAAAAGGAAAGGAAAACGCCATAAAATTTGTATTGAAGAACTGATGTTGAAATCTCGTCCTTCCCCGCTATCTCTGGTCTACCACGAACTGTTGTCTTCTCCCTTTTTCTCTTTGTAAGCTCACGGCTAGAGTTGCAGAATTGTTCGAATCCAAGATGATCCACGGTTCTAATAAAAATCTGATGTATATACTCTTCTCTCTTCATTAGTGAAACGACGAGCCGCATCCTCTCTCTGGTCTGGGTTTACGTTCTGGTATAATACCCGAACGTCTCACATAGTTCAGTATGCGCGACAGAAGTATAGCATGGTCCGAATTTGTATCCAAGTTAAATACCCGGACCAACTTGTCTCACGACCGGGCGAGAACATCGTGTCTGAATCCGGACGCCAATCGTACGGAAATATGATTTGTGTTCCTCTGAGTCTGGTCCGGGTTTATTTCCAGGATGCAAACCTGGACGAGTTTCTAGAATAGGCAGAATGTTATGCTCTGGTGTGGTCCGGACAAAGACCCGGACCGACTTCAAAATGCTCTAAAAACCTCGTTTTGACTCTTATTTGATCCCTTCTTGTTTGTTAAACTCTTGACATGCGTCTTTAGATCCTATCTACAGCGTTTTTCACATGTTTAAGCAAATATACCACAAGTAAGAGGAGTTATTCACATATAATATAAATCAACACATAAGTAAGGGAATTTATCACATAATATACTAAAATGGTCATCAACTTAAACATGAAAATATGGATAAATTCCGCACTTATCATCCACTTGCCTTCAAATACCTTCACACTTCTACCATTTACCACTATTTTTACTCACACCTTACGAGAATAACGTATTAGCATGAATGCCCTTACCCTTCCCCCACTTTTGTATACCAGTTTCTCATTCAGTAACTAAAAATAAAGAACATAGTGAACTACTCATAAAATAAGCTTTCACAAGTCTATGATCTTAATTCTTAGACTTTAGTGGTGTCATATATGGATTTCAATAATGGAGAAATTAGAAACAATGCAAGTTCTAAATATGTGCAAGTGTACCCAACTCAAGTAGTATATCAAAGTGTTGTTCCGCTAAGAAATTGAGAGCAAAATCTCACTAGCTCTGGTATCTAGTTAATAAAAGCAATTAAAGGAGAGGAGTTTAGCCAGAGGCAAGATTGGTATTTTGGTTCGATAATAATTGAGACTAACAACTAAACTAAAATGGTGTGTTGAAGGATTGGATGGAAATGTGCCCAAGAAAGGTGGAATCACCCAAATGCTCCTCAAACTTAGCTTTAATCCTAACTTGCTCTAGTTGTCTATTATGATTAATCTAGTAACTTCACTAAAATCATAGAACAAGTCAAGCCTTAATTAGCTTAATAAATCCTTTGATTAGGTTAGGTTTAAATCACCAGTTAGCATTAAGAAATAATCTTTAGCAATAACAATAGAATTTACCAACTAATTAAAGAAGGCAAAATCAAGGGTTTATCTCTCTCTTGGCCAAATTCCTAATTCACAAAATTATGAAATTGAGAGAAACCATAAATGGAGCAATCAATAAATTAGAGAGATAAAAAAACTACATTAAGCGAATTTGGTATTACAAGCATGTTTGGGGGATTTGGGGTCAAACCCCCATCCAAGGCACAAATTAGGTTTACGCAAACATTGGGGCAACAAGGAAGAGAAAGGAGAAATAGATAATCGTTAATGGTGGTGGTTGAGCTTTGAATGAGGTGAGATTCTCCCCTCATTCTTCTTCTTCACAATTAAATTCTCATTCCCGTCTTTTAAGTGTTCGGCGTTGCGTTTTGTGTGTGGTCACTGGTCCAGGTTTATGTCCAGCTAAATAACCCGGACCACATTGTCGTGGCCAGATCTCGCGCGTTGATGACTGGTTCGGATCTATTACTCGGACATATACCCGGACCAGAGTGAAAAAGAGGCAGAGAGTTTAGCGCTAGAGTGGTCCGGTTTATAGACTCGGACACAAATCCGGACTAGGTCGAAAACTTGGCAGAAACTTTAGAAAGACCCGGACACATACTTGGACCATGCACAGAACTTGGCAGAAACTTCTACAAGGGTTGGTCTCGGTTTGTAAACCCGAACACAGCTTAAAATGCACCAAATGCATGTTTTGCTCTCGCTTGGTCCCGTCTTGGTCTCTAACCTCATGGCACACATCCCAAAGTCTCGTTCAAGCACCCGCACAACTCATTTTCATCATTCCATTGTGCTCTAATGAGATTTTACCTAAATTATAACAAAAATGTATAAATTCACTAATAACTACCAAATACTCCATAAAGTGGTGAAAATAGGTTATTACTCAAGTAAAATGCAGGTGAATATAAACCTCATAAATGCATATTTTCACCATTTATCAACTCCCCCACACTTATCTATTTGCTTGTCCTCAAGAAAAACTAGGACCCCACAACAAAGAGAGATATTTTAGCCAAGCAAGTGTTTAGATGAATTCTTGGATCTTAGTGAACAAAAAGGGTGGACAACTCATGAGGAGTGTAAACCAACCTAATCTTGAAGACATAGGGTGTGCTTAAGGTAAATAAAAAGATAGAGTCTCAGGGTATGATCTGAAGTGTTTTAAAGTTTAAAAGACTTGGAAACTTGAAGAACTTTTACCATGGCCAACTTCTATCAAGAATGGTCATTGAGGATAAAACAAACGGAAGATTAGATGATTGCATTCGTTTAGCATTTGCATACAAGATGAGGAGAAGAATTTAGGCATTTTAGCCTTTTCATTAAAGAACACTCAACTCTCATTTTGCTGGTTACCAATGGTGTCTCTCAAGTTCCTTTAAGAACTTTAACAAAGAAGCACCCCTTAGCGATCCCTAAGAGAGAATAAAGAAAGAACCCTTAAGCATAAAAATCCACCAAGATAAGTTCATATGGTAGCACCGCATAAAAACGCTCCTCAAGAGAGAAATTTTCAAAAAATTTGGTGAAAATCCCAAGTATTCAAAGAAAAACTTGCTTACTCTAAATGTAACTCCTAAATGGAAGCAATAGATAAGCATAAAGAAATTGAGCAGTGCCCCTAAAGAAAAGGTCGTCTCCTCCACACTTAACTGAGACATTGTTCTCATTGTTCAAGGAATAGCTAAGGGAGAACAAAAGACCTTTTCAAAGCACTAGCATAGAGTTAACAAAAAGTGTGTATGATTTATACTGTGCAAAACTAAAAGAAAGGGTGAAACTATTACTCCCCTGATAAGTTGCGGATTGAAGACATGGTTCCCCCACACTTGCGAGTGTCCGGGGTCATTAAGGCGCTGCCTTCGATCATTGAAGACGAAGATCCTTGGGAAAATATCACTAGAGTTTCCTTTGAAATTGTTCCTAAATCCATCCTTTTTTTAGAGGGGCACACCTATTTCCAAAATATTCACAACACAAACATCACCAAGTTGGGTGCAAAAACGTAATTCTGAAGAATGCCAAAATAGCCCATTAACTCACAAGAGTTCAAAAGATTGTGTAAGTAACGAAACTAAAGAAATTTAAAAGACATGACACGGAATAAAATCCGGGTTGCCTCCCGGAAAGCTGCACTTCTTTATGGTCTTTGGCTAGTCCTTACCTCCCTTTTTTGTAATCATCCGGAGGATGGTGTGACGACAGTACCCGGCGCATGAATTGAAGACATTTTTGGACTTCCACTTTGGTGATTGTTTGCCTTTTTCCATTTTCACCCCACTTTTCTTTTTCATCAATGTTTAATGGTGGTTCCTCTTTGATAGCCATTCCCTCTGCAAAGTGATAAAGAGAAGTGAAAGGAATGAATGTGGTTGGGCCTCTTTCTTCACAACCTTGACCGTAGCCGATTTGCTGTTTGGAGACCATCCGATAGTCAAGACCAACTTCTCATCATAAGCTTTAAGGGTGATGGTCCTTTTAGCCACTGCAATTTATGTGTCAGCGGTGGTAAGGAAGGGTCAACCAAGGATGAGGGTGTGGTGGAGTTTTCTTTGATGTTCAGAATGACAAATCGTATGGGAAGTATAAGTGCTCCACCTTGATGATAACATCTTCTACCACTCAACTTGGATAAGCCGTCGACCCATATGTAAGTTGAAGGACCATCTTAGTCTTTTTCATTTCACCGATTCCCAGCCTCTTGAAGGTAGAGAGAGGCATCAAGTTGATGGAGGCATATAAGTCACATAGGAAGTATTGAAATGAGGTGCTGCCAATCATGGCTGGGATGGTGAAGTTGTCTGGGTCACTACACTTTGAAGGCAAAGGCTGATGAAGAATAGCAGAACAAGCCTCATTGAGTTGGATGGTCCCAACTTCGGCCAATTTATGTTTGTTGGAGATGAGATGCTTGATAAATTTGGCATAGTTTGGAATCTAGGCAATGAGGTCCACAAATGGGATATTGACATTTAATTGTTTCGCCACTGCCGGAAACTTTCCATACTCAATATCAAGTTTTTGTTTCTTGAGTCGGTTGAGGAAAAGGAAAAGGTGGTTCATAGGGAGAGGGTTTTTTAGTAGAATGGTTTGTGGGGGTGCTTTGAGAAGTTTCCTTCATTGGAACCTCATCCCTCTCTTCATTATCCTCTTTGGATTCGCCCGACTCTTGTGGGGTTTGAATTTCTCTTGTTTTTCTTACACTTCTCAAGGTGATTTCTTTGAATTTTGCATCTTCATCCTCCAACTTGGTCTTTTCATCTTCATAACCGGCCAAAAGTTTATCAAGGAAAGCCCTCTCAGTTTGAATGAGATTTTCACACCTTGTTGCCGAGGTTTCGAGTTGGACTATCTTTCCTTTGGATGCTTCAATTGCCATTGCTTACTCTTGAAGGCAAGGGTGAAGGTCGGGAATCTCAACTGCTCTACCCACCTCCATCTCCTCTTCCTCACTTTCTATCATAAAGACGACATTGAGCTGCTATTTTGGATTTGGATTCGGTTGGCTTGAGAAAGTGTCAGGCGGCCTTTGTTAAGAGATGCTCTTGAGTTATGCTTCATTTTTGTTATTGGCTTCTTAACTGGCCTTGAAAGCGTCCAAGTCTACTGACTTAGCATGAACAACCGAAACAAGATTCTTCATCACATCTTTTAACTCGGCATTAGCATCCGTAGAAGAGAAAGAAGGTTGTTGTTGTTGATGGAAGCCCAAAGGTGCTCCTTGAGGTCTATAACCCATTTGTGAGTTGGTTGTTTGAGAAGACCCTTGTGACTTATATCCCGTAGGGTTGTTGGAAGTATTATTCGGTTCTCCTTGGGTTTAATCATTGTTCCTCCATGAGAAATTTGGATGATTTTTCCTTGGGGCATTTTGGTGGTTGTAGTTGTACCTGGGGCGGTTGCCTACAAAGTTCACATCCTTATGTTTCAATTTCATATTTTTTGAAGCAGGGTTGGCCAAGAGAGAGATAAACCCTAGATTTTACCTTCTTTAAATAGTTGGTAAGTTCTATTGTTATTGCTAAGGATTAGTGCTTAATGCTAATTGGTGATTTAAACCTAACCTAATCGAAGAATTTATTGAGCTAATTAAGGGTTGACTTGTTCTATGATTTTAGTGAAGTTACTAGATTAATCCTAATAGACAACTAGAGCAAAATAGGATTAATTAAGCTAAGTTTGAGGAGCATTTGGGTGATTCCACCTTTCTAGGGCACATTTCCATCCAATCCTTCAACGTGTCATTTTAGTTTAGTTGTTAGTCTCGATTATTATCGAACCAAAATACCAAGCTTGCCTCTGGCTAAACCCCTCTCCTTTAATTGCTTTTATTAACTAGATAGCGGAGCTAGGGAGATTTCCTAATGGAACGACACTTTTATATATTACTTCGGTTGAGTACACTTGCCCATATTTAGAACTTGCATTGTTTACAATTTCTTCATCAAGGTTTTGGCGCCGCAACCTGGGAAATTGATAGTCTCTATCATTTCCCCAGTTTTGGTATCCTAGTTTTTATAAACTTTCAGTTTTTATTTATTTTTGTTTATTTTATTATGTTTATTATTTTTTATATTTCTTTCTTCTAATAGTTTAGTGTAATTTATTTTGGTGTTTGCTTAGGTACCCTATGTTTTCTCGGTGTATGCCAAACACTCGAGCCAAAAGTTCTCCACTTGTTAGTTTGAGACCCGAACTCGAGTGTCCTTTACTAAGGGCCATTGGAAACTTGAAAAATCTAACCATGGAAACACCACAACCAGAAGTACACCAAGAGATACAACCAGAGATTGTCGACAATGGGCATCCACAACAACGAGCTCTCAAAGATTATAACCAGCCGGACACCAAGGGGAGACTTGCAGCCATAGTCCTTCCGGAGTTGACACCTCAAGAATCTAGACAATGGGTTTTTAAAACTCATTTCATCACTACAGTTCGGAACTTATGAAAATTCAGTGGGGCAAATCCTGATGAAGCTCCAGATCACTTAAGTCTTTTCCTTGATTTTTTGCAACTCCTTCAGGAAGGCTGGAATGGTCAATGAGAGAATACGCTTGCAGCTCTTCCTTATTCATTGTCAGATATTGCATCAAAGTGGTATAGGAGCTTACCTTCAAGAAATCCACACATGGGCACAAATGGCTAAAAAGTTCCTTGTTAAGTGCTACCCAACCAGTAGAACAAGATAATTGATTGGAGAGATCAACACGTTTTTCCCAGAGTCGAGGGAGACATTATACGATGGTTGGGATCGGTTCAAAGACATGTTGATGAACTGCTCCCACCACGGTTTGGATGATCAGTCCCTATGCATATCTTTCTTCAATAGCCTTGATAATAGGAATAGACTCCTTGTTGACTCCTCACCGGGACGAAGCTTCATGACAAAATCTCCTCAACAAGAAATGGAACTTCTTGAGGTTATGACTAGTAACACAAGACAATGGTCTAGGAACAAAGGAAGAGCTCTGAGAGTAGCGGGTCGCCTTAATGTCGAGCCAACCGACCATCTCTCAACCCAATTGTCTTCTCTCACGAAGATGGTAGAGAAGCTAGATATAACCCAAAAGAAACAACCAAATATATAGCTTCTTCATCTTCTGCTTCAACTTCATAGGGGTGTGCAATATGTGCGGACCCTCACGAGACCCACTTTTGTGAAGGAGAAGCTTATGTTGATCAGAGAAACCGTAAATGCACATAGGATATCAAATCTAGCACAATCAATAAATTAGAGAGATAAAACAACTACATTAAGCAAATTTGGTATTACAAGCATGTTTGGGGATTTGAAGTCAAATCCTCATCTAAGGCACAAATTAGGTTTACTCAAACATTGGGGAAACAAGGAAGAGAAAGGAGAAAGTGGTAGCCATTAGTGGTGGTGGTTGAGCTTTGAATGAGGTGAGATGCTCCCCTCTTTTTTCTCTTCTTATTCTTCTTCTCTTTTTCTCTTCTCTTTTTCTAGTCTGATGTCCCTAATGTCTGGTGTGGAAGATGGGGCTCGTGTGCGTTGCTGAAGAATGACAATTAAATTATCATTCCCGTCTTTTAAGAGTTGGGCGTTGCCTTTTGTGTGTGGTTCGGGTTTACGTCTGCCTATAACGCGAATCACACTGTCGTGGCCAGATCTCTGCATTGATGACTAGTCCGGGTCTATTACCTGGACATATACCCAAACTAGAGTGAAAAGGAGGCATATAGTTCAGTGCTAGAGTGGTACGGATTTATCGTCTCGGATACAAACCCGAACCAGGTCGAAAACTTGGCAGATTCTCAACGGGGGTTGGCCCGAGTCTGTAGACCCGGAAAAATACCCGAACCATGCACAGAACTTGACAAAAACTTCTGCAAGGGTTGTTCTGGGTTTATAGACCCGAACACATACCCTAACACAACTTAAAATGCATGTATTGCTCCCGTTTGGTCCCGTCTTGGTTCTAACCTCATGTCACACATCCCAAATCTCGTTCAAGCACTTGAACATCTCATTTTCATCGTTCCATTGTGATCCAATGAGCTTTTACCTAAATCATAACCAAAATGTATAAGCTCACTAATAATTACCAAATAATGTACTTATCAAACAAAATTACCAAATACTGTATAAAGTGGTGAAAATAGGCTATAACCCAAGTAAAATGCAAGTGAATATAAACCTCATAAATGCATACTTTCAACACTTATCACTCAACACCCCCTTTCTCCCTCTCATATTTACTTTTCATTACAAAACCATTAAACTGTAAAAAAAAGATTATTGATCTTATAGAAAGTGGAATTTGTGCTACAGTAACCAGGGATATTATCATTGATCACGCCCTATGGAGACATATTTATATGCATTTTTATATATGATATAACATGAATATAAATTAGCTGACAGACTAATACTATTACTTTGACTGTTTTTATTTAACTCAGTATTATGTCAGGGGAGAACACAGTATGTGAACCAGTCAAACCACCACAATATACTATAAATATGCTGTAACACCCCGGATTTTCTAACCTTTTATTTGGTCAATTTTTTTCGCAATTCAAGTTTAATATTGATAAGCAGCGGAAACAAAACCTAATCCGGCGTATTACTGCCACACTCGCAAAGGAACGAGTGTGAAGCCTAAACAATTAACTAAATAACCAATTCATTATTTTTGACAAGAAAATCCAATGTCCATATTAACATTTTCTTAAAAATGCACAAGTCTTAAAGACTAAAATAACATTCAATAACAAATAACTAGCCTATGTGGAGTCGCCTTCCCAAACCCCAAGGACTTCATCAGTACCTGTGGCAGAAATCCAAACAAATATAGAAAGGGCCACGATAAAGTCAGAAAAACTGAGTAAGCTACCACTTCACCACGTAAAAATCATTTTCTCTTTAGAAATCATTTTAACAATATAACCACACAACATACAACACATTTCAACAATATTAACACACAACAACAAAATTATCATAGCTGTAAAATACTTCACATTGGATTTCTTTAGTAACCCAAAAATATATTAGTCAGATTATTTTAATTATCTTCCTTGTCCCAACGCGCAGCCAGGACAAAACAACTTTACTTTCTCTTTGGGTACAACACGCAGCTGTAACCCGGACCCCAACACGCAGCCGGGAATCCAACCAAGCCACTAAATCCTTAAGTGTGCACACCCCCCAATAGTTCAAAGGACTAAGGAGTAGATCTAGGGCTAACTGTAACCTAGTGGGCCCACAGTATCTCAAACTTATGCGTCCTAATGCGGCCCGCATTTATCATCTCATTCATGTGTCCTAATGCGGCCCACATGCACCATGGTTTTCTCTCTTAAAAATTATTTTATTCGTTATTATTCTTTACCATATAATCTCATCAAAATCCACATATTTCACCATAAATAAATTATGATATCATCCTTATTGAATAAATAATTCAATTTTCACAAAATCATTTCGTTAACGATTTCACAACAATATCATTTGATCTCATAAATAAACTCATGACAATTTTCCATCAATCTCTTTTTAAAAAAAATATATATTTAGATAACCACTGATATCCATTACAAAATAAGTCACTCACATAAGAAAATGAAATTATCACTAACACTTAACACTTCAATCTCAAACAATGATCACACACAAAATTCACATCCACGTGAAAATTCATTATTATAAATATAATAAAAATTAGTGAACGTAGTAACTTACTTGATATTTAGCAACAATTCGCAACAACCAAGCACAAAATATATTGATGTTGTCTTTCACAAATTCAGAGCTCTGCTACCTATGCGCCGTAGATTACATAGGAAGAAAATTGACTTATCTCTCCATCTCTACTTTTCCCTTTGTGTGTGAGTTGATATGATAGATCTTCTTCTTGCTATTTTTTTACTTTTGTTATGCGTGTGTATGGAAAGTAACAAGGGCATTTGTTTTTTCCTTTTGTTTGTGCCTACATATGCGCTGGTAAGGTAGGGATGAGTGACGTATATATGTATATATATATATATATATATTTGTATGTGGAGCGAAGAGTAAATAGAGAGGAAATGAAGAAGCAATATCTTGTTGTATGGCTCATAGAAGAATGCAAAATAAAAAGAGATGACTAGAGGGAGATGGGAAAGACAGAAGACTAGATTGGCTGATGAAACTGAGTAGGATCACAACCCTTATATAGCTGACCAGGAAGTCTAAAAAGTGAGGGAATGCGAACCAGAAGGAATATAAACTTATTTATTAATGAAGATACTTAAACCGTTTAATTGAATACTAGAAAACTAAAGGATAGGAAATACGTAAAGATAAACTTATTTATTAAACAAATTAAGGAAATATGGATAGACGCAACCGACGTAATATATAGAGTCAAGAAATACGCAAGGACAAAACTAACTTATTAACTAAAGTCAGAAAATATGGAAAGATGAAACCGACTTAGTAAATAGAGTTAGGAAATATGAAAAGAAGAAACCGACCTCTTAAATTAAGTAACAACAATTATAGTATTAAAGTAAGTAACAAAAGTTAAATTAAAAATCAATCATAGCCTTTAAACATATAATATTTATTATAATTTCATTTTTAATAAACAAAAGTACCATATTAATAAAAAAACATGAGGATCATTATTATGACATAAAAATTACAATCGACCTATTTTAAGACATGTTATTTTATTAACACGAATTATCTTTATTAAATACTATATACTATGCTCGTAAATTATAGTATAATACCATAAACTATATATTATGCTCGTGAACTAATATACTTATAAACTATATAATAGATGTATTTTAAATCAACATTACTCTTTGAATCATATCATTATTATTATTATTACTCCATTTTTAATTAATAAATATACCAAGTTAGCTAGAGAAATACAAGGATCATTAATACGTAGATAAAAATCACCACTACCATAGCTTTAAAACAGATTATTTTATTAAACGCATTGTCATTATTAAATACTGTATAATATGCTCGCAAACTATATAATATATTTGTAAACTAGAAAATAAATGTATTTAAAATTTAGGGGTATTTTAGAAAATACCAAAAGATGTCACCGACATATGGTAAAACTAACTTATTAAGTGTATGTAATAAAATCAACACTATCATTATTATAAACAAATAAATACACTAAAATAATAGAACATACACATGGATCATATTATGACATCAAAATCATAACCAACTTATTTTCAAAATGGATTATTTATTAATACGAACCACCTTTATTAAATACTATATAATGTGCTTGTAAATAATATAACGTACTTATAAACTATATAATATACATATAAACTATATAATTATGTATTTTGAAATTTAGGGGTATTTCATATGCTATCAAATATGTTTGTAATACCCCTATCCCACATCGGGATATGAGTAGTAATATGAGTGGTATATGAGTAGACTACAACTACAAGGCCTTCCACTTTTAAGCCCAAGTGAGGATTGAGGGCCTAAAGT
Source organism: Limonium bicolor (assembly GCA_023374045.1). NCBI lineage: Eukaryota > Viridiplantae > Streptophyta > Magnoliopsida > Caryophyllales > Plumbaginaceae > Limonium > Limonium bicolor. The sequence goes on along the minus strand of CM041779.1, from coordinate 7,506,789 downwards.
GGCTAGTTTTCAAGCCTGAATGGTTTGAGAGCTAGGTTGTTGTACAGTTACCCATATGGGATGTTACAATGTTAATACGAATTACGTCTATCTAATTATGGTCGATTGAAGCCGTACTCGCATTGGCCATCATATTATTTTGGATGAACACAAGGAACACTATAGGAGGGAATATTTGTTTATAAATTCTCTTAAACTTTTAAAGCTTAAAAGCTAGCGCTGGTGCCAGCATCCTCTGTTTGGCGATGAAGTATTTATGTTTTTCCAATTTTAGGGGCACATTCTTTTCTCTTCTTAGGTCCCGTTCTTTTGCTGCGGCCCAAATGACCACCGCATTAATGCGGCCTTATTGTGGGATTGAAAAGCCCACTTTAATCTGTAAGTTTTATAAGTCCCGTTCGTTTTCTAACTTAACATTCTGCACATTAATGAGAGGCAAAATACCCTGGGTACCCCTGAATTGACCGTTCTCATTTCCCAGTGCGAGCAGGAAACTCTTCTTCTTCACCACGCTATCACCCATACCCCTCCTTCCTTACAGAGAAGCTGGTTACTGGACACGGTTCCTCCACGGTGAATGGGATGGAAAGAATTGAGAAGAAGGCGAGAGCAATTAGCTGCATCGAGAGTGAATAATATACACTTATTCGGTTGAACATTGCGGTGGAAACGACCCAAGACCAGAGATCCTCTTCTCTCAGTAAAGACAGATTTTTTTTTTTTGATAATTCTCTCAGTAAAGACAGATAATGATGAGACTGCAAGTATTAATAGCGGTGGCTGCTCAAACAATTTCAAGTTTCATGAATGTGGGGCGGAGGAAGTGATTTCCTTGTTATGAACTGCAGCGCGGAGAGGGGAAGGGTGGATGGCGGTGATTGGGAAGTGGCAGCAAGGCTTTCGAGTGAGGAAGGAGTGAAGGTGACTGATGACGAGTTCTTGTTGCATAGCAGTGTTCTTCTTGTGTTGTCAATCACGAATTCAATGAAATTTGTTTCCGTCATTGTTGTGGGTTGGAAATATTCAATGCGTTGTTTACTGAAGTTGAGTGACGGTAGAAGGGGAGGAAAGGGAAGAGCTTGTACGGAAGAGCTAAAAAGCAGGGGTAATGGAGTAATTGGTTTCATCGCAGTAGCTGAAGGAATGCGCGTTTAAACCCAAACGCAGGTTTTGGTAGATCTTTGTTTAATGCCATTCAATTACGATTTGTCAAATTTTTCTGCCAACAAATCGCACGCCTGTCCCATCTGGAGCCCGCGAAAAGTGAAAAAAAGGCATCAATGCCATGAACGAACGGGCCCTTAAACTATGTGTTACAGTACGCGGCGTACTTTTATCTGTGGCTTCGAGCAGTATGAGCGGCACGGTGTAAGGAATCACTTACTACATGAATCACAAACTTTTCTCTGTGCCACATAGAAAGCCCTACTAGCCAAGCTATTTTCCAGTGTACCCTCTGTTATAGCCGTCTACGTCGAGCTCTAGAGTGCTCAGTGCCTGTATGACGCCACCGTCGTCCAGTCCGCTGACAAGCAAGTGGTGGCAGAGCTCGTGGTACTATCTGACCTCAAGCACATGTTCGTAACTTGAACTCTCGATTTACCCCATCTCACGCATGTCACCAATCACCTCGCTAAGATTCAAGAGCGGCAAAGCAACAATGGCATACCTACTTTTGTGTACTGCAGCGATCCCGTTTGTTAATTATTGCTATCAACTATGTTTGCACCGCCATCTGAGATATACTTGAGAGATTAAACATCTAACAAATTTTCTGATCTCGTTGACTAAAACTATTAAGTGAATCTTTACCTTTCAAATTTGTTTTTCACTATCACCAATGTGATCCCATATTGTAAAATTTGTATCATCGGCTTTGATAATACATGAGAAGTCATCTAATTAACCAAAATGCACAACTGTTTTTTCTTGTCTTTAGCTGCAATTTGACCAACACCTTATTTGGGATAACGGAGTTTTCAATTGTTTCCAGGCCATATGGTATATGATTTTTGACATTTTACATTATTGTAGACCAAGAATCGAAACATCCCCTAGCAGTGTGATGCCCCTATCCTGCAATCTAGGATATACATGCCCTTTGAGGTGTGAATAGATGACAGTTGCAACATGATTTTGCTTCACTAGTTTTTAAATGCTCTAGAAACCTTGGGAGTATTTAGGTTTTCTTGCTCTTGTGTGACATCATACAACAGTAGTTACAGACATGGTTAGTAAATGTGTAAAAGCTAATTTATATATGAGGTAGATGTGGGTGGAGGTGGACAGGTGACGGAGGAAGTGGGTGTGAAGTGCAGAAGGAGAGCCCAGCAGCTTGTCGGTTTTGTAGGGTTGCTAGTATGGAGGAGATAACATGAAAGCAAATGGGGACAACAAATATGATCTATATGGATATGGTATGCTTTCGTGTAGACCATATATGTAGATTTGATGCCATGCCAAAGAAAAGTGGTGACTATGAGTTGATGTGCCATTAAGGTTTATATATGGTTGTTGTATTACTGTTTCACTATGTAAGTTATTAAATGACAGATATAGCAAAATTTCATTCACTATGAAAACATAAAGAATTTACAAACAAGAAATAAAAGATTCACTTTTATTATTATTGAATTAAAAAAAACTTTTAACTCAGAAACTAAATTTTGTTAATACACTGTATGAATCTACAAATAATACTTATATCATAATATAATTCACTTCAAAAACATTGTAGTATCATAACTAATAATGCAAACATTTACTTTAATTGAATTTATTGTTAGAACTATCATATATTACTTATACTAGAATTTGATTCACATCACAACAAAAGTGGATTCACAATAGATAAAGAAAAGAATCACTTATTTATTGTACCTAAATAACAACTTTCACTCAGAAAGTGATTGTTAGTGGATTCACTGTATGAATTATCTAACTATACCGATAGTATTCAATAGCTCACTTTGGTAACTAGATTTATTCATGTTCAATAATCAAAAGATGCACTTTGCTTAATAACATCACAATAACAACTTTATAATCTGAAACTGAATTTTGTAGCACAAAATAATTCACTCTGCTAACTAATTTGATTCATGTTAAATAATTATAAGATTCACTTTGCACTATGACATCACAATAATAACTTCTGAAACTAAATTGTTAATGTTCACATAAGAGTAGAGTTTCTTTCTCCTAAATAAGATTCATTTTAGTATTAAAGAAAAATCATTTTATTATTTAAAATTTTTATTTTGTTAATGAATAAGATTCTTTTTTAAAATATATAATATATAATTTTCAAAAAGCACAAATTTTTTTAAAAAATTTAAATATATTCATAATGCATCTTATTTTAAAGAACATGCATTATAATGAACAATAATTTTTTTTGTACACTTATATTTTATAAGTTATTGCACTATCCCATTTCAAAAAAAAAAATCTTCTATTGAGGAGGCCCGGGCCTCGCTTGTTGAAGTAAAAACCAATGGTATAATTCAAAATTTTCTAAGAATCAATTTAGGCTGTGTTCGGCATGGCTTTTTTGTGATAGTTTTGTGGTTGTTTTAGTCTGGTTGTTTTGGCTGGTTGTTTTATGGTAGTTTTGCTGGTTGTTTTGTGACTGTTTTGAAAACTAGTGTTCAGCAGGCGGCGGTTTCGTCTGGCTGTTTTGAATAAGTTAGTTTTGTGTAGTGCGTTTACCATTTTCGTTGTTACAATTAAAAATTTTATTTTACATTTTAAAACTATTTTTTGTTAATAAAATTAAAATATATGTAGATATTCAATTATAGCCTTTAATAATTAATATTTTTTATTAACATTTTAGTGATAATTAATTTATAATATGTATACATATTAATTTATAAATAATTTTTTTACATATATTTGAAAATAAAGAAATAAACCATTGTATTTAGAGCAAATATATTAGATGTTATATATAAAAATATAATTTTATGGATTATATATTAGTATTTAATATAACATTTCAAATGTATTAATACTTAAGATTATTTTAATTTTTAATGGAATAAATAATATCATTGAAATGAAAAGCAATTCTTTTTAATAATAAAATAATTGACTGTAAGCGAATATATATATACAGATATCACTTATTATTTTATTATTATATATTGTTTAATTGTTGATAAAATATTTATTTTAAACATATATTTGTAGTTAAAACAATATATTCTATTCAATCAAATATTACTCAATGAAATTCAAAAACATAAATTTAAATTTAATACTGGATATGCCAAGAAATGAAAAATAATGTATATTAGTATATAAAATTATTATTTAATTATTAAGCACGGTATAAAACATATAATAACTTTGATATACTGACAAACCATAATAGTTTGTACAAACAGTTTTGTAATTAATCATTACTTAACAAGTTGAATAATTATAATTGATATTTCTGAAATATACTACACATATTTTGTACTCTAATATTTTGATATAATTGAAAGTTTACATCGTAATTTTTATTAGTTTGCTCTTTTCCTTGTAGAATATTTTATTAGAATTGATAGATAGTAATAGTTTTAAGAGACTATTTATATCCGTATCTGAATAAACAATTTAGAAAAACACTACTGGTTTAAAACTATTGTTCTATATTATTTTCATTAATTTATAATTTAGTGTACCAATCTTTATAAAAAAACTAAAAATAAAAAAGGGAAAATAAACTAATTTATAATATATTAATCTATATATTTCAATTTTAATTTAATTTTATGTCAAATTTAATATATAATATCATTTTTAAAATATAATTATAAATATTAAAAAATAAAATTAATTTTTTAAATATTAATTAATATTATTAAAATATTCTCGCCCCCTAATTACAGTTTTCTGGTTCCGCCTCTGTTTACGGTATTCATTATATTTACAGCATAAATTGTTGGTTGTTTTGTGGTTGTTTTGTGCAGGTATATTTGTGGCTGTTTTGAAAATTGTTGTTCGGAGATGGCGGTTCGACATTTTTAAAATGCCAAACTCAAAAATGCCACATTTATACCACAAAAAAGCCATGTCCGAACGCAGCCTTAGTGAAATCCACTTTTTCCTATGCTGGAAAAAGGAATGATCTCTCAGGTTCGGAATTGCTTTATGAAAATGGATTAGATCGTTTGAATCCCTTTTATTCCAGTTATTCAAAAACAAGACTTCAACAACCATTTAGCCAAAATCAAGGAACTGTTCGTACGTTGTTGAATAGAACGAAGCAATGTCCGTCGTTTATGATTTTGTCATCATCCAATTGTTTTCAAATGGGTCTATTCGAGAGTCGAAAATTAAAATATAACAAAGAATCAATAAATAAAAAAAGGATCCCTTAAATCCAATTAGACCTTCATCAGGTCCTTTAGGAACAGTGTCAAATTACAAATTTTGATTCTTTTTTCCATTTAATAACCCATAATCAGATCTTGATAACTAACAATCTTCAGCTTGACAATTAACTCTACATTTTTTTGTTGATAAAAATATAACAAGTAACATTGTTTTGACTTCGTCCAAATTGAATCGGTATCGTCTTTATCACAATCATTGTGAAGACATTCACAAAAATAAATCAAATGTGTATAGCTACAAACGGATTACACCTAAAGACGAGTCAACTTCTACTTGTTCAAGCTGACTCCGTAATAATAAGATCAGCTAAGCCATATAGTCTACCCCAGGAACAACGGTTCACGACCATTGAGGGGAAATAATTTAAATTACTTTTTCCCTTTTTTTGTGTTCTTTCCTCTTGTTTTTAAGGCATAGCTAGCTGGCTACATCTAGGAGGCTATAGTTTTTCTTTCTTTCTTTTAGTGGCGCGTCGGATTTGGGTTTCTTTTTTTTTTCTTTTTTTCCTCTTTACGCTGCGCAGCGCAGTGCTGAGTTTTTTTTTTTTAAAAAAAACGAGCCTCCTGCGCTGTTTTTTTTTTAGATTTTTATTTATTTTTTACCACAAAAACTTTAAATTATTGTAACTTTTGATATATAGGTCCAAAATGAAAAAAAATTATATCATTGTTCATATAAATTCAAGCTCTTCAAAACAAGACCAGTCATGGATATGTTTTGACAACTTTGAAAAAAAATAAATTTTACATGTATAAGCCGTTCTATACTTTAATGTGAGGATGTATGTACATATTTTAATGTGAAAATGTACATGTTTTAATGTGACGATATACATGTTCAAATGTGAGAATGTATATGTTCTTTAATGAACATTTGTACATGTTTGTATGACCACCCTAAACCCGCCACTGCAAACCCTAAAAATGTCTTCGACGTTTTTTAGCTATCCTAGGGTGGTTTTTGGGGTGTTTTGGGATAGGGTAATCTATTTGGAATTTGTTTCGTACTTTATATTATAGCAACTAACTCGACAGGTTTTTAGGGTTTGTGATAGCGGGTTTAGGGTCGTTAGACCCTAAACCCGCCACTGCAAACCCTAAAAATGTCTTCGACGTTTTTAGCTATCCTAGGGTGGTTTTGGGGTGTTTTGGGGGGTAGGGTAATCTATTTGGAAACTGTTCTATACTTTATATTGTAGCAACTAACTCGACAGGTTTTTAGGGTTTGTGGTTGACCCGCCACTACAAACCCTAAAAATGTCTTTGACGTTTTTTAGCTTTCCTAGGGTGGGTTTTAGGGTGCGTGGGGTTAGGGTAATCTATTTGGAAGTCGTTCTATACTTTAATGTGAGGATGTATGTACATATTTTAATGTGAGAATGTACATGTTTTAATGTGACGATGTACATGTTCAAATGTGAGATTGTACATTTTCAATTATGAGAATGTATATGTTTTAATGAACATCTGTACATGTTTGTATGACCATCTGTACAAGTGTTCTTCCTTATATGTACATGTTTTAATCTAAGAATATATATATTTAATGATTCGTACAGGTTTATATGACTATCTATATATTTTTAATGCGAGGATGTACATATTTTTACCTGAGGATGTGAACATTTATACAGGTTTGTATGACCATATGAACAAGTTTTTTTTACGTTCTGTGTTCCATACATGTAAAAAAAATTTTAAAACAAATTATCAAAATATATCCATGACTGATCTTATTTTGAAGAGCTTGAAAATATAAGTTTTTTTCATTTTAAACTTATATATTAAAGGTTACAATAATTTTAAGATTTTGTGATTAAAAAAAAAATCCAAAAGCAAAAAGCGGGGGACGCTTAAAAAATTAAAATCGAAAGAAGCGAGATGTAGCCATATGTGCGGCTGTGTTTTTAAAATCTCTTCTGTTACGTAAATTTATTTCTTCCAGTAGAATGCTGACATGGCATGGAGTCACCAAACGATCTGGCTCAACTCCACGGTCTCCGTTAGGAATGCGCCGACACCCAAAACAGAGGAAAACAATTTCATAATAATTGATTATATCTCTAAATACACATGTTTCTTCGACAGTAGCACCCTGCTTTATCTCCTTTGCACAAACCTTTACTTCTGAACCCATTACAGGTGGTGGTAAGGGACTCAATCCTTTCCCCCTTCTTTTTGGGGGATCCTTCTCCTTTTATTTCCTAACCTCCACCAGAATGGATCCCAATTACAATGGAGACTCAAAACACTTCTCTTCTCACTTGACTCTGATCCGAGCACTTCCGCCAGGCTCTCTAGATCTACTAGACTGGTGTTCTCTTGAGCCCTTCTTTCTCCTAGGGCCACCAGCTGATGCAGGATCCACCAATGGGCCAGACCAGCCGTCGGGGTGGGCCTTAGCTGATGAGTACACAAGAGATGTGGTGGAGCCACTGTATGGAACATCAGAGGGTGGGACCAACGAGGGATCAATGTGCTGAGAAGATCCCAAGGGATAGCCCAGCGCTCCGTCTTGGTGAGGTGGAGGGAATTTCTCGCTCTTGCTCTTTGCATTCGAATGGGTGATCAGACGCCGCCTCTGTTTGTTGAAAGGTAAGAAGAATGGGGACATTGGTGTTATATCTAATGAAAACTGCCCAGATGAAAAGAAAAGGAAATGATCAAGAGCATAGCATACATCCAGATTAGCTTGTATTTCTGCATTGGCTTCAGCAGCAGGCATTGCTCTAGGAGCACGATCTCGTGGCCGGCTGGTTTTCTTTGCTGGATCGACCTGGGCTTTGTTGGCAGCTCTTGCCCTGAGGAGTTTCAAACAGTGTTTGGAAAAAGCCCACCTCTTATTATAAGTAAAGTTGAGAAAGAGAGAACAAGACAATGGTGTAATATAAACACAAGGAAAGAGGCAAAAACCTTCGGGCTTCATCGTCACGTTTTTTAGCATCCATTTCCTTGCTAGGAGGATATTTAGGGAGCGAAGAAGGATCACAAGCCAATGGTTCAGTAGTGAAGAACTGCCAGACAAAGTATAGATGAGAGATAGATAACCCAAAGACTTGAATACAAGATTAAGAATGCAAGTTACTGAAACAATACAAAAATTAATCCTCTTCACAACTTGCCCTTGTGCATACAATAAGTAGGCCAAAATATTCAATATATCACGAGGATACCAGAAACTTACTTCACTTTGTAGTGCATCTGTTGCTGTCTTGCGGTCAGATGGATCAATAGCAAGCAGAGTGTCAATCAGAGGCAGCGAAGAAGGTGGAAAATCCTTGAATGTCTCCTTAATGCGCCGTTTGTATGGTTCTCGAGGCTTGAACAATGTAGCATTAGGTAACTTTGATTTCTTCCAATACTCTTCAGAAGGTGAGCCACATAGCTTGTATATTTTATGCAACTGCTCTACCTATAATAAACAAATAGCACAGATCAAACAAAACAAGATTGCAAGTAGTTAGTTATCCCCACTTCAGCAAGTAGTACAGTGAAGAGAAGTTTCAGATTTTGATAGCTTAAGCTACAAAATACAAATAATTAGCGCGAAGTGCATTAAAAGCCACTGAAGCACTGAGATCCCGTATACTACTACAGCTAAATCCCTCTGCTCAGTAATAGATTTTTAACTTTAACTCGCAACATGAGGTAAAATTACCCCTCACTGAAAAGTATACAATAATAGTGAATCAGTGATGACTACTATACTGAAGTGAATATGGTTATATAGGTTATCTTACCTACTTTCTTGATATATGCCCAAATAGCTAAATCAACATCTATTGCTGAACAGAAATAGTATAAAGTTCTCATGTGCCTAAGAGCAGCATTCATGAAGTTACTGCTACTTCATCACTATATGCTGAGGAAAGTTCATGGCTGCCAAACCATATTCATGGATAGGAAATAGGAATCAATATGAATTGCAGCCGACTGTACGCATGTTTCACTAAAGCTGGCCACTTCAACGCAATGACAGATGCTAGTGAAATGACAATCCAGTTATCTCAATGATGACAAAAGATCAGATCAGATCTGCGTATTCAACTCTGTTATTCACAGCAAACATTACAGACTAAGGAAGTTCTAAGTTGTACTTACACTGGCTAATAAATGCTTCACACTAATAAAATAAGCAAAGGTAAAACATCAAATTGAGAAGCACAGTGTATACCTCTGTACGACCAGGCATGATAGGCCTTCCAGCTAATAGCTCAGCTAAGATACAACCTGCACTCCAAAGATCAATTCCAACACCATAACCAGTTGCTCCAAGAAGCAGCTCCGGGGCACGATACCAAAGTGTGACAACACGACTTGTCATAGGTTGCTTGTGATTTGGATCAAAGAAATTAGCTAATCCAAAATCAGCTATCTTCAGTGTCCCTTCATTGTCCAAAAGAAGATTTGATCCTTTGATATCGCGATGAAGAACACCACGATTATGACAATGCTCGAGTCCAGAGATTAGTTGATGCATATAACACTTCACCTGTTATTAGAAACACAATACATCAGGACAAACATCACCATCAACTTAATTTGTTACTTCCCCATAAATAAAGTACACAGCAAAGACAAACCTGAGCCTCCGTGAATTTGATCTCTGGGCTTGCAGCAAGCCCAGCAAGATCATGCTCCATGTATTCAAATACCAAGTACAAACTACAAGACATTCTTGAGGTAACTAAACCCTGTAGCTTTATAACATTGGGATGATCCAATCTCCTCAATATCAGTATCTCCCTTGCCATAAATTTAACACTCTCCTTCTCCAGATTGTCGAACCTCACTTTTTTTAAGGCTACAATCTTACCGGTTATGGAATCTCTAGCTTTGTAGACATTACTGTATGTGCCTTGCCCAATCTGGCACAAACCCAACAAACAAAAAAGAAAGATTAACAGAATCATTAGATCCCGAAGACCAAACTTGTAGAAAGGGTGAATCCAGAGAGCTAGTATTTAATTCGTATATTAGTTATATGTTTATGCATGAATACAGGAAGATGATTACTTTCCAACCTACCTTATCAATCTTCTCAAATGTATCAGCCCGCCTAGGAACCCAGCCATTGATTGCTTCCCCTGCAACCTCAGAGAGCCAAGATGGCCATCCAGCGGCCACCTGTTCACCGTGCAAGTGCTTGGGCAGGTTACCTAACCTAGAACTTTGCTTCGACCTCTTTTTGTCCCCTCGAGGCTTCTGGCTCCTAGAACTCACCGCTTTACCTTCGCCTTCCCGCTCTTCATCTACCGAGCCCTCTTTTTTCTGCTTGCTCGCACCCCCGCCATCACTCACCTCAACCGCATTGTCACCGCCTCCGTCCCCTGCCTCCTGAACAACCGCCTGGCTCTGATCAGATTTGGCAGCCACATCCTCCTCCGCAGCCGCCTTCCTCCTCTCTCTCCTCCTTCGATCCCCTCCGGCATCCTTATCCTTCCCATCCTGAGCTGAAATCTCTTTCCCGAAAACACAGCCCATTTAACTTCTTGAACCTAAACGTCATATCTCAACATAATCTTCCCCCAAAATTTCACAAGATCAAATTAATCAACGCACTACCACTGAAACCCTAGCCTAAAAGTCGAGTCTTTCGCCACGAACTGGGGTTAAAACCCAAAGGCGAACGCCGCAATATCAAAACCCAAAAGAACAGCTGACAATAAGAAGCGAATCGAGCTTCTTCTTCGGGGTCTTCGGACGAAAAGGGGAGACGAAGGCTTACAGTCAAAGTTGCACTACTATGGCTAGCAGGTAAGATTTGCCCGTGTAGTGCTCCGATTTCGATTTGGGAGTTGGGTTTTGAAGCCAAAGACTGAGAGCCTCCCCTCCCAGCTCACACACTCTAACGTTGGCACCGGCGTAAGGTGGAGTGGGTGGGAGGAATCTCGATGGCGGGAGAGAGAAATTGAGAGAGAGATGTTGGAAGGAGGAGACTGGTAACATGCCAACGCTAGGAAGGTCAAAGCCTTTCCATCTGTAGCTTAGCTGAACTGAAGTGGGGTGGGGACCGGTCTGCGCTGTTTGCCTCTTGCCTGTACGTTGCTGCCTCTTTACCTGCTGCTAGTAGCGACCAGCGTAGTGGGTAAGTTAAAAAGTATATGTGCAAGGTTACAAGTTTATGGTAACATTGATTACCAGCGGTAAATAACTTTGCCTTTTATGAGGGAAAACAAAACGCTTATTTTATCAAATAATTAGTGTTTTATTAAAATATACTCTTTCCATTTTTTCAGTGTCTTGTTTGTCTTTTATATCTTGTTTCACTTACATGTTTAATACATTAAATAAATAAATTCTAATATTTTTTTGAAATATAGATATTTTATATATTGCAAATATGTTTTTAGAAATTTAATATTGAACTCAAAAATATATTTACTAAGTAAATAAAACACTTAATTTTAGATAATGTATATGTATAATGTATACAATTATATACTAGAATTGCAATTTGGAAATCTATTATATGATTTATATAATGAAATTAGTTTTTTGAAAGGTAACGTTACTTGTTATTAAAGGTGTAGATTAATGTAAAATTTAAAATTTAGCTAGAATTACAATTTTTGTGGAAGAATTACAATTTTTGTGGAAGAATTAACACACGAACACATGGGGAATAATTTTTAAGATATTAGTTATTATTATTTGGAAAAATTACAGTGCCCACCCACGGGGTTTTGGGGTTTAACACTGCCCACCCACGAACTTTGAAAATTAACACTGCCCACCCATCAACTTATATTGTTTTTACTTCCGTCACCATTTTACCACACTTCCGTCATTTGTTAGTATAGTTGACCGTCAAACTTATGTTGACCAAACACTCACGACACCGGTCATCCGCACCTCACTCACGCTTCATCTTCAATTTCATGAGACCCGCACCATTCACCACGTCTTCATCGTCGACATCGACATTCACCATCTCCTTCACGACCATACTCATCCCATTCTCACCATCGTCTCATCACGATCTCCAAATCTCACCCGCCTTCATTCTCATTCATGCCGCGTCGACAGTAAGACACGTTTTTATCCAGCCGACACTAATCCCCAACATTCTTCAGTAAAATGAGACCCTTCCCTGTTCTTCGGTATTCTCACACTTGAACTTGAAGGTACCAAACGCCAGAAAACTTTCTCCTCGATCGAACCTCCTCTTCTACCTCGAACCATCGCCTCCTTCCTCTATGTTGATCGAAAATTTCTCCTTACCAAAGAACCACCACGAATACTGTTAATCCATCACCCGAAATGCATCCCTGTCCATCAGAAATCATACTCACGGTAGCATTAGTTACACCATCCCGAATTTTGCAAGGAAGAGTAAGTACCACCCATTTCTTTCTCTGACCTACGAAGGTTTTGGACTCATTGTGAAGTTCTCTTCTCGTTATTTCTCTAAAAACCTCTCGACCAGATGAGGAATTTCTGGCGATGGTGGGGCGAATGCCCAGCTCTGTCTGAAATATGTTTCCGAGGAATGAGTCAATCCCTTCCCCCAATCTCTTTTTCTGTTTTCATTTTGATGTTCGTTTTGATATTCACTTTGTCAAAACCCCAGAACCCGAGCTCCGAATCTCGATTTTGTATGCTCCTGTTCTAGTAAATGTTGAATACAAGGTACGATTTTATACTCCCGATTTTGTTTCTTGTTTTCCCATGTTTATATGTTCTAAAACTGATACAGACGAAGAAGTCCACGAACAGTTTGGAATTTGACTGAGGGTGAAGCCTCGGGTTCTACCTAATTAGCTAACGGTATTTTGGATTACTTGCTCTGTTGTTTTGTTGTCCACCTCATTTTGTTTGGTTCACGAAAGGTAGTAAGACCAGAGATATCTTAGTTGTGTTTTCAGTGTTCCATTTATTAGTGCGGTCCCGAGCAAGGTCGAGGGGCATTTCTGGTCACTGATCATACCTGTCTATCTGTCGAATATCTCCCCTCGGTGGATACATCATTTTGGTTTATTTGAACTGTCTTTTCCTTTTTTGGACTACACCAGAGAAGTGTGTGATCTGCCTATCCAAGTACTCATGTACATATCTTCATTTTGAATTGTCGCTTTGTTCTTTCGGATTCAGTTCTCTCTGCATATCATCTGCTTCTGTTCTAAACTAACGTGAGTGGTGTGATGCGGTGGTGTTGGTGAATGAATGGAGGTGACCGGTGGATAGTGATGGCGAGTCGGTGGTGATAACAGTGGTGTGGTGTCGGATGATGATGCGTGGTGAATGGAGGTGGTCTGGTGTTGCGATGGCGATGATGGTCGATGGAGTGAGGTCGACGGTGATGAGGCGGGTGAATGGTAATGTCGACGGAAGTGGAGATAGTGGTACGTGTTTGACGGTCAACTATACTAACAAATGACGGAAGTGTGGTAAAACGGTGACGGAAGTAAAAACAATATAAGTTGATGGGTGGGCAGTGTTAATTTTCAAAGTTCGTGGGTGGGCAGTGTTAAATCCCAAAACCCCGTGGGTGGACACTGTAATTTTTCCTTATTATTTTATGTTTAATATGTTTTTATTTCTTTTTTAATAAAATATTAGATTTTTTTTACTATAACTTTTTAAATATTTTAAAAACAATTGACTGAAGGTGAATTGTAGCCTTGTTGGTACAAAATGAATTGTCACTTACAAAATAAGTAAATTACATAATCAGAATTCATGTAATTTAATACTAGCTAATTAATTAATAGGTTAGTGTTTATAATAGCATGTTGTCACAATAATGAAATAATTAGTTCAAAATTAATAACAATTAATTCATGAATTAAGTTAAAATGTATTATCTTGTATATACTATCGTACAAGTACGGTGAGCATCGTACAACCGTTTATTTTAGTTTGAAGGTTGTCCAAGTTAAGCCGTTGATTGTTCATATTAATATGAAAGTTATATGTATTATTATAAATATTGTTCAATTTTATGTGATGATTGTTCAAGTTAAATATGAAGGTTGTTCAAGTTAAATATGAAGGTTGATCAAGGATGTACTAGATTTAGAAAAGAAATTAAGTGTTCGTATTCTTAATTACCAATCTTATATGGACGACTCGATTCGTCCCGTTTTCTACGGATTGGATGTAATTAAACACATACTCTATTTATAAAATATAGTAACAAGTAAACTTACAGCCGAAACAATAAAGATGTATCCCTTCATAAAATTATCATAAATTTGAGACAATGATTATATATTATCATGTATGTCTGATATATCCTCCTAGCCTCCCTTGGAAGACATATTATAGCCAGCCTGCTACAATTTATAATAATTACACATTAGGCAGTGTTTTCACGATATTATACTAATCTTGATTATCTAATTTTATGTATGCTTTAAGTTAAAGCAAATACCAAATCTTGCAATTAGAGTGCAATTGTCGGATGACATTCAAGTAATTCGTACCCCATCGTTAAAAATAAACCAAGTAGACTTTTGTGTATCGTACGTTTACCTGGTTGAAAAAAAGGTGTTTTGATAGCTATTAGTGGCTTTTGTACGTTAGTTGTTTTTATTGTTGTAATACATATAATAAAGAAAATTTTAGACATATATAGATGATTGCCCAAAAAGTAGGTGAGCTACTTGCAAATTGCATCTGACTGTTTATGTACACTTGCGGATTTTCATTTTAAATAACCATTTTATACTTTTTTTTTGGCGAGAGAACATTACAGTAAGATTTGAATGGAAAGCTTAGTGGTGGTTGGGATAGTTCCTTGGGGTTTTTGCTAGATACTCGGAAGTTGTATTTTGTTGATTTTGTAGTTTTTGATGTTTGGGAACCTGGCTTTTCAAACCAAATTTAAAAACTATAGTATGAAAATTCTATAATCAATAATCAGACTTTTCATAAATTATTCATTAACAGAAAAAGCAGAAAAAAAAAAGCAGAAAGAGGAAAAAAACGAAAGAGCACTATAAGATAAGCATATTCAGAAAATGAAATAAAGAGAATTACAAAAGAGAATAAACGAACTCAAAAGAAAAATAAAATAAGAAATGTTCGATTAATCCGTAAACCATAGTTATTTATAAAATGGATCGGGGAAAGTATATACACGGATATCTTTGGGGGATCATTCCATATACCATTAAAAAGATCTAAATTTTGTGTTTCATTAGTTAATTGTGTAATGTAATGCGAGTTATCAGTTTACCAACAATTCCATCA
Organism: Limonium bicolor; assembly: GCA_023374045.1. Lineage (NCBI taxonomy): Eukaryota > Viridiplantae > Streptophyta > Magnoliopsida > Caryophyllales > Plumbaginaceae > Limonium > Limonium bicolor. The sequence goes on along the minus strand of CM041779.1, from coordinate 7,491,205 downwards.
TCTTGATGTGTTTTCTCCCAAGGATATGAGTAATATGTTACTTAAGATGTTGTATTGAACTAAATGATCTCTAATTTAATGACATTTATTGCTCTTAAGTGTGACAGTTCTACTTTTATTATCTTTGATATGATGGATCAAGTAAAAGAGCAAAGGAGAAGAAGCCTAGCTAGGAGAAAGAAGAGAGGACGAGAGCAAGAAAGGAGAGGAGAGCCATCACCTTCTTCCTTTTTCCAACCCTTGAGGTAAGGTTGTTCTCGGTGTGTTCTTCATCCTTTCCTAATCTATTCTTGGCCAAAAAACCAAAGGAGAAACCAGTAGAGCTCACTCCATTTCCATGTCCATTCAAGGAGCTCAAAAGTTGTTGTAAGAAATTCTAACTTCTAGCTAGTTTTCAAAGATTTTAAGGAAGGTTTTCTTCACCATAATTTAAGGTAACTTCAATAATACCATCCCTTATCAAACCTATTTGTTTTCAAGGGTTAGTATTCCTATATAAATCTTCTAAATTCGTAGTTATTTTAGAGCATAACTATGGAGCTAGAAATATGTTTTAAGGAAGGAAAAATGGTTCTAAGAACCCTTGTCTTGTGGCCGAATGTGTGTGTGTGTGTGTGTGGGGGGGGGGGGGGGGGTATTTTGGAGGGTTCTGATCATGGTTTATAACATAATTTAAGCTAGGAACTAATCTAAGTACTTGAAGTAATGCTATGACTAGAAGAGGGTATGGCTAGCTATAGAATGGATTCTTAAGGAAAATTTTGTTTTAAGACTTATACTTGTTAACCCATATTGTAGGAAGTGTTATAGGTGTGATATTCAACTGGTTATAAGACAAACTGATCATATACCAATCTAGGTTAATGTAACACCCCAACCGCTAATCCTTTCGTTATCCTCTAATCGTCTCCATAATTACTCTACACGCAGCGGATACTTACATACTCCCGGCGGGTGATACAACGCCGTTAGCCATCCCATGACTAACTAGGCTCATGCTACTTAATGTAACGATCTGAGGACTAGAATTTACCAAGCAACTTAAATACTTACATTAAAATCCCAATACTTACTTACATTCTTGATTACCAAGTATTCAAAAGTGTATCAATTACATTCCACCTTACAAGCCTACAAAAGCTAAGAGTTTATACAACCACTCATTCTTTCCAAGTTCATAAGTTCAATTCTCCAAAAGGGTGTACCACATGGTACACCGGCTACTCAAAAAGGCGTCAAGCCGTGTACAACTCGGTACACCTTTCTCATCCTACTAACTACTCCAAAAAGAAATCATCTTGGTCCTAACTCGACCATTAATTCTCCCAAGTACCTGTAGAAATAAAAACAGTGCCCCAAGGAGCTCAGTAAAAGCTGCATATGAATTTCACATACCTGTTGGGCAAAAACTATATAACAAAGTATACAAGTATATGCAAGGAGTAGGCAAGTGCACCTAATCGGTGTAGTACAACAAGTGTCGTATCCACAAGGAAATTGGTCCTAACTTCCTAGTCTCGGTATTTAGTAGTTGTAATGTAAGCAGTAAAATGGGGTTTAGCCGGTGGCAAGCTTGATTGTGTTGGTTGAGTAATTTCAAGAACAACAAATAAACTAAATGTGATAAGTTAATGGATTGGATGGAGAAGTACTTTGGGAATTTGGCAATCCCCCAAACTACCTAGATATGCTAGCAACTCTTCTTATGCCATAGTTGTCTTTCTAGAACAAAAATAATAACTCTCTAAACCCAAGATGAGTTAATTCTTACTTAGTTAATTTTAGCCTTCAAAATCAATTAGGACTAAACTCACTAAGCAGCACTAAGCAAGTTCTAGAACAAAGCTCCAAATTATGCTCACTAATCCTAGAAGCATAAATCAAGAGTTCTCTCTCAATTTGGTCACAAACCCTAACTCAAAACCAAATTGTAGTTTGGGTTCACCACAAATGCACTCAAGAGATCAATTTGAGGACATTGAAAGATAATTGAGAGAGAAACAACTATATTAAGGCATAATAAAGATTCACAAGCAAAATCTAGGGTTTGGGTTCAAAGACCCATCCCAAAGCACAATGGGGTACTACTCAAACATAGGGGAAGGAAAAACTAGAAAAGAGTAAGAAGAAGCCATTGTTGAAGCTTGGAAGCTTTGGAGAAGGTGAGTTCTTCCTTCTTCTCTTCTTCTTCTTCCTCTTCTTTCTTCTCTTCTTTCACGTTCTTTCTCCTCTCTTTAGGGTTGTAGTCGTGTGTGTTGGATAATGGGGAAGAAAGCCCCAGAAGGTAGTCTTTTAACTGCAATTTCTGGCAAAAATTTCCGTCCGACCGGACTTGCAAGTCCGGTCGCAAGTCCGGTCGGACACTTTTTAGCGCGGAGCACGTGACGGGATTTAAGCTCGACCGGACTTGCAAGTCCGGTCGCAAGTCCGGTCGATTCCAGTGAGTTCTGGGACGATTTGAACAGAGCCGGACCGGACTTGCAAGTCCGGTCGCAAGTCCGGTCGGCCCCAGAATGTCCTTCTTTTGTGCCGGAATTCTCCCGATGCTTCCCATTGGCTTTGGCATCCCTCCCGAGATGCTCGAACATTGATGCATACTCAGATTAAGCTCTTGAAATGTACTCAAACGAGTAATTACCTATTCGAATATGTCAAAGGTGTAAGATCACTAATAAACACAAAATTACTTCATAAAGTGGTGAAATAAGTCAAGCGCCAAGTAAAATGACAGTGAATAAAGACGTTGGGAGAGCACTATTTCACCACTTATCAACTCCCCCACACTTATCTATTTGCTTGTCCTCAAGCAAAATTAGCTAAGGACTCACAACAAGAAGGAACATTTAAAGCAAGCAAGTGTTTAGATGAGTTCTTGAATTTCAGTGAGCAAAATTTGTGAACAACCTCAAGAGGAGTGCAACCAACCTTCTCATGATGACATGGGTGTGCTTAGGGTAAATGAAAATATAGAGTGTCGGGGTATGATCTAGAGTGCTTCCGAGTTTTTACAGATTATGGAACTTGGAGAACTTTTACCATGGCCAACTTCTCTCAAGAATGGGCATTGAGGGAAAACAAAAGGAAAAATAGAGATTTGCAGTTGATTCACTTTTGCAACAAGAGATGAGAAGAGGTAAATTGGCATTTTGCCTTGCTTCAATGAACACTCATCTCTCATTTGTTGGTTACCTATGGTGTCTCTCAAGATCCTTTTTGTCCTCTTTTTTTTTTCACAAGGAAGCACCCCTTAGCAATCCCTAGATAAGAAGGTAGAAGGAACCCCTAAGCAAGAAAAGAAATTCATCACGAAATGGATTTATGATTGCACCGCACATAAGTGCTCCTCAAGAGAGAACCTTTTTTAAAAAAAAAAGTTCGGTGGAAAATTCCAAGAATTCAAAGAAAAACTTGCTTACTATAAACATAACTCCCAAATGAAGCTATAGATAATTATGAGGAAATTGACTTAGTGTACCAAAGGTCGTCTCCCCCACACTTGAATGGGACAATGTCCTCATTGTTCAAATAAAAGCAGATGGGAGAAATAACAGAAGACCTTTGGGTATCACTTGGCATGAAGTAAGCAGAAAAAGTGTTGCATTGTATTGAGTGGTTAAGTGTAAAGAACTAATACTCCCCTGAGAAAGATGTGTTGGTGATTTTCCCCCACACTTGCCAGTGTGCATATGCAGGTAAGCGCTAGCTCCGTGAGGAAGAGTCGTATGGCCTAAGACAAATGGACCAGAGGCTCTCTGGAATGTCACCTAACTCACTTCGGGATGTTGTCGAGTTCAGTTGAGATATCTACAATGCAAAACCAAAATAAACAAGGCGCAACATGGATTCGAGTGAATTCGCATTGAGGCCAAAGTTAGATAGTTTAAAGGGGGTCCCACACAGGGGTCCCATAGCAGAGTAGTCAACAGGGTGCGCAAAGCACCATAGCACAAGAGTAGCGTAAAGTAGAAGTAGCACAAATATCTGAACAAGGTCTAACAGCCTAACAAGCAATTCAGAGACAGAATGAAAAGCATAAAAACAAAAGCATAACATCCCAGGATCAGAAGATGGCTACTGGGGGGGCACCACCATGCTCGCGAACGTGCTGCCAATAGGCCTCCATCTGGCGCTGGTGCTCCTCCATGAGACGCCGGTGGTCGGCCATCTGCCGCTCGAACAGCGCGAGCTGCTCCGGGGTCAGCGCTCCGGTCGGGGGTGGAGGTGGCAGGGCGAGGAACGGCCCAGGTGCAGCAGTGGAGGAGGAGGCACCGGAAGAGGAGGATGCACCGGAAGAGGAGGATGCACCCCGGCGCTGTCGATGCTCGGCGGTCGTCTTGTGCCACCCGTCCTCATCACGATAGAATCCCATCTTCCGCATAGTGGTGTCGCAGATCGGGTCCACGTGTAGGCTAGCTGCCTCATCTGCTCCGGGTCGCACACCACAGCGAACCAACTGCATCTCCAAAAAGGAAGGAAAACCCAAGTGATGGGTTTCCTTCTTCGCGATGATGTGACAGAGGTGGTTGAAGATGAGATGGGATAAGGAGATCGCCTTCTCGGGGTCTGGGGCTACCACATAGTCCATGAGAAAACAGTCCCTGGAGGTGAGATCCCTGCTGTCGCGAGGGATGACATTATGAAGCAGGATCGCAAGAATGGCCCTCTTCAGCGGGCAGCTCACCATGTTGTGGGTCATCGTTTGTCTAACATCCGTCCCGGCCTGGTTTTTTCTACGTGTCTGGACCGGGAGGTCGGCAAGGTAGCGGTGGCGGCTGGCGATGAGGTCGCCCGGGTGGATGATGGAGTGGTGGTCGAGGTCATCATCGCGCAGCTGAAAGAACTGGTGCACATGCCACCGACGGATGGCTATGGCACGGCCACTGACCACAGAAGTGATCTCCTTCGGCTGCTGGCTGACCGCCGCATTCGCGTAAAATTCTTTGATGAGTCGGGGGTGGTATTGGCCACCCATGGTGAGCACACAGCTCCAGCCCAGAAAGTCGAAGTGGGGCCGGAGCTCGAGGTCCTCAATCAGAGCCGGATCCACCGGCCGCTCCGAAACAATCTCCCGTCTCTTGGGGGAGGTGAACCAACGTCGGGCCTCTTCATTGATGAAGACGCCATCGAGTAGGCCAACGGGGTGGCCGAGTTCCAGGTTTGGAGCAGGTTGGTTCCTCCTAGCACGGCGTTGTCGGTGGGCCATGTTGCTGCAAAACAAAGAAAAAAAAGAAAAGGCAAAACCGAAACAACAAAGAAACAACCATTAAATGGTTAGAAAACAACTAAGAACAAAAGAAATGACAGTTTCGTGGAAAAATTTTGCCAGAGTCCCCCCTGTTTTTCTATCATTCCTCGGTTCGAAGAACCTCCTCAATTTCACCAGAAGGTGTGCCACGCAGATATACACGCATCTCAGTAAACCAATGCATCCAAATAAGGTTAAAGCTTATGAAGGAACACCACATTTTGCCCATTTTCACATAAATGTCCACTCTAAAGTTCAACATGATTGCAGTACCCTAAGCATATAGATGCAATTTAGCTCACGCATTATCCCAACTAGGCCAACAAAGTCATAACATGTATTTTATTTTGTAGCAAATAATGCTAAACAAAGCATTATGTAATTTAAAACATGAAGACCAAATGCATGCTTAAACCACCACATTGCAACATTTTCAATCTCCAAACCCACACAAATTCCCTAAATAATTATGCAACACAATCCAAATCCACAAATTTGTAAAAATCACAATTTCCCACATAAGGCCCCGTTTGGTGCGACCTAAACCTAGCCTAAAATGTAACTTCTTCAAAAATCTCAAAATTTGACAAGATGAAGTTTGAATTACATACCTTAATGTTTAGAAGGAGTAAATGAGGCTAAAATGGGACAAATTTGGGGCTAGAACCGAAATGAAAATCGGTTTGGGGGTTTAGGGATTCGAAATGAGAGGGGGGCGGGCTAGGTGTGAGTGAGGGCGGTGCTGGTGGAGTTGCGTGGCGCGCGACGTCGGGGTCTCAGGGCGGCGTCGTCGGAGGTGGTCGGAGCGAGGAAGGTGGTGGCGTGAGCTTGGGCGCGGGAGGGTGCTGGGTTGCGCAGAGGGGATTCGCAGGGAGAGGGAAACGGGCTCGATGAGGAAATGGCGGTCGGGAGAGGGAAGGAAGAAGAGGGATTGAATAATTTTCAAAACGCACCGTTTTACTCTTTTTTTTTCAAAATTTTGGACCCGACCGGACTTGCATGTCCGGTCGCAAGTCCGGTCGAAGTCAGTAGGTTGTGATTTCGAATTTTTTCACCCGACCGGACTTGCAAGTCCGGTCGCAAGTCCGGTCGAAGTCAGTAGCTTCGTGGGTTTGAAATCTGGGACTCGACCGACCTTACAAGTCCGGTTGCAAGTCCGGTCGAGACCAGAATTTCACCAAAATGTTTGTTTTCTTGCCCACAACACTTATCAACAATCACAAACAGATTCAACACGCAAAAACACCCAAAACAAGCACTAAACAAAGCATAAAATGAGCAAATAACTAGTGACAATAGTCCGGGTTGTCTCCCGGAAAGCCGCCTTTCTTTTTAAGGTCTTTGGCTAGACCATAGTAAGGTTTAGATGAAACCTGGTTCCCGAAGGAAGATAGGACGAGCTTCTACCCGTTTAATGTCACCTCCCACGTAATGCTTGAGCCTCGAGCCATTAACCATGAAGGTTCCACCTTTTGTGTTGCTTAACTCCACAGCACCATACGGAGTCACCAGTGATATTGAAAGGCCCGGCCCAATGAGATTTGAGCTTACCTGGGAATAGCTTTAACCGAGAATTGTAGAGTAAGACCCGATCTCCCTCATGGAATTCTCGCTTGAGGATCAATTTATCGTGCCATCTCTTTGTCTTCTCCTTGTAGATCCGGTTGTTCTCATAAGCTTCTTCCCGGATCTCTTCTAACTCCGTCAGCTGAAACTTTCTCTTTTCGCCGGCACTCTTGAGATCGTAATTGAGCGCTTTGACAGCCCAATACGATTTATGTGCAAGCTCAACCGGTAGGTGACACGCTTTCCCGTAGACAAGACGGTAAGGGGACATACCAATGGGAGTCTTGTAAGCTGTTCGGTACGCCCATAGTGCATCATCAAGCTTTAAAGACCAATCCTTTCTTGAAGAATTTACCGTTTTCTGCAAGATCCATTTCAGCTCTCTATTAGTGACCTCGGCTTGTCCATTAGTTTGGGGGTGGTAAGGTAGAGCGACCTTATGTCTCACTCCATACTTCTCCATCAAAGCTTCGAATTGCTTGTTGCAGAAGTGAGAACCCCCATCACTAAGGATTGCTCTTGGCACTCCAAACCTTGTAAATATATTCTTTCTTAGGAACTTGGTCACCACCTTAGCATCATTTGTGGGAGAGGCAACGGCCTCCACCCACTTGGTCACATAATCCACAGCTACGAGGATAAAGAGATTGGAGCAGGAGGAAGGGAAGGGTCCCATGAAGTCTATTCCCCACAAGTCAAATGGTTCAACCTCTAGCATCACATTAAGAGGCATTTCATGTTTTCGGGAAATGTTACCCATCATTTGACAGCGGTCACAGGAGGCAACAAAAGCATGGCAATCTTTGTGTAAGGACTTCCAGAAGAAACCGGCTTGTAAACTTTTGCTGCGGTCCTTGCCGGCCCATGATGCCCTCCCACTTCAAGAGAGTGGCAGTGGGTGAGAATATCTTTCACTTCATGCAGGGGCACACTCTTATCACCCCATCAGCACAGTCTTGAAGAGGTGAGGATCATCCCAGAAGTAGTACTTCGAGTCAGCGAATTTCTCTCTGCTGGTAGGTCAAGTTATGGGGCACCACTCCCTTGCTAAATAGTTTGCAGATCAGCATACCAAGGATCATCAGCTTCCTTGATCACAAAACAGTCTCATCCGGAAAGAACTCGTTTATAGGCACACCTTCATCGGCACTTCCATGCGAGAGAGGTGGTCGGCCACCACATTCTGCACACCCGGTTTATCTCGGATTTCGATTTCAAACTCTTGCAGCAACAAAATCCATCTCAACAACCTCGGCTTGGCGTCCTCCTTAGCAAACAAATATTTTAAGGCGGAGTGGTCCGTATGCACAATCACCTTACTGCCCAAAGGTAAGAGCGGAACTTATCTAATGCAAAGACAACAGCGAGGAGCTCCTTCTCGGTTGTGGCATAGTTTTTCTGAGCGTCATTGAGTGTCTTGCTCGCATAGTAGATAGTTCTTAGAATCTTCTCCCTTTTTTGACATAGGGCTGCCCCCACTGCATAGTCGCTTGCGTCACACATTATTTCAAATGGAAGGCTCCAGTCTGGTGACACAACTATCGGGGGCGAGATGAGGCACTCCTTGAGAGTGTTGAAAGATTTCATGCAGTCTTCATTGAAATCAAATTTTGCCTCTTTGGCTAATAGGTCACACAGAGGTTTCGATATTTTTGAAAAATCCTTGATGAACCTTCTGTAGAACCCGGCATGGCCAAGAAAGCTTCTAATGTCTCTAACTGAGGTGGGTGGTGGTAGCTTTCGATGACTTCGACCTTGGCCCGGTCAACTTCAATTCCATTGGAGGAGATTTGGTGCCCGAGGACGATCCCTTCTCTCACCATGAAATGGCATTTCTCCCAATTGAGTACTAGATTGGTTTCCTCACATCGGGAGAGAATGGCGTCCAAATTCTCTAGGCAACAGTCGAAGTTGAGCCCAAAGACTGAGAAATCGTCCATGAAAACTTCCATGCTTTTTTCGATAAAGTTGGAGAAGATGGCCATCATACATCTTTGGAACGTTGCTGGAGCATTGCATAATCCGAATGGCATTCTTCTATAAGCAAATGTTCCATAAGGGCATGTGAAGGTGGTCTTCTCTTGATCTTCAGGGGCTATGGGGATCTGGAAGTACCCCGAGTAGCCATCAAGAAAGCAATAAAAGTCTTGCCCGGCTAACCTCTCTAGCATTTGGTCAATGAAGGGCAAGGGGAAGTGATCTTTTCGGGTAGCCGTGTTCAACTTCCGGTAGTCGATGCACACTCTCCAACCGGTTGTTGTTCTTTGGGGAATCAGCTCCCCCTTTTCATTCGAGACCACCGTGATTCCTCCTTTCTTTGGCACCACCTGGGTCGGGCTCACCCATGGACTATCGGATATGGGGTAGATAATCCCTGAGTCAAGTAACTTTAGGACCTCTTTTTTAACCACTTCCTTCATAATCGGGTTGAGCCGCCTTTGAGGTTGAACAAGTGGCCTGTAGTTATCCTCCATAAAGATTCGATGAGTGCAAAATGGGGATTGATACCCTTTATATCGGAGATTGACCAACCAATTGCCCCTTGTGGTTTCGAAGCACCTTCAGCAGACTGTCCTCTTGTGCACCTGTGAGGGAGGAGGAGATAATGACAGGTAGATCACAAGGTTCAGTCAGATAAACATATTTTAAATGAGAAGGTAGAAGTTTCATCTCCACAGTGGGAGGCTTCTCTACTGAAGGAGGTATTCTTTGCTCGCTTCTCTCCAATGGTTCCGGTGGTGGGTAATGCGTTCTGAAGTATCTTGGGGCTCTATCCAAAGCAGCTATCATTTCATTCACCTCCGGATCCATTTCCTGTTCATCATCAGACTCAAGCAAAGCAAAACTCAAAGCATCATAATTAGAGTGAGGGGGTGGATTATTTTGCAAAATGGAGTCAACAACATCTATTGCAAAAATAGCTTCTGCATGCGCAGGTCTTTTCACTATCTTAGACATGTCAAACTCAATCTTTTCATCATGAAGACGCAGAATAATCTTCCCTTTTTCCACATCTATTAAGGTCCTGGCCGTTCTTAAAAACGGACGGCCCAAAATCAAAGGGACCTTAACATCTTCTTCCATATCAATCACTATGAAATCAGCGGGGAAAACAAAGGTTCCCACAGTCACAACCAAATCTTCAACTTTTCCTTTCGGAAGCACTAGAGACCTGTCAGCAAGTTGTAATTGCACAGTAGTAGGAATGCACTCACCAATCCCAAGTTTATTAAAAGTTGAGAGTGGCATGAGATTTATACTAGCTCCTAAATCACATAGACCACTACCGCAATTAAAATCACCAATAGAACAAGGGATGATAGGCAAACCAGGGTCCCAAGTTTTGGAGGAGGGTGCCTTAGTAGGACCGCTGAAATTTCATCGGTGAGATGCACCGTTTCAGATTCTAGCAAAGATCTCTTGTTGGTGAGAATGTCCTTCATGAACTTTGCATAGATGGGCATCTGTTTCAAAGCATCAGCAAAAGAAATGTTAATTGTCAATTTCTTAAAAATACTTAAAAACTTCCCAAATTGCTCATCTAGATTCTTTTCTTTGAGCCTATTCGGGAAAGGAAGTGGAGGGAGATGTTTAGCAAGAGTGGGAGAGATAGGTAATTCAGGAGACTTCTTCTCCTTGGAAATATTTTCCTGTGGAGATTGAACTTCCTCAGGTATCTCTCGGTCTTCTTTTTGATTTTCTTGATTTTGCTTCTCCTGGTCATCAACTTCATCTTGGGGAGAGGGTTCATCTAGGAGCCTACCGCTTCTCAAAGTAACCGCCTTAGCTTGGTCCCTTGGGTTAGGATTTGTTTTACTTGGTAGGGCGCCAGGCTGTCTCTGAGCAAGTTGTTCAGAGATTTGATCGAGTTGAGTTTTAAGGCTCTGGTTAAATGTCATCTGGTTGGCATTGCAGGCCTCCTGCTCGGTGAACTTAGTTTGAGCGGAAGTCATGAAGTTCATCGTCATATTTTGCATGTTTTGCATCATGGCTTCCATTCTAGCCAAGTTACCATCAGAAGAGGAGGAGGATGATGGTTGTTGTTGTTGTTGTGGTTGTTGTTTGTTGTTGTTGTTGTGGTCTGAATCCTGGTGGGCCACCTTGAGGTCTATACCCCATTTGAGAATTATTTGCTTGTGGTGGCCCTTGAGGTTTATAACCCATCGAGTTGTTGGAAATATTACTCGGTCCTCCTTGGGTGGGATCGTTGTTCCTCCATGAGAAATTAGGATGATTTCTCCATGGGGCATTGTTGTTGTTATAGTTGTAGTTGGGGCGGTTGCTAACAAAGTTGACATCTTCTTGTCCCTCGATGTGACTTTTTCCTTCACAAAAATGGGTCTCATGGGGACCCGCACATATAGCACACCCCTCTGTGGCTGAAGTAGAAGATGATGAAGCTACAGATTTTGCATTCTCTTTCTGGGCTGTAGCAGCTTCTCCACCATCTTTGTGAGTGAGGATATTTGGGCGGAAAGATGGTCGGATGGTTCAACATGAAGTAGACCGGCCGCTCTTGGAGTTCTTCCCTTACTTCTGGCCCATTGCCTCGTGTTGCTAGTCATTGTCTCAAGAAGTGCCATTCCTTCTTCAGGGGACTTGGTCATGAAACTACCTCCCGAGATGATTCACAAGCAACCGGTTAGCATCGTCAAGCCCATTAAAGAAAGACAGGCATAACGATTGATCATCCAACCCATGATGGGAGCAGTTCATCAACATCTCCTTGAACCGGTCCCATGCATCGTACAAGGTTTCTCCGGGCTCTTGGCTGAATGTATTGATCTCTCCAATCAGTTGCCTCGTCCTACTAGTCGGGTATACTTGGCAAGGAACTTTTGGGCCATTTGTACCCATGTTTGGATTGATTGAGACGGTAAACTTCTAAACCATCTTGATGCGGAGTCGGATAAGGAATGGGGGAAAAGCTGCAACCGGATTCTCTCCTTCGTTACCGTCTTTCCCGAAGGAATTGCAGAAATCAAGGAAGAGACTCAGGTGGTTCGGAGCATCATCAGGATTTGCTCCACTGAATTTCCTAAGTCCCGAACAGCAGTGATGTAGTGAGTCTTGAATACCCACTGCCCGGCCTCTTGAGGCGTCAACACCGGTAGGACTATGGCCGAAGGCCTCCCTTCGGTATCCGGCTGGTGGTAATCTGAGAGGGCTCGGTGTTGCTGCTGCCCATTATTCATGATTTCTGGTTATCATCCGCCATGTGTAAACCTCTTATCGTCGTCTCTAGTGCGCTCAAGTTCGGATCTCGGACTAGCTAGCGGGGAGCTACTAGACCGAGTGTTTGGCATACACAGAGGAAGCACAAGGTACCTAAGCAATCACAAGAAAAACCACTACAACTTAGTAAAGAAAATATAAACAAGGATAGGATATAACAACAAAAACGAAAACACAATCAAAGAAAACAGAACACTAAACTTCAAACAAAACAAAACTAAAATACCGGAACTAGGGAAATTGATGGAATCAATTTCCCCGGCAACGGCGCCAAAAACTTGTTGGGCAAAAACTATATAACAAAGTATACAAGTATATGCAAGGAGTAGGCAAGTGCACCTAATCGGTGTAGTACAACAAGTGTCGTATCCACAAGGAAATTGGTCCTAACTTCCTAGTCTCGGTATTTAGTAGTTGTAATGTAAGCAGTAAAATGGGGTTTAGCCGGTGGCAAGCTTGATTGTGTTGGTTGAGTAATTTCAAGAACAACAAATAAACTAAAGTGATAAGTTAATGGATTGGATGGAGAAGTACTTTGGGAATTTGGCAATCCCCCAAACTACCTAGATATGCTAGCAACTCTTCTTATGCCATAGTTGTCTTTCTAGAACAAAAAATAACTCTCTAAACCCAAGATGAGTTAATTCTTACTTAGTTAATTTTAGCCTTCAAAATCAATTAGGACTAAACTCACTAAGCAGCACTAAGCAAGTTCTAGAACAAAGCTCCAAATTATGCTCACTAATCCTAGAAGCATAAATCAAGAGTTCTCTCTCAATTTGGTCACAAACCCTAACTCAAAACCAAATTGTAGTTTGGGTTCACCACAAATGCACTCAAGAGATCAATTTGAGGACATTGAAAGATAATTGAGAGAGAAACAACTATATTAAGGCATAATAAAGATTCACAAGCAAAATCTAGGGTTTGGGTTCAAAGACCCATCCCAAAGCACAATGGGGTACTACTCAAACATAGGGAAGGAAAAACTAGAAAAGAGTAAGAAGAAGCCATTGTTGAAGCTTGGAAGCTTTGGAGAAGGTGAGTTCTTCCTTCTTCTCTTCTTCTTCTTCTTCCTCTTCTTTCTTCTCTTCTTTCACGTTCTTTCTCCTCTCTTTAGGGTTGTAGTCGTGTGTGTTGGATAATGGGAAGAAAGCCCCAGAAGGTAGTCTTTTAACTGCAATTTCTGGCAAAAATTTCCGTCCGACCGGACTTGCAAGTCCGGTCGCAAGTCCGGTCGGACACTTTTTAGCGCGGAGCACGTGACGGGATTTAAGCTCGACCGGACTTGCAAGTCCGGTCGCAAGTCCGGTCGATTCCAGTGAGTTCTGGGACGATTTGAACAGAGCCGGACCGGACTTGCAAGTCCGGTCGCAAGTCCGGTCGGCCCCAGAATGTCCTTCTTTTGTGCCGGAATTCTCCCGATGCTTCCCATTGGCTTTGGCATCCCTCCCGAGATGCTCGAACATTGATGCATACTCAGATTAAGCTCTTGAAATGTACTCAAACGAGTAATTACCTATTCGAATATGTCAAAGGTGTAAGATCACTAATAAACACAAAATTACTTCATAAAGTGGTGAAATAAGTCAAGCGCCAAGTAAAATGACAGTGAATAAAGACGTTGGGAGAGCACTATTTCACCACTTATCACCCCCACGTGAGCCTCCGCCGTATGTTGTGTACAACGGCATGATCACTGAAGAGGTGTGGAAGGAGTTCGTTGAGCGGCACGCCACCCCCGAGTTCAGGTAGTTTGTGTGTACTCTTTTCTTAATTAATGCTCATAATGCTTTATCCCTGATTTTCTAATAATTTCCTGTTGTACTTTCTTAACAGCAAGTACAAGAACAAGCACGGCAAAACATGAAGCTAATCTCTACCCCACACCATGGGACGAAGGGGATATGTGGGCAGCCTCGAGGGATGGAAAGAAGCCGATCGAGGATGCTCTGAGGTGAGGAGGGTGCATATGTACATACTGGGACGCCAGAAAACGACCAGCGAAGGTCAGAGGATATTTCCTAATGCTGCGATGGAACAACTGGCTAACCAAATTGTAAGTATTTGAAAGTAGCTGTTAAATAATTTACTTATATACTCAAGTGTTTGTTGATCTTAAATTTAGTGTTAACTTCTTTGAAAATTGGACAGTACGAGCGGCACAGAGAGGAGAAGTAGACTTACACGCTCCTCCTTCTCAAGACGACGCGCTCAATCAAATTCTTGGGAAGAAGGATCACCCGGGGCGTGTTAGAGGATTTGGGGGAGAAGTACGTCAGAAGAACGTATTCCCGCCATCTGCTAGGAAGGGTCAGATGAGTGCTGCTGAAGTCGAGGCGATAGTAGAGCGTAAGTTCGCTGCTGAGCGCCAAGCTAATGACGAGAAACAGGCTGCTGAGCGCTGGGCTATCGAGGAGAGGCTGCAGGAAGCGTTGAATGCGATTGCACATGCGACTACTCAGCAGCAGCAGCTAGATCCTCCTCGACTGTCTTCCTCGTCTAGTTGTGCTTCGGCCGCTGACCCGTACCCGTTTGCCAACATCCAGGTTAACTTTGTTTAACTATTTTTCTCCTAAAATAAAGTTATTTAAATAGTATTAGATTGGACTCACTTATTATTTCACGTATTATCTCTGTTTATTAAAGGAGCAAAAAAAATGTCGTCTCCAAATACCATTAGACGGGCACCCTGTAGATGCGGCCTACGGGACGGTGTTGCCATCAGGTCCACTCACGCTCATCAGTTTCGTACTCTACCCCATTCTACGCGCGTGTGACCTTGGACCTGATAGTTGATGGATTTGAGCATGCATACCTTCCGATGGCGTTTGACAACAAATGCACGCTGATCGAAGCGAAGGGAGACATATTGCCCTGGCCAGCATGTTATATTGTTGTCACCGATGAGGTAAGACTGTTTGACAACCATTTAGTATCTAATAAAATGCATTATTTAGCATTAAGTGTCTAATCTAATCTATTATAGATCCCTGAGCTTCCTCGCCGCGTAACCCGGCCCAGACTAGAAGAGACCAGCGCGCCGGTGAATCCTGAGATCCCTGAGCTTCCTCGCCGCGTATCCCGGCCCAGAGAAGAAGAGATCTGCGCGCCGGCGAATCCTGTCAGAAGTACAAGGGTATGTTCTAGATAATTGTTTAATGTTACTATAATAATCAATTAGTAATTATCTTTACATTGATGCTTTACTGTTTTGTGTGAAGGGTAAGAATCCAGTGAGTCGGGGTGCGAAAGGTAAGAATCCAACGCCCGTCCGGGGTCGCACCAGGACTTCTGAGGCGCCTAAAAATAAGCTCACACTGCCACAAAAACTTGTTAATGTTTTGGGGCCCAAGCAGATGAATCTCTATGACAAGATCATGTTGAAGTCATCTCAAACTAACAACTTCATGATGACGCTTCCAAAGTCGATGTTTCACTACGAAGAAGATATGATGACGGCAATCAACTTTGAGGACATCAGAGAGATGATGTGTGGAGATTATCTGAACATTACATTATTCAAGCTTATCTAAAGTAAGTGTTCTTTCCTCATACTGTAAAAACATATAGAATAAGTATCTATGAAGTTGCATTGGCTAACTTTTTATAGTACATGTGATATAATAGATGTCTGCTTGAGAGATGTGCTGAGAAGGACATGACCTCCATTACTGCGGTGTGCCCGGAGCGTTTATCGTACGACTCAGTCACTAGGGACCCGGGGAGGTTTTGTGAATACATGATTCATTGCTTCAATGTTGTTGATCAACAGAATAAATTATTCATTCTAATGCCGTATCACCAAACGTGAGTTCTAATATAAAATTACATACTAATTAGCTAACTTTTTACCTTCATTTCTCATTTCATTTTGTATTTGACATTGTAGCCACCACTGGGCTTGTTTATATTTGCGCTGCCACCGCTACTCTGCTCATTCTAGATCCACTAGGGCAGTGGACAGAATTCAACACTGAAGACTTAATCAAAGAGTAAGTTTTTATTACTATTTAATTGTTTGTAAGTTTTTTGAACCAAAATTAATGTACTTGTTCATTTTGCTAAACGCTTTTGTTAATATATGTAACAGTTGTTACAAAAAAACCCCTCAGGGAGAGTTTGGTGATTTGACCGTCAATTACATCAAGGTTTGGTAATTCATGTATTTCATTCGTGCTGCTATTATCTTTGTACAATTGTTTTACATTTGTGAATTTTGGTGATTTAGTGCCCTACCCAAAAGGATTCTAAGAGTTGCGGGTACTACGTGATGCGGTATATGTACGAGTTCTGCGGGTACTTCCCAAGTTTTAAGAATGATATTGACAAGGTAATACGAACGCTGTCTTGTATTTAATTCTTTCGGCAGATTTTTTTGTGTCTTTATCTTAATCTCATTATGTGTTCCATTCCTTTTCTTGTTGCAGATTAAAGAGCATTATGCCAGATTCAAGACTTATGCTCCTGCCGACTTGTTGCATGTCAGAGAGAGCATGGCAGCCATGTTTATGAGAATGGAGTGGTAGACTAGCTAGCTCTGATGCTGTAACATATATTTTTGTTAGTTGCTGCTCTGATTCTGTTAGTTGCTGCTGCAACAGATTATATTGTGTAACAAATTATATTTTTGTTAGTTGCTCTGATTCTGTTTGTAATGAATTATGCTAGCTGCTGCTGTAACAGATTCTAGTGTTGTATTGAATGTTTCTGTTGCAATTGTGCGTAGAAATGAATTTGCAATTGTTATCTCTGTTGCAATTGTGTAACAGATTGAATATGCTACAGATTTTTGATCTGGTGCTTTATTAGATGTTATCTCTGTTGCAATTGTGTAACAGATTGAATATGTTACAGATTTTCGATCTGGTGCTTTATTAGATGTTATCTCTGTTGCAATTGTGCGCAGAGAATGAATTTGTGTTGTTGGTATTTGATTCAGGTGGTTCAATTGTGCAGTTTCTGCCATCTGTTGCTTATCTGTTACAATTCTGTCTCTGTTGCAATTGTGTAGATTTGTAAAAAAAATAAAAAAAAATTACACTTTAGATTACGGTTCTAACAATAACCGTAATCTAAAGTCCTTTGGGCGCGCGCGCCAAAAGACTTTAGATGACGGTTATTGCCAAAACCGTCATCTAAAGTGTCGACTTTACATTATGGTTATTTGTAAAACCGTGATCTAAAGTCCTTTGGTTCGCGCGCGCCAAGGACTTTAGATCACGGTTTTACAAATAACCGTAATGTAAAGTCAATGACACGCGGGCCGGAAAAGGGATTTTAATTACGGTTTTAAACCGTAATTAAAGAAACGCCATCTTTATTGACGCCCGCGTAGATTACGGTCCAGAACCGTAATTATACACGGTTTTGGACCGTAATTAATGGGTCGCGTTCCACCAGTGGAACAAGATGCTCTGCGCCTCCATTAATATTCTCACGCGGTAATTTTGCAACCCTAACTGACGAACAAGAACATATATGCTATGTGCCTCTTTCTCTTCTCATATCTACACCTCTTTTACTGTAATTTTGTAAATCTGGTTGGTGGACGAGGAACAAGGGTTGCGCCCCTGTATTCTCATCTCACGGTAATTTTGCGACAGGTTTGGAGAACAAGGAACATGTTGTGCGCCTCACGGTAATTTTGCAACTTGATCTGGTGAAAAAAGGAACATATTTTGCGCCGATTCTGAATTGGTGAATGGCTGCACGAGGAAGAAGATGATGCAGATTTTTTTTTAAAAAAAATACCTATGGCAGCGGTTCCTAGCTAACAACCGTTGCAATAGGCTTGTTTTTTTTTTCAAAAGCCCACCTATGGCAGCGGTTGTAGCTAGGAACCGCTGCCATAGGCTTGTCTTTTTCCCAGAAGCCCACCTATGGCAGCGGTTGTTAGCTAGGAACCGCTGCCATAGGTAACCTACTGTAGCGGTTCAAAAACCGCTGAGATAGGTTGAGATCCTATCGCAGCGCACCTCATCGCAGCGGTTCTAGAACCGCTGCGATAGACCCAAAACAACCGCTACGATAGGTCTATTTTGTACTAGTGACATCTTTATCATTAGATGAAATGTGAGCCGGTCTGGTTCGTGCCCTGCATCAATCATCTTGGTGTAAAGATTCCATGCCTGTTGAATCTTAAGCTGCTTTGAAAAGTACCTAAAGAAGTAGTTATATGTTGTGGATGTCGGAGTGAACCCACGACTGGTCATCATTTTGAGAATCTCATTAGCACCTGCAAGATCCCCCGCTTTACAGAACCCCTTAACTAATGAACTGTATGTTGACATGGTAGGACCTGATGATTCAAGTATCTGAAACCGTTCTAGAAAACCTAAAGCCTCCCTGAACCTACCTTCTTCAGCCAAAGCATCCACTATGGGGTTGTAAATCAAAGCATTCGGTTCAATCTGTTCCCTCTTCATCTCATCTAGAAGTTCAATTGCTATCTCAACACGCCGCATCCTGCAATACCCTTTAATGGGTGTGCCGTAAGTGACAACTGTGGGTGTAACAATCCGGTTCCCTTCCTTTCTCATCTCCATCCAGAGGTGCTCAACTTTCTTCAGCTTTCTCATCCTGAACCACCCGTTCAACATGATGTTGTACACTTTAACTAACGGGACCCAACCCGGTTGTGAAGTGGCGATTCTCTTGTCTAAATACTCTAAAGCTGCTTTGACTTTTCCTTCTTTACATACAGCGTCTAGCAGGAGTTCGAACAAGTTTAAATTCGCACCTGCACCATGATGAAGACGGTCCAAATTCTCAGCGTACTTAAGTGTACGGATTGCAGAAGCTACCATACCTGCTCGTGCATACCGCCTTATTAGAATCGCGAAGGTTTCGGAGGAAACCAATTCGGAGTAGTAGTTGTTTCCACCATCAATCAGCGTCGAAGCCAGGTCAAATTCCCTGG